>LR990114.1:6260000-7510000 GCA_905147225.2 Euproctis similis
GGTGTCGGTTTGAATGCGTCGAGATCCAAAAATAGGGCTTCAATGTTTAAATATAGACCGTTAATTGCCTTCATTCGTCTTAAAATATCAACAAAATATTTTAACAGTGGTAGAGCCACTCCTTTCGCTGCATTTATGTGCCGGCTCCACCAGTGAGATACCACGATCTCAGAGAAATGTACATACAGTAGTAACTAGGGTTCATTCCCGGGAACTCTCGGGTCGAGAATTCCCGGGAAATCGTTGGGCTTTGTTCCCGGGAAATAAAGCACGAGAAGATTCGAGAACTCGAGAATTCATAAATAATACTACTCAAATGATTAATTTTCAATCAAAACGTGAATTTGAGACATTAACGTTTTATTTCACGTATTTTTAAATTTTTTATTAGAAGTTATTTTTGTTTTAAAGTTTTTAGTTTACCTTCTTTCTAAATAACCAGCCAAAATGGTGCTGTCATTATAATTGTGAGTCAGATATTATTTAAATACTCGCTGAGCCGGCGAAATTTGTTACGCCTCGGAAGCAATGAAAAAAGTATTACTGCCAATAATGCCACCTATTTCTGAGATTACCCGGAATAAATAACAAACAGACAGATAGACAGGACAAAAAGAATGTTATTTTGGTGGATGTACCGTGCATATATTCATGATAATGTAGTAGAAAACAGTTGTTTCAATATTAGAAACTGACTTTTCTTTTTTTATTTACATGTAAGTAAATCTCGGTGGTTCAGTGGTCGAGCACCCTGCTCGACCACTGGTCAGAAGTAGTGGGTTCGGTTCCGGACTCACAAAAATGATTTTTGGATTTTTTTCGGAAGTTATGATGTGTGATAAATATCGATTGGGCAATAGGTTCGCCACCTATTCCATTTGGGACGTAACACAAGGATTCAGCGGGTCGAGGCTTTAACGGCCCCTGTTTACACCTTCGGGTAGAAAAAGGCGTAAAGTTAAGTTTTGTTACGCTTGATACTTTTGTTTCAAAAGAAAACCACTCAATTGTTGACGTTATAATAATATGAGATTAATCAATTATGTTTGTAAATGTAAATCTCTCGACGACCCGAGAAGACCCGAGAAATTAGCCTCGAGAGTTCTCGAGACCCGAGAAATTGAAAAGGTCGAGAAATCATGAACCCTAGTAGTAACTCATGCCGCATTTTGTTGGGAAAGAGATTTATCTGGAGGTTCATATTGGGAGTTATAAGCAAAACACAAGAGTTACTTTTGAATAATTAATCCTTTTATTGTATGTTGCCACACTTGGAAGGTAAGACACGTCTTGCCTAGCTAAACCTCCTGTGGGAACAGAGCAGCCCCACACCAAACAGCGGGTGTACTCGACACTTAATTTTTTGCTTTCATCGATAATTTCAACAGTTCATCCTCTTCCCACTCACCATTATTTTCCCATCTTAAAGACAGCAATGCAATTATAACCCTCTCGGATTGGTGTCCATAGGCGCATACAACATATGCATGCTACTTATCTCATTTGAACTATCCCTCATTTGCTTTTTTTCCACTTTTCTACAAAACCGCGGAATTCTGTTCCGTAATTGAGAAATATTAATTAAAATATCTTAAATCTTCTATCTCTTAATATCTCAGTGCAGCGTGTTCAGCTTCAGCGACATCTCAGCCCGACTCAGCCCGCCTGAAACTCTTTTACATGTGCGCATCATTCATAGTTTGACTTCGAATAGTTCAACTTCATTCATATGTGTACTTATATCAAAGTAAATATTTACCATTTTTTCACACATACAAAATTGAATTACTATAGTGAAATCTCCCTAAATACGCTTCTCAATACTCTGCTAAACTTCACGTAAATCAGTCGAGCAGTTAAAACTATCCAAGGCAATAGACAGATTCGGTGCTATTTACGCGTTTATAATATTAGCTTTAATGTATGTTGATCGAGACGTATTTAACAAACTAAATAATAAAAAAAAAACCAGTTTCGCGTTCCGCATATCTACAGAACCCGCTCTGCTAATTGTATCGCTTGTTATCGAAGTTCATTTGTTAACAAAAAAAATACAATGAAACAGTTTTTGTTTTGCGACGGCGGCTGGCGTATCGACCGAGTTATCGATTCGTAGTAGCGGATCGGCCTTGAGTTTAGGGTTGTCAAACTAACTTTTTATAGAGAAATTATATTTTGTTTTTGTTTTATTATTTTTTTTGGGATATGAGGACAAACGAGCTAGCGGGCCATAAGCGGGAGAGGAAAGGAGAGGAAGGGGGATGATCCTGATTGATACCTCTTTCACCGAACGACTTTATGTCAATATTCTGAGAGCACGCGCTATATCACCCATCGAGCCGGCCCATTCGTGCAGCAAACTGCGTGGCTCTACCACTGTAGGTGTTGTTTTATCATAATGTTTGGTATTTTTTTATTGCAAAAGGAGAAATAATAGCATAACTTCACGCCTCTTTCTACCCGAAGGTGTAGGCAGTGGCCGTTAGGCCTCGACTCGTCGTTATGTTTACGTCCCAAATGGAATAAATAAGTGGCGAACCTATTGCCATACCGGGCACAAAGTTTTCAGTCATCAATATTTATAAAACATATAAACATAAAAAAAACATAACTTCACGCCTTTTGTTACCCGAAGGTGCAGGCAGCGGCTGTTATAATTTATAAAACATAACATACCAAATAAATTTCGAAAAGTCATTGGTGTGAGCCAGGATTTGAACCCGCTATCTATTCAGAAGCGGGATGCTCGACCACTGGACCACTTCTTACTACATTTATATGAATATATATACGGTACATGCACCAAAATAATGAATTTTACATTTTTTGTCTGTCTATCTGTCCGTTTGTGTCGGGTAATGTCTGAATTGGCTGGACCAATTTTGACAGGATATTTATTGTCAGTAATACTTTTTTTGCTTCCGAGGCGAAACAAAGTTTGCTGGGTCATTAGCTGATTTGAAATAATATCAGACTCATAATTATAACTACAGCACCATTTTGGCTGGTTATTTAGACAGAAATCAACTAAAAACTTGTAAACAAAAATAACTACTATAAAAGAAATATCGTGAAATAAAACGTGAAATAAATCTCAAATTTACGTATTTATTGAAAAATAATAATAGGAAAAATATGATTATTATTTCTCAAGTTCTCGACTTTTCTCGAGCTTGATTTCCCGGGAACAAAGTCCAACGAATTCTCGACCCGAGAGTTCCCGGGAATGAACCCTATTTAAGAAAGAGATATGCTATGGTTATATATACTAGGACTATGTTTTACATTAGAAACTTGTTTAGGGATCGAAAGTCCATTTTAAATCTGTTCTGGAATAGCTGACTACGCTTATATTGCATCTTTGAATTCACATGTCAATCAACAGTGGTAGAGCCAAGGAGTACGCTGCATGAATGGGCCGGCTCGACCGGTGAAATACCACGGCCTCTCAGAAGACCGATGTAAAGTGGCTCATGTCGCGTTTCGTTCGGTGAGAGAGGTACCCGGAGGCCCACCTCCCTTCCCTATCCTTTCCTATCCCCTATCCCTTAAAGGTCGACAACGCAACAGTAACACTATATGTGTTGCTGGTGTCCATGGGCGGCTTTGGTTGCTTACCATCAGGTGACACGCCTGCTCGTTTGCCTTCCAATCCCATAAAAAAAAACATTTACCAAATTTAATATATCATTATAAATTTTACTAAAATGATTTCGAACAAATCTTTAAAAATTCGTCAATTGGAGATAGTTTTATTAATTTGTTACGTTTTGACAATCTTAATCACTCAATTGATCGAGGTGCAACTTTGTATAGAGATTGTTATTTAAGTAGATTACAAGTGAGTGGAAGTCTGTTTCGGAGGAATATTTACATTCTAATATCTAATGTTAAGCAAACACTAATGTATAAATAGATTTGCCATTTCTACAAATATTGCTCGTTTGTCCTAAAGTGTAAGCAGTCATTTTACTTATCATTACATAGTATAAAACAAAGTCACTTTCCGCTGTCTGTCCCCTTATATGCTTATATCTTTAAAACTACGCAACGGATTTTGATGCGGTTTGATTTAATAGTTAGAGGGTGACAACGGGGTGGTTTTGATCTATAATTCATATATGATGTTGTAAAGAAAAAAATATAATTTTCTAGATTTAGCATTTTATTTGCAAACGCTGGCTGAACCCTAAGTGACAGGTAACAACAGTGGTAGAGCTGCTTGAGTTTGCTGCATGAATGGCCCGCCTTCACCGGTGAAATACCACGACCTCTCTGAGGATCGACGTAAAGTGGCTCATGCCGCGTTTCGTTTGGTGAGAGAGGTACCCGGAGGCCCATCCCCCTTACTCACCCTTTCCTATCCCACTCCCTTAAAGGTCGGCAACGCAACAGTAACACCATATGTGTTGCTGGTGTCCCTGGGTGGCGTAGCTTGCTTACCATCAGGTGACACGCTTGCTCGTTTGCCCTCCTATCCCATAAATAAAATAAAATCTTAGGAATAACCCACAATGACCATATATATTTTTTTACTTTTGACGAGAAATAATGGCTTATTTACGAAGCAATTTTAAGCATTACAGCATTAATTTATCCAAATAAGTGTCTTAAATAGATTGTGCATGTAATATAGATGATCCTGGCCCTTTACAGCATGCAATTTAAACGAACATTTTCGAAGATATTGCTGTATTAACATAGCTGGACAGCAGTTAAAGCTAAATTTTACCTCATGATATCCAAAATTTACTCATTTATTACTTTTGATGGGGAACAAAGCTCGCCGGGTCAGCTAGTATTTTATATAAAAAAGTAGTGGTCGTATGCAAAAATAGAAGCATATTAAGCAGTACGGTTGACAACCCTAGTTGTCTGCTAATATCGTAACAAAAAAAGTACTAAAACTATTCGACTGTGTAGGTGGATTTTTAGTCTGGAACAGTTTAAATTTGACTAAATCCCATTCGATTTAGGGTCATAGTCTTTGTGTTATTGAATCTGATATGTAATTGGAAAAGCTTGTTCAAGTAGTATGCATGATGATGCTCAGTGACCTTGAGCCCGAATCCTGTCATCTCAGAACTATAAATCTAGATACTTCGACACTTACGAAACTAGAGATGGACCATCTCATCAACTCGCATCAACTTTAATCACATAAATACAGATATTTGTTGGAAAAATAATATGAATTACATCATTATAGTTTCTCAAGTTTTCTCGAGCCCGATTTCCCGGGAACAAAGCTCAACGATTTCCCGGGAACCCTATTTACCAGTAACAAATTATTAGCTTGATAGTAAGCAATGACCGTGGCCTATATACGCCATTAACAAAAGGACATGACATCACACGCGTACAACTTTTACTTTATCACATTTTACTGGTAGAGTCGATCCATTCATGCCGCGAACTGTGTGGCTCTATCAATATCAAGAACTTCTTGCTTTACTATGTTAAGTTTTTTTAAAAACCAATAAAATTAAGCTTTTTTGATTTGAGTCACTATTGTACATGATCTATACGCGTAAGTTGCTTGAACTTTTGGTTTACCAAACATTCAGTGCACCTCGATACCGCAGGCGATCAAACCAATATGTATATATATATATAAATATATATATATTCAGTATGTATATACATACCGTGGAAACGATTTAACCGTACGGTATTCAGAATTATTTATTACATAAATATTTATGTTCGCGATGTATGATAATGTTTCAATCGATATTTGTGTTTATATGTGTGCCCGGGGAAAAAACTACAGTTACCCTAATATTATACGTACAATCGGAATTTGTATATTTTTATATGTTTCAATATTTATATTATATATCTATCAGACTATGTAGAAAACGAATTGAAAAGTGCAGAAGATTCGATTACACATTGCCGTGTATGAAAAGAGTTAGGTCAAGCAGCGAATGAGGTTCATAATAATACTCGCTTTTTATGACACTGCCTATATCGCAAAACGTTAGCGTGATGGCGTTAGCGTTTCTTTTTTAATTTTAGTGCGCTTTTGTTGAGGCTTTTGTAGGCTAGGTTAAAATATGTACTTGTTACTTAGCCTTTGTTATTTGATTTTTGTTGTTTCGAAAATAGTCTCGGTGGCCCAGTGGTCGAGCAAACGGCTTCTGATCCAGAGGTCCGGGTTCGATTCTGACACTGGCTCACACCAATGACTTGTTTTCGGAAGTTATGTGTGATAAATATCGATGACTGAAAACATTGTGCCCGGTATGGCAATAGGTTCGCCACCTATTTCATTTGGGACGTAAACATAACGGCGAGACGAGGCTTAACAGCCGCTGCCTTCGGGTAACAAAAGGCGTGAAGTTATGTTATGTTTAAAACTCTGGCGTGTAACAGCTTAATCAATAGTAAATTTGTCAATATATACGTAAGTATACAGGCAAAAAAGTAATAACAAGGTGAATATTTTAATCTTAAACGATGTTTGGACCTAATCAGAAAGTAGTGGTCCTCTAATTTTATTATTTTGTTTTCTTCTTGTTTGTTGTAAGTTCGACGCTGCTGTTTTATTTATATAATACTAGCTGACCCGGCGAACTTTGTTCCGCATCAAAAGTAATTTATACGTTTTCAATTGAAGTGTTAAATCTCGAAAAAAAATAACATTTTTTTTTACTAAATTATACATGAATCACACATACACACAGTGGACACCCTCTGTCTATTAAAAAAACCGCATCAAAATGTGTTACGTAGTTTTAAAGAATTAAACATACAAGGGGACAGACAGCGGCAAGATTTTGTTTTATACTATGTAATGATGTTACTATCTGCTATTTAATCTCGACGATTGGTCCATTTTGAACACACAGTCGTCTGTATTTCATCTTAGGCGTTTTTCCATTTGCCCAATTTGGAGGGGCTAAAGCTTAGAAGCCATACTGCCTTTTCTGTAGTATACGCAAGGTTTCGAAGGGTCATTATAATATTCTTCCGAGAGGCGCGTTAGTCTCACGAGGAGACTACGACTGCCCCAGAGGGCCTTGTCTTAGTCTATTTTTTGTACCTTCAATATCCGAAAATGTAGGTAGAGGAAATTATCCCTCGATACACAGATTATTTATACTGCTATGTCATGCACCGTGCACAATTTTCCTGGACAACCTTCGTGACGATATCCCAATATTTGTTCCCGTATTCGGATTCGGGATCTATCAATCTGAAACGGTCTAAACGGCTTGATCGATATTAATTTATGTTCATTTAGATATATGTATTACATTACGAAAGTAAAAAATACACGGGCATAATCCATTGGTTCGGATATGTAGTAAGAATGGATGATGCAAGATTGACTTAGCAGATATACAATGCAAATGCAGGTGGATGTAGGATTCGAGAACGGCCAAGACACACATTCCATGAAGGAAGGAGCCTTAAAAATCGACGAGTGTGTATGACATGAGTTATGAAAGTCAAAGAAGCGAATGAGTGAAATACCACGACCTCTCAGAAGATCGACGTAAAGTGGCTATTGCCGCGTTTCGTTCGGTGAGAGAGGTACCCGGAGGCCCACCCACCTTCCCCATCCTTCCCTATCCCCTATCCCTTAAAGGTCGGCAACGCAACAGTAACACTATATTTGTTGCTGGTGTCCATGGGCGGCGTTGGTTGCTTACCATCAGGTGACACGCCTGCTCGTTTGCCCTCCTATCCCATAAAAAAAATGAGGCGTGTAAAAAACGTGCCTTATTGTGACTTGACGTGAAGTTATGTAGGTATGCATCTCTACATAATATTTTAAATTTTCTGCGGAAACAAGAATTACCTGTTTTTTATTTACTGTCAATTGAATATCTATTGCATCATTTTCCATTTACCCAATTAATATGTAGATATAGATTTGTCGTATTAATAATTAAATATTTCCACAGATGTGTTGAGCTGGATTTTTGGAATGGCCGTACTGATGAGCCGGTTATAGTCCACGGATACACGTTCGTGCCCGAGATCAGTGCCAAAGAAGTTCTGGAAGCCATCGCCGAGTACGCCTTCAAGACGTCAGATTTTCCAGTCATACTCAGCTTTGAAAACCACTGCAACCCACGGCAACAAGCCAAGATTGCAAACTATTGTCGGGAGATATTTGGCGATATGCTTCTGGATAAACCAATAGATACACATCAGTTGGAACCAGGTTAGTCTGAATCTGCAGTTGTCATATATTATCTAGATATTTAACAATATACTCGTTAAGGTGGACTAAAGATTAAAAATCCCACTTCTGAATTCTAAGTCTTATCGGAATCGTGTTTCATTTCAATGACTCCTCATAATGTCATAATTGAGAAAAAAAAATGGCATAGCAAAGGGCGGACATCTACATCAATAAATTTTTTGTGCAACATGCAGGCAGTATCACTAACTATAACCTCAAAAATCTCCTGAAAATGCTTACCTTCGTTAGTAAGCGCATGCCGAAAATTTTATAGTAAAAAACTAAATAAATAAACTAATAAAGAGTTAAACGATTTGTTTGTATAAAATAAAATAAAAACTCGTATTACGAGACGTATTAAATTTACCGTTCTTACAAGTGATACGTCTGTGAGGCAGGTCGGACAGTTACAGGGCGACTTACAAACACTCCAACACATGTTGCCCCGACACCAACACTGTGCCCCGACTGACAAAATGTTTGATAATTTTACTTAGATGTTACATCAATCTCTCACTGCCAAACATCTGCATTCCTCCACACACGAGCAATTTTTATCGACAAACACTAATCTTGACGAAGTCCAGATGATTTTGTTTTTTTTATTAAAGGAAATTGCGTTCATTACGGCGGGAAATTTATCGACAGTGTTTTTTTTTTAAATATCAACCCGGCCACTGAAATGTCGGTTACGGCGCAATATCACTGTGCTCAAAATTGATTAATAAAATTTTGTATTAGAGGTTGGTAGGTATTCCGTAAAACTGTTGAAGTGTGTTGGTATTATTTTATATATCGGAAAATTAATTAATTCCTACGTGGGTTATATGCGTCATATTGTCATATGTACGTGCTTATATTATGTGTATACATTTAGGTATTATTTTGCAATTATGGGGTATCTGATTTAATTAATAAAAATCGCGATGATGTCATGGCGAAAACGGTAGATATGTGTGTTCTTTTTTTAGGTTTGAGCTCCGATAGGAATTGGTTGATGGTTTTTTTTTAATCCGGTATGTAGTGTATCTAAATTTATCATCATTATCGATTAGTGTTTTGAACTTTAGAGTTTAGACTATTATACGAAGTCTTTCTCTTATACTTTTCCAACTTTTAATATCTGAGGGCGTAGGCAGCATCTTTTCTTACAATAGGAAATAAGATTAAGCTGTACGGAACAATAGTTGCTTTGATCATTGTCAGATATAACTTTCGAAATGACCAGTGCCCAGTAACACCTTTGTCTTCTTAAGAGCTTCTTCACATAGTCTAAACCAACTGTGCAATCGAGGCGATTATCTTTATGGGAAACTTCTAAAATTTATGGACTAAATTGCACGCCCAGCGTTTTGTGAGTTCAGATATTGTTATGAGCCTTTAATGTTCTCAGTCTATGCTAATATCTACACTTACGTAGATATCCTCATAATTGTCACGTGGCATTTTATCGCCTAACATAAACGCGACCTTTAAATGATAACCCTTTAACCCCCACTTTCCCAAGCGAAGCGTGCCTTATCAGTATATCACGATGGTACTGATTGCATTCTATAATTTATTTCCAATATAACTGAGTATAACTTATCTATCTTATAGGTGTATATATGTAGTGTATTGGAGCCACGCTTTGCTTTGGTCTAATTTGATAGGTAACAAAAACGTTGCAAATTTTTTTCATGATTTTTTATAATATTATGATATGCAAACGTAAAACGGGGCTATTGAACTGCTTGTAGGTTTTCCATTTAAAAAATACGTGTTAAGCTTTATTAATACATAGTACCTAGTAGGTATGTAAAAAGTTGTATTAAAGACTAGCTGACTTTGTTTCGCCTCAAAAGCATTGAATGAATAAATATAAGATTTTAATAACATTGAAATAAAAGTGGCCGTTGTTACTCCTTATTACATTACAGCTACCTCAGCGTCAATAAAAGTCCCGTCAATATGGGTCCAGCCGTTGCTGATATTATACGGAAAAAATATTATTTAGTTTTATTCATCTGAATATAGTAGAAAGCAGTTATTTCAATATCACAAGCAGATACTTAAATTTTATTTATATGTATATAAGTTAAATGTGTTAAAGTGACCATTATTGTTATTGTTCTAAGGAAAGGAACTACCTCCGCCTTCGTTCCTCCGTCACAAGATCATAATCAAGAACAAGAAGAAGCATCATCATCACCACAAGAAAGCGGACTCCGTTGCGTCTGAGGAGAGCGAGGTGAGGCCTGAACCGCAGCCGACTGGCAATGGCGACGTCTCGACTGCTGTCACGGTGAGAGTTTTAAATGTTCTCTTCTTTCTAGCCAAAAGATCTTGTTATACGGAATTACCCGTATTTTTTATGCTCGAAGCTTGTTGTTTGTGGTCGAAAATGGTCGATTTTATCAATAATCTTTAAAAAAATGTATAGGATAAGTACCAATTTACCAGGTGTAGAATGATTTTCGAGAACCCCTGGCACCTCCACATCAAAGGGACGGAGAAGTGCTCCGCAGTGGTTTAGTGGGTATTCCGGCCTCTATGCTGGTGAGTCCCACAGAATCTTGTTGGTCGTCAGACGTTCTAGTGTCGTCACTGATAGGGTATGCAGGAAGGAAATACACTGAGTTAACAAAAAAAATGCCTAAAGAACCAGTGAAATTCGTTCGTTCGTCTATCCTCAGAGAGAGAGGTTGATGCCAACAGCCAAGAACAAAAACGAAGACCAAGAATATAATAATAAAATTAGTTATTTTTGTGTATATATAAGACACATAAATTATATTTGTTTTTGTGTAAACATTTACTTGCTTAAGAGCAGTAGTGTTAGTATTTTATTTTTTAAATATACATTTCAGTATTGCATCGTACTGAAATTCCACACAGAGACAGTGAACTCTTTCCCTGAATAGTTTGCGACTTAGCAACAGAACATCAGTTGGCAACAGGAAAACGTTACATATGACAGTCGTTTTATTGTACTATAAAACACTTTAAAAAAAACTGGCCAAGGTCATGCTAAAATTGATCAATGATCACGATTTGTGGATACAGAATTTTGTCGCAATGCAAAATGTTTTTTTTGCAATAAAATTATTGCAAGATTGTTAAGTTATTCTACTGCTTTTTTATAGGATGAGGAGTGGACAAGCAAGCGAATCACCTGGTGGTAAGCGATTATTGCCACCTGTGAATGCGTGCAACACAGATAGTTACGTTACTGGTCTTTGGGCCTCTGTATGTATACCTCTCTCACCGAACGAAACACGGCATGAGCCACTTAGCGTCGATATTCTGGGAGGTTAAATTGATAGACACATACAGAGGAAGTTCAGAACCCCGCTACAGAATCGGAGATATTGAGTTCGAATCCGAAGACCAATGACTTTTCGGTAGTTATATGTGATAGATATCGATTGCTGAAAAAATAGTGCTGAGTGCATAGCAGTAAGTTCCGTCTGTTCTGTTACAATTGTAAACAAAAAGATTCGGTGAGTTGAGACAATTGCCTCTGCCGATACCTACGCATATAAATGTCGTGAGTTACATACTAAAAAGGCTTCAAAACCTCTAACTTTTAAAAAAAAATTCAGCTAACACGCCAGGGGTCTTCTGAATCCTCCGACTCGGACAGTTCATCCGGTGAGGAGGAGGCGGGCGGCGCTGAGAGCGGCCCCGGCGAGGACGCTCGCGAGACCCACGCTGGCGCCGAGATATCGGCCCTGGTCAACTACGTGCAGCCCGTACACTTCAGCACTTTTGAAAACGCTGAAAGTAAGTACTTATTGACTATTTCCCGTGTCTATCCACAGAATGGAGTATTATCCATTCCATGGTGAATTCCAACAGTTGAGTAAAAGATAACGGGTTCGACCCTCACCTGAGAGCAAGCATTTCTATTTCATTAAATCAATGTTCAGTTCCGTTGGCCAGTATCCATAATAACATTAAGTTGCTTAAATTGGAAAACTAGAGGGCCTTATCCGTATAGTATCTAGTAAAAACCATTGTTATATTTTGACCAGATTTTTCCGAATTTTACGGTCACAGGGTGTTAGGCAAGTTAGCCCATGTCAAGTTCTAGAGAGGTAGGCAGAGATAACAGAGCGCCATAAGACACGACTCTTAGACGCCCCACTCGCTTTGTTGACTTTTACAACTCTTTTCATGCTCGCACGTCGATTTTTGAGGCTCCTAACGTCACCTTCCTCCAGAACACGTTCTATTTTGTTATGGAATGTGTGTCTTGGCCGTCTTCGGCTCCTACATCCATCCTCTTTTACATTATATATCTGTTGAGTCAATCTTGTATAAGCCATTCCTTCTACATGTCCGAACCATCGGCGCATGCCCTTTACTTTTACACGGACACTCTCTTTCAATCCGACTTCCTTCCTTATAACCTTCTTTTCGACGCGGTCAGCGAGGGTCACACCGCAGATTTTGCGCAGTGCCCTCATTTCGACCTCGTTTTTCCTACTTTCGCCCACACTCTGCCATACTCAACTCTCACTTGGGATCAGTACCGCATTATGAATAGCTAGCTGGGCTTTACAGGTAACATTCCTTGCGCCCAGGAATCTGCCCAACGCTCCATTTACGCTGTTTCCTAAGGCCACTCTTCTCTCTCTTCACTCTTTTCTTGAATAAAGAAAATTTATGAATGTTTTGTTTTTTTGACACAGAAAAAGGTCGTTTCTACGAGATGTCGTCGTTCGACGAGAAGCAAGCTACCACTCTGCTTAAGGAGAGACCGATAGAGTTCGTGAACTATAACAAATTTCAATTGTCGCGAGTGTATCCAGCCGGTACCAGGTTCGATTCCTCCAACTTTATGCCGCAAGTAAGTTTTTTATGCTA
This sequence comes from Euproctis similis, assembly GCA_905147225.2. Classification (NCBI taxonomy): domain Eukaryota; kingdom Metazoa; phylum Arthropoda; class Insecta; order Lepidoptera; family Erebidae; genus Euproctis; species Euproctis similis. The sequence continues at coordinate 6,273,052 of LR990114.1, forward strand.
TAACCTGGATTCATATTTCATACCACAGATGCGAATGGAGTGAGAGTCAGAAAGATTGATATGATGGCTTTAAATCTCCCATCATCAACTCTAATGAAAGAATCTAGAGTACATAATGCCAGTCCAATTCTACAACACCTGGATATTAATATCCAGCCAGATGTTGATCTGTGAGGATGGAGTAAGAAGAAGAATTGTCAGAATACTAGATGATCCTGCATAATTCAATGTTGTTTTATATTAATTAATTCATTATTTATTTTCACAGGTGTTCTGGAATGCTGGATGTCAACTGGTCGCCCTAAACTATCAAACGTTGGATCTCGGTATGCAGCTGAACTTGGGCACCTACGAGTACAACAGAAGATGCGGATACTTGCTCAAGCCAGAGTTTATGAGGAAGAAGGTTAATATTTGCTATTGTTAATATAATAATGAGGAAATATTTCTTTGTTAGTTTGCTATCGATAAAGTCAGAAAACAATTAGTCGATTTTAATTAGTTTTTGACCATTAGAAAGCTAAATCTATTTATTCAGAAGACATTTCACATTGACTAATCAACCCATACAAGTTTTACTAATTGTTATTACTATTAAATTTGTCATTTATTATCAACTGGTTGTTACTCCCCGTTCTTGCTGCGTGGCCTTTTTAAATTTTCGCAACTCATAGACACATTATTGGAACATCACGCATTCTTCTACTAGAAAGTGTAGGCAGTGGCTATTAAAAACATAACTTCAGGCCTTTTGTTACCCGAAGGTGTAGGCAGCGGCGGTTAAGCCTCGTCTCGCCGTTATGTCGCCGTACTCGTCCCAAATGGAATAGATAGGTGGCGAGCCTATTGCCATACCGGGCACAAAGTTTTTCAGTCATCGATATTTACCACACTTAACTTCCGAAAACAATTTCGAAAAGTCATTGGTGTGAGCCAGTGTCAGGATTCGAACCCGGACCTCTGGATCAGAAGCCGTGTGCTCTACCACTGGACCACTGAGACTAAATTGTGTGTGGCAGTGGCTATTAAGCCTCGACAAAATATTACGTCCGTAATGGGATGGGTCGCGGAACCTATTGCCATACATCTAACACATTTTTTGGCTTCTCTTTCAAACCTTTAATTAGATACCTGGAACCTTTTCTTCCATACATAGCTTTAATACATAATTATATTTTTTGTTATAGAAAAAACTAACAACAGGTTTTTTTTTCTCTATTTGGTAACGGTAAACCTGTCAGTTTTGACATACGCATATAGTGCTGTCGTGAAACATAAATATTGTTGATTTAATGCCAGAATTTAATGGCAACCCCATTAAATTTTGGCATTGCAATGTAAATTAATTTCGAAATGTGGATTGAAATCGATGTCAGTGTTTTCGCAATGTGATCATAAAATCCTTTATGTGTTATGTGCAGAATTAGATGAGTTTAGTAGAATCGAATGAGGTGATTGCTTTCCGATTGCGAAGAAAGTCTGGTAGGTAATAACCTACCACCTATAAATTCTTAATGCCATAATATGCTCTATTTCCACTCCGACACGAATTATTTGTTTTTGTCAGTATTGAGGGCTTATAATCTTCTCTTTCCAATGGTTTCGCCAAATTCTTCGATTTATCCGGCTCGAAGGACCAAATAGTCAGTATAGGGGGTTCTATATAAAACTTTATGTATTTACCAAATCAATAAATAAACCTTTCGTATAAAGTGGACTAGTCAAAATAATTGGGCCTATAAGAGTACATAATTACAGCAAATATTTTGTCCAATTACACGATAATGACTGTTTCCGAGGTTCATTAAATTACTGAACGTAGCAGATGTATGTGATTTTTAACATGTAGTCGTATTGTTCTGACCAATGTAGCGAGTGTCAAGGTCATTATGGTTTTGTGTGACCTTCAAGATTGAAGATGCATACATACATACTAAGCTCACGCCTGTATCCCATAGGGGTAGGCAGAGACTTTGGATTTCCACAAGCTACGTTCCTGACACAATTCTTTCGCTTCATCCTTCATCATTCTAGAGGTAAGCGACAAACGCAACCCATGAACATCTGCACCATCGAGTGTGTCACATTTGTAATGCCATCCTGGGTGGAATAGGGAATATGGAATAGGGACAGCATCGGTCACTTTATAGCGATTTTCTGACAGAGCCAGGTAGTTCACCTTTTTAGCTGGCCTATTTACTTCGCATCTCCACAGAGTCTACCGTTGCTTCGTGACTCTACCACTGCTAAGGTCTACGAATTCCAACCAAGTGAAACATGGGCAATATAACCCTAATTCGAAAAAAAACCCTGAGGTATTAAAAGGGTTGAAGTGTGAATTATGTGATGATTTTGTGTCGTAGGACCGTCGTCTGGATCCGTTTGCGGAAAGCACGGTGGACGGCATCATCGCCGGGACCCTCTCGGTGACCGTCCTGTCCGGGCAGCTGCTGACGGACAAGAGGTGCGGCACCTACGTGGAGGTGGACATGTTCGGTCTGCCGGCGGACACCGTCAGGAAGAAGTTCAAGACGAGAGTGGCGCCCAACAACGGCATCAATCCCGTATACGAGGAGGAACCGTTTGTGTTCAAAAAGGTAGATTTTTTGGCATTATAATATTAAATTACATTAGTTAAGAATACAGGTGTTGATGTTTTACCCGAATTAAAAAAGTTATAAACGCAATTTGCTGTTCCAGCAACACTAGTGAAAAGTTGTGAAATATAATAAAAAATGGTATAAAATAAAGTCGCTTTCCGCTGTCTGTCCCCTTATATACTTTGAAACTATGCAACGGATTTTGATGCGGTTTTTTTAATAGATTGAGCGTGTCAACGGGATGGTTGGTATATCGTATAATACATATACGACGTGGCAAAGAAAAAGTGATGAATCCAAAATTTACTTATTTATTAATTTTGATGCGGAACAAAGCTCGCCAGGTCAACTAGTTTAAAATATAGATTAAGCTGATTTAGGTTGGAGTTCATGAACTATGACATAACGATGTGTTAGCTAAATAGAGCTCTAAATATAATCGGACCTATAAGGTTAAAGCTGTTCACCAAAAATAAAATGGGGACTGCTACGTAATCAGTTGTAATTAGAACGAATGAATAGTAAAAGAATGAGTAGTATAATGCTACTTATTAAAATAAAGTAAAATGTGTGCAGACTGTATACATTTACTTACATCCGAGCGACAACCAAAAATGTTAGGATAATAATATATCCTGCAAAATGTGAACCGTGTTATGGCAATGCGATCAGTTACCATAAATGCCTTTGTTATTTATTAGCATTATGTTTTATTCTGTTGATCTCTGTTGTCATGGCAACTCAGACGTTGCCATGACAACATGTTGAATACTTTTTATTATTTTCCTTTTTCGTCATATTTTCGAAATAATTTCGTCATATTTGGAATAAATGGGGTGCCCGTATAATTCGCTTACGAGTATTTAAAAAAGTCTAAAACATTATTTTCATCTAAAATGTAATTTATAGCGACTTCCATTATATTTTGTTTAGGGTAGAGGTTCCAATAATGGACTATAAACCAGCGATGGATATTTTTTTATTTATTCAAAGAAAACATAGTTTTTCGATGGTTTTAAAGTTATAAACTGAATAAAGAATGGCTATATTGTTAAAATAGTTAAGTTTTAAATAAATTTAATTAAACGGGATTTCATTTATTCGTCTCCTAAATACTGTTTAACTTTGCCATAATTATGTATATGACACGACAAAAAACAATGTCAATGACTGGATATTTAATGCTGGGTAGTGTCTGTGTCATAACTGGGAATAGACAACTGGATCCTAAATGTCTATCAATGGTGATTTTAGATTTTCCTATACCTTCTCAAATTTCTAAGAATTTATTACAGCTACTTCTACTACGCATTCTCGAAATACCACGGCTTCTCAGAATATCGAAGTAATGTGACTCATGCCGCATTTCGTTTGGTAAGAGAGGTAGATCCACACCCTTTCCCTCTCCCATACCATTCCACTCACTATCTTAACTGAAAGCCTTGTAACACGACTAGAATACTATCTATGTGTGTATGGGCCGCGTTTATCACTTACCAGCAGGTTACCCTCTTGCGAGTTTACCCCCTTAAATATACAATTAATTTCCCAGAAAAATATTCAGGTATTCATAACAATATATTAATAATTACATACATAACTTCAAGTATCTGTAATAAATTCTACTACGCATTCTTGAGAATATTGATATGATATTTTACTAATGACTCTTGGTCTGTGTTTTGTACTAATTGCTTGTATTGCTTTTACATTTGATGAACACTGTAGTACAAGTGTCCATTATTAGATCCTTCACCTTACTTTATTTATGAAATGTCACATTTGTTTACAATAACCGCCGGTTAAACGAGGTCTTTGAGGTATATTAAGATAATCGGTCGATTACAGCACTTAATCAATGTTAAGTGCTTGGTGAATAGCAAAATATTGTTAAAGACCCGTTTACGGCGTAATCGCCTGAATAAGATTTAATCATATCTTGGTGAACACGGGGCTAATTATGGTTTTTAGATTGGTTTTATACTAAAAATCTGCTTTAATTTTAATTTCAAACTAAAAGATGATTATTTTTATTTGCACTTGAGGGACTACAGATCGCGTAGTTAAATTCAAGTGGATAAATCCACGCCGATAAGTCATTTTGTTTCTTTGAACGGTCAGGATCGTAGCAAATGGAAATAAGCAGTCTCTGCCTATCCCCATAGGAAAAAGGTGTGACTTTATAGATGCATAAATTCTCGTGTTCCTTGTTTCTTCAATGTTTTATTTCATGTTTATTAACCGGCTTTTAATTTTTATTTTCGCTATAAAAAATTGTATTAACCAACAATTCCAGCCATCTTACCATGTCGTAGTAGAGTAGTACTCTTAATAATATGTGATTTTTTTTATTGGCTAATGTAATTGAGTATTTAAAAAATTACATGTTTTATTATTAATTTTAATAACTTGTTTTTCTTGTTAGTTGTTGGTCGTGTTATACATCATTCTCACATTAATGCGAAATTAATTATAGCCATATATTTGAATGTTTTTATCTTGTATAGTAATAGTAATATTTCGGACACAATATCCACAGCGCCCTCTAGTTTTCCGAGCTAAGCAACTAAATGTTTTTGTTATAGTAACTAGGATAATTATACGTATACATATTGATACATATATATTTTTCTTTTGTAATTATATACTTATAGTAAAAACATGCAAAATTCATTCATATAATTAATATTTGTACTCCATAATAAATATGTGTAATATTTGTTTCACTTCCAAGACTGATCAACTGATCTATCTTATGCTTAATTTGATGGTAAAAGTGAAAGAAGCTTTATTTTCATAGGTTTTCACAGACACTTAAAAATAGTCAACAAGTACACATTTAACATATTATTTAAAATGAAATACTAAACACGAGCGCTCGACGAAAGTGCCTCTGTAGAACAGTAAAAACCGAAACAATAAAAACGTAAAACAATAAATAAATGAGTGTAGGAGCTATCATGAGAAGAATCGGGCAAGAAACTCATGTGCCAAGATAGCTCCCTCTATGTCTTAGCTTCTAAATATATCTACTTGATAATCCTTAAAGGTTTTTAATTATGTTTGTCTAAAGGTTGTTCTACCGGAGTTGGCGATGATCAGGATAGCAGCTCACGAAGAGGGCGGCCGACTGCTGGGACATAGAGTGCTGCCCGTGGTGGGACTGTGCCCCGGGTACAGGCACGTCAACCTGCGCACGGAGCTGGGCCTGCCTCTCGCTGCCAGCCTGCTACTGCTTGTTGTCGTGAAGGTACTGCAATACATGACATTTCTATTTGTTTGGATTCAATGTACACATAAAATAACTTTTCGTGAACTTGTGTACAAGACTTAGAATTTTAAGAGAAAATCATAATTGAATTTCATTTTGCCTGAAGATTATTTATTTATTTATTTAGTCTTCATGTGCAGTATTTGATACATAAGGTGAACTTAATGCCATAAAGCATTCGCTGCCAGTCGACCTTTAGATTAATCAGACAGATTGCGATTTATTGGTACAACAATTTAAAAATTATGGTAAAATAATATTAAAAAAGTTATTAATTAATTATCATAATACTTTTTGATTATTCATGCTGAAGTTTAGAAAAAAAAGTTCCATTTTGGACACTTTACAATTTATATAGCTTGTAACTCTGTTTTAAGTTTGTAGTGTTGTAAGTTTACGAGAGATGGAAAGTATGAATGCGATATTGAAAGACGGGTTTTGGCCGGAAATCAAGTAAATGGGGCCCTGAACAACTTTATGAATAGCCAGAAAGTCTCCAAAAAGGCACGACTGGCTGTACACAGAGGGGTTTTGGTTCCCACGCTTATGTATGGGAGTGAATGTTGGGTATGGCAGGAGAAGCACAGAAGTAAGATTAATGCTGTAGAAATGAGGAGTCTGAGGAGTATAGCTGGAGTAAGCTTGGTGGATAAAATGAGAAACAGTGTAATTCGAGAACGTTGTGGTGTGAAAGAAGATATAGTGACAAGGATAGAGAAAGGAATGCTTAGATGGTTCGGACATGTAGAAAGGATGGACGAAAGTAGACTGACTAAACGAATTTATAAGACAAGTGTGAAAGGGCGAACCGGTAAAGGACGACCTAGGCGGACCTACCACCAACAAATCTACGATGTGTTTGTGAGGGGCCAGGTCAGGAGTGGCCACAACCGACGAGCATGTATGAACGCGATAATGAGAGTGGAGGAAGCAAGAAACGTATGTCAGGATCGTAGCAAGTGGAATTAATTAGTCTCTGCCTACCCCCATGGGGAAAAAGGCGTGATTATATGTATGTATGTACTCGTATGTATGTAACTCTGTTTACTAACTCTAAGATCATTATTTATATGCCAGAAAGAAAACTGGCTCCGTAGTTTGTAAACCTTTGTTAATAAATATTATGCGTTTAACCAAAGGTTTTCTTTAGGACTATGTGCCAGATCGGCTGTCGGAACTGGCCGAGGCTCTCGCGAACCCCATCAAATATCAGAGCGAGCTGGACAAGAGAGAACACCAACTGGCCGTACTGACTGAGGATACCGACGTGCCGAGCGAAGCTAAGCTGGAGAAAACCGATGGAAATGCTGAAGTTAAACGTAGTACTATACAAGCAGTAAGTTACAATTGTTATATATATATTTAATGGGATAGAGGGGCAATCGAGCAAGCGTGTTATCTTATGGTAAGCAATTAACGCCGCCTAAGGACACCTAAAACGCAGAGTGGCGGAGGGATCAGAAGTGGGATGTGAAAGGGAGCGGAGAGGGGGGTTTGGTCTTAAGGATACCTATCTCACCGAGTGGAATGCGACATGAGCCACTTTACGTCGATATTCTGAGAGGTCGTGCTATTTCACCGGTCCATCCGGCCCATTCATGCAGTGTGCTGCATGGCTCTACCACAGTTTTTTTTTATATATGGCATAGGGGGGCTAACGAGCAAGTGGGTCACCTGATGGTAAGCAACTACTCACCGCCCATAAACATCGTGCTTATTTCCGAGTTGAAATCATCGTTTTATTACATTACAGATTAGATTGAAAGACCTGCCAGAGGGCAGCCCGTCCCGCGAGTCCGCGATAGAGACCAAGTTGTTTATCGCCGACGAGGTGAAGTCCAGTCTGCCGCCGCAGCCGGAGAGGAACTCATACGGTATGACGTCACCACTCTCTATACTCCTCAAGTCTTTAGTTCCCCGGAGTAAGTAAGTCTTCAACATCTTATATACCAATTTTATAATGGAGTGTCTAACACAGTACATCGCTAACCATCGCTGCGCTTCTTGTGGCTAGAGCATGCTCTGGTGTGTATTTTTGCTAATTTTAATGTTCTACAAACGGTATTAGTTCGTTCAAAAATAAATGGAAGAATTCATACGACCGACGGAGTAGTGAATGAATGGAAGAACTCAGACGACCAACGGAGGAGTGAATGAATGATTGTTTCGTACATATATTACGTATGTTAGCGTCGTTCAATCGGTGAGCATAAGGGGCTTAATTTTAAAATGGTAGCTTTTTTACGGGATTTGGGGGAAACGAGCGGGTCACCTTGTGGCAAGTGCCTTACGCGGTCAGCTGATGACAAGCAACTACCGCCGCCCACTGATAGTTTTATAGTTGCGTAGCCGGTCTTTAAGGGAGTAGGATGGGGTGGGGCTCCGGACACCTCTCTTACCAAATAAAACGGGACATGCCCTTTAAGCCCATATTCTATAAGGTCGTGGTATTTCACCAGTAGAGCGAGCTGCGTGGCTCTATCACTTTTGTGTTGGTGACATAGTATTGTGGAGTAATGTAGAGTTTGTTTCCTATCCTATTTAAGTAATATTAAAATATTAGATAACTCGTCTCGATGATGCAGTGGTCGAGTTCCCCACTTCTGATTAAGAAGTCGTGGGAGTGGAATCTCAAAGGGAATTCTTTTCGGGTGTTATGTGTGAAAAATATCGACGACTGACAACTTCATGCCAATAAATAGGTTTCGCCACTTATTGCACACCTTCCGGTATAGAAAGGCGTGAAGTTATGTTATATACCGTTTATTTATGTATCGAAATTTTGTACTTACTCGACTTAGAATATAAGATTTTAATAAAACAAAGTGGTTTCAAGCTGATTGATACCGAGATATTTTTTGAAAGATGTAATGATGATACGGTCTCGAACTATAAGATAAAGTACCATATCAAAGTATAAAATATCAAACGCAGTGAGTTAATTAAAATTACCCGTTTTTCTATAATATTAATATTTAATTAATTTTTATAGCCTAGATGTACATAAGTATCTTAACTAAGTAAACTAAACATCTAAAATATAGCCATATAGTATACTAAAACATTTCTTGGTAACTGTTCCCGATTAGTATTTGAAGCATACAATATTAGGAGACATAATATCGATTTATTATTTCTACTGGGGTGTAAATTAATATTTAAGCCCAGTATCACAAAGAACAGTTACCACCCAAGCACCTTCAGGAAGAACTCCAGAATCTAACAGCTTGGCAGCTGCTGCAACGTTAGCGGCGCTTGAGTACCCAATGTAAAGACCTTCCTTCTCACCAACTAGCTTCCTATACTCCAGTACTTCTTCATCAGTCACGCTTAAGGTGCCGTCCATGACATCAAATTTAAATAAATTCGGTACGCACCCATATGCAGCACCTTGCAGCATGTGCAGTGGTTTGGTGATCGGCTTACCTTTAATGGGTTCCACACCTTCTGGTTCTACCACGTACGTCTTGATGTTCGGGTTTTGTTCTTTCAAATATGTTGAGGTACCCACGAAGGTGCCAGCTGTTCCCACCACCGCTACAAAAGCGTCCACGTGATGTCCTGTTTGTCTCCATATCTCCGGTCCAGTAGTCTCGTAGTGAGCTTGAGGATTATTGGGATTATTGAACTGGTTAACGTAGAATGAGCCCTCTTCTTCTACCAGTTTTAAACCAAATTCTTCGACTGCCTTGATATCAGCTAGTGTCACATTACCAAAAGTGCCTTCCACCTGTGGTACTCTGAGACACTTTGCCCCAAGAGCCTCTATATGTATCGACCTTTGAGCACTGTTGCCATCAGACATTGCGATGGTGAGAGGATGACCCAATATGGCAGACACAACAGCCAAACCAGTCCCCTGGTTCCCCGAAGTCACCTCCAAAATTGGCATACCAGGCTTCAGCTCACCAGATTTACGAGCTTTCTCAATCATGCTGCGAGATGAACGACATTTGACAGAAGCACCTGGATTCATGAACTCGCATTTGGCCAGAATTCTTCCAGGACCTGGGTAGAGTCTGTCCAATGCGACGATGGGTGTATTCCCTATTAGCTCTAGTGCTGATGCTTTAATCTCGTTGGTCTGGTGTTCGATGCTCGGCGACATGTTGGAGGGTTTTTTTTTTTAACTACTTTGTAGTACAACGCGTAAATGTTGATGCGATACTGAATATAGTGAGCGATGTAGCACCGGTTTATATATCGTGTGCTCTGATCTGATCTGGTGACGGAAGGTTGGGGGTAGATTAGTGCCGGACAATATTATTGCACAATGTTATTTTAAATTACATATTAAATGTTTGAATAATACCTAATTGTTACATAAAACACGGCCTTTTTAAGCGACTTCTAAAACGGAGCTTATTTTTTTTTCAGTTCATTTGTTCGACTGGGTTATGCATACATACATATGGTTAAAAAACGTATATTATGGCGGAGTATTTTTAAAAGCAAAATAATTCTAGTTGGTTCAGGGGTCCAGTTGTGACGTTCCCTGTTTCTGAATCAAGAAGTCGTGGGATCGATTCCGAGCTCACACCAATGACTGCCCTTCTCCATTGAATTATTTTCGCAAGTTATGTATGATAAATATCGATGGCTGACAACACTGTGCCCTATTGTGCATTTGGTACCTAAAGTAGCGATTCGGCGAGTCGAAGCTTTAACAGCCGCTGCCTACACCTTTGGGTAAAATAGGCGTGAAGTTACTCTATGTTACGTTATGTGTGATGATTGTGTCCGATGTAAGGCAATATGTTCCGCAGCCTATTTCTATTGAGTGTAAAAATAGGCAAATCGAGGCTTAACAGCCCCTGCCTACACCTTCGGGCAGATTAAAAAATATTGATTACTTATTTGCAATTTTATAGTTGACATGTGTATTTTATAAAATAATCAAATAGTCCTTTCAGATTATTTTGCGTTCAAACAATTAAAATAAAAATCGCTAAATGTGTTTTTATGTAAAATTATAATTATATTTAGGTCTCGGCCGACCAGTGGTCTAACACCCCGCTTCTGAATAAAGAAGTCGCGGGTACGAATCCTGGCTCACACCTGACTTTTTGAAATTATTTTTCTAAGTTATTGGTGTTAAACGACGGGTCTCGTGGCGCATTGGTAAAACTACCGGCTGGAGCTATGAGGTCGGGGGTTCGATTCCCACCCGAGCACAAATATTTGTGACAAACATGAATATTTGTGTGGTGTCTGGGTGTTTTTCTATCTATTATAAGTATGTATTTACAAAAGAAAAGTATATATGTATTTATATCCGTTATCTAGTATCCATAACACAAGCATTTAGTTGCTTAGCTTGGAACTAGAGGGCGCTGTGTGTATTGTGTCCAAGATGTTATAATTATATTATTATAAAAACCGATGACTGAGAACTTTGTGCCCGGTACGGCAATAGGTTCGCCACCTACTCCATTTGGGACGAAAAACATAACGGCGAGATGAGGATTAACAGCCACTGTCTACACCTTCGGGTAGAAAAAGGCGTGAAGTTATGTTACGTGACATATTCATAATGAGTTAATTTATTAACTAAGATATAATTTTAACTTAAGTCGAGGATGTTATGTACTGGTGCTGTCCACACCTGACTTCTCTATTTACCGCAAGTTGAGACAGATGTTCTACTATATAAATACTAGCTGATCCCTAGCAAACCTTGTCTTGCCAAAAAGAAATGTTTTTTATAAACAAATAATATATAGGGTTTGATCGGAGAGGGTTGAAAAATCGGGGTTGTATGTATTTTCTAATGCTGTATCTTAAAAAAAATACATCTAAAAATTTCCCTCAACATTTAGGGGGATGAAAAATAGATGTTGTCCGAATCTTAGATGTATGCCTGAAACATTTCATCAAAAGCGGATGGATGTAGGAGTCGAGGACGGCCGAGACACACATTCCATGACCAAATAGATCGTGTTCTGGAGGAAGGTGATGTTAGGAGCCTCAAAGATTGACGCGTGTGCTTGAAAAGAGCTATGAAAGTCAAAGAAGCGAGTGAGGCGTGTAAGAATCGCGCCTTATACAGCTCTGTTCTCTCTGCCTATCCGCAAGGGATTTGGCGTGAATGTATGTATGTATATCATGAAAATAGAAAATAGACTAAGTTTAACCACAAATACTGCGAAGACAGAATTTTACATATTAGACTGTTGGCTTGGCCATTCTGTTTTATTCATAAGGGTCTTCATCATGTTGAACAAGGCTATTTCTCTATTTTAATATGTGTTTCACAATAGGCGGACGTGAAATTTAAAAGCTTATCGTGAGGTTATCATGTGTCTTTTTACAAATAACACCGAGGTTAACCATGATAACCTTTCGGATATTAAACTAAAGAAGGTTTTAAACATAATTTTAAGCGTTATCATGATTACTCCTTTTTGTATTTAAAGGAAAAAAAAAACAAATCAGCCACGATAACCTCACGATAAAAGATAACCTTTAAACTTAGATCGGACATCTATTATCTATTTGCTAAAATATATGTTAAAATGAAAAAAAAAAAATACTTGCACAGTGTGTACGTTGCTGGTATTTTATATTTATCCAGTTGACCCTGCGAACTTTATTCCGCTTCAAAAGTAATAATTATAAGTAAATTTTGGAATTATCACTTTTTTATAACATTAAAACAACATTTTAGGATTGTATCGCGTTTATTTAGAACTTATTTTCTATTTATTTCCCGACGTTTCGAACTCTCTTCAGAGATCATTTTCACGAGTGATGAACAAAAAGAGGAAAACCCGAAACGTCGGGTTTTCCTCTTTATTTTTATTTAACGCGATACAATCCTAAAAAGTTGTTTTAATTTTATGAATGTGATCCGCGAAAATCTAAGAAATAAATATTATCACTTTTTATTTACTGCATTATACATGAATTATAGATGAAAACGACCGCATCACAATCTGTTGCGTAGTTTCAAAGATTTAACCATATATGGGGACAGACAGCGGAAAGTGACTTTGTTTTACGCTATGTAATGATAATCCGATGGCGAAATAATGGAGCTTAATAATGCCGTAGACGAATTCAGCAATACATCTAAAAGATAAAATAGATTCCTTTTCTGAAAGCTCGAAGCCTCGAAAACATAACCTCCCTTTTTGCGCAGTCAGCAAGCACTGAAATCGTATTCTTAAACACATAATATGTGTTTAAGAATACTATTTATAGAATATTATCTTAACTTTTTATCTGTATACAAAATCGGCATGACTTATTAAATTTTAATATTGTAAAATCTTTTAAATCTTGTTGATATATTATCACAAAACTAACGTATCGTTCAAGGCATAGTTGTAATTAATAATGTTGTTTAGTTTTTCATAGATAACATCTAATTATTATTATTTTTAGAAAACACAAGTGAAGTTTATTAAAAATAAAGAACACGAACCAAGACACTTATTTTATTTTATTATCAATCGTCTGTTACAAAATGTTTTAAACCTTATGTCTCGGTGGCTCAGTGGTCGAGCACACGGCTTCTGATCCGGAGGTTCCGGTATGAAACCTGACACTGGCTCACACCAATGACTTTTCGAAATTGTTTTCGGAAGTTAAGTGTGATTAATATCGATGACTGAAAACTTTGTGCCCGGTATGGCAATAGGTTCGCCATCTATTCAATTTGGGACGTAAGCATAACGGCGAGGCGAGGCTTAACAGCCGCTGCCTACACCTTCGGGTAGAAAAAGGCGTGAAGTTATGTTATGTTTTTAAACCTTACCGCTTAATCAACATACAATAGAAATCAAAAAGGAATTTATAAGGCACAACTACAAATTGAACAACAATAAACAAACAAACAGCCATTAACATAGATCGATAAACAATTGGTCAATAATTATGACCATTATATAGGCCAATATTAACAACCGTATAGTACGAAAATGAGCTGACGAAAAAGGGGCTGCACTAAGTTGTTAACCCCGTTTTATAGGCATCGCTCCTACCCCCAACTTGCTATTCTGATGCTAACACTATATTAATGTATAGTATTATTTAAAGTAGCTACTATCTACGGCACGTCTGTAATTTTTTGTTATGTTACGTAACAGCATCAATGTAATTAATCCATGTTTTTATATATTAGCGTGATTATCTATTAATCTGTATTAATCTGTCAAAGATCTCGGTGGCGCAGTGGGAGAGCGCACGGCCTCTGATCCAGAGGTCCGGGGTTCGATTCCAGACACTGGCTCACACCAATGACTTTTCGAAATTGTTTTCGGAAGTTATGTGTGATAAATACCGATGACTGACAAACTTTGTGCCCGGTATGGCAATAGGTTCGCCACCTATTCCATTTGGGACGTAAACATAACGGCGAGACAAGGCTTAACAGCCGCTGCCTACACCTTCGGGTAACAAAAGGCGTGAAGTTATGTTATCTATTAATCTTTATTATTTTAAGTAGCGATCTCGTTTTGTTAATCTATGTTTTATAGATTACAGTTATCATTATTTATTAATTTGAGCAAAGGCATCTATGTAATTAATCTAGGTTAGATTAGATAGGTGGGATTATTATAATATATTAGTTTGAGTAACGCCATCATTGTAATTAATCTATTTTTCGTAGATTACAGGTATCATGATTTATTTGTTTGAGCAAAGGCATCTATGTAATTAATCTATGTTAGATTAGATAGGTGGGATTATTATGATATATTAGTTTGAGTAACGCCATCATTGTAATTAATCTATTTTTCGTAGATTACAGGTATCATGATTTATTTGTTTGAGCAAAGGCATCTATGTAATTAATCTATGTTAGATTAGATAGGTGGGATTATTATGATATATTAGTTTGAGTAACGCCATCATTGTAATTAATCTATTTTTCGTAGATTACAGGTATCATGATTTATTTGTTTGAGCAAAGGCATCTATTTTTTTTTTTGATTAATTCTATGTTAGATTAGATTGGATGGATTACCGTGGTTAATTTGGTTGAGTAACTATTTTTTAAAGATTACATATATCATTATGATTTATTATATTTTGAACCGGCATGTTTGTAATTTTTATAAATTAGTTACATAGATAAGATAGCTGGATTTATCGCTGACTTATCATTATATAATGTTTATCTAATCATCAATCTTTTGCGCGATACGAGGAAAGGCAGTAGTAAAAGTTTACAAAAGCTGCCCTGAAGATGGAAATGTGTCGCAATAACTAGTTTCGCGAAATAAAGTCTTAATTGATGAAAGTCAACGATTTTAGTAGTGTTTTTTTTAAATTATAGCATAATAAATAGAATTTTTCTATAATAATGTGTAGTCCTTAATTGCGATGGGGAGATCTTACAGCGTTGTGGGTAAATTTACTCAACTTCTGTGGAGAGGTCGGAGGTATTTTTTTTTTAATGGAATAGCACGGCAAACGAGCAAGTGGGCCACCTGATGGTAAGTAACTTCTCACCGCCCATGAACACCGTGCTGCGTTGGCATTCTTTAAGAGAGTAGGAGGGGAAAGGAAGGGGATAAGGGATCGGGCCTCCCGATACCTCTCTCACCGAAAGAATCGCGGCATGAGTCACTTCACGCCGTTATTCTAAGAGGTAGTGGTATTTCACAGGTTGAGTCGGTCGGTTCGTTTGTCTGGGTGGACCAGTGGACGGGCACCCCGCTTCTGAATCTAGAGGTCGCGGGTTCGAATCCTCACACTGGCTCACACCAATGACTTTACGAAATTATTTTCGGAAGTTATGTGTGATAAATATTGATGACTGAAGACTTAGTGCCCGGTATGGCAATAAGTTCGCCACCTATTCCATTTTGGGACGTAAACATAACGGCGAGACGAGGCTTAACAGCCGCTACCTACACCTTTGGGTCGAAAAGGGCGTGAAGTTATGTTATGTTATATGTTTGAGTCGGCCCATTCATGCAGCGAACTGCAAGTCTTTGTAGTAGTAGACACTGTAGGATACCTTATACATGCGAAGAACGTAGGTTTTTATACATGGTATGCCTGTTTGTAAAATTAATAAAATAATAAAAACATAACAAAACTGCACGCCTATTCTACCCGAAGGTGTAGGCAGCGGCTGTTAAGCCTCGTCTCGCCGTTATGTCCCAAATGGAACAGGTTGCGAACCTATTGCCGTACCGGGCGCAAATTTGTCAGTCATCGATAGGATCCGAGCCCGCGACTTCTTGATTCAGAAGCCGGACGCTCGACCACTGGCCCAACGAGACTAAATATAGGTAGTATATAATCTGCATAAATTAAAGAATTATGCAACCTATGATAGGTTGCATTGTTTAAAAATAAACTGTGGGAATTATTAATAATATCTTATCGTATAACTATTTTTAATATTATATCGGAGATAAGATAAATATAGGCTATTAAATCTATACATATAATAAAATTGTAGAAAAGTCAAAACTGTACATTGAATATTTTTTAAAAAGAATACTTGGTGTGTGATCTGCAATCGATACCGAAGCCAAAAATATACTTTTTAGAATTTTTGTCTGTTTGTCTGTTTGTCTGTTTGTCTGTATGTATGTCCGGGATAAACTCAAAAAGTACTGCATGGATTTACTTCAAATTTGGCACGAAAATTATTAAGAAGTCGGGTCAACATATAGGCTACATATTATCACGCTATCACCTACGAGGAACGAGCAGTGAACCTTTATTTCTTCAATGTATTCTGTAGCAACGTGTAATCTAACGACGCATATTTGTATGTTGTTATGGTGTTATTATGTTAATAACCATGCTTTAATCTATACATATAATAATAATAATAATATAATATAAGTTAGCTTCACATTTTAATTAACTTATGCCGTTAAACATAACAGACAATTTTAAAACAGTGCCATCTATGAGATTTACAAAACAGAAAACATTAAGTTGAATTACACGTGTAAGCACTTTTTGGTTTTAGATATAAATAAATCTTTGAGATTTTAAAAACATCAAGTCGAATTACATGTTTAAACACTTTTTGAATATAAATAATTGAAATTTCATCATGCGCTTGCGGTCAATAGATGTTTTTAAGAGTCATAGATGGAGTTGTGCATTTTCTTCTTTAAAATTGTATCGTTAATTCTTTTCAGAGATGAGCAAGACAATTAAAAAAATGTATTTGTATATGCTAAAAACTGTTAATATTTTTGTTCGGTATTTATTGGTGTAATGATTGCTTCGTAATTTTATAATTTTACACCATTAAAAAAAAATGTTTCCTATTCGCTAACTAGATGGCGTTGGCGTCGAATTAGATCGCGCTATAATTTCGTTCACCAAAAGTGATGTTATGAGTACGGATGTCGCCGCGACAACTCATAGAAACTGGGGTTACCTGCGTTGCTATAAGTTATCGTGTGCTTAGTCGAATTTAACGTGAAAACTGAAAATACTTTCCTGAAATATAATTAAAAAAAAAAATATTTACTTAAATAAACTTCATTCGGAATCGGACTACTGCTTACTGCTTAGCTATCATTATCTGTGTGTAAATTCTCAGCGTGTAAATTATTTTCTGTTATTTTTCAAACTTAAAATAATCAAAATGCCTAGAAAACGGTCTAATCTATCCCAATCCTCAAACGATAGTCGAAGGAAAAGGTTAGCTCGATCTCTTGAAACCACCATTGAGCGTGAGGCAAGGATAGCTACTCTTCGAGAACACAATGCGGAAATTCGAGATGGAGAAAGTAGTACGTCGCGCCAGTCCCGATTAGATACTATGCGCACTCAAAATGCATCGTTGCGGTCTCTGGAAAGTATAGAAGCATACGAAATGCGGCTATTAAATGATCGGAAGCGCCATGCTGAGTCTCGCGCGTCAGAGACATACACGCAACAAGAGACAAGACTGAGTTTGCAGCGCAGCCGCACTTATGCCGCTCGATCGTGCGAGAGTGCTGAAATTCGAGAAGCTCGATTGGAAAGCGACCGGGAGCGTCACGCTGAGTCTCGCGCGTCAGAGACGTACACGCAGCTAGAGACGAGGTTGAGTTCCCAGCGCTCTCGCACAGATGCAGCTCGATTTTGTGAGAGTGTCGAAGCGCGAGAAGCTCGACTGGAAAGCGACCGGGAGCGCCACGCTGAGTCTCGCGCGTCAGAGACGTACACGCAGCTAGAGACGAGGTTGAGTTCCCAGCGCTCTCGCACAGATGCAGCTCGATTTTGTGAGAGTGTCGAAGCGCGAAAAGCTCGACTGGAAAGCGACCGGGAGCGCCACGCTGAGTCTCGCGCGTCAGAGACGTACACGCAGCAAGAGACGAGGTTGAGTTCCCAGCGCTCTCGCACAGATGCAGCTCGATTTTGTGAGAGTGTCGAAGCGCGAGAAGCTCGACTGGAAAGCGACCGGGAGCGCCACGCTGAGTCTCGCGCGTCAGAGACGTACACGCAGCAAGAGACGAGGTTGAGTTCCCAGCGCTCTCGCTCAGATGCCGCTCGATTTTATGAGAGTGTCGAAGCGCGAGAAGCGCGACTGGAAAGCGACGGGAGCGCCACGCCGAGTCTCGCGCGTCAGAGACATACACGCAGCGAGAGACGAGGTTGAATTCGCAGCGGAGTCGCACTTCTCTTTCTCGGTCGATCGAAGATCATGAAGAGCGGATGACCCGGTTAAGAAGAGATCGTTCTCAGCATGCCCTTTCACGGTCGTTAGAGAACGATGAGCAGCGTGAAGAACGTCGTGCAGCTGCTCGGCAGCGGTACCACGACGTGTGTGGCGATACGTCTGCTCATCTATCGCTAGAACGGGATAGAATTCAAGAGTTTCGAGGATCTTGGTCGGGTGAACAGCGTGCGGCACAACTAGAACTAGATCGTCTGCGGCGTAGCATGAATCAACTTTCAACATCTGACGATGAATCCATGGTTTACGATATCGAAGAGCAATCGTGGCTAAATAAAGAGGGAAGTGGATTTATGTACAATGTTGCGATTAACTACGCCGCACACGGAGATATTGGTGTCTTAGAAGAAGTGTGTGCCCACTGTCAAGCCCGCAAATGGAAAGGAGAGCCCAATGGGATGTGTTGTGCATCTGGTAAGGTACGCTTGGAGTCTATGCAAGACCCACCAGATCTGTTAAGAATCTTACTAAATGGCGAACATCCGAAGTCCAGCCATTTTTTGAAAAACATCCGAGCTTATAACAGCGCCTTCCAGATGACTTCGTTTGGTGCAAATCAAATCGTTGAAGCAGGTTTCATGCCGACATTCAAGGTCCAGGGGCAAGTTTACCATCAAATCGGTTCGCTGCTACCTACAGACATTCCAAAATTTTTGCAAATTTATTTTGTAAGTGATTTTGAAGAACAAGCAAACCTACGAAGTAGACACATCCCCAATTTGGACCCTGTTCTGGTCAGAGGATTGCAAAGTATGTTGCATAACGTTAATCCGCACATTGGCAACTTCAAAGCCGCTCTGGCGTCGGTGCCTGAGAACGAGCGCAACCGCTTTAAGTTTGTCATCAGTGCAGATAGAAAGCCGATTGCAGCCCATCCGGGACGATATGATGCGCCAACGACGAATGAGGTCGCCGTTCTCTTAGTCGATCAGGAGTGTGATAAAAGAGATATCGTCTTACGCACGCACGATGACCGGCTTCAAAGGATCAGCGAAACTCACCGCGCGTACGATTCTCTTCAATATCCGCTCATGTTTTGTCGCGGAGAGGATGGCTACCATTTCGCCCACTATAATGTAGACCCCCAGACAGGCTCCCCAAATTATAACAAAAAAACGTCCGCCATGCAGTTCTACAGCTTCTTGATCCAGCTGAGGGTGAACAATGGCTCTTATCTCCACCATCATCGTACACTCTTTAGTCAGTTTCTGGTGGACATGTATGCCAAAATTGAGACAGAGCGTTTGGTATTTATAAGGTCCAATCAAAGAAAGCTGAGAGCTGAGAACTACGTCCATCTCAGAGATGCCATGCAGAATGATGCCAATGCTCAAGATGTAGGAAGGATGGTCATTCTCCCCTCCACCTTCACAGGAGGTCCGCGGTACATGCACGAGAGGACCCAAGATGCATTTTGCTATGTGCGAAAGTTTGGTCGCCCGGACCTCTTTATTACTATCACTACCAACCCAAAGTGGCCTGAAATAACAGCTCAACTCCTTGCAGGACAGGTTTCGTACGACAGGCACGACTTGATCTCTCGCGTATTCCACCTGAAGTTGAAATGCCTTATGGATCTTCTAACAAAGGCAAAAGTGTTTGGTACAGTCCGATGTCATATGTACTCCGTGGAATGGCAAAAACGCGGCTTGCCACACGCGCATCTGCTTTTGTGGTTGGAAGAAAAGATCAGGCCTATCCAGATTGATCAAGTCATAAGTGCAGAGCTTCCGGACCCTGACGTTGATCCTGTTCTGCATCAAATTGTTAAAAGTCACATGGTGCATGGCCCCTGTGGCACGTTAAATCCAAGTTCCCCTTGTATGAAAGACGGACGTTGTACAAAAAGATTCCCAAAAAAATTTACCAACGAAACCATTACTGGTGAGGATGGATATCCCTCATACCGGCGCCGATCACCAGCAGAGGGCGGGCATTCCACTGAGCTGAGCGTGCGTGGCCAGGCGCGACCGGTCGATAACCGATGGATTGTTCCTTACTCACCAGTACTGTCCAGGACCTTCCAGACGCACATCAACGTCGAGTCGTGCAACAGCGTCGGGTCGATCAAATATATCTGCAAATACGTGAACAAAGGTAGCGATCAGGCGACGTTTGCTTTACAGAACACTGACAGAGACGAGGTGACCAAGTATCAGTCCGGTCGCTACATCAGCACGTCTGAAGCAGTTTGGCGGATACTGGCGTTCTCTATACATGACAGGCATCCTGCCGTCATGCATTTAGACGTCCACCTAGAAAACGGTCAGCGCATATATTTTGATCCCAACAACGTTGATGAGCGCTTAGAAAATCCGCGCCAAACAACTCTCTTGGCATTTTTCAGGCTCTGCGAAATCGACCAGTTTGCGAGGTTCCTTACGTATGACGAGGTGCCTTCATATTACACGTACGACAAGCAAAGGGGAATATTTAACCGACGTCGAAGAGGAGGTGCTGTCGAAGGTTTTCCGGGAATTTTCAAGGACACCGTATTGGGTAGAGTTTATACCGTGCACCCGAATAATGGCGAATGCTATTTTCTGCGGTTATTACTTCACACGATCCGAGGCCCAACGTCTTTTGCCTTTCTGAGAACATTTGATGGCGTGGAGTATCCCACTTACCGCGCAGCCTGTGTAGCACGTCACCTTCTCGACGGTGACCAAAACTGGGATGACACCCTCGCGGAGGCGAGCGTCAGTAACAGCCCCAGCCGTATGCGTCATCTGTTTGCCGTCATCTTGGTGTTTTGTGGAGTCACGAACCCGGTAGCTTTGTGGGAAAAATATCGACATCATCTATCTGAAGATTTTCTACGAGCTTTGAGGCGTGCTACTGGAGACGAAGTCGAAGTAACTGATGAACGCGTGCTGAACACCTGTCTTAGTTCACTTCAAGACGTGGTCATTTCCATCGGCGGCAATCCATTGGTCGAATATGGGTTACCAGCTCCCCAATCATCACCGCATCAAGACCGTGGAAATCGAGAGTATAACGCTGAGACAATTTACGATCCGAGCGAAATGACCACAATACGAAATCACCATGTCGCTTTGTTCTCTTCAGAGCAAAAACAAATTTATGACACTGTTCTTAAAAGCGTTGGGCAAAACCAGGGTAAAATGTTTTTCTTGGATGCTCCTGGTGAAACAGGAAAAACATTTGTTACCACTGGCATACTTGCAGAGGTCAGGAGGCAAGGCAAAATTGCCATTGCTGTAGCGTCGTCGGGAATCGCTGCCACACTGCTTCCGGGTGGCAAGACAGCACATGCCATGTTTAAAATTCCCATCGATTTAGAGAGCACCGAAACGCCTGTTTGTGGTGTGTCACGCAATAGTGATAAGGGACACGTGCTGAAGGATTGCTCTCTGATCGTATGGGATGAGTGTACGATGGCCAATAGAAAAGCAGTTGAGGCCGTGGACAGAACCCTGCAGGACATCCGCAGGAACGAACACTTGATGGGTGGTGTCACAGTTCTATTCAGTGGCGATTTCCGACAAACGCTTCCCGTGGTGACGCGGGGATCGAGGGCTGACGAGGTGAATGCTTCGTTGAAACGATCTTCGCTGTGGTCACGAGTTCGTACGCTGCGCTTGACCATTAATATGAGAGCTCGGCTCGGCGGCAATGCACGTGCTCAAGAATTCTCCGATGTTCTTCTAAGTCTTGGCGAAGGCACTCTACCAGAGGAGAGAGGTGGGCAGGTGGTGCTTCCAGAGTCTCTCGGTAGAGTCGTATCCAGCTTAGAAGAACTCATTCGCTGTGTGTACGGGGACATCAGTCATATACCGCACCAGCAGAATTCTTGGGTATGTGAGCGGGCAATTTTGACGCCCAAAAATGGTCAGGCTGAAGCAATCAACGAATGCATTCTCTCGAAAATTGAGGGGAATGAAGTGGTTTACACCTCTATAAACACTGTCATCGAGCAAGATGATGCCACACATTATCCCGTGGAATTTCTGAACTCTCTGTCAGCAAGTGGACTTCCAGCGCATACTATCAAGCTGAAAGTCGGTGTCCCGATTATGCTTCTTCGGAACCTATCTCCTCCGAAGTTGTGTAACGGGACCCGCCTTAAAGTCATCTCGCTCCACAGACACAGCATTGAGGCGGAAATTCTTACGGGTTGTGGCGTAGGCGAGGCAGTATTTGTACCACGCATTCCCCTCATACCTCATAACTTCCCGTTCCAGTTCAAGCGCGTACAGTTCCCCGTGAGTGTTTGCTTCGCGATGACCATCAATAAGTCGCAGGGGCAGACACTGAGAGCAGCGGGTGTCGACCTCAGGACGAGCTGCTTCTCACACGGGCAGCTGTACGTCGCTTGCTCCCGCGTCACCAGTCCTGACTCTCTTTACATTTTGGCTGCGGAGAGCCAAACCAGCAATGTTGTTTATAGAGAAGTTTTATAAGTATATATTTTTATCCTTTTCTATATTTATATTTTCTTATTCATTATTTTCTACATTTGCTTCAGTCGCAACTTATTACTTAATTCAGCAGAATCACCATAAAGTCATTTATTCAAAGCAGACTGAAAATCAGCACTTTTGAAGTTCAACAATTTTACAAAAGACAGTCTCCCTCTGTTACTGTACTTTCTGTATTTATGAAATGTAAAGAAGTAACGGGTAAATAAATGTTATTTTAAAAGGTATAATCGTAGGTATTTTTGGTGCTGTATAGCGTTCAGGCAGATGACGTCGCGGGCTACAGCTATACTACAAAAATTCCTGTTAAAATGAAAATAAACAATGCGGGCAACAACCATTGCTACCGCAATCTGTACTTATCCTACCAGTTACAATTTCATTTTAGAGGTAATTACTTCTCAACTGTCTATGTAAAAATATAGCTATCTGATCACAAATTCCACGCGTACGAAGTCGCGGGCACAGCTAGTAATATAATATACTTATAGGGCTAATAGTAACTATGTTGTCATCGGATTAATTTGTTAAGATATGGCGTGTTTCATTTAATCTGTCATAGTGACAAAGCATGCTAATACAAAAATTTTATCGTGAGAAAAACCTCCTTAAAATGATTTTTTCTTAGTGGGATTAGGAGGGCAAACGAGCTGGAGTGTCACCCTATGGCAAGCAACAAACGCCGTCCATTGATACCTGAACACAGATAGTGTTACAGTTGTGGTACAATTAGATATGGAATGAGTCAAAGGGGAGCAGGAAGGGCTTTATCCTCCGAATACTTTTCTCACCGAGAGAAACACGGCATCAACATTTTTACGTCGACATTCTGAGAGGTGGTGGCCGGTCGTAAAAGAGCTGGCCAATTCATGCCGTGAACTGCGTGGCACTCATGCTTAGCAGGTCTTGAGTTACTGCTTAGTATACCCCACGTCTTTCTGGAAATCAATCTATCTATACGTACCTATTCCATGGCACTAAATATAATAATATAATTTGGCGAAACAAGGTTGCGTGCTGCATCTGTCATTCTCCTGCTGTCTACACCTTTACGTATTAAAAGCCTAGTCTTGTCGTTAAAAGTTAAATCACGATTTATTAGGTAAGTATTTATACATCCAATCTCATAATAAAAAGTCTACAAGACATTTCTAAGATGTTATGAGTCCAGTGAATAAAATTTCTTGTGTACTAAGGTAGGTGGCATGTACTTTTGTGTATCGTATAATGTCTAAATTGAAACTAACAAATGTGTGTTAGATGTTTATTGAAATTATTACAATCAGATATGTTAAATATTAAGACAAATTTTGAATACAAAGTTATTTGAAAAGCCCACCTTTTTGTCCACGTATATATATCAGCATTGTAGTCAGGGGACCATAACATGAAAATAATAACTGTAGAAAAAGTGATAAAATAAGTTAACAAATACTTCTCAATTGCTTTTTAAATCAAGGTGATTTTCAGTTTATTAATTTTAGAATAAGAGTGTCAAGTTCTTTCTATAGTACCCTTGAAATGTATGATATGTAACTTTATAAAGATAAGTTTATCTGGGACTTGTAAAGACTTATGTGCTGTAAATGAAAATGAAATCAATCTCTAAATAATAATTATAAATGTCTCAATTTCTCTTTATTACTTTCCGATCTGGAAGTGCGTCGTGAATTTTAGGTATGTCTCTATGGCGTGGAATTGTAACAGACCATGCTGTATTTACAGAAGCAGAGAGTAAACCTAATGGGACTTCGGACGAATCACTGGAAGAAACTCTGGATAGACTTCTCAATTCGAAGTTGGTACGCGAGAAGCAGACCGAACTGGCGCGCAAGTTGGACGCGCTACGGCGGAAACCGCGAAAGCATGACAAGGAGAAGAAGCCGGGCTCCTCCAAATTCTACGTCGGCAATAAACTCGCTAAAAGGTTGTCATCGAAGCAAATGTAAGAATACTTCCTTTATAACCCACACAACTTCACTCGTGGTTCCAACGCTTAGTAAGCAGAAAGAACTATACGACACTATTCAACTAACAAATATGTATTTTACTCGTTTTACTGGCTTTCATAACTCTTATCATACACGCTCTTTCCTTTTTAAAGCACCTGAAGTATGTTAGTGAGGTACTTAGAATTAATCCAAATAGCCAGAGACGCCTAAACACTTAAAATTCTTTGAAATAATAAGTGGATTGTAGATAAATATTGTAAATTCAATATAGCAATGATGACGATATGTTTTTTAGTGATCCAATTCCAAACCCAGAGGATGGAAATGCTGTCAGTGGGTGTAGTGTCGTTTCCAGTGCCGAGCGAGACTTGCGAATAAAATATCATCACGCTATATATGCAGCGGTGGAAAAACAGGTGCGGTGCGAACAGCAACATCAGATCAAACAACTGGATGTAAGTAAATTGCACACGTTGTTTTTAACATAACATACTAAAATCATTTGTCGTCTCATGGTTTTCCAAGCTGATTTCTGTTTATGACATCCCTGATTTGTATTCAAAAGTTTTACAATTGTAACTCGTTTCCAGGATTCATTAGATGCAGAAAAGAAGGAGATACTGAACAGACTGGCCAATTCACGCAAAGAGGATGTGAAGGCGTTAGCGAAGAAGACGAACAGAGATAAAGATGAAATTAATAGGAGAAAGAGAGAAATACATTCCTTGGTAATTAATTAAATAAAACCCAATAGTAATGTTTTCGGTTTGAAACAAAGTACAAACAAGATTTTATTTCTTAATTTAGTAAATTATAGTGCTTATCTCGTGTAGTATTTTCTGGTCTATCTGAGCAAATATTACCGTATCTATTTATAGCAACAACTCGCCTCGCCTAAAGGTATGATTGTTGGCTTGATGGCCACTGAAGGCGTGAAGTTATGTTATGTAAATTTGATTTTCAGTCAGTACAGCGCGGTGTGGCAGAATGTTGTTGTGCCGAAAAGAAGTATGCCGAGCGGCGGGAACAGATGAAACGATCTCACGAGAGACTGCTACAACTGTTGGTCACGCGTCGCGATCAGGTATAATATAAAAACTTTATACCAACATACAGACTAACCTAAATTTATTTCCGCCTCCATCCTGTACAATTTTCCTTATATATCTTAAGTAACAGAAGAATTCGACCTCCATTCGCATTGGCCTAGTTCAATATGGTGATGGAATCAGTCTATAACTTATTATTATCTGTTCAAATCTTTTATTGATTTTGACCTCTTTTGGATTTTTTTTTCTCCCAAGTTTTCCAAATGCATATATATGTTAGAGAAGATGTTTAATTTTTAACGTTAAAATAAATATTGCCAGCTTTGACAGAGCATTCTAATTAAATGCGATCAATTTGTAGATAAATCCTCGTTTCCTACTATCATTATAATTATTCGAGTTCTTGACTTTTCTCGAACCAGATTTCCCGGGCACAATACCCAATGCCAACCTAACCTAATTCCCGGGAATGAATCCTAGTCGAGATTCTTAGGTAGTATTTCAACGGTCCAGAAGACGGTCTAGTCCATCGACCTTTGCCTGCTGCTTTGTCAATCTGTTATATCATTCTTTTTACATTTTATCTATCATAGCATGCCTTTTATCACTGGACGTTCTATCAGATCAACTCTTTCTCATGCTTAATTATTTTTAAAGCAGCCTACCAAGCGTTACTCCGTAGATATTATGCGTTACGTTAGCACTGACCTAACTTTTGTTATGGTAAGTGATATGAGCCTTTTGGCTTAGGGTTTTGCAGCCCAGCAGTGACACTCCATTACGATGCCATTCGCTGGTTCCAGCACTACTTCCACGATCATGGATTTTTCCCTTTCCGATAACATAAGTACAATCCTCTTTGCATTAAAATATAAGCGTTTCTCCTCCCCTGACAGTCATCTCACAAGCGTGTGATTTGGAGTTTCATGGACCGTCTGTTCGTTTTCTATTCTATGCTCTTAGCAACAATTTTATTTTGAATTTGTTTTTGAGTGAAGTTTGAGTGTTTGTCTTCCTTTCCGCATCCAGTCCTTTCTATAATGATAAATGATATGAATATATAGATCCCGGCTTCCTTTTATTAAAATTGCACCAAAAGTTATTGGCAGTAATTAGAATTATTGAGTATATATTACTGTTTAGTAGTAGTAGTTATAGTGAGTTAATTATCAAATATAAACGTAACGGAAAATGTCATGAGCCATGGACATTAGTAGACACATGACGTATTTTCTATGTAGCTCTTTAATGGAGAGAAACAGAGAGAGAAAGAGAGGTGCAACTATGTGTCCTTGTTATACAGGAATTATTGGAATTGGAACACATGTCTGGTGCTGACGCGGAAGGTTAAGCGGAAGCCGCAGCACCACAAGGTGCGGTGCATGAGCCTGGAGTGTGGCGCAGGAGCCGCAAGTCGCGGCCGACGATACTCTCGACCGTTTATTTTGTTTAGTAATCTGTGATATTATCGCCTAAGGAGCACCCACGACTATTGATACTGTCCTATCCTCTAAGCTGTCTCATAGTTCAACTCATCTGTGAGCTGTTATCTGCCTACACTCAATTGATTTTGGAGTTTTATATTTAATGAGTCTTTTTTTTCTCTCTTTTTTATTCTGTACCCTCACCGTTGTTGTTTCTGGTGCACTTTTTGAACGTTTCAGAGGAAAAAGACTCATTTTGTTAAAAAAAAAATAAGATTGTGTTTCAATAGTTTCTTGTAAGTAATAATAACTGTTAGTTAATTTGAAACCAGACCGACAGTGTTGAATTTGGGCCCTCAGTCTTAGACGTAAAGCTTGGTATGACTGTGGTATCTGGCGCTCAGAATTCAGGATTGATTTTATTGATAAATCCTATAAGAGTAAGGTGCTGGTTTCATGTAACCTTTTATTATCATTCATCGATCATAATGTGTTCTTTGTCTTTATATAAAGAAGAGAAGATTTTTTGTAAACTATTTGCTGCATTTAGTAACCGATAAAGGTATTATGTACTAACGCTTCGTTCCTAGTCATCATGTGGCCGACGGACCGAAAGTTATAAGTGAATATAGAGAATTGTCACTCGTAATGATGCGTGTACGCGTGACGTGCACGTATACGTGCACCTATATTTATAAGGATTGCTTTTATTTAGTTTTAAGAGTAATGTTTATTATTTGGCCATTTTTGTTTAAAATGTGTGAAAATAATGTATAAAAAAACATTTAAAAAATAGTGGCAACTCTACGTTACGCACAATTTAATATTGCCTTATAATACCGTGTGCTATCATTCAAGTATGTAATTGTGGCGTCACTTTTTTCTGTACAATCACACTGGCATGCAAAGGGTGCGATACTCATACAGCCAAACCATTTCACTTCTTTTTAATATGTATCTGTACTCTTATAATCCTCATTCTCATTGAAAATTCTTTCGCGCATGTCTTCTGTATTCAATGAGTGACGTCACAATATACGTTCCGTCAGCCACCTCAGTAGGTATGTTAAATCTATACATATCTAAGAACAAAACGCTGGGTTTTCAGTGAATAAAAAAAATCGTACCTAATCTTCACGTACAATCTCACAAATAGATCTTCCTTTATTATTATATACTATATTTATTAGATAATAATTCCGTATAATTGTAATGTTTAAATATTATGAAATTGATTCTTATGATGGCTACTCCATTTTCTGGTTAGTGAAACACGTTTCGTAGGAGATTATAAAACTTTTCATTTAATATATATTACAATCACACATATATTTATATAGGGTGTTTTTTTTTTCGTATTTATTGCATATTTTAGATACCTGCGTCGATATCAGCATTTTAAAATGTGAAACAAATGATAATATTAATGTTTTACGCAAATAATATACCAAAAAATACATTTATAGTGATGTGAAAACTTGAACTAGTATGCCATTCAGATATCTGTCTGTTTCTCTTTGCCGTGAGTGAAACCAATTGTATAATTTCAGGATATTATTTGTAACTTATTTTATTATTTATCAACTCTGCATATTATTGTTTAAATTTTTTATATATAAATAGGGTTTAAGTATATAATAGTGTGATAAAAAATTGTATAATATATTATTTTTTTTGCTTTTTTTAAAGGAGTGTCCACATCTTACAGCACGTGATACAGGTACAGTGGAACAGGCGATTGTTTTAGAAAATTGTAATACTGAAACTATATCTACTAGGTTATAATTTAAAGCCTTTGAATTTCCGGAAACTACAAGAGAATTTCAGTCGTTGTCATAAAGAGTGTTATGTGTATCTAGAAGTAAATGTTCAAAGCACCCTAAATATATATAGGTTACGTGTTCTTGCTGCTACGGGTATTACGCCAAAGGACACATATCAGTGCTCACATGAAATTAACAATAGCCATTAATATTGATAGACAGAATGTCCTTTGTAATATGGATTAGCCGCGACCTGCAACCCCGAGATTGATGCAACCGTGAAGATTACTGCTATTACAAATTGAGAAAAATAAAATAGTGAAAGGGGATATTTTTCTGTAAACTACAAAATGCTATTTTGAGATGAATTCGAATTCGAAGCTTGACAGCTTTTCGTTTAGCAGTCGGTATGTCAATAACACTGGGCTGGTTATATTGATTGAATATGGCATCATGACTGGCAATGTTATGTAGTTGTTACGCCATCTGCATAATTACATTTTGCATATGCTATGAATGTGTTATCATGTGTAAATGTTTTGTGCTGGTTATATTAACACAAATTAAGTCATTTGCCGCAAATTTTATTGCTGGACAGGCTCTTTGCTGAATATTTTATTGCTGGATAGGCTATTTCCTGATATGTTATTTCTGGATAGGCTATTTGCTGGATATGTTACTGTTGGAAATGTTATATGCTGAATATGCCACATGCTGGACATATTGTGCTAGATACGTCACAAACTAAGCCGTTATGGTGATCAGCAAGATAAGCTCTAAAGGCATATTAAGTGCTGATAGATACGAATCTTTCATTAATCATACTAACGTTTTATTAAAAAAATAAAATGGTAGGTTGTAGTTTTACATTCCATTTTGTCGCTTAGTCATTGAAATAATGGTTAGAACCTTAGTAATATATAACCTTGGCACTGATAACTACTCTAGTGGTCTTTCCAAATATATTGTATATATATGTATACTATGTATAGTCAGTCCAAGACAAGCTTCGTACAGTTAGACAATATTTAAAAGTATTACATGTTTTATAGGGTTACGATTCTTTTTGACTTGATAATGTTAATAAGTAAACACTTGTATAGAAACATGTTTTTTTGAAATTTATATTGAGCTGAATTATGATTTCTATTTTCACTACCTCTAGTGTTTGTATATTCACCTAACTTTAGTTATTATCGATGCTCAAATAGCGATTACCATTTTCAAACGATTTGTGTGTCCATGTTGACAGATTTGTTTGATACTTTTTTGGTATTGATTTTTTACAAATATAATTATTATTACGTGTAAAAATTTAATGAGTTGTGTGTTTTTTTATCCGCGAAACTAGTAACTGGGGCGACTATTGTTCATTTCAAAGTGCGTTCATAATTCGTAAATTAATATATTATAGGTAGGTACGTATACTTGTAATGTAAAAGTCTGGTAAATAATATCAGTATTCACTAAAATTTTTTTACACAGTCTCGGTTAAGTGCGGTAGTTGTGAAAAGAAAATATATATTTCTTATTTATTTAAAATATACATCTGAATTTTTTTTTGCCATCAGTACTTACCGTTGTCTCAATGATTTTTTTTGTCTCGATAAATTTCTGGTCTATGTCTTCCTATAACTACTTCCAAGATTATAATTTTATTATTTTGAATAATTATTTTTATAGATACAGTCCTGGTTTAGGGATTTATTTAAAATTTTATAGATACAAATGAGTAATTATAATGAATGGGATTCTTGTTGTTCCGATCAAGTTAAAACCATCAATCGAGGTAATTCTTACAGTTTTTTTGTAATATCTGAGTGATTTATGGAACTATGTGCATTTTATTAAATTTTTACATTTCGAAAAAGTTGTATGCTGTCCGTAAATTAGTAGATAGAGATAATCCTATTCGCGTAATATATGTATGTAAAATAAATAGTCTCTATAATATAAAACGATGAATTACTGCAAAATTATAAACAAAGTATTTCATAGTGTAAACTGTATTTTTATTATGACATATTAATAAAACACACACCCTCAAATGAGTCAAGCGTAACTAATATCCCATTCTAACTGTATTTCGTTTAAAAAAAACTGATAATGTGGGTATTTAAAGTCATTTTTGTGTTTTTGTATCGTAAATAAAGTAAATAGATATCTCAAACTAATAATAGATTTACACTTAGATATACGTATGTATTGTTGAAATAATGCTTCAGCAATAATTATTGAATAGGAAGGTATTTATAACTGCATCCGTCTTTTCTTGAACGAAATTTGCAATAACATTTTAAGATTGACCTTTTATTAAATTTAATTCGACGCATTCATTTGGATTTGTTCCCTATTGATAATAATATAAAATGATCATACGTATAGTATTTATAAAGGCACTATTGCCACCTATTACACGATTATTATCATGTTTCAATGTATAGATCATTATCCAAATCATTGCGTAAATTAATAATGCAATAACTACTTATGACTTGGCTGTTGTCTATAAATATATATACTTACGTATGCACTCTCCGTACCGTTTAAATAATATGTAGGTAGTTGTCGAAATTAATAAATTAATAATAGCTATTTAAATAAAAAATATACTGTACAACAATCCTCTTGTCAGTTTATTCCAGTAATTTTTGGCATTATGTATGATACTCCCTTTGCCTTCCACATAAAAAAAAAACTTCCGAATGAGTGCACTAAACGTCATACGAGTACAAGGAGCTTAATGAATGAAACGTTTATTTTTGCGACTACCCTCAACCTTTTTAATAGGTTTGTAAATCTCGTGGCTATTATATGTATACCTAATAATATTATCTCCATTTTTTGATTACAATTGACTAAGTAAAGATTGCCTTTATTTTCATGTGAAACGTTATTCTGTACAAAGTTCTATTTAAATCTATAAGTGCCATAAATGTAATGATTTTTTGGTCCCAAGTATTTATTAACTTTTAAATTATAACATACTTTAAATATATTATATATATACATTTATTATTGTTAAAACTAAACTTTTATATATTTTTGGGGTTGTTGAAAACGGTTCCAGAATACACGAAGTTGCTCTTTTTACACATAATAATAATATCTTGGACACAATACACGCAGCCCCCTCTAGTTCCAAGCTAAGCAACTAAATGCTTGTGTTATGGATACTAGATAACGGATATTAATACATATATACTTTTCTTTTGTAAATACATACTTATAATACATAGAAAAACACCCAGACGCCACACAAATATTCATGTTTGTCACAAATATTTGTGCTCGGGTGGGAATCGAACCCCCGACCTCATTGCTGCAGATGGTAGTTTTACGAATGCGCCACGAGGCCCGTCACACAGGTATATAATTTAAAATTACACATTGCATCTTTAATTATTGGGAGATTTCCAGATATTTTTTAGTATAAGTTATGTATGTTGTATAAGTTATGTTGAGAGGTTTTCTGTAGGTAAATTTTTTGAAAGTTGTTAATTTAAAAATCCAAGACATGTTTGCAACCATTGTTTAATCTATATATCTTGTTAAATTTTGCCATTTGTCAACCGTCAAATGAGATCTTACACTCGTTTTTAACAACCCGAAAGGTATACTTAAAAAATGGAAACAGGGAACCTCTATTTAACTCTTGACTATATATTTATTGATCTGTCTTTGCTAAAGTGTTGTGTAAACTATATTTTGTAAATTATTAATTATAGTTAAGGTTCGGGTTGTATTTATATCTGTGCGGTTTAATTGTAATATCTACTTATCGATTAGAATCCCATCAGAATATATGTGATAGGATTTTTTATACACAACTTCTCGATAATGTTGACATCGGTTAAAAAAATATATAGTGTTGCTTAGACCTTTACAATTTATGAGCTTAAAGTATTTAGCAGTGTCTCTCTCTCTCTGTTAGAAAATTACATTTCAAATAGTAAAATTACATTTTAAATCCTTATAATGTGCATTTTTAACCTCTCTTTCTCCGATAAAATCAAACGTATTGTGATAAATCATGTTTGTTGTAAAATAGTTTGGAATGCCTCTAGTGCCAACATAGTCCCTATGTTGGCACCAAGACTAGTATTTCTCTAAAAATCAACACATTTATGTTCAATACTAATCACACAATCGTTTATATGTAATAGTATCTAAAACTATGTCGCGTTTATTTCATAATATCTTGAAAATATTTATAATTTTGTATATATATCATATGTAGTCTGAATCCCACTGTAGAGGCTTGTTTTAGTTGTTCGCGGCTAGGTGGAACTGTATATGCAATTTAAGCTATTAATAAAATATTAGGGAAACAGTTCGAACGATATTCCCTAATATTGCGACATAATTTCTTTTGTGTATATATATTAAATATTCTTCGTATAGCCCCATTTTTTGGAATCGTTATTCCTGTTAGTTTACAAATAATGTTCGTTTAGACAGTAGTTAGTACCTAATAATGTTACTGTAATGTGTAGAGATACGGTTAACTGATAAAACACGACTTGTTCTTGCCTTGTGTAATTTATATCGTCTAGTAAGATGTAGGTGTATGTCTGCTCTTAACCACAGCCACTTAACATTCACTCTTATATTTCTTACAAAAGGCCTAAATTCTATCAGATTTTGCATATTCGATTGTTAATTTCAATAATAATTAAAGATCCAGTCAATCAGACTGGAAGACATCCCACTTCTGATATTTATTTTTCCTACTGCTATTTTATTTTTTGAAGTATTAAATACTATTTATTCAAAGTCGCGTCGTTCTGCCAATTAGATGTCTACGGGACTATTTGTGGGTATGTTATGGAATCCGACTGCAGCTCCATAACGCGACGGTTTAAGCATGAAGGTGATTTTGGTAGAATATTCTGGAGTGCTAGTTTGTAAGCGAAAAAACGTGTGCATTGTTTTGGAAGGGTTAAAAAAAAAACAACGTCGATTGTAACGTATTTGTGTGAGCAAAGAAATATTTAAGAATAGTGCAAGTTCTTAATTAGAATTTTAGGGAATAAAAATGATTAAAAAAAAAATTGTTTGCACTTTGGTGGGTGATTGATACTTTTGGGTTCGATGACCGTTGATTGGCGGGTTGTGAATATTGTATTCGATACTCAGAGCTGCAGTCTGTTTTATAGAGACCTTGTATGATTTCCCGGGAAAGCCGTCTAGTTAAATGATACACTTTCAAAAGTTAACTTTCGGTATGCACTACGCAACTACCAGGTAGATTTGCACCAATGGACGTAGGTTATAGCAGATGTTAATTGAATAGTTTATCAGAATGCCAGTACCAATAAAACTGTACTGATAACATAGTTGGAAAAATTGCATTTAAAGATAAGGAAAAGACCTTATAGGTGCCGTTTTTATTTTATTTAAATATTTTTATTTCTGATTTTAATTTTTGCATTTCTAGCTAAGTTTGTCGTAAGGTTCGAAATTAAAACACAATACCCGTTTAGCACAAATGGTTAACATATCGTGATACATTTAAAGCAAATGTGATGATAACATGAAAAGTTAAACTCTAATTTAATATTTAAATATTCGCAATTATAATTAATTACCTAACCATAGATTATGTGTATCTTGAAGTTTTTGTATAAAATGTTGTTTTTGTTAATTTTAATCATTTAGATTTAAAAAATCAATCGCACTTATTGAATCTACGCAAAGATCTGTTAGTTTTAACTTTTTTTTATCTGTAAATTGTGTGCCAGATATATAAGTATTGATAAAATTATGCTAAGGATTCTTTATTTAACTCTCTTACTGCGCCATGTACACAGAGTAGACGAGTTTCAGTTTTTTATAGCTATTTGTGATATATACACTGTGTTAGTACATTGTGCCATTAAAAATGTTTTTGAAATTCGTTTCGTTGCACGGAAACGCTAAACCATTTTTGCTTAGTTATTATAGATTATTATTTATTTGTAAAGTTTATAGACAGCTGTTTTTAATTACTAGAGTTTGGCCCAAAATAATGGCGTGTGCTGTTTTGTATTTTGTATTCAACAAGAATATTCGATGCTGTTGTTTTTTGTACATTCAGGAATTTACATGAACGTGAACCGCCAGTTGCTTTAGATTAGGAACTGTCAATTTCAAATGTATGTCAATGTCAGTAAACAAATCCATACAGATAATCAAAGAAAAAAAAGTCATTTGAAATTAAAGTAAAACCTTGTCAGTGCCAAAAAATCATCATATAAAATTAACATGTTTACTTTTTATTGTTTTGAATTTATCGTTAGTTGCGTTCGTGTTTGTTTTCGGTTTATTTTGGAATTTTATTAAAAAAAAAATATGTATAACAACAGTTTATTGATAGGTACTTATAAGTGTAAGTACAGTTCGATGAGTAAGTACTTACAAAATATATTGTTGAATCGGAAAGTTGTCTCTAGGCGGCTTTCATTATTATTTCTAATTGTCTAGTCATATTTAAATCCTCCGCGTTGTAACTTACATAAAAAAGTATGCCTGTGTATGGGTAGACAATATAATAATCAATATGAATGTTAAATATATAATATATAGGTAAAACTTATATGTATTAAATTTAATGTCTGTTCCATGTGTTGTTTTATTTTTATTAATCTACTATCATCTTCCTGATGCTGAAATGTCAGAAGTACGTCATTACCAAGCCCCGTAGTAGGTACCTAGTTTATCTATAATGCTAGTGAAGTTAGAAAACAGCGTACATAAACTTTAGATAAACTTCTTAGAGCTAACCTTGATAGGCCTCGCTCGCTATTGACAACCAGGTAAATATCGAACTAATACTAAATAAGTGTTAAGTATGAGAGCGTGCATGAAAATAGACTAAAATTTACTTACTGCCATGTAAACGTTATTCAGGCAGAGAATTGGGCTGGGGGTCTAGTAGCGTCGGTGGCAAAATATGGAAGGGCATGTTCCATTAGCTCGATATATGGAAATAATGGTAGATAAAAAAATGACTCAGTAAATGTTAAGAATTAAATTGTAGAATGAGATGAGATAAGAAATGCGAAGATACATTCCATGACTAAGTTTAGCGTGACTTTTGAAACCGACCACCCTGAGTTATGAAAGTCTCATGGGACTCAAACCTTTCTGTCTACATCGCCAAAGACTTCGTTTGATATATCTATGCGTTACTAAGAAAACTGGCATATCTATTTTATATTGAGTATCAAATAGGTAACTATCCACGTCTAGTTTAGTTTTTGCAAAGATAGCACTCCGCAGAAGATGGACAGATCAAAAATATTTGTCAGTTAACGTCACAAAAAAATAACCAAAAAAAAATCACCCAAAAATGATAATTTATTGTATTTAATTCATAATCAGATACATACAACAGTCACAAACAGATACATATTTATTAAACCGATTCAAAGCATAATTAGTGGTGAAACTTGGCTACATTAAAAGTTCTTGAAAAAGAAATACAGATTTTCCAGCATCCACAATTTCAAAATGTTCCGTAAATTGCTCAGACCTAAATCATGGAAGATATTGAAGCAGTCAAAAGCCAGTTACCAGAATTTTGTACTGAATAATACATTGGCGCAATTGGAAAGTCAGTGTGAACAATTTTGTCCTGTACCAAGGTTTCCACCACGTAAGGTTAGTGGATTCCAGATATTACATGTCTGTTTTGATTTAATGCTGTGAACCCAAAAGCTTCTTCAAGCTCCTATCATGAAATAGTTTTAGAATTATCAATACTTTTCGTCTCTTCTAGGTAGTCTTCCGGAAATCTTATAAATGTGAACCGCGTATTTGCCCATCCCCGCTTCTGAATCTAGAGGTCACGGGTTCGAATCCTGGCTTACACCAATGACGTTTCGAAATTTTTTAGAATGTTATGTGTGATATAATCGATGACTGAAAACTTTGTGCCCGGTATGACAATAGGTTCGCCACCTATTCCATTTGGGACGTTAACATAACGGTGAGTCGAGGCTTAACAGCCACTGCCTACACCTTCGAGTTGAAAAAGGCGTGAAGATAAATTATGTATTTGCCTATCTAGTAGTATTAATATTCTGATTTCTTTATTATAAGCGGAAACTTTAAAATCTGAATAGATCGAAACGACTCATTGAAATGTTGTTAGATCTACGAGATGACACATGATTGGGAAAACTTATTGCTACTAAAATATGGATTAACCTGCCAAGTCAGGTAATTGATATATAGTACTACCTATATGATGATGTGATGTTAGTTGACAGTGGTGGGTGCAGGCAGCGATGTTGGTCGTATTGCGTGCCTCTTCTTGAAACAACAGAAAGTTATAAATACTCTAGCTATGTACGATGAGGAACCGATACGTAACGTGCTTGGCGTCGCCAATGACATAGCCCATATCGATACTAGTACTGCTGTACAGGTCTACCAGGGACGGGCGTTCTTGAAGGATGCACTCTATGTGAGTTTGATTTATTATATTTGTAAGGCGCTGTAACGATACGCAATAGGTAGTATTTCAAAATAAATGATATCTAAGCGAGTCTACTATATAGCTGAGGACACCATTTTTATTAACAATTATTCAATAGTTCAAGTTAATTTTACTGCTGTTGTAATTGACCTTCGCATTTCTTTGACGTCACCTGGCTTCTGTATCAAAAGTCTAGGGTCCCAACTCAAGAAACCGATGAAGTTTTGGAAACATTTTCAAAAGTGTTAACAGATCGTACTTATTAGGTTGAGTATTTGGTGGCAAGGCATGATTGCCGCTTACTTTAGAGGTGGCATTTTACAAAACATAGATTGTAGATCTAGATGTTTTGTTAATTCATCGCGAAAGTCTGTGCATTCATACCTTACAGGATGCTGACGTTGTGATAATCTGTGGTGGTAGCTACATACAACCGCCATGCTGCAACACCTTGGATCGGGAGCTATTTTTCGAGAACATGAAATTCGTTCGAGCTATGACTATTTCGATTGCACAATACGCTCCGAACGCAATTATTGCAGTGCAAACACCGCCAGTTGATGCCAACTTTGCCCTGGTCAAACATGTTAGTACTGATCCAATAGGTAGATACTTTTTAATACTTCTGGGGCATATAAGTTAACGTATAGTATATATTATTTCTTATTGTACCTAGTTGCTAGATAATTTAGATAACTACATACAGCTAGCTAGAGTCCGCAGAATCGAGGGCTCTAGCCCTCCATTCTGCGGGCGGCGATCCATACGTAGGTATGTATGAATCAGCGTATGGGTTTCCTTTCCACTTGATTTTCAATTACGTGATAAGTAGGATAGGTATCCAGTAGTTTTAGGTTTTCTAAGCGCTCCGTCTATTACTTATATATAACTAATATAATCTATATTATTTCTAAATCTATCTAGGTATATTATTTCTTAATCTAAAGGACAAATGAGCCAGTGGATCACTTGATGCTAAGCAACTACTAACCGCCAATGAACACTGTGGCACGGTGCCCTCCTTAGGGAATAGGAGGGGATTGGGCCTCCGGATACTTCTCTCACCAAACTAAACGCGGCACGAGTCACTTCACGCCGATATTCTGAGAGATCGTGGTATTTCACCGGTCGAGACGGTCCATTCATGCAGCTAACTGCAAGGCTCTACCAGTATTATACATATGATACATCGTGTCTTATTATAATTATGAAAGATGAAACAAAGAATGTTGCATTTACAAAATTTTGTTGAAGACTTTGAAAGAGGCTAAAGAATACGATAAAAGGAAATTGTTGGGGGTCAATTCAGTAAACGCCATGAGAGCCAACCAGCTGTTCTGTTCTATGGCGGGATGTGATCCAAGCCAAACGCAATTGCCTGTCATCTGTGGCACCGGACGATGTACCAGAGTCCCGTGTCTCTCTGGGCCTGCGGAAAAAGCTTGTAATTTTTCACAAGTAAGATATCTCCTATAGAGCACGATGTAACACCACGCCAACTCGCTTTTGCATAAAAAAATCTGCATTCTAAATACACAATCATTACAGCAACTATCACTAGCTCCTTTAAATTTCATAATACTCCTCATTCATGCTCGTTGGGTTTAATTTTTTTTGTCATTACACGCTCCAGTTGATCAAGGGTGGTAGAGCTTGAGTGCTGGGTGCTGAGCTACCACTCTTACACAGCACCTACAATTGCATTTGGAAAGGCGGCATGCCTTTCCAAATTCAAGTTCCATTTCTTACATAATTTCTTTTCAAAGCATATTTAAACATATCTCGCCATCCAGAACCCGTAGTTTCCACTTGCGAGGATAGAATATACCAAAAAGACATATATCAAAAGTAATCCGTACCTACTAATAATAAAAACATAGATTCTCTCTGTTTTATGGACAGTCTAAGATAGAATGCGTGACTCGGCTATTGCGTGAAGCAGACGACCTAATCTGCAAAGCCAAGTGCAACTATGAACAGGGTTTTCTCTCCATTGGTTTTTCTACGGCCAGACTTGGGACCAATCTCATGAAAGGTAAACTTATCTAGACTGCATTTTAAACTAGCTGACCCGGCGAACTTTGTTTCGTCTCGGAAGCTATAAATAAAAGATTTATTCCAAAACAAAGTAAACTGCCAATTAAAGTCCCGTCAGAATCGGTCCAGCCACTTCAGAGATTACCCGGAACAAACAGACAGACGACAACAATTGTAAAACAATAAATATTTTGGTGTATGTTGTGTATATATTCATACTAGCTTTTACCCGCGACTTCGTTCGCATAAGTTTTTTTGTTTTCTCCCGGCTGTAAGTCCCCCTGCAACAATCTCCCACTATCGTATGAAAGAGCAAAACTCCCAACAAAAACGACTAAAAATCACTAACTCAATTTAGTTATCTGCCTATTACCTACCCCCTAAGAACGTTGGCGTGATTATTTATAGCCTATGACCATTTCTAGGTAATCATCTATCACCATACCAAATTTCATCAAAATCCGTTCAGCCGTTTAGGCGTGAAAGAGTAACAGACAGACAGACAGAGTTACTTTCGCATTTATGGATATAAAAGGAATTAATTTAGGTATGGATGAATGTAGTAAAAAGCAGTTATTTCAATAATACAAACAGACCCTTAAATTTTATTTAAGTGTTTAGATAGTTATTTAAATGCCTAGCTCATGTGTAAAAGTTATCAAGTTGGTGTCTTTCTTCTCTTCGTTCAGATGCAATATTTTCCGTAAAAAGTTAACTATGAGCGCTAGCATAATTTTAAAATGCCCGCTAATATATCATTAGTGTGTAACATAACGTAATATAACTTCACGCCTTTTTCTACACGAAGGTGTAGGCAGTGGCTATTAAGCCTCGACTCGCCGTTATATTTACGTCCCAAATGGAATATGTGGCAAACCTATTAGATTATATAGATATAGATTATTACCATATCAGACACAATGTTTATTAGTCATCGATATTTATCACACATGACTTTTGAAATTACTTTCAAAAAGTCATTGGTGTGTGTCAGGATTCGAATCCGCGACCTCTGGATTCAGAAGCAGGGTGCTCGACCACTGAACCATTGAGACTATTAATGTGTACTTTCAAATATATTTCAGGTATATTTGAAAGTCCAGCTTTCATAGACAGTGCCTTGGTGGATCAGGGTGATCCTGGTAAATGCTATGGAATGAAGACATGCGCTACACCCGTCAGAGTTGGCAAACGTGGTATCATAGAATATATGATTCCAGAGCTCAGCGAGTATGAGAAAGAACTTCTGGAGTTTAGCAAGTTAGTGACATTATTGTCATAGCTCATTCAATTATATCACAGAACACATGACGAGTTCACGTTTTACGAATAGGTATCTACCTAATAGGAGAAAACTAGAGTGGTACCTTTAAAAATTTTACTTTTAAAAAGTTAGCAATTTCATTTTTCAAAACATTAGCATCCCTAACATTTGTTTTCTAATTCAATTTTTTGCACGCACTACCCTATTAATTCTTTCTAATGAAGTCTAGCTTAAAATTACGTGAAGTATTTGAAAATAGGTATTGAGCCTATTATTGCACATTTAGGGATCATCCCTGGTCTTGAAAATTCCATTTTTTGGTGGTTATTGAGAGAGAAACAAAACTGGAAAATGGCCCATCTAAGCGCAACAGGGTTTTAGAGACTTTATTAAACGAAATGTAACATACTTTTTTTTTTGTCCACAAGAAGTAGTACATTTTATTTTTGTTTAGGTGTGACTTGCAAGATATGTTAAATCTGGGTCGTTGCTACGCACTTGGTGAACAGTATTATTTACATTCCTGCAAATATTATGGTGTCCCGATGACGGAGTGTCCTGTCGTAGAGCCATGTACAGCGAAACGGGACTAAAATATGCCAAGATGAAAAGTATTCATTTATGTCAACTTTTTTAAAGTCGTAATGTCTTTTTTTTTTAATGCTATAGGAACACACTATATTGCCAATCTGACCGCTTCCTTTTTAGGTTTATGTCGAGTTCCATGAATTCAAACGATAAGTACTGTAAGTTCAATAATAAATTAATTATAAACATTGAATGTGATTTTTTTATGATATGGGAGGGCAAACGAGCATGCGTCTCACCTGATGGTAAGTGACCAGCACCGCCTATGGCCACCTGCAACACATACAGTGTTACAGTTGCGTTGCCGACCTTTAAGGGAGAAGGATGGGAAATAATGGGGAAGGGAGGTACCTCTCTCACCGAACGAAACGCGGCATGAGCCACTTTACGAGAGAATCTTTTAAGAGGTTCGTGGTATCTCACCGGCCACCTGACTCTACTACTATCTAAAATTGATGTGATTGTGGTTCATACAAAAGAGAAGATAAAAAATAAACCTTTAACCTTAAATACATAGAGTTAGTTAGAGCTCGCTCATGGACACCTACAGATAGTGCCAAGAGTCGAAAGTCCCGTCAAAATCGGTCCGGCCATTTCAGACAAAAGTTGTAAGAAATGTTATTTTGGTGTATGTACCGTATAGATTGTACCGTTGTACCTTTCATATGAATGTAGGAAAAAGCAGTTATTTCGATATTACAAACAGACACTTCAATTTTATTTATATCGCTGGGAAATGGACGAAATTCTCAATTCTCGCCGTGTTAATCGTTGACCTTTCATGACAATGTTGCTATTTTTAAGAAGCGATAATTTCAGCACGTTTTCCTTCACGCGGTGGCGAACGTCAGTTGTCGTACCGTGTCGCCCGAGTTTGTTGCAAGGCTTACAAACGTGTGTATACTGATTTGAAAGGCTTCTTTCTTGTCCCAGTTGAGCTAGAAGCGACATAAGCGGCCACTAAATTTGTTACTAATAGGTATATATTGTAATCTCGGTGATCCAGTGGTCGAGCACCCCGGTTCTGAATCCAGAGGTCGCCGGTTCGAATCCTGGCTCACACCAATGACTTATTAATTTTGAAAGTTATGCGTGATACATATCGATGACTGAAAACTATGTGCCTGGTATGGGAAGTAAACATAATAACGGCGAGTCGAGGCTTAACAGCCACTGCCTACACCTTCGGGTAGAAAAAGGTGTGAAGATATGTTATGTTATATAATATAAAAAAATATATGGCCGAGTGGTGTTGAACTCGGAGTTTTAAATTGAAAAGTCCTCGAGTTTGAATTCGGATACGCAATGTACTGTTAGTTAAAAAAAAAAAATCCTGCCTGGACAACCAGCCACCATTATACTCGACACTTTGAATTAATTTAAGCATATGAAATAGGTGGCCATATTTATTGCCACAATATACATACTATCGTTTTTTTTCTTGGGATAGGAGGGTAAGTAACCAACGCCGCCCATGGACACCAGCAACACATATAGTGTTACTGTTGCGTTGCCGACCTTTAAGGGATAGGGGATAGGGAAGGGGGGTGGGCCTCCGGGTACCTCTCTCACCGAACGAAACGCGGCATGAGCCACTTTACATCGATCTTCCGAGAGGTCGTGGTATTTCACTGGTCGAGCCGGCCCATTCATGCAGCGAACTGCTTGGCTCTACCACTGTTAAGCTTTTGTCAGTATTTGATATTTAACACACCGCTTCCGAAATTCTCTCTGAAATGTTAATATCGTGTTCTCGTATTTGAACACAAGAGCAGGTCTGTCACGTTGAGGTCATTTATTTAATTTTACAAATCGGTCAGATTTCATTATGCACTATTTAACTGGAAATTGGGAATTAATTATTATATCTATACAAATGAATCCAACACATTCTCCTATATCTGTGACGGCGGTTGAAAATGATCAACAATCTCAGTAAACTTTACAAGAATTTCGTCATAGAACATTTGTGTTTGGAAAAACTCGTGTTCGCTTTGTCACGTTTTAAGTCACACCTCGAGTACAGTAGTGAATTCTTGAGTTGTATATTTGGCAAAATATTTGTCCAGTATCATAAGTAGTTTAATTGATACTAATATAGTTTGTTTTGCCGATAAGTTTCTCTTCTTGCAAACTATTCCTTCGGGCCAAAAAAACAAGTCCGCGCTGTATTTTTGGTACAGCACGATTTATTGTCTACACTAAGCATCCAATGCTTGAATTAATAATATTCCTCGCTCATGTTTGTCTTTTGTTGTAAATACCTCGCAAATACTTGTAATATATATAAAAAATACAAGATGCCATACAAACATCATGACAAAACAAGTCCCAGCAGTTGGTATTTGAATCAATCTATCCCCAAGGTTAGTCCTAAAGAACTTAATTTCATCAAAAATATTTTGATACCATCGCTGTCTTTTATTTGATGGAGGATTCATTCCCTCTTTGTATTCATCCACCTTTCTCTACAAAAATAGCGCCTAGCAATTATAAATCATCGCTCAAAAGCTCAAATTCAATATGAATAAACAGAATTTTCAGCATATTTCCATACATTTTTAGTTTTAATAATTCCGAAACCGTGTCCAGTAACTGTAAGCTTTTTCTCAGTTTGTAAACATAAAACCAACAACGTGCAAAAAAAACTAAACCTGATTCTCAAATTGTCTATGGAATAGCGTCGATTTAGATGGTTAACAGATAACATTCCATACCTTTCTCCGTATATATATCGAAATGAACTTGGCTCGTGGCCTTGTACGGGAAAGGCCGCAGGGGGCAAGGCCTCCCACTTTGAGGGAGAACATCCCGACACGTGATACCTTAATGACGGCACATTTTATCAACTACTGGCGAGGATACCATTTTGTTATTTAATTGAGAATACAATGCTACTAAGAGTATTGTATCATTCATTCATTGTTTTTTTTATAATCTGGATTTTTCTAAGCTTGGAGTCAAAAATTACGCGCGAAAAATAACTGTCAAAAATCGCTGCACATTTGCCCCGGGTCAGTGGTTTAACTTGACC
This sequence comes from Euproctis similis, assembly GCA_905147225.2. Lineage (NCBI taxonomy): Eukaryota > Metazoa > Arthropoda > Insecta > Lepidoptera > Erebidae > Euproctis > Euproctis similis. The sequence goes on from LR990114.1 coordinate 6,317,589, forward strand.
CTGTTGAGTGGTTATATAAAGTATTTTTGAAAGATGATTGGACTGGCTCGACTGGTGAAATATTACAAACTTTCAAGAAATATAATACAAGAAAATTGACATAGGTAAAATGGATCATGCCGCGTTTCATTGAATCAGGGAGGTATCCGGAAGTCCACTCCCTTCCCCTACCTTCCGTAACCCTATCCTACTTTAAAGGTCAGCTACGAAACTGCGACCCTTTCAATGTTACAGGTGTTCATAAACGGTGCTAGTCACATACCATGAGGTGACCCAGCTTGCTTGTTTGCCTTTTATTTGTAACTGTGTAGAATTCCCTCTATAATTTGACGACACATTTGTTTAAAGTTATATCTGATTCACATAACTTCACGCCTTTTTCTACTCGAAGGGGTAGGCAGTGGCTGTAAGCCTCGACTCGCCGTTATGTTTACGTCCCAAAATGGAATAAACGCACCTATTGCCATACCGGACACAAAGTTGTTAGTCATCGATATTTAACACACATTACTTTCGAAATTAATTTCGAAAAGTCATTGGTGTGTACCAGGATTTGAACATGCGACCTCTTCATTCAAAAGCCGTGTGCTTGACCGCTGGACCACCGAGACAACCTAGGCAGGTATTATGATCCGACTCTATAGTTTAGCGATATGTCAGGTAGCATGTATTTTATTTCGCTTGATCGCTGTCGCTTATGTTTAAAACGCTACACGGATGTAAACCGATGCCCTTTCCAACTTCTCTTTCAATGTCAGGATCGATCTCTTTGCGAATGTCTAAGTGTATTGCGCTTTATTTTATATACTGTCTACGTTAAAATAGAATACAAATATTATTCATTCCTAAAATATAAATTTCGTAACTATCACTTGAGTACCCTGAAACTGTGTGCATAGAATATGTAGTATACTTATAATTTAATTAATGGATTTAAAAACATGGCCCATTATTATTTTTTTCTATTTTACTTCTTACAATACTTTTATCTTCACATGGTACGTTTAATAGATCCAGCTGTTTTTAACAATATAATAATTAGAGGGAGAGATTCTAATATATACTTTTAGTTAATTCATATTGTACTATATGAAACAAATCCACGAAATCATCAAAAGAAAAAGAAAATTGTAGTCCGTTAATACAGATGACATCGCTGGTAACATCTTTTTTAATTTATAGCAATGGCCTTTTGGGCAATTGGATGGCTTTTGACCTTGTGGCGCCAGTATTTTGTACTAAGTACCTTTATAGCCATCATGTGTTCATATGAAATACTTACCTATTCGTAAATGGTTCTCATGGGGGCTGATTAACTTATTAATATTTATACAAAAGGTTTCTATGGGAATACTAATCTATTCTACTTTACAAATATGGTACATGCCTATAAATCGTAGTTATATTATATAGAACAGTTTTGATAGGGTATTTAGTTATCAATGATCAAGTTTATAAAATGATACTAACAGAATATTCTTTAGTGTTTTATTTTTATTTAGTAGCATTTCCCCAAAAATTTACCCCATGAGTGCATGAACAAAATATTTAATTTATTTACGGCAAGTGCTTTGCCATAGGGCAGAATTCATACAATAATTTTTGAACGATATCCAGAAAAGTAAGGCGTGCATTTACTATCAGAATTGCGACCCAACCCACGATCCTCTCGGCCTAAGTCCACGTGTCAAATCAGCTGAAACGACATATGCGACCGTATATATTATAATTGATTATAATTTTCATGTGATATTTTATTTTTATAAATTTAGACAAGTACGTCAGTAGTTGCACGGCCGGATGCTAGTCAGATATACTCCTAACGTTAGGGAATTTGTAGTCTGGATTAGTAATAGCACAGACGTAGTCATTGAAAGTTTTATTTATACAAGCTATTTCGAGTTTTTCACGAATATTTTAAAAGGTGAATGACTATTGAAATTTATAACTGAAGTTTAAAACTAGAAAAAAATCTTTTCTGGATGTGGCTTTTTAAGGGAATGAAATGTTTTAATCAGTTAGTGTTACATGAAAATTACCAAATCTACCCTAACATAAAATTTTTCAATGGATATTACGAGTATGTAAGTTTACATGTTCAAAGTTCTGAGATAAATTTTATAGTGAACTCGGCGTGTGCTGATTTATGGATTTGCGTTTTCGGTACTAAACAAATTCGAGTTAAATACTGGATGTATTGAAATTATTACTGAAAATTAAGCTATCTTTGGTCTCGAGTTTCTATTCAGTTAAAAATTCAGAGGATTCTCCCAAGCCAACCTATTACCCACGGAATTTTGCATATGTACAATAAATTAACGGACTTAATACTTAAATGAAATGAAAGGACATCTTGAAAAAAATTCGGGTAAAATAGTAAGACTGTAAAGTTGGACGTATTATTATGCCGTGTGTAGTCTGACTGCGCGTAGCTGGTGAAGGTCAATCGGGTGAACGGTAGAAACAAACCACCCCTAACCACTACAGTCTGGTCTACGACACGAGGTAGATGTCTTACAGACAAATATACATAAATATTTTCATAATATATAAACATAATTTTTGTGACTCTAAACAGTTATTATTTGTGGTCATATGATATCTGAAGGAGTGTTTTGAGGTAAGCGTAAAAATGTTATGTTTTTAGGATTTTATTGATTTCAATATCATACAATTAAAAATTTATTTTGTCATTTTATTGACTCACAACTGAATAGGAAACAGATTAACAATATTTTTATTTTAATATACATGAACAGTAAATATATTGTTTTTTCAAACCACATTTTTTTCAATGAGAAAATTGTAGAAGCCTTTCAGCAGTAATGGCGAGGTGAGGAACATATTAAGAAAATTAAAATTAAGAGTATTTTTTTTCTTAAATTTACTCTGTTTTAAATATAGTCTTATGTATTATTGATTGATAATAATCTCGCACTTGCACTAATGTGTTAAATTATTTTAAGCATCAAATTTATATTATAATAATAATATATTTAATAATTATATTTAATTGCATAATATTTAATTTGTGATAAGATTTTAATGATATTTGTCTGATTCCGATTTTACATTATTATGATTGTTCTGTTCTCTCTGCCTACCCTGCAAGGGATTTGGCGTGAAGTTATGTATGTATGTTATGTATGTATGATTGTTATTAATAAAACATGAACTATTTAATTGTGAAAAAATATACGTTGATTCATTAATAAAAGTCAGGGATATCAAGCTTAAGATATATAAATAATGTCTTTTTTAAAGATATCTTTTAGATTTTAGATTACTCTATGTCTATAAAGTAGAGTATACGTGAGCAGAGAACCTTCGGTTTTTCATGTGAGGCGTGTCACCAGATGGTATGCAACTGAGACTGCCCATGGAACCTTGCAACACAGATAGTGTTACAGTTGCGTTACCAACCTTTATTAAGATTAAGTAGAACCAAGCACTTCACTGCATGAATGGCCCAGCTCGACCGGTGAAATACCACGACCTCTCAGAAGACCGACGTAAACTGGCCCATGCCGCATTTCGTCCGGTGAGAGAGGTACCCGGAGGCCCACTCCCCTTCCCCATCCTTTCCTATCCCCTATCCCTTAACGGTCGGCAACGCAACAGTAACACTATAGGTGTTGCTGGTGTCCACGGGCGGCGTTGGTTGCTTACCATCAGGTGACACGCCTGCTCGTTTGCCTTCCTATCCCATAAAAAAAAATATTATGGGATACTTTTAAAACGGTATAGGGAAGGGGTCGGAAGTAGACTGGGAAGGGAGAGGGGAAGAGGTTAGGCCTCCTGTTACTTCTCTCACCGAACGAAACAGGGCATAGGCCACTTTGAGAGGACGGGTATTTCACCGGTCGAGCTGGTCGATTGAGGCATCCAACTGCGTGGCTCTACCACTGATAAAAATCTCTATAATCTTTTTAATAAATCTTAATTTATAGTGATCCTGAATTTATATTGTGTTATGAAGGCTGCTCTGATTTAAAATATCCCGGAGGTAAAAAATAACGTATAAATACGTACGCCTTCATACTTTGGAAAACCACATTGGAAATATTTATAAATTATTATCACTATTTATTAATCACATGGTATTCTAGTCGCAGGGTGATGATTTGGTGATGACTGCGGTCTGTATAGGTATTTTACTTTAGTGTATAGTTTTAGCAAGATGATGAAACAGGATGACAAGTTGTACCCAAACTGCGATTCCTCTGTGTGGCTGCGCTCATGTGAGGAGGAGGTCTCTGAGCCTCTAGAAGGAGAACTAACAGGTATGAGCAAAAATTCTTTGTATATTCACAAAAACAAATTAATATAAGGCCAAATATGCCTCGGTGGTCTGGATGTCGAGCACCCCGGTTATGATTCCAGAAGTCGTGGGATGATTTCTTCCTCTTTTTTTTGGAAGTTACATGTGATGAATGTCGATGGCTGACGACATTGTGCCCGATGTATAGCAGTAGGTTCTGCCAGCTTTTTGCATTTGGGTCGTTACAATTCAGTTACAAATATCCTAGTACACTACACAAAATATGTCTTGGGATGAGAATCAAACCTGGACTAGCCTTGGAACAAGGAAAGGAATAAGGAAGATTGTGTATTTGGAGTATATGTTAATGTTAGTATTTTTTTTAATTATGTCATCAGGTGTAGTACCACAGTGGCTACGTGGTACACTGCTACGGAATGGTCCAGGTTCATTGAAGGTGGGATCTATGACGTTTGAGCATTTATTTGACAGTTCAGCGTTATTGCACAGGCAAGTTTGTGTATTAAATATTAATGTCGACAGATGAATAATGTACATTTCTTACTAATAATCTTATAATTAATTTAATATTTGAACTTATTGACTTTTCTGTCCTATTATAAAATGCATTTCTTATATATATACAATACTTTCTTTCGAATCACTCAATCTAGTACTAAAGCCTATAGTCTAGGCTAAAGCTAAGGAAAGTCAAAAAAGATTTATAAAGCGGAAGCGACTCTCTTTCATCCTATTTAAAGACTAGCTGAGCCGGCAAACTTTGTTTTGCCTTGGAACCATTAAATAAAATTGGTCCAGGGATTTCAGACATTACCCGGTACAAACAGACAGACAAATTATAATTTAAAAAAATGTTATTTTGGTGGGTATATAATATATATTAATAAGAAAGTAGAAAGCGGTTATTTCAATATAACTAACAGACACTTAAATCGTATTTATACAGATAAATTACCTCTAAAATTATTCTCATTTAACCTTCGTTTGCGTGGAATTAAAAAAAAAATTAAATGTAGTTTATGTTACTTTCTTAATACATTAACTATCTGCCAATGTCAGCCGTTTCTGAGATGAACCAATATAAACGGACGGATATGATGTTTATTCCGACAGGTTTGCCATCGACGACGGTAATGTTACATACCAATGTCGTTTCCTCCGCACCAACACGCTGAAGAAGAATCGTGCTGCCAACCGCATCGTGGTCACAGAGTTCGGCACCAAGTCTGTACCAGACCCATGCCACACAATATTTGACAGGTAATAACATTTGTATGTCAATTCCGTTGAACACAACAGAAGAAGGTCGAAAAATAGATGGATTGTGTAAGAGTTGAAGCGGAGGGTGCAAGTGTGGATATAACGAGTGATAGAAGAAAATGGCAAAGGGCAGAAGAATTATAATAATAACAATATTTTAGCCACTATATCTAATACAGTGCCATATGGTTAACCTGATCAAGCAACTAAATCTTTATGGCAACTAAACAACGGATATCAATACATATTTAAGATCGTTTTTATTTTTAAATTTTAGTACTCGGGCGGGGATCGATCCCGCGCGACTTTTACTCAGCAGTCGACTAATGCACCACGAGATCCGACAATTTTATAAATAAATAAAAAAAACTTAAAAACCGTAACTACGTAACGTGGCGAACCTATTGCCATTACCTAGGGCACAAAGTTATCATTCATCGATATTTATCACACATAACTTCCGAAAAATCATTGATGTGGGTCTGTATCAGAAGCAGATTTCTCGACCACTTGGCCACTGAGACTAAAAAAAACCAAATCCCGGCCTTGCGTTTAGTATAACCTCTGTGATTAACTGACGCCCTTATAAATCGCCCTTGTCTATGTACAGCAATCAATAAACTTGAACCGGCTTGAACTTGGATTTTAACTATTAGATAAGCGCGGCTCGTTTGATGTTAGGGGTGGTTTTATTGTGAACTCGAGTGTGTTAAGTGATAAATAATTATTCGTCTAATTAATTATTAGTTATTTGCGTTATATTTGCGTTGGGCAGATTCCTGGGCGCAAAAAATATTAGCAGAAAAGCCCAGCTAGCAATCCACAATGCAGTACTGATCCCAACGCTAACTTATGGAAGCGAGAGCTGGGTATGGTAGAGCGTGCATGAAAGTAGAATAAACGTGGTCGAAATGACGGCATTGCGCAAAATCTGCGGAGTGACCCTCGCTGACCGCGTCAGAAACGAGGTTATAAGGAAGGAAGTCGGATTGAAAGAGAGTGTCGGTGTAAAAGTAAGAAATAAGTTGGATGATGCAAAATTGACTAAGCAGATATACAATGCAAAAGCGGATGGATGTAGGAGTCGAGGACGGCCAAGACACGCATTCTATAACCAAATAAAACGTGTTCTGGGTGAAGATGATGTCAGGACCCTCAAAAAAGTTATGTACTTAATTATTATTAAACCATTTGTTATATGGATTTAATTTATAGTAGTATATAACTGTCAGTCCAGTTACTGAAAACTACATCACTAGACCCTTGGGATAGAGGGCAATGGAGCAAGCCTTATCCGGTGGTAAGGGAGTCGCAGCGGCTATGAATACAGGTAGTAACACTATTGCGTTGCTGGCTTTTAAGATATGTTTGGAAATGATAAGGATTGGGATGATGAGGGAAGAAGGAATGGGGCTTCCGGATGTCGCTCTAAACGCTAGAAACGCGGCTTGAGATTAAATGTAGATTGTCCTGAAATGTCGTGGAATTTCACTAATCGAGCTGGCCGATTCATGCAACAAACTCTGTGGTTCTGCCTCTTTATCCTGACGTAAAGGTGATGGGTGATTATAATTTAATAATTTCAGGGTGGCTGCGTTCTTTAATCCCGGTGAGACGATGTCTGATAACGCTATGATATCAGTATATCCGTTCGGTGATGAGGTGTACGCGTTTACAGAAGGACCAATTATACACAGGCAAGTTTTATATTAAAATAACTTCAAGCCTTTTTCTACCCGAAGGTGTAGGCAGCTGCTGTTAAGCCTCGACTCGCCGTAATGTTTACGTCCCAAATGGAATAGGGGGCGAACCTATTGCCACACCGGGAACAAAGTTTTCAAGTCATCTATATATATCACACAACTTTCGAAAACAATTTCGCTAAGTCTTGGGTGTGAGCCAGGATTCGAACCCACGACTCCTGGATTCAGAAGCGGGGTGCTCGACCACTGGAACACCGAGACACATTAAAATAATTAATCTCTTTTCAACCCCCTAACTAAAAAGGGGTATGACCTATCTACGTGTCTGTCTGTGGTATCATAGCTCCTCAGGAAAATGTCTCATTTCGATGCTTTCTATTTGAAAAGTAAGAGAGTCGTAATCGAGATGGTTACCTAATAACTTATAACTGAAGATGTTATTAATATAAATAAAAAGCCAAGGGAAAACTTTAGGCGATGTCCAACGGGGTTAATATGGCTAATTTTATTTCAAAGCAAATCATTTGATAAGTTTCAGGTAGATGGATACTTGGTATGGCTAGTGAATTATTACAATAGGCTTTTACCTGTTATATTCAAGACTAGTAAATTAATCGGTAATTAAGAAAATTACACATCTATTACAGGGTGGACACTGTAACATTAGACACGTTAGAACGAAGAAATATGACCGATTGTGTGGCTTTGGTCAACCACACATCGCATCCCCACGTCATGCCAAACGGTAAGATAAAACAATAGCAGCAACCTGTGGTTGAATAATATATAAATACATATTTATACAAACTAGTTACTATTAACAATATTTTTTTTGTTTTAAAAGTACAAGATACTGTTGCTAATGTTAATCGTTACTTAGTATAAAATAAAGTCGCTTTCCCCAGCCTGTCCCCTTATATGCTTAGATCTTTGTAACTACGCAACGGATTTTGATGCCTTTTTTAATTGATAGAGGGTGTCAACAGGGTGGTTTTCAGGTATAATTCATGAATAATGTACTAAAGATTTAATTGTAGCTGGAGATATTAGTTTCAATGCGGAACAAAGTTCGCCAGGTCAGCTAGTTAATTATAAATTATCTGATTATAATCAAAATTATATTGAAAAGTTCATAGAACGTGTTTGAGTATTAACGTTGTCTTATGCTATTTTGCAGATAGTAGACAGTTTTAAACTATATGTGACTGTTAAGCCTCGTCTCGCCGTTATGTTTACGTCCCAAATGGAATAGGAGGCGAACCTATTGCCGAACCGGGCACAAAATTTTCAGTCATCGATATTTATCATGCATAGCTTTCGAAATCAAATTCGAAAAGTTATTGGTGTGACCCAGAATTCGTACCCGCGACTTCTTGATTCAGAAGCGGGATGGATACCGGACCACCGAGAAACAGAATACTATACTAAAACCAATATATTCTTGTCCTTATTTTGAAGTCATATAAAAACCACGTTTGAAATTGATTGTATCTGTATATTTTTCAGGAGATGTGTTCAATGCAGGAATGTCTATAGTGCGAGGGAGAATTCGTCACGTCGTCGTCAAATTTCCTTTTGCTGAGAAAGGTAAAAATCTTAAGATAAAGCTTGTGGCAATTATTGTGTATTGAAGAAGTCGATATCATTACATAGTATAAAACAGTCCCTTTTCGCCTTGTCGCTGCCATATGCTATATTTTTAAAACTACGCAACGGGTTTTGATGCGGTTTTTTTTAATAGATAGAGGGTGTCAACGGGGTGGTTTGTATGTATAATTCATGTTTAATGTAACAAAGAGAATGCGATAATTTTCAAAATTCATCACTTTAATTGTAAACGCTGTAAAAGTTACTTTAGATGCGGAACAAAGTTCACCGGGTCTGCTAGTAATAATAATCACTTCGATTCCGATCGTGAATTATTGTAGTAACTAATGTGAGATATACAATTATTAATTTCATTTAAATATTGAATATACAAAGCAGCTGGACTGACATGGTATGCTCCTATGGTTCGCATATGTAGAAAGAATGGATGATGCAAGATTGACTAAGCAGATATAAAATGCAAAAGCAGATGGATGTAAGAGCCAAGGACGGCCAAGACGCATATTCTATGACCAAATAGAACGTGTTCTGGCGGAAGGTGATATTAGGATTCGCAAAAATCGATGCGCGTGCATGAAAAGAGTTATGAAAGGCCACGAAGCGAGTGAGGTGTCTAAGAATTGTGCCTTATAGCGCTCCGTTCTCTCTGCCTACCCCGCAAGGTATTTGGCGTGAAGTTATGTATGTATGTAGCTGGACTGAGTGACGTTCATTTCAAATGTACTATTTCTATTCCAGGTGATATGTTCAAGAGTGCTAAAATTGTCGCGTCCATGAAACCTCGGTGGCAACTTTATCCGTCCTATATGCACACTTTTGGTGAGTGGCATTTTAAATATTTCAATTAATAAGTAGTCTTTAGAGAGTGAGAATAAGAGAAAGAGAAATAAAGATATATATTGAATATTTAAAAATATTGAATTATTTTACCTGAATTTGTAGTAAACAATCATTCTATTGAAATAACCACCATATTAATAAAGACAAAATAATATTTTGGGTTTTTTACTGGCTGTGTTACAATTTTTTTCAGGCATTACGGAAAATTACTTTGTGATAGTGGAACAGCCTCTGTCTGTGTCGATATGCGGAATGATGAGGAACCTTATTAAAAATGAACCGCTCGTCAAAAGTCTACAATGGTTCCCTAACCACGAGGTTGGTATCCTACCATTAGTTATCATAAATACTATTAGACATATAAAATAATAGAGTAATATGAAAAAGGGTTTAATTGAAAAAAAAAACACTTAATATGAAAATAACATAACTTCACCCGCACTTTTTTACCCGAAGATGTAGGCAGTTGCTGCCAAGTCTCGTCTCGCCGTTATGTTTACGTCCCGAATGGAATAGGTGGCGAGTCTATTGCCATACTGGGCACAAAGTTTTCAGCCATCGGTATTTAGCAAACCGCGCGAACTTCGTACCGCTATATTGCATGTAGCTTCCCGCCTCACGGTGTTACTCGCGTACAAACAAAGTGTCGATGACGACGATGATTACACATAGCCTATGTTACTCAGTGATAATGTAGCTTACTAAAGCTTTTTTAAAAAAGAATTATTAAAATCGGTCCAGTACTTTTTGAGTTTATTCGTTACATACAAAAATATAAATCTTTCCTATTCATAATATTAGTTCAGATAACTTTCGAAAATAATTTCGCAAAGTCATTGGTGTGAGTCAGGATTCAAATCTGCGAAATTTCTAAATTACAGCAAAATTAGCCCAGAAATGACAATCTATATAGCAAGAGCATTTTTGAAAAATTTGGCATTTGGCAGTTTTAGTGTGTGGGTATTCAACTTGTATAAATTATATAATTTTGTTAATTCACAGTGTCCAAGAAACAACGTATTGAGTCGTAACTGCTGCCTACCCTGTGGGTTATTAAATAGATATATAAGTAAAATAAAATACCCATTTTAATTTACAGACTCACATTGTCCTCCTGAGTCGGGAGACCGGCAAGGTTGTGAAGCGCTTTTGCACGAAGACTCTTTTCTATCTACACATTATTAATACTTATGAACACAATGGGGATCTGGTGGTAGATATATGTGCTTATAAGGACTCGAAAGTGATTGATGGGATGTACATCCACGCTATTGAGGTAAGAGAGAGCATTTACTACCCGAATGGTTTCTAACGAGAGACAAAAATCTAAAGAACTTTAGTGAAGGCATAAACTCTTATGCAGCGGTTCCAAGTTCGAAAAATGAAAAAAAAAACAATGCTGACGTTTGTCTTTATCATAGGTATAATAGGTTCCAAGTTAAAAATTCATCAAATGGCAAAGATAAAGCTTTCAGAATTCAAAGTTTTTTCTTTTTTTATGTAAGATATGAGGGCAGACGAGTAGGCGTGTCATATGATGGTAAGCGAGAAGCACCGCGCATGGATACCTGCAATACAGAGAGTGTTACAGTTGCTTTTCCAGCCGTTAAGGGAGTAGGATGGGAAAGGAGGGGAAAGAGGGGGTGGACCTCTGGGTACCTCTTTCACCGAACAAAACGCGGCACGTGCCACTCTACGTCGATCTTCTGAGAGGGCGTGGTATTTTACCGATATTTCATTGTAGCAAATTGCTTGGCGCTACCACTGTTCCGACGATGTTGACATATTATTATTCGCATCTGGAACCGCTGGATAATTGTTTATGCCTTTACTACGCTATATATCCTAATATGTTTAGCTAGTATAGTTTGTAATTATTTTTAATAATTACAGACAATGCAAAGCAACGCCGATTACGCGAGTTGGTTCCGTGGTCGGCCGAAGCGTCTGAAAGTGTCCCTGGCTGCACCAAACATGACCAGAATGGTACAGACCACTATTGCAGACCTGGGATGTGAAACACCCAGAATACATTATGACTTGTACAATGGTAAGTACCTTCCTAATCAACGATATGAAATCTTATTTTTAGGAAACTCAAAACGTCTCAATTTGATTATTTAGAAATAATTATTTATTACATAAAGTCCTGCTTATTAGAGTCGAAAAAGAAAGTAACGCTGCCTGTGTATCGATTTGGTACCCTTAACGGCTGCGCCGATTTAGATAACATTGACTAGGTACTGTGCAGTGTGCAGTAGTAAGTAAATATTTCCTGAAGATGAGTTATTATGTATTATGTTCGTGCCGCATTTCGTACGGTGATAGAGGTATCCGATGGCCCACTCCCTTACCCCATTTCCCATTCTACTCCCTTAAAGGCTGGCAACGCAACTGTAACACTATCTGTGTTTCAGGTGTCCTTGGGCAGCAGTAGTTGCTTATCATCAGGTGACCCTCTTGCTCGTATGTCCTCTTATTCCATATAACAATGATATTAGACTGTAGTTGACTATTAACGAATATACAAGAATCAATCTGATTAGTTCGCATTCCGCCTCGAGTCCCAGATGCGGAGCTTTAGTCTATCTTTTACGCAATTGTTTCAGGACGATACTACAGATACTTCTACGCCATCAGCTCTGATGTTGACGCAAAGAATCCTGGAGCGGTGAGCCATCTTAAAATTGCATACGTACATAATTTTATGCCAAATCCCTAACAGCGTAGGCGGAAAGAACAGTACGCATAAGCCACAATTTTATACACTTTACTTTACTGTGACTTCCATAACTCTTGTCGTACACTCAGGTCTTTTTTCAAGTCTGTTAGGAGCCTTCCGTAAAGACACGTTCAGTTTTGTTATGAAAAGCGTGTGGTGTTAGTCTCCGATACCTATCATTCCACTTTTGCATCATATATCTGCTTGGTCAACCTTGGATGATCCATTATTCTTCCTACTAAATGTTCGAACTATCGGTGTATACTCTTCCTTACTACAGAATCTACTTACGACAAAATATTGTTATAAGATGAAATGTATTTTCAAATATTGCAGGTAATCAAAGTAGATACACAAACTGGAGAGACGAGGGTTTGGTGCGACACTAACTGCTATCCAAGTGAACCGGTGTTCGTGCCGGCACCAGACTCTAAGGTCAGAAGTTTGAATGCACGTTTTTTTATTGTATAGGGGTAGCAAGCGAGCAAGCGTGTTACTCAAGCAAGCACAAACGCCGCCCATGGACTCCTGAACACAGATAGTGTTACAGTGTTACAGGGTATGAAAGGGGTCGGAAGTGGGATGGGACGGATAGAGGGGAAGGAGTTGGGCCTCCAGATACCTCTCTGACTGCGCGAAACTTCGATATTCTGAGAAATCGTGTGTTATTTTTCCAGCCAGCCCGTTCATGCAACGAACTGTGTGGCTCTACCACGCATAATATAATGTTTATACCAAAAGTGTCCGCGATGTGTGCACCAATGTCGTCTATAAATTAGCGGCAGTCTTATTCGAGATAATCATTTCGCTACAATTTTATATATCTGCAAGGACACTTTAAGAATTCGGTTAATATTAGTAAGAGGTGTTGCTATTTTGGTGGTAGGCTTCCATACTTTAACTGACTACAATTTGATGAACCCTTCGCAAATTCATCCACATCATTAACCATTGACTTTGTCTGCGTAGAATTGAACAAAAATGTATTCAAAAAGTCTAAAATAATGGTATATATTAGCAAGAGATTTTTTTTTTATTGGATAGGAGAGCAAACGAGCAGGCGTGTCACCTGATGGTAAGCAACCAACGCCGCCCATGGACACCAGCAACACATATAGTGTTACTGTTGCATTGCCGACCTTTAAGGGATAAGGAATAGGAAAGGATGGGGAATGGGGGTGGGCCTCCGGGTACCTCTCTCACCGAACGAAACGCGGCATGAGCCACTTTACGTCGGTCTTCTGCGAGGTCACCGGTCGAGCCGGTCGATTCATGCAGCGAACTGCTTGGCTCTACCACTGTAAAGGTTTTAAAACCGATCCAGCCGTTACATAGATTAGCCGGAACCATCAGATAGACTGACAATGTTTGAAAATTTTACCATTTGTATTTAGTAATACAATCATTTATTTTTTTAACTTTTGTAAAGATATATTAATATTTGCTGCAGAATGAAGACGACGGAGTATTACTGAGCGCAGTTGTGTGGGGCGGGGATGACACTCACACCGTTGCTCTACTCATACTTGACTCAAAGACAATGGAAGAACTCGCACGCGTCAAGTTTGTGACCCCGTCGCCTGCACCCAAATGTCTCCATGGATGGTTCTTACCTAGGAATAGCTAAAATTTTGTATATAGAGAATATATTATACTAAGATTTAAAGTTAACAAGATCCGCTTATATTAAGCATATCTAAGTACCTTCACGCCATCAATACTGCACGGTGACAGAAGTGGCAGGTCTCGAAACACCGTATGAAGTATTCCGGGTTCAAGTGGCAGATATTCCGATACCGGGCACAATTTTCTCAGGCATCGACATATTTTATCACCTTTGCTAGTACCAGACTAAGCTAACAGAACTATTAAAGCCACTTACGTTGTATTAAAACAACATATATTTACACTCTGGTTTGGTTATAGATCATTTTGTATTATAAAAAAAAATCAAAAGACTGCTCAAAAATTTGTAAAGTTTTTAGTTTAGAAATTAAAATTTAAAATATAATTTATTTTGCAATCTAGTTTGTAAGAATGAAATAAATTTTCTTGCTTTTTTTAAATCTTTTCGTTTGATTTTTTCTTACCTTGATTTTCCTGCTCTTATGCCTATCTAGGTACGGTGGGTCATAACTGGACATGTTCCATTATCAAAATTGTAATGACTTCCGCATCATTTGGGACAAACTGTTGTTTTTGCATGGACACAACATAATAATGTGATTTAATTTCTAAGATCAATAGTACAGTGTAACCGGGAAAAAATATGGGATAACTTGGATACGTAATCCTTCTACCTTAACACGGATAGGCAATAAGGGACCTTCAAATTCTGACACTCACTGGGTGTCTAAAAACACTAAAGAATTTTGCAGAGATAGCTTCCTTGCCAAATGTTATACTGTTTTGATATTTTTTACCTCATAGGTAAGCAAGTTCTCACCACCCATGGACACCATGTTGCGTTGCTGTCATTTAAGGGAATAAGAGGGAAAAGGAAAGGAACGGGGAGTCGGACCTCCGGATACTTCTCTCACCGAACGAAACGCGGCACAAGCCACGTCACTCCGATATTCCGAGAGGTCGTCATAATAACCGGTCGAGCCGGCCATTCATGTAGCGAACTGCAAGACTATACCTTACTCTACTACTTTCTTTTTTAGGAATGATATGTACGTCTCTAATAACGCCATAACAAGAATTAAGTTCCATTGCTTTGTGGGCCATCCCACTTTGTTTAGTATTGATTTCGAGTAATAGAATTTTGGAAAGATTTGCGGAAATAGCTGATGGGCGCTTTACTTATCTTTGTCCAGTTTAACATTAAATGGGTTTATAAAAGTTACTCGTAATATATTTTTCTATTTTGCCATAATTCAAAATTAGGTTATTTATTTTTAATCCTAGTTCTTTATATATACTTCTTTAATACCAGCAATATTCTCCTAACTCCAGGTTTTAGACTTTTTCTTCCTTTGAATTTGCCCATCTTGTTTCTTAGTCTCATAATCCTGTCCATCACTTTTAGACGGTTCATCTACAAATATGACGTTTCATCATTTTTGTAGAATAGGACCCTGCTCAATATTTGAATCACCTTGCAATGAGGTCTCAACTTGTAAATTAAATTTCTTGCGTGTTGAACTTCACAAAATGGTGGGGATCGGCCCACGTAAGAAGCGGCCGTAGATTTGCGTAAACAACTCGTTGCAACCTTCTCGTGACGTCGCCTGGCATAATAATATATTAAATTATACGCGATATAGGATATTAATAAAACTATACACAAAAACCTACTTACGTACACCGCAATTTCAATTTTTGACAAAACTTCCTTGTTTGTGTGAAGTATCAGAGTTATTACAAATGGTTTTTATTAAATACGGCAGAGCTCTGACGCGGACAACACGCCTTTAATCAGTCATTGGATCAGTCATCAAACAGGAATAAACAAGAGTTGGTTAATGAAAATAAAGTAAAAATAAGTGTATGTAGTGTAATGCTTAAAACTTTGGAATAGTGTTTGTTACAACATATAGGTACCTTTTAACTAACCTGCAGATCTGCGTGTGGCGTAAGTTATCTTTTTAATCACCTCAATGAGTTTTGTTTTGACTACCACAAACTCCTGCACATGACACCTGACCAAAATTTTGTCTTCCAAAACAAATATTATTCTGATGCCATTGAATGTTATTTTATTCTATTTAATAGTGACATAGTTATTTAAATTATTTTATTACTGTTCGATGTTTTCTGTTATAAATTAACAAATATTACTATAGATAATTACTCCCACACTTATTAGGTATGTATTAGTCATTCAATATCAAATAACATTCGGGTTTATCAGTATTGCAACATATATTAATTAATAGCTTTAACAGGCACCAGACACCAGATTGTTGTTTACAATTAGTTTTATTTTTAATTTTAATTC
Source organism: Euproctis similis (assembly GCA_905147225.2). Taxonomy (NCBI): domain Eukaryota; kingdom Metazoa; phylum Arthropoda; class Insecta; order Lepidoptera; family Erebidae; genus Euproctis; species Euproctis similis. Next base: position 6,333,947 of record LR990114.1, read on the forward strand.
TGTTTCGCATTTTCTTTTTGTGTGAATATTTTATGATTATGCGACGTGATTCCCGCGCAAAAGATAATTGATATTTATCCTTGACTGTACACAAATATATTTTACATTTTTACGTATTCTTCTTTTTTTCTATGTCACGACATAAAATTCAGTTATTAAGTAACAAACGTTTAGAGAAATAACTAACTTATTTTTAGTATATATTCTATTCTATTTTTTATTATTATTTTTGTCTTTGACATATTTCAGTTTAATTTATTCATATTACAGTTACTGATTTTCTGTTTTCAGCTAAGCGCAATAAAGTTTTAGAAGCAATATAAACGATATGGTGTAGAAATAAAATAGATCTTTTAGCCGAAGAAATAATAAGTAAAAATAAATATGACAAAAGATAGATTAGAAGAGCTGCACGCAGCGCAAAGGTTCGTCAATAATAATAAGGATGAAGAAACAAAAGTCGTTATTTTTACTGGCTCTAAGCAAGAATTTTTAAATGAAGCTCATGATATACGAGATATGATAAGCAAGATACAAACAAATGTAGAAAACGTGAAATTGAAATACAGTGCCGTTTTAACGGCAACCCAACCAGATGAGAAAACAAAACATGAACTGGAAGATCTCACAGCTGAAATTAAGAAAACTGCCGTTAAAGTTAGAGACAAATTGATACTCATAAATATAGACGTTAAGCAAAAGAAGAATACAAATCTGTCACAGGCAGATTTAAGGATAATTAAAACACAGCATTCGACTTTGACGCGAACATTCACTGAGGTGATGAATGAGTATAATAGTGCCCAGATAGATTACCGTGATCGCACCAAAAGTATGATACAGCGTCAACTTGAGATCACAGGCCACACCATCAGTGATGATGAACTTGAAAATATGCTTGAACAAGGTAATTTAGCAGTATTCGCACAAGGCATCCTAATAGATTCTCAGCAGGCGAGACAATCTTTAGCAGATATCGAGGAACGTTACGGTGATATTATCAAATTGGAGAAGTCTATCAATGAACTACACGGTCTCTTTGTGGATATGGCAATACTTGTTGAAAGCCAAAGTGAACAAATAGATCGTATAGAGCATCACGTGACGCAAGCCAAAGACGCCGTGGTACAGGGTGGTCAAGACTTAAAAATAAGTGAAAAACTTTATAAAAAATATTTCAAAAAGAAAATGTGCCTAATAATATGTCCTTTGTCCGTTCTTCTGCTAATAATAATAATACTTGTATGTAAATTAACCCTACCCCTGCTACCCAGGTAATATGCTCACAAAGCCTTTGAGCGTGATAATGTAGCGAAGACGCAATGTCATATTCAAATTACCTACTATATGTATTGTGAATTGAAATTTATATGTGTAGACAATTTTAATCGTTAACTAAAACTGTTCTAACAATTAAAGACCATTTTGATCTATCCTAGTCTACATATGTTTAAAGTTGAAATTTGATGATCCTTTTTAACCGTTCACAATCAAATATAAAAATAATGTTTATCATAGAATTATTATTTTATATATTGTATAATCGTAGTGTGACATTTAATAACAACATAAAACCATACGTCGTCTCGTCGTTTTATTTACGTCCCAAAGGTGGCGAACCTATTGCCATACCGGGCACAAAGTAATCGATATTTATCACACATAACTTCTAATTCGAACCAGCGACTTCTAGATTTAGAAGCAGGGTGCTCGTGCGCTAGACCTCCTAAAAGTATAGTTTATTTTTTGAGATATTTAAAAAATAGGCAGCTTTGTGATCTAAAGTGATATTTTTGCGTATGCCTCAGTATATTACATTTTAATTTTACAAGTTGTTTATACAAGTCTCGCAACCACCGTGTGACATAAAAAATAAGAAATTTGTTGAATTTAAGAAAATCTCTATAAAGTTAAACCATAAAGAGTTGATAATCAGTAGCATTTCGAATTATAAGATTAACTTGATAAATACAGATTAACTTACTGAAAAAAAAGTTGTCTACGATAATCCAAATAATAGGCTTGTGGATATAAGCAGTGCAAACATGATAATAAATGCTACTTAAAGACCGTGTAGACATTATTTTTTTAGTATGCGAATAGAAAACTACGATTAACAATACCTCCTTTGAATATAACTATTAAAAGAAACAGTGAATTGAACGTAGTTATTTCTTATAAATATAATTTCTACAATCATACGATGTTAAATGAAACAGAAAAATTTATAGAGGACTGGCCTCAGTTTGTTAAAATCGCTCTCACAGAAGAATCTTACACGTCAAAAGTGATATTTTCAGTGGCTTTACTTATCGTGTTCTTCGCCAGCTTAGTTGGAAATATATTGACATGCACCGTTATATATTACGAGAAAACTATGCACACAGCTACTAATTACTATCTGTTTAATCTGGCCATATCCGATTTACTTGTAACATTTCCGATTTTGATAATTGTTTATCAACTTTTGATACAGCAGAGCGAAGTGGTCGAATTTAAATACGGATTGATGTATTGCAAGTTTTTTCTTTGCATGCATTTCTTGTTTGTCAATTTACTTTGGAATAATGGTATTTTAGTAATGACAGCGTTATCTATAGAGAGATTTATAGCAATATGTTATCCAATGATGTTGAAAGGTACACCGGTGTTGAGGAGAGTTGGAAAAATAATTATAGCCATATGGTTAATGGCTATTGTACAAACATTGCCGCAACTGTGGACATTGGATGTTCTCGAGACGGATAAGTCATCTATCTGTTTCTCATTACCGACGCCTACAGCAAGGATTATTACAGGAACATTGGCAGTTACAACTTTCATTGTTCCTCTTGGTATAATGATTTTTGTTTATACAGTTATAGCTTTCAAAGTCAACGATAATATTAAATGCAATATGAAGGACACGTCTTACAGTTATAATGGATTCAAGAGAAAAAATATAAATAAATTGATCGGTAAGTTAGTTAGAAGATGTTGATTGACTATCTAAAGCAACTTTATTTTAGTGTATTGTGTTTCTGCTCTGCGTAAGCTTACAATTTATTTAAAACACAATATTAGTATTGATTAATATATAAAATATTACTAATTCATATAGTGGAACACGATAAAAGCTATGGAGCTCAATCGAGAATTTATTTAATACAAACATAAAGGGGGGGAATAATTTGTTAGATTATTTAATCATACTACAAGTATTTTTCTTTAGTAGCTCTGACGGCGTCGTTTGTGGTTTGCTGGTTACCATTCTTCCTCATTAGGATGATCATGTTTGTGACTAATGTACAAGATTTGACGAATATACAAGGGGTAAGTAATTTTTCGTTTCTCAAGCAAATTAACTAACGGAGTAGTATTTCTTGTCCTTCTTCAACTTCTGTTCGAGAAACCTCTATTTGGAAATCTTTTTAAAAACTTATGTCTGATGACTCGATAGCCCGGTCACTCAATAAACGTACCTACTTAAGTATGAAAACATCACACAATTTTCGGAAGTTATGTGTGATGTGATTATTCTCAATATCTGGACCATTGCCCGATGCGTAGTAATGGGCATGCTACCAAGTTGCTCGGACCATATATATTATGCAGTAAGATATGACAACGCGGCTGTCTACACCATTAGTAAGAGACGTAAGAAATTAATTAAGGCCATATTTTAATCTTTTGCCCTTTTATTATATTGCAGTGGTTTACAACTGTTCACAAAATAGCGTTATTCAATAGTTGGTTCACTACTGTGTTGAATCCCCTACTCTTCAGTGTAATGTCTATCAAATTTCGGAAAGCGCTAAAGGTAGGTATTTATTTAATCTTTTCTTTTGGTTAATCGTCTTTGAATGATCTTTGATCGATCGTCGATTTCGGGGAAATGATAGAAATTTGTTAAAGGAAACCAACCTTTCTTTTCTACAGATGCTGTGGAACAGAAAAGTGAAAGCGAGATATTTTAATACCAAGAAAATTGAGACGGCCGAAACAAAGAACAAAATGTCAACATCTTGTTATCTCGTCGTGTAAATATACGAAATATTGACCATAATCTGAACTGTTACTCATAACAATAATATCTACAAACATTCAAATGTAAATTTACCAAAAGTGTGGTAGCTTAAGGTATTTTATAACCAACCAAAGATGCGTGTTTATATTTAATGAACTTATCGTATTATCTGTTGATTAAAGATTATAATTCTGATTAAATGTAAATTCAAATTAATTCTTGTCGTGAATATATTCTTAAATATATATAAACGCACACGGTCCCCTAATAACACTTCCTCGTCTCTATAGAACAAAAGGTCTTTATCCGTTTTAAAGATCTAGACTTTCCTAGTATTTTCTCTTTTTTGTATTAGTTTGAATTTGGGGTTTCTGAACCGAAGTCTGACTGTGTCTAGCCACCAAGACTTTTAAATATGAGAGATGGCATGGATAAGGGCAATATCCTTAGTCGCTTTATACAACATCCACGCGAATAGATGGGGGGGGGGGGGGTGACTCTATAAGAGTGAAAAACAAAAAATAATTCTTAATATTTATTTATTTATTAATTATTTATTAGTTATAAATTGATTTTAGTTATAATTATAGCTATAATTTTCCCGAATCGATAAGTTTTTTAATCTTATATTTTTGAATTTTGCCAGAGGTCGTTTTTGGAAACTCGTCTGTTATCTTCAACATTCTCGGTATTTTGAATTTTGCTATTTGACCATCGCAATAACTTCTAACATTATCTATTGTTATGGTAGCACCTTCACGTAGTCTCAAAACAGCACAAAGTTCTTCACCTAGCCTTTCGTCATCCACTCCGACTACCTATAAGAAAAAAAAAACAAACAAATAATCAACAGTAAGATAAGGAATAAAAAGAAAAAAGGCCATAACATCATGCCTTTATGTCAAACATTACCTCAATCTAACCTACTTTAAAAAATATACCAATCTTTGTCTTCTGTGTACCAAGGCATTCAATTAGGGGTAAATTAACTATTTAAAAATATCTTTTTAACTAATTATAACTGGTTGGTTAGTAATTATCGTTGACCGGTTTTAATTTTCGTCATTACTTGTCGAAATAGCTTTATCGTTTTTTTTTCTTTTTTTGTCTCATTTTTTATATTTTGTCTTGATTTGTGTACAGGGGAAATAATAATAGATACAAAGAGATCTTACCTGACTTTCAATAATATCGGGATGTGTGTTCAACAGGTCCTCTATCTCCTTAGGGGCAATATTTTCACCTCCTCTGATGATGATATCTTTCAGTCTGCCCACTATTTTGCCGTAACCATCCTCATTGATTACAAATTGGTCTCTATAAAATTACGAATTTAATTATTTTTAAGTTAATATATAGTAGATATACACACGTAAAACATTAGTATACGCCTTTTTTACCCGAAACTGTAGGCAGTGGCTGTTAAGGTTCGACTCGCCGTTATGTTTATGTCCCACATGGATTAGGTGGCGAACCCATTGCCATACCGGGCACAAAGTTTTCAATTATCAATATTTGTCACACACAACTTTCGAAAATAATTTCGCAAAGTCATTGGTGTGAGTCAGGTTTCGAACGTAAAGATAAGGCGTAAAGCTATGTTTTGTTACATCATGTTAGATTCTTTTATAATACATACATAAATATTTATCTGTAGCCTTATCGTTAAGCCCTGATCTTATAATTGTTCCCGCTCTTTAGTATTAAAACTAGATTCTGGCTTGAAAACATCTTACCCGGTTTCAAGCCACCCATCTTCGGATAAGGTTTTCCGAGTCTTTTCGGGATCATTCCAGTAGCATATCATGGATGTGTAGCCACGTGTCATCAATTCACCTGGACTACCGAAAGGCACAATGTTTCCATTTTCGTCAACCACCTGTTAAAATTATTATTTTTATATAATTATATTCAATACTGGCTGACCCGTGCCCACTTCGTTGGGCATAATGATAATAATCCTTTTTTAATACAGAGTGTTATGTTTTAATTTCTAACTGCCAAAAGGAGGGTAATACGTAGTTATAGATTGTATTTGTCCGAAAAAAAAATCTGCGGAATTTTATACAAACTAATTCCATGAGGACAAAGTCACGGGAAAAGTTAGATTGGTTATGTAATTTTAATTGTTCAAAACTTCTCTGTAAACTCTCTCGGATGTAATGTTATCATTTGGTAGCAAAATATATTGTTGCAAACCGAGATAAGACAACATATAACTAAGATGCCCATAAGACGTTGAGTTTACTTATTTTCATAAAGATTCATAATTTTTGGCAATATGACTAATAAATATGACCTAATGATTTAAATTACTTTATTATTACTCAAAATTTAATCATCTATACTAATATTAAGAAAATTCTACTTTTTGTAACTTAAATATAAAAGTTAGACATCGTCGTTGACTTTTTGTAGGCATTTTCAAGCTTCACATCTTTTCTCTAGAATTCAAAAATATATCTTTCATAGTTAAGACAGCGTTCGTAAGAAACGCTTTCATTCGACTGTTTTTCTTCCGATTCACTTTGCAAAACGGATTACCACGTAAAAGCCTTTTTATTTTTTGGTTTTTTATATAACCTATGACACTCAGCAATAATGTGGCTTTCTAATGGTGAAAGAATTTTTAAAATCGGTTCAGTAGATCCCGAGATTACCCCTTACAATTTAACAAATATACAAACATACAAACTTTATTATATTTACTTTATTTATTAATAATATTAGTATAGAAGTATAGATTTAGTCATTATTTTAAATCAGCTCCTTGTCCAAGAAGTGATTAGTTCAAAGAATCATCATACAAATTCATGTTTCACTGGTTTTACAGCCAAAAAATGATTATATAATGAGAACAAAATATAACAGGATCTGATTTTTACGAACAGAAAAATATATACTAATACCATTAAATTTATACATACATAAACATATAACATAACTTCACGCCTTTTGTTACCCGAAGGTGTGGGCAGCGGCTGTTAAGCCTCGTCTCGCCGTTATGTTTACGTCCCAAATGGAATAGGTGGCGAACCTATTGCCATACCGGGCACAAAGTTTGTCAGTCATCGGTATTTATCACACATAACTTCCGAAAACAATTTCGAAAAGTCATTGGTGTGAGCCAGTGTCTGGAATCGAACCCCGGACCTCTGGATCAGAGGCCGTGCGCTCGCCCACTGCGCCACCGAGACATTAATATTTATTTATTAATTTATAAATTGATATAAATATACATACCTTCGCCTCGACATGATCCTGTATATAGCCAACAGTGTTAGCAACCTTGTCTATGCTATCTCCAGGTAAACTTTGAAAAACACTTGCCGTAGTCTCTGTCAGACCATACAAACACTGAAACAATATTAGTTATTTATTATAAAAAGAATAGCTAATAAATTTATGCCACTTAAAAAGATAAAGTAAAGAGGAAAAGTAGAATAGAACATACATACATAGGGTATGGCATAGTGTACATGGCATAAAGTAGGATAAACGTGACTCTCACTGACCGCATCAAAAACAAGGTTATAAGGAAGGAAGTTGGATTGAAAGAGAGTGTCGGTGTAAAAGCAAGAAAGAGCATGCTCTGATAGTTCGGACATGTAGACAGAATGGATGATGCCCGATTGAGCAGATATATAATGCAAAAGCGGATGGATGTAGGAGTCGAGAACGGCCAAGACACACATTCCATGATCAAATAGAACGTGTTCTGGGGTAGAATCGTCATGATAAAGTCAACCATAATGGAACAAACCATAATGGAATTTGTATTGAGGTACTTTTGCATGTCTCTGACGAGTTGAGGACTGCACGGTGCTCCTCCTGCCAGCGCCATACGTAGGTTTGATGGCATTTCACCCATTGCCTTTAGTCTAGCTAACATGTCCACGTACATCGTTGGAGTTCCAGTAATTGCAGTACATCTGAAAGTAGTAGCAGCAAATAGTTAAGTAAGATTATAAGAAGTCAATGGCAAAAAACCGAAATACTAACTTTAACAGTAATAAAATAGAAACATTTAAAATATAATGTCAAACAATCTCAGAAGTAAGTAGGTATACGAGTACATTTCGTTTAGCTAGGAGCCAGTAGGAAATGGGTCACCTGATGGTTAGCAACTACTCACTTTAAGGGAATAGGGGGGAACAAGAAGAGGAAAGGGTATCGGGCCTCCGGATACCTCTCACCGAACGAAACGGGGCACGGCCACTTCACGCCGATATTCCGAGAGGTCGTGGTATTTCACCGGTCGAGCCGGCCCCATTCATGCAGCGAACTGCAAGACTCTACCACTATTAAAGATATAAAAATCGGGGCAGATGTGAATCAAATAGGCAGAAGGTGATATGAAAGCTGAGCTATCCAGATAGCTTGGCAAGGTTTAACAAATCTGCCTGAAACTCAATCTCTACATGACATGTCACTCTTAAATTTTAGGTATTGTTGAATATTGTCTATTTCATTTTGCTGTTATAATTTAATTTATAAGCTACTTACTTCTCTCCTAGCAGGGTTTTGATGTTAGCGTTTAAGTTGTATGTAGGCCCTGCCAGTATTAATGAGCAACCGTGTCTGATGCTGGCCCATACAGTTATTATTGATCCTAGTGCATGGAACAATGGCACCTGAATGATACCAGATAAATTATTTATTATATAAACTATATTTAATTTAAATTCACCTATAAAATCAACATGATATAACTTCACGCCTTTTTCTACCGACTTTTCCGACCGACTGACTTTTCGGAGGTTATGTGTGAAAATTATTTATTTTTTATATGGGATAGGAGGGCAAATGAGCAGGTGTGTCACTTTATGGTAAGCAACTAACGCCGCCCATGGACACCAGCAACACATATAGTGTTACTGTTGCGTTGCCGACCTTTAAGGGATATGGGATAGGGAAGGATGGGGAAGGGGTGTTGGGTTCCGAGTACCTCTCTCTCACTGTGGAATGACACCTTGACTGTAATCTTTGTGCCCGGTATGGCAATAGATTCGCCACCTATTCACTATATATAAATGTTCACCATATTTAAAAGTTTAATTGAATTTTTTTCTCTGATAACAACCATAGACAGATTCTTTTAAAAATCAATTACAATTGCAAAATCTCAATTACAGTACATAATCTTTTCTATTTAAATGAATACCGTATGATGCTTTTTACAAACTCTTTCGTCTCTGCTCTGGTGATTATCTCAATACTGAATTACAACTGTAATGTATATTTCAGTAAAATAATCAAACTCAGCTACAAGTAGGTAAACCTAATAAATTTGACACAAAAAAAAATGGGTAATATATTACCTGTACGCAAACTCTATGATGAGGCTCTTCGTCAAAAGTGTTTCTTTTACCTATAAAGTAGGCATTATTAACCAAGCCTAAATGTGAATCCAGAGCAGCTTTTGGTTCTCCTGTTGATTTAAATAAAATTATTTGCGATAAGACAAGCTTATACATTAGATATTAGGAGTCTTTGATAGCCACGACTGACTTTACAAGATTAAATTGAACGTGGTATTGCGAAAGATAATTTTAAAAGTCATTAAAACTGACTGGTCGCGGCTTCAAATCCTCACACTGGCTTACACCAATGACTTTACAAAGTTCTTTTCGGTATTTATGTGTAAAAAATAACGATGACTGAAAACTTTGTGCCCGGTATGACAATAGGTTCGCCTCCTATTCCATTTGGGACGTAAACAAACATAATGGCGAGACGAAGCTTAACAGCCGCTGCCTACACCTTCGGGTAGAAAATTCGTGAGTAATGTTATGTATAAAAAGTGAAGAGCGAGTCTGACAAGAACCGTGCTCAATGGCATTTTATTCTTTCTGCCTACCTTGCAAAGGGAAGGGGCGAAGTCATATATGGTAAAAACTTGTATCACTTACCCGTGCTGCCTGATGTGAAGTGGATGAGACTTCCATCCTGCGATTTAATTTCACTGCCGTATTGAGATATTTGACTGCCTGCCCCATTAATTAGGGTTTTATATGATATTGTGCCGCTGCAAAAGTAAATTTATAAAAAAAAACACCTATAGAAATGAACATCTTAAAAATAAATAAAAAATCAATTCTAACTTACGGTAACTTATCTCCTGTGTGAATTACAGAACTTAAATCAGGATATTCCTTAGACTTCAACGATTCAGTTGTACTATCTCCTAATCCAGGTATCATTTGTGTGAGTGTGTCGTAATAGTTCTTAGTGCGCAGTGTCTCTCCTATCAATAAACTTTTTATCTCTGTTTTCTTCAAGCAATAACTCAACTCGCTTTTCTCGTATACGGGATTTATGAGAACCTGCAAATAAATACTTAAGCTGTTGTATATACATCTCAATATACAACAGCAATAGTTAAACTAGTAAGAGAATACACGCCAAGTCCCTTGAAGAGTAGGCAGAGAGAACAATAATAATAATGCACGATTCTTACACGCCTCATGCACGCGCGCTAATTTTTGAGGCTCCTAATATTACCATCCTCTAGAACACGTCTTGGCCGTCCTCGACTACTACATCCATCCACTTGTGTATGTATGTATGTATTCTATTTGCAATGAATTTTTGTTTTCCGTTCGGCACCTTATTATTGGTTAATTCGTATCAAATTGAATCAGTGTAAGCATCGTAGATACTCATACTCGTAGACTGTTGAGTTTGTTCGTTAGGTTCTGTTGACTTCTGACAGTTGGACAAGAAGTTTGACCATAAACTTCTTGTCCAATTGTCAGAAGATAACAGAACAGTCAATTTGTAGGTAATTTAAAATAAAAATAATACCATACCGATATTAGACCAGCACGTGCAGCAGCAACCACTGCCACAATCCAAGCGACGCTATTGTGGGACCATATACCAAACCTATCACCTTTCTCCAGACCTTGGGCTCGAAGTGCGCATCCTAAGGAGTCTGCCTGAAAAAGTAAATGTTTTCACATTCAAGTGAAAATAAATTACCCACATAACTTGACTTCATGACATATCAGATCATACATAAAATGTTCCCGGTTCGAACTCTTATTTAGTATTTTTTACAGTATTGAGAGGCAAACGAGCAGGCGTGCCACCTGATGGTAAGCAACAAACGCCGCCCAAGGGCATCTCTGAGAGGTCGTGGTATTTTACCGGTCGAGCCGGCCCATTCATGCAGCGAACTGCGTGGCTCTACCACTGTTAAAATTCATCATTCCAGTAATTTTTACTATACTACAATACCAATCTGAAATCGCACTAGAACTAGTATTCAAATTAGCACTCCTAACTCGTACTGCACCATTATCACCGAAACCAAAGATAATATAGACCTAATTACATTATGATAAGGCTGATAAGTGTGTACCTATTACACAGCTATTGTATTTCAGTTATTTATTTAAAATTCTTATATCACAGCTGTTTATTTATATTTACTTGTTTGTCTCGAGGTGCTGTGGTCGAACTCCTCGCTTCTGATTCATAAGTCGTGGGAACGAATTATTTTCAGAAGTTATGTGTGATAAAATCGATGACTGATAACTTTGTGCCCGTTGTTCCGTTATAATAGGTTCCGTTACCTATTCCGTTTGGGACGCGCAAAATTCTGCGAGTCCAGGTTTATCAGCCGCTGCACACACCATCGGGTAGTAAACGTGAGGTTATCTTATGGTTTTTTCTGTACCAAATCGCAGTCTCTTTACTTAACCCAATGGTTGACTGGTATTGAATGCCTTATAGCATTAAGTCCAGCTTATGTACCTTTTTATGCATGACGAATGAATAAATAAATAAAATTATTTACTAGCGAATGTGTTACATAGAAGTGATTTAGCATTTTTATAAGGTATTCCAGTCTTAGTAAATACCATCATACCATCAATCATTCGTTTCTCTTACGATAATCAATATACTAGCTGGACGCGCATACTTCGTACCGCCATATCTTATACTTATAGATCCAGTAAAGAAGTCAGAAGTTTGCTCCTATTGGTCACAGCGTGATGTTATAGAGTCTAAAGCCTTGCTAGATAAATTGATTATCCAGCACAAAAAAAAATTCTATCAGAACTGGTAGTTTCCGTGAATAAGTACCCATAGTGCCTTGAAACAAACAGACCACCAAAATGATCAGCTTTATAAAATTAATATACCTGTCTTAATAGCTCTTCATAGGTGATAGTGATATTTTCATGCATAGACTTAACAGCGATCCTGTTGGGATACTTGTGGACTGTTTGCGCGACAATCTCACCTAAACTATCATATGAGAGTGGCTCAGACCCCGTGTTGTTTAAGTAACTGAACCCTGAACTCATCTGCCGACACCATCTGAAAAAAAAAACATACTGAAATTGAACTATTACTATTTAACAGCTGTAGATCCAATCAGTTCGCTGCATGAATAGGCCGGCTCGATCGGTGAAATACCACGACCTCTCATAAGACCGACGTAAAGTGGCTCATGCCGCGTTTCGTTCGGCGAGGAGGTACCCGGAGGCCCACCGCCCTTCCCCGTCCTCTCCCATCCTACTCTACTCCCTTAAAGGTGGACAACGCTACTGTAACAGTATACGTATTGCAGGCGGCGCTGTTCACTTACTATCAGGTGACCCGCATGCTCGTTTCCCTCCTATCCGATAAACAAAAACTATTATTAGGCAAGCCTTTTGAGTTCTTTTGTTTCCATATTTCCCGCCAATTTTTGAATTTGGAACCTTTCGATATTCGAATATGTTTAAATTCTGAATCTCAAAAAAAAAAAACAGTTGAAAGTATTAAGATTAATGTTATTGTTTACTTAGACAGCGTCGATTGGAATCTGTCAGATTACGTACGCAAAGGAAAACGTTGCTCACCACCAGGTGACCAGCTTGCTCGATCGCTATCTTGTTTGCCCCCTCTCCCATAAAAAAACATCTTAAAAATGATATAAACCTGTCTAATGATAACGTTATCAGTTGGTTATAAGTACAATAACAATATAAAAATAAACATGATAAGGACAAATATTATATAATACTAGCTGACCCGGCAAACGTGTCGAGCAAAAAATAAAATTTAAAAAATAGGGTTTGATCGTAGGGGGTTGAAAATTTAGGGTTGTATGTATTTTTGTATCCCGTTTTATAAAAAAAATGAAAAAACAGATATATTGAGGGGTGGGCTACCCTTGTGATTTAGGGGGATGTAAAATAGATGTTGTCCTATTCTCAGACTTACCCGATATGCACAGAACATTTCATGAGAATCGGTCAAGCCGTTTCGGAGGAGTATGGGAACGAAAACTGTGACACGAGAATTTTATATATAAGATAAAATATACAAAGTCAATAGGAGTTATATTAATATCAGAAGGTGCTCAAATAAATATACTGTATCATTGATTAAAACAACTTTTAGGATTATATCGCGTTTATTTCTTACTTATTTATATTTATTTCCCGACGTTTCGAACTCTTTACAGAGAAGACAATTATGACAACTCTGACTTTTAGTCTTTCTAAAATAAACATTAGCTCAATTATATATGAGATTTTTGGGCAGTTTTCCTCTAGTTTATGACAAAATTTTGTGTACACAAGGTACAGGCAAAATTTTCAGTGACTTACAAAATTGTAAATTGGACTAAACTATAGAATTTCAATGTTTTGACTATGCTATACTATGCTGTTGATTATTTAATAGGATATCACATCTGTGAGTCCTTCGACACGGACAACAATTTAAAAGTGCAACGTAAACCACAAAGAAAAATGAACAAAATTGTGAATATAGTATAGAAAGTGTTTTGTTCGTTTCTCGGTGGCCCAGTGGTCGAGCAACACAGCATCGGATCCAGAGATCCGGGTTCGATTCCTGACACTGGCTGCTGGCTGACTGGTTATGTGTGATAAATATCGTTGATTGAGAACTTTGTAAACATGACGTAAACATAACGGCGAGATGAGGCTTAACATCTGCTGCCTACACCTTCGGGTATCAAAAGGCGCACACAAAGCGCAAAAACTTACAATTAACATTTAAACTATAATGTAAACAACAAAAAAATACAACGACATTCCAGAAAATCCTATCAACAACAACATAACCGTACGCATAAAAACTCGTTTTTAGTATCTCGACGAATAAATATGAAACCGGCCTTGAGCACATGTTAATAATATTGTCAGTTTAATCATAATTGTATAGAATTAGGTATAACAGAATATTGTTTACTTACATTTTAAACCTAGTATTATTATAGAAAAAAAAAGTAAATATAAATCATACCTTGCACTGGCAGAATTGAGTTTTTTTACACGCAATGTAGTTCTACTCCACATTTTATCAGAACACTGTACAGTTAGACTGTCGGAAATATACTGATGATTGTGTTGTATATGGACATGAACTAACGTTATCGAAGCCAAACTAGAATTGACATTGTCATTAAATTTATTTACATCGTTTTGAAATTTACACCTAAGTCCTACCTTACGATGACCTGTGCCAGAGCTGACTTATTCATCATCGTCTGAGTGGAACTGGCGAAAAAATCCTTAATTAAAAGTTGCTTTTGTTACTCCATAAAATATTAGCTGTCTACTAGCGAAGGTCGCGTCAAATTATATCCAATCGGTTCAAAGATTTGGTGGCACAAATATATCACCAGACCAAAATTGTAGAAAAGTCTTTTATTTATCATATAAACCTTCTTAGCATTCAGGTCGGTGGTTGGCTCGGTGGTCCAGTGGTCGAGCACACGGCTTTTGATCCAGAGATCCGGGTTCGAATCCTTACACTGGCTCACACCAATGACTTTGCGAAATTGTTTTCGGAAGTTATGTGTGATAAATATCGATGACTGAAAAACTTTGTGCCCGGTATGGCAATAGGTTTCATTTGGTACGTAAACATAACGGCGAAGCGAGGCTTAACATCCGCTGCCTACACCTTCAGGTAACAAAGGCGTGAAATTATGTAATATGTTATGTTCTTAGCATTCATATGCATGAAGTAAAAAGAGGTTATATATTTCCGCTTTTATTTAATTCGGTGGATGAATATTTATACAATATTTATTGCCAGTGAGATTTTAATTTTCATAAGAGATACTTGTTAATGTTTCGATGGCTTCGATTTAAGATTTGGTTTGGATATGGATTGGATTTTTGTGGGTTTTGGAAAGATTTAAAAAATATTGACTTTGTAATCAACCAATCTCCAAGGTAATATACAATAGGCTGCGATGATAGCTGGTCTTATGGAAACTCTTTGTTTTGTCAAAGATAATAATTTATTACTGATAAATACTTACATAAATGCAGTATCCTATTTTGGGGTCCATCTCAAATGATAATTGTTTTTTTTTTATAATAATAATATCTAGATATTCCACATCGTTTACTTTTTAATATAACAACAAAATAACTTGACGTCTATTACAATTTTATTTCTACTTGAGGTTAAAGAGTTGGCCTTCTGTAAGATTTGACTAACTGATATCTACGTACCTATTCAAACATAAGATAAAAATTGTCTATACAAGAAATTGTACTGCTAGTCAGGTATATAAAATATTTAGAGGAATATTGCGAGATCTTTGTAAGGGCCTTTTACCTAAATCAAATTATTTTCATCTCAAATCTCATTTCTAAAGCCACAAAAGCAGCTGAAAATTACATCGGTGACTACAATAATAGTTATATCTGGGTAAAAAGTTATGTTGTAATAAAAATAACACAAAAATATTATTATTTATTTTACAATTTTTTTTTCTACAACTATAGTTTGCCGGAATCTATTAATTCTTTGAGTCTATATTTTTGAATTTTTCCCGAAGTCGTCTTTGGAAACTCGTCTGTCACTTTCAAAATCCTAGGTATTTTAAACTTCGCTATTTGACCGTCGCAAAAATTTCTAACATCATCTATTGTTATTGTAGCACCTTCTCGTAGTCTCAAAACTGCACAGAGTTCTTCACCTAGCCTTTCATCAGCCACTCCAACTACCTGTAAGGTAAGAGCGAAAAAAATCAAGTCTAACCAAAGCGATAAAAAAAGAACAAAGAAATAAATAAAGAACTTCACATTATAAACATCGATTTGACTATATTTAGCCGAGGCCAGAAAAATATGCAGCTTTCATCAAAGTTGTTAATACACATAACATAACTTCACGCCTTTTTCTACCCGAAGGTGTAAGCAGTGGCTGTTATGCCTCGATTCGCCGTTATGTTTACATCCCTAAATGGAGTAGGCGGCGAACCTACATATATACCGGGCACAAAGTTTTTTTTTGTCATCGATATTTATCACACATAACTTTCGAAATTAATTTTGATAAGTCATTAGTATGTTTGAATCCACGCCCTCTGGATTCAGAAGCCATGTGCTCGACCACTGGGCCACCGAGACTATAATTATAATTTATATCCGCTATGCTTTTAATTGAATTTTGTCAACAGGTTAATAATTTCTATTGTTTACAATATCTTCAAGGTTCTTGAAGTTCTACGTTATTTTCTAAAAGAGAAATTAATTTTATCGAGAATTAAGCTGTGGTAATTTTAGAAGCAGCAGACAGACAAGATGTAAGAACAATAGTTGATGACGTAGAACTGGAGCAAGTAGATGATACTGTATGTCTTGAAAACATGTTAAACAGTGACAGGACAGGACAGAACGTAAGGGATGTAGATCCAATAATACTAACTTGGCTTTCAATTATATCAGGATGTGTGTTCAATAGGTCTTCAATCTCCTTTGGAGCAATATTCTCTCCTCCTCTGATAATTATGTCCTTTAGTCTGCCCACTATTCTGCCGTAAGCATCTTCTTTGATCACGAATTCGTCTCTGCAGATACATACATTTATTATGCCTACATTAAATTAATATGCTAAAAGTTTTGTATTAGCTTCTTATATATGCCTAAAATAATGGTTTTGAGCATTGGAATATTGTATCGTAGACTACGAAGAATAAGGCTTAATGATAGTGTTCCTCATATCCATTGTAAGGGGAGGCAACGCAACTGTAACACTTTCTGTGTTCAGGTGTCGGTGTGTGGGCGGCGTTTGTTGCTTACCATCTGGTCAGAGTAAAATAGGTTTTTTTTAACCCAAATGTACTTAATTGCGTAATATACAATTGCACGTGTTACCCAGTTTTAAGCCATCCCTCATCGGACAAGGTTTTCCGAGTCTTCTCTGGGTCGTTCCAATAGCAGATCATGGAGTTATAGCCTCGCACCACTAATTCACCAGGACTGCCAAAAGGCAGAGTATTTCCGCTTCCATCGACCACCTATAATTTTAATTTCTTTTATTTCTACGTTGACTACTAAAATTAAAAGAATTACGAAATGTTGTTAAGATATTAGCAAAGTTTGCCTGCTAGTTCATAACATAACATAACTTCACGCCATTGCTACCCGAAGGTGTATGCAGCGGCTGTTAAGCCTCGTCTCGCCGTTATGTTTACGTCCCAAATGGCGTAACCCAACCTATTGCCATACCGGGCTAAAAGTTTTCAGTCATCGGTATTTATCACACATAACTTTCCGTAAACAATTTCGAAAAGTCATTGGTATGAGCCAGTGTCAGGATTCGAACCCCGATCTCTGGATTCAGAAACCGTGTACTCGACCACTAGACCACCGAGAGTGCTAGTTCAATTCAGATTATCAGAATATTTTTATTAGTAATAGTTAAACTTCATAATATGTTTCTTATGTGCGATTTAATTTTCTAAAAGTTTCAAATACAATAAATATACACCTATTAATTTTAGTTCTTGTTCAAGAGTGAGGAAAAGAAAAAAAATCGTTATCGAGTCTTTGATTCCTTCCTGCGATTTGATGAACACTAGAAATAACAAGCCTAAAGAAACAACTCAATTTTTGATGACAAAGAATTCAAAGAAGTTTTATTTTCGTAGGTCTTCACAGTTACATAAAAACAGTCAATCTACATGAGCGCTTGAGGAGAGTGCCTGCGTGGAACAAGAAAACACGGACACGATCGCCACGAACGGCCCGATTCCTAGTGTAGGGGCTATCATGAGAAGAATCGGGCAAGATACTCATATGCTCAATACTCTTTTCAAACCATTCAAAATGAATAAATATATAACTTATAACAATTATAATAAGTAGACAATATACCTTCGCCTCGACATGGTCCTGTATATAGCCAACAGTGTTAGCAACCATGTCTATGCTATCTCCAGGTAAACTTTGAAATACGCTCGCCGTAGTCTCTGTCATACCATATAAACACTGAAAATATTACAAATATTCATTATTATGCAAGCTAGCTACGGAAGGTAAGATTTCTGATGGTGAAAAAAATATTAATATAGGTTTATCATTTTCGGTGCGGCCGGGGAGGGTCGTCAGGGGCACCGCCGACCGCGCGCCTTTACAGCGCGCAGTCGGAGCCGCCCCGCCCGGGGGAGCCTCGCCGAGCCTCCCCGAGGATGAGCACCCCCTCGTGACAGAGGGGGGGGGGGCGATGGCGGGGTGGACCAGAGGGCTGATGCACTGTCCTGGGCCACCCCTATGCCGGAGGATGGCCGCCGCGAGGTTTTAGTGGGTAACTCTAGTATCGGATTGCAGTTTACTGTTTTGGGAGTCCCACACTACCCCCTGCCGTCTCCAGGCGGAGGGCGTGCATAAAGCATTTCCTCGCGTAAAAAAAACGGTTTATCATTTTCGAAGTTTAGATACAAACAATCAACTCTTATAACACTTAAATCTAATATACAGATTCTATATTTTGTAGCTATCACAGTTTTTGGAATTAATAATCTGATGATTAATACTATCTTAGAAGTTTCATATAGACCAATACATAATTTACAGACCTTCACGGAATCTGTATTGAGATACTTTTGCATATCCCTGATGAGATGTGGACTGCACGGTGCGCCGGCTGCTAATGCCATGCGCATTTTAGAAGGCACTTGACCCATCGTCTTCACTTTTGCTAACATATCCACGTACATTGTCGGAGTTCCGGTAATCGCAGTACACCTGGAAGTGATATAACAGATTAGAAAAGCTTTAATGGTTATTGTAAACTGTTTTTTCTTACATTTATTCTCTTAATACCTATGGTAGAGCCAAGCAGTTCGCTGTAGGAATGGGCCGGGTTGACCGGTGAAATACCACGGCCTCTCAGAACATCGACGTAAAGTGGCTCATGTCGCGTTTCGTTCGGTGAGAGAGGTATCCAGAGGCGGATGGGCCTTGCCCCATACCATATAAAACTCCCTTAAAGGTCGACGACGCAACTGTAACTCTATATGTGTCGCAGGTGTCCATAGGCGGCGCTGGTCACTTACCATTAGGTGACACTCCTATCCCAAAAAAAAGGAATATGCGTTATGACAGTGGCGGACCTTTTTTCTTCATTGCGGAAATTTCGTCAGTCAAATTATATCTACCGATAACACTCGAAAAGTTTTCGGAAAAGCTAATGGTGTCAACCGTATCCTCAAAATCAAAACCTCTCGTTTAGAACGCGAATTGATATCCCATTTATGTAAACAATTCTATATTGTCTGCTTATCTCGCAAAGGATTATTATAGTATATTACAAATTTACAATAAAAACAAAGCATCTAAATACGCGATTAATAATTTAACATAACATAACTTCACGCCTTTTATTACCCGAAGGTGTAGGCAGCGGCTGTTAAGCCTCGTCTATGTTTACGTCCCAAATGGAATAGGTGGCGAACCTATTGCCATACCGGGCACAAAGTTTTCAGTCATCGGTATTTATCACACATAACTTCCGAAAACAATTTTGAAAAGTCATTGGTGTAAGCCAGTGTCAGGAATCGAACCCGGACCTCTGGATCAGAAGCCGTGTGCTTGATTACTGGACCACCGAGACTATATATAATTTATATATTGTAGATAATATTCAAAGTCTAAGAATCTAGGATTCCTTCTTAAGACTTTTATCATCCTAGTAATGATTGTCAAGATAGTCTCAAAAATTGATTGCAAATTACTAGTTGCTTCATATTCATAACAGTGGTAGAGCCAAGCAGTTCGCTGCACGAATGGGCCGGCTCGACCGGTGAAATACCACGACCTCTCAGAAGACCGACGTAAAGTGTCTCGCGCCGCGTTTCGTTCGGTGAGAGTACCCGGAGGGCCACCCCCTTCCCCATCCTTTCCTATCCCCTACCCCTTAAAGGTTGGCAACGCAACAGTAACACTATATGTGTTGCTGGTCTCCATGGGCGGCGTTGGTTGCTTACCACCAAGTGACCCGCCTGCTCGTTTACCCTCCTATCCCATAAAAAAAAATTATCAACTATCTAATATATTTAAAAATACATACTTCTCACTTAACAGGGTGTTGATGTTAGCATTAAGATTGTATGTAGGGGCTGGCAGTATTAATGAACAACCATGTCTGATGCTGGCCAGTACAGTTACTATTGAACCCAGAGCATGGAACATCGGCACCTGAACAGCAATACAAAATCAGTTACTTAAAAACGAAAACAAATTTTCGTAAACACAACTGTTATGTTACTCAATTACACAAGCAAGAAAAGTATGTTCTTACGAGTTTACAAATATATACTTACCTATAATAATAATCTATCTGCTTAAAATCAACTCTGATATGATATTTTTTTATTTATTGTATAGGAGGGCAAACGACCAGGCGTGTCACCTGATGTAAGCAACCAACGCCGCCCATGGACACCAGCAACACATATAGTGTTACTGTTGCGTTGCCAACCTTTAAGGGATAAGGGATAGGAAAGGATGGGGAAGGGGGTGGGCCTCGGGGTACCTCTCTCACCGAACGAAACGCGGCATGAGCCACTTCACGTCGGTCTTCTGAGAGATCGTGGTATTTCACCGGTCGAGCCGACCCATTCATGCAGCGAACTGCTTGGCTCTACCACTGTGCAAAATATTTGTATATTTCTGTGTATAATATTTAGAAGTTTTAGAAGTAATCTAAATTAACTATTTTAAATTATATGGTAATACAAAAAAAAACACAAAACCACAATACAAAATAAACAATACTATAATTTAACAAATGCAGACAACCGAATGAAATGTTAGTTTAAATAAGTAATTGTAATAACAATCGAAGAAGCTCTGTTTACTGTGCCCACCATGCTAGGGACTTGGCGTGAAATTATTTATATAGTATGAAGCCTTTTTTACCTGTACACATATTTTGTGAGGCTCTTCGTTGAACGTGTTCCGTTTTCCAACAAAGTATGTATTGTTGACTACACCCAGGTGTGAGTCCAGAGCAGCTTTTGGTTCACCTGATGAAGGAAATTTTCATGTTTTTTATTTTATTTTTGAGGTATTTCTATGCGAGACAAAATTTTTCTTTAATATACACACATACAGAACTTCATTACTTTTTCTACCCGAAGATGCAGGCCTATTTAAGCCTTTCTCGATTTTTTTGTCCCAAATGGAATGGGTGTCGGAACTTATTGCCAATCACCGGGCACAATGTTCTCCGTCATCGACATTTACCACACATAATTGCCGAGAAAAAATCCAAAAATACACCAAAGCCACGACCTCTGGATTCAGAAGCGGGGTGCTCGACCACTGAACCAGTATTTCCTTTTGGAGGAAGAACATTCCATTAATTCTGTTCACATTGACTGGCCAATGAAGCAGTATAGTGCTCAATAATTAAAAAGAGCTAATAAGACATGCAGTTGTATCACACACCAGTAGTGCCCGACGTGAAGTGAATGAGGCATCCATCCTCAGATTTCATGTCGTTACCGTAGTGAGATATCTGACTGCCTGTACCACTAGTTACGGAACGGTATGATGTGGTGCCGCTGCAATAATAATTTGGTTAAGGCCTCGTTTATAAATAGTTGTTAATTTTAATCACATTTTTTTCGCAAATGTCAGATTCTAATGAATTCTAATTCTAGTTCATGCTTCAAGTAAGATTAAAAAGGGGATGAGTCACATACATACATAACTTCACGCCAAATCCCTTGCGGGGTAGGCAGAGAGAACAGAGCGCCATAAGGCACGATTCTTACACACCTCACTCACTTCGTTGACTTTCATAACTCTTTTCATGCACGCGCGTCGATTTTTTGAGGTTCCTAACATCTCGTTCTATTTGGTCATGGAATGTGTGTCTTGGCCGTCCTCGCCTCCTACATCCATCCGCTTTTGCATTGTATGTCTGCATAGTCAATCTTGCTTAATCTATTCTTTCTACATGTCCGAACCATCGAAGCATGCCCTTTCTTACTTTTACACCGACAATCTCTTTCAATCCGACTTCCTTCCTTTCCTTGTATTCGATGCGGTCAGCGAGGATCACTCCGCAGATTTTGCGCAGTGCCCTCATTTCAACCGCGTTTATCCTACTTTCATGCACACTCTGCCATACCCAGCTCTGGCTTCCATAATGAATTGTGATCAACAATGAAAAAATACACAGACCTTACTTACGGTAAATGATCTCCTGTATTAATTATAGAACTTAGATGAGGATATTCTTTAGACTTTAACGATTTAGTTGTACTGTCTCCTAATTCAGGTATCATTTGTGTGAGTGTGTCGTAATAGTTCTTAGTGCGCAGTGTCTCTCCTATCAATAGACTTTTTATTTCTGTTTTCTTCAAGCAATATCCTAACTCGTTTCTCTCGTACGCGGGATTTATAAGAACCTGCAATGATATAAATAATGAACATTATAAATACGTAATTGCTCTTTAAAAAGATTGAATTATAAGGTAGCTGTTGTCAACAAATTGAGAAAGAAAGAGAAAAGGGAAGTGTGCTGTTGGCAAAAGAGTTGCGAATACTTGTCTTTATTGTCTAGTGGTTCAGCACTTAGAGACTTTTGATTCAAGATTATCCACTTTTTATCGGTGTAAGTTAGACGTATTGAATTTAATTTCAGTCAATACAAAAAATAAGTGAACTCGATAACCAATATGCTATGTATGGTGATCAAAATATCGATTCAATCAATCTATAATCTATATCATTGGATAAGGTCATTGGCATTTGTACTTTTATCAAGGTAACTATAATTTATTTTATTTATTTAATTATATATGACGGAAGCGATAAACGTACTGCTTATCGGTGGGAGAGAGCGTCATATCCCCACTACTCTTTGTCAGTTCACTGTTGAATCGTTTGGCTAGATACTATTACGTTTCCCTATCAATAAGCCAAAAAAAAAAGACAACAACCAAAAAATATTTTTTGAAGTACATACATACATAACATATACATAACTTCACGCCTTTTGTTACCCGAAGGTGTAGGCAGCGGCTGTTAAGCCTCGTCTCGCCTTTATGTTTACGTCCCAAATGGAATAGGTGGCGTACCTATTGCCATACCGGGCACAAAGTTTTCAGTCATCGATATTTATCACACATAACTTTCCGCAAAACAATTTCGAAAAGTCATTGGTGTGAGCCAGTGTCAGGAATCGAACCCGGACCTCTGGTTCAGAAGCCGAGACCAAGTAATTCGTAAATAATACCATACCGATATTAGACCAGCACGTGCAGCAGCAACCACTGCCACAATCCAGGCGACGCTATTGTGGGACCATATACCAATCCTATCACCTTTCTCCAGACCTTGAGCTCGAAGTGCACACCCTAAAGAATCTGCCTGAAAAGTAACACGTGTTTTTGTACTAGCACATTATTTACTCGACTAAGAATTGAAAAAATATCTACAGAAATTATTAACAATTATTTTATTAGTGAAAATGTTGTTAATCAAATAAACATTGGCATATTTACATATATCGCTGACCGCGTCAAAAACAAGGTTGTAAGGGAGGAAGTTGGATTGAAAGAGAGTGTCGGTGTAAAAGTAAGAAAGGGCATGCTCCGATGGTTCGGACATGTACAAAGAATTCATGATGCAAGAATGAAAAAAAGTAAAAGTGGATGGTTAAGGGAGTCGAGGACGGCCAAGACACATTCCATGACCAACTAGCACGTGTTCTGGATGAAAGTGATCTTAGAATCCTCAAAATTCGACGCGCGTGCATGATTAGAGTTATGAAAGTCAACGAAGCGAGTGAGGTGTGTAAGAATCGCGCCTTATGGCGCACTGTTCTCTCTGCCTACCCCGCAAGTGATTTGGCGTGAACTTATCTTAAGTTCATTGGCATATATTGTCTTAGCTATTACTTCATATAAATAATTGAATACTTTACCTGTCTCAGTAGCTCTTCATAAGTAATGGTGATATTTTCATGCATAGATTTAACAGCGATCCTGCTGGGGTACTTGTCGACTGACTGAGCGATAACTTCACCTAAATTCTCATAGGAGAGAGGCTCGGTTCCTGGGTTGTGAAGGTAACTGGCAGCTAAACTCATTTGTCGACACCATCTGAAAAAAAAAGCATAATTCGACCTAGATTTTAAATGTAAATCAACATCACTACATAGTATAAAACAAAGTCGCTTTCTCTTTCCCTATGTCCCTCTGTATGCTTAAATCTTTGAAACTACGCAACGGATTTTGATGCGGTTTTTTAATAGTTAGAGGGTGTCAACGGGGTGGTTTTGATCTATAATTCATGAATAGTGTATTGAAAAAAAATGATAATTTTCAAGATTTAAAACTTTAATCGAAAACGCTGCCTGAACCCTAAGTGATAAATCAAAACAATGTACTACATCATTATACACCTTTAAAGGGTCTATAAAAAAGTCCGCGAGGGCATATGTCTATGTCTTAGGGATAACCCACAATGACCATTATTATTTTTTAACTTTTTACGAGAAATAATGGCTTATTTACGAAGCAATTTTAAACATTACAGCATTAATTTTCATTCAATTAAGTGTCTTAAATAGATTGTGCTTTTAATACAGATCAATATAGCCATTTAAGCATGTAATTTAAACTAATATTTACGAAGATATTACAGTATTAACATAGCGGTACATAGCAGTTGCGTTTGCGCGCCAAAACGCGTGCCGATAAATAGCACAAATTGAACTTTTTAAGATCCAAATATTACTAATTTATTTCTTTTGATGCGGAACGAAGTTCGCCGGGTCAACTAGTATATTAATAAATCTTATTGTTCGTAGAGAAAAAATGTGTAACCTCTTAGTGGAATGATTAGTATATTTATTTTAAACTAGCTGACCCGGTGACCTTTGTTTCGCCTCAGAAGAAACCTCGTCTCCTTACTATACCAGCCACATGTCATTAAAATTCCCGACAAAGTCGGTCCAGTCATTTTAGTCATTACTCGGAAAGAACGGACAGACATACAATAATGTTCACCAATCGTTACTAAACAACATACAGTATTGTTTGAGAACCGGATGCCATATTTATGTATTCAAATAGATCATTGGGACTACAAAAGGATCCAAGAGGAGACGTTCTCAATATGTAATAGCCGTAAGGTTAAGATGTCGTCGTGTTACGAGGTCGAACACGCCACACATTGCTTTCAGAAGTTAAATGTAATAAGTATCAACAACTGATATATTGTACCCGATATTATTATAATAGATTCTGCAATCGATTTCATTGGCAAGTGTGTGATGTTCACCTTCAGGTAGAAAATGCGTGAAGTATATAAAAAATATATCATGACATGTTACAAGTGTCGGTGTAAAAGTAAGAAAGTGCATGCTCCGATGGATCGGAAGGAATGGATGATGCAAGATTGACTAAGCAGATATACAAAGCAAAAGCGGATGAATATTGGCGTCGAGGAAGGCTGAGACACACATTCCATGATCAAATAGTACGTGTTCTGGAAGAAGGTGATGTTAGGAGCCTCAAAAATCAACGCACGTGCATGAAAAGAGTTATGAAAGTCAACGAAGCGAGTGAGGTGTGTAAAAATCGTGACTTATAGCGCTCCGTTCTCTCTGCTTACCCCGCAAGGGATTTGGCGTGAAGTTCTGTATGTATGTGTACATGTTACAAGTAAGATACTTAAGTAATAGAAAACACTAGAAGATATTATTATGTTATCACACAAATCTTTACAATACGGCAAAGTATTATTAAATTAATTGTGTAGAACAATATGCAAATCGTGCATTGTATTAAAATATACTATAACTATCTGCATAGCATGTCTATGACTTCTTGGATAATATATTCCTACTTAACCATGAATTATTGTGAGGTTTAAAGGTCCCGGTGATCCAGTGGTCGAGTATCCGCTTCTGAACCAAGAAGTCGCGCGTACAAATCCTGGCTCACACCAATGAATTTCCGCAATTATTTTCGGAATTTATGGGTGAAAAATATCGATGACTGAAAACTTTATATCCGGTATGGCATTAGGTTCGCCACCTATTCCATTTGGCACGAAAACATAACGGCGAGACGAGGCTTAACAGCCGCTTTACCTTCGGATAGAAAAAGGCGTGAAGTTATGTTAGATATATGTATGTAATTATTATGAGTCAATGCATAAATCATTTTTATGTAAATTCTACTCGTATACGTTCAATGCATTTAATGCACTAATAAAAACCAATTACTTGTGACATAACATAAAACATTTCTTAAGTCTAAAACTAACAACGGTTTTGATTTGTTTTTGATTGGTTTTTTTCAATAGACAGAGGGTGTCAACGGGGTTGTTTGTAAATTTAATTTATGTATAATGTGGTAAAGAAAAAGTAATAAATCTAAAATTTACTTATTTATTACTCTTGATGCGGAACAAAGTTCGTCGGGTCAACTAGTATTATATAAAATTGATACAAAAATATATTTTAAATAATTGAAGTTTATTAAAAAATACAGTTTTTTCACTTTATAAAATCGACAATGTTCAGGACGAGCACTTATATTAAAAAAAACAACAAGTATACTTTTCTTTATAGATGACAATATTACCTATACCTTTCCGTATATTAATAAAATTTAAACTCTTATTTATCTATAATAATTTTATTGTTTCAATATGGATAAGATATCAAACCTTTTATTGGCAGAATTAAAGTTTTTAACACAATATGCAGTTCTGTTCCACATTATAACACAACACTGTACTTGAACACAGTCAGTATAATACTGATGCGAAGTCTACTGATTGATAAACGCTGTCTTTATCTATACTATATAATATTATAAAGAGGAAAGATTTATATTTTTGTATGTAACGAATAAACTCAAAAAGTACTGGACCGATTTTAATAATTCTTTTTCTTTAGAAAGCTACATTATCACTGAGTAACATAGGCTATGTGTAATCATCGTCGTCATCGACATTTTGTTTGTACGCGAGTAACACCGTGAGGCGGGAAGCTACATACAATATAGCGGTACGAAGTTCGCGCGGTCTGCTAGTCTATAATAAAACAAACCTATAAATTCTTATCGTATTATGTATTCAGTAAATCCTGTGACAATCGCTATGAAATTTAAACCTTAAACGTCATGAGTTAATAATTGCATGAAGTAAATAATTATAGTTTATTAATATTGTTAGTAGTTTAAAAAGTGTATACTTATTATTATGGTGAAAATTACTCGTTTAGAGATAGCGTCTAGTTCGTATCTTGGTACGAATCGAGATCGCCTATAGTTGAATAAAAATCTGCTGTATAATTCGCTCACAAATTACAGTGGATTAAATATTTCTGCGTCAGATAAGATAGATAGATATACATACATATGAGGATATATATGTCTGATTACACACTCAAACATTAAGGGTGAACAATATTTTTTTTTATTATTTATTAGCTATTTTACCCGGCGAACTGTTCCGCATCAAAAGTAATAATTATATTATGAGTAAAATTTTGAATATTAAAAATTTATCGGCACGCGTCTTGGCGCGCAACGGGCGATATGTAAATACTGTAATATCTTCTTTTTTTAAGAGATAGGAGGGCAAAAGAGCAGGCGTGTCACTTGATGGTAAGCAACCAATGCCGCCCATAGACACTAAACATAATTTACAGTGTTACTGTTGCGTTGCCGACCTTTAAGGGATAGGGGATAGGGAAGGACAGGGAAGGGGGGTGGGCCTCCGGGTAATTTTCACCCAACGAAACGCTGCATGAGCCACTTTACGTCGATTTTCTTAGTGGTCGTGGTATTTCACCGGTTGAGCTGGCGCATTTATGCAGCGAAATGCTTGGCTCTACCACTTCGTAAATATTCGTTTAAATTACATGCAGTAAAGGGCCATATTCATCTAAATTAAAAGCACAATCTATTTAAGATACTTAACTGGATCAAAACGAATTCTATAATGTTTAAAATTGCTTCGTAAATAAGCCATTATATTACGTTAAAAAGTAAAAAATATAAATTAGAATTGTGGGTTATCCCTAACAGATAGACATATGCCATCGTTAACTTTTTTGTAGACCTTTTGAAGGTGTTAAATAATGTAGTACATTGATTAAAACAACTTTTAGGATTGTATCGCGTTTATTTATTATTTATTTATATTTATTTCCCGACGTTTCGAACTCTTTACAGAGATCATTTTCACGAGTATGAACAAAAAGATGGTAGTTGTTCAAAAGCTATCTTCATTGATACAGAGAGCACCCACTTTTTGGAAATAAAAATCAAAAAGTTGATGTTAAAAAATATGATTTTTACTATTGGTAACCCACATCAGACCATGAGAACAAAAGTTAAATATTTATAAGATGCATTAATATATCCTGCTTCTAAAGATCCTTTGTAGTATGATTTAATAAGTAAAAGTTGTTATTATTTAGGTATTACAAATTATCTTATTTTCTAAGTTGGTTGATATTAAAGTATAACTATTATTAAATATTCATTGATTTTAAATTAAAAGGTAAAGTGTTTATTAAATCTACCACTGGGTCAAAAACGCGGCCAGTCCTGAGAAAGACCCAGCAAGAAAACTCAGCGGCTGTTCTGCAAAGCTGATTATTATTTCATTTTGAACGGGCTATTGATATTGTTATTATTTATAAAGTTTTGAGAAAAAGAAAGGGACTTGGTTTCTAGGTTAATAAAAATTAAATTAAAATTATTTTGTTTTGATTATTACTGCACTACTCAAAATTCTACATTATTTTGGTTCCTGATGTGGGTCTGACCTGCAAACTATACTAATAGTATCTCGCTGTCTTGAGCTGTTTGATTGTGGGCTAGGTTTGATGAGACTTATGACTGGGTTCCAGCTAGGTGATAGTTTCCAGCCATCTTCTCTATTGAAATTCTTTGGATGTTTTTTGATTTCAATAGCCTCGCGTATCATCCTGGGACGATAATGTTGTTCTTTGGCGAGGATTTGTGGTTTGTCAAACCTGATGTAGTGTTTTGAGCCCTTCCTACAGTGTTCACAAACAGCAGACTTATTATAGCGGTTGTGCTTCACATCCGCTATGTGTTCTTTGATCCTGGTTTTAATGGACCTCTTTGTTTGTCCGATATAAGAGAATCCACAATCACAGTCCAGCTTATATACTCCTGGGTCTTGCAAGGGGATGTGGCACTTGACAGATGGTAGAAATTGACTAACTTTCTTGGGTGGCTTAAAGTATGTTTTGATTGAAGCACGTTTTAAAATATAGCCAATTTTGTCAGTGATTCCCTTTATGTACGGCAAGATGGCAGGTTGGCGCTCAACTGTGGCTTGCTTCACTCGGTTTTTGTGATGATTTCTGGGAACTTTAAGCTGATTGGCATGTAAGACTTTTTTCACATGCTGAATCTCCTCTGCTATGTGTTCCTGGTCACAAATCCCTCGTGCTCTCTGAAACAAAGATTTTGACACGGCAGCTAACTGTGAAGGATGGTGGTGAGATTCACCATTCAGGTATCTATCTGTATGGGTTTTCTTTCTATACACAGTGTGACTCAAGGTGTTATTAGAGTTACGAATAACTAACACATCCAAGAATGCTAGAGAATTGTTAGACTCCAGTTCCATTGTGAATTGTATTTTGGGATTTATGGAGTTAAGATGGTCTAAGAATACAGTTACTTTGTCAGATGGTAAAATTGTGAAAGTGTCATCTACATACCGCTTATAGAAACGGGGTTTAACAGGTGAACTCACCAAAGCAGTCTCCTCGAAGTCCTCCATAAATATGTCGGCCACGACAGGAG
This sequence comes from Euproctis similis, assembly GCA_905147225.2. NCBI lineage: Eukaryota > Metazoa > Arthropoda > Insecta > Lepidoptera > Erebidae > Euproctis > Euproctis similis. Next base: position 6,364,048 of record LR990114.1, read on the forward strand.
AGACCGGTGAGGGTTACCAATAGTAAAAATCATATTTTTTAACATCAACTTTTTGATTTTTATTTCCAAAAAGTGGGTGCTCTCTGTATCAATGAAGATAGCTTTTGAACAACTACCATCTTTTTGTTCATACTCGTGAAAATGATCTCTGTAAAGAGTTCGAAACGTCGGGAAATAAATATAAATAAATAATAAATAAACGCGATACAATCCTAAAAGTTGTTTTAATCAATGAGTGAGATTCGCGAAAGTCTTAGAAACAAATATGTAGTACATTGTTTCGATCTATCACTCAGGGCTCAGACAGCGTTTGCAATTAAAGCACTAAATCTCGAAAATTATCTTTTTTTTTCTTTTGTAAATTATACATGAATTATAAATAAAAACCACCCCGTTAAAACCCGCATCAAAATTTGTTGCCGCATATAAGGGGACAGACAGCGAAAAGCGACTTTGTTTTATACTATGTAGTGATTGTTGAAGGTAAAGATGTAAATATTTCAGAGCCCTTGCCTTGCCACAGAGTTATATGTGGGAAAATTGTATCTTTCAAACCATTGATAATTTTGTAACTTCACTTTTTTATATCAAGATGTAGACAGACGCTTATATTTTCACTCGCCGAATGAAATTGATTCAATTCGGTATTTGATAGTTACAAGTAAGATATATTTATATTTAATAATACTGTTACAGTTTTATATCTTTTATCTAGTATTGGTGGTATCTTTTTAATTTTTAGAATAAAGTGTAATCATCATTACATAGTATAAAATAAAGTCACTTCCCGCTGTCTGTCCCCTTATATGCTTATATCTTCAAAACTACGCAACGGATTTTGATGCGGTTTTTTTCAATAGTTAGAGTGTGTCAACGGGGTAGTTTTGATCTATAATTCATTTTTATGTTGTAAATAAAAAGATAATTGGCTGGCTGAACCCTAAATGATAGATCAAAATAATATTTTACAGTATTAAACACCTTCAGAAGGTCTACAAAAAAGTCCGTGATATGTTTATTTCTTAGGAATAGCCCACGATGACCATTTTTATTTTTTTACTTTTTACGAGAAATAATGATTTATTTACGAAGCGATTTTAAACATTACAGCATTAATTTTCATGCAATTGTCTTAAATAGATGGTGCATGTAATATAGATGACCCTGACCCTTTACAGCATGCAATTTAAACGAATATTTTCGAAGATATTGCAGTATTAACATAGCGGGACAGCAGTTAAAGATAAATAACACAAATTGAACCTAATGATATCCAAAATTTACTCATTTATTACTTTTGATGCGGAATAAAGTTCGCCGGGTCAGCTAGTTACTTTATAAAATATACAAGTTGTTGACTACAGTTTGGACAAATAAAGACAAAGTCGTACTTACGTACTATGCGAAGATTTAAAAGAGAAGAAAAGTCGCGGTGGTTCAGTGGCGAGCATCCCGCTTCTGATTCTAGAAGTCGTGGGGCCGGGGGAAGGGTAATTCCAAATTTTCCAAAAATTTGGAACTTAGGTGTGATATATATCGATTACTGACAACTTTGTTCCCGATATGCCAATAGGTTAGTCACCCATTGCATTTGGGACTTTAGACATACACCCCCTGGTAGAAAACGGCGTGAAGTGTTAAGTTGCTTTGTGTTGTGTTGTGACTTACAATTACTTGTGTTAGGCTGCAGAATACTTCAGGGCGTCGGGTGTAGAAAGCTAACGGCGAGCCCCTGGCGCACCAACTAAGACGGAGAAGTGCACCGCAGAGGTTTAGTGGGTATTCCGGCACCACGCTACAACGTGCTGGTGTGCCCCACATACTCCTGCCGACGCCGTCATCGTTGGCATTCCTATGCGTTAACAAAAAATAAAAGTCTGCTGAAACTAGATAACGGATATGAATACATATATTTTGTTTTTTTTGTAAATAAAATACTTATAATACTAAGAAAAAACTGGACGAAATAAAAACATTCATGCTCATCACAAATATTTGTACTCGGCTGGGGATCGAACCCGCCGATGACGGTTTCGCAGTAGGTTGTTTACTAATGCACCACGAGATATTGTACTACTCTGTGTAAAAAGTATCGGGATATGTCAATAAAAAGACCCGCGTAAAAGAGGTCGTTCTAATTTTTTTACTGCATGTTGGTAGCACTGTACTGATTTAGCGCGCAAAATTTGAACGGGATCTGTCATTTAATTTGTTTTAAACTAAACTTTTTGTTGGTCATAGTTTTGAGTCCTCGGCGATTTTTACAATGGAAAATATTGTTGAACAAAGAGTGTGCCTTAAATTTTGTGTTTCGAATGATATTTCATGTGGTGAATCACTAAAAATGTTGCGAAATACCTACGGCGAATCATGTATATCGAAAACAAGGGCTTATGAATGGTATAAGGCTTTTAAAGAAGGCCGAGAAGTAGTAGTAGACTTGCCTCGTTCTGGTAGACCTTCAACCGCTACGACCAAAGAAAACATCGACAGAACCAAGAAGCTAGTGCTCGAAAATCGACGTATGAGTCTGAGAGAGTTGGCTAGTGAGGTGAACATATCTTTTAAGTGCGTCCACAATATTCTCATTGACATTTTAGGCATGAAACGTGTCGCCGCTCGACTAGTTCCAAAAGAGCTCAATTTTGTTCAAAAAGGGCAGCGAAAGCATGTCGCTGAAGACATGGTTTCCCGAGCTTCTACGGATCCGACCTTTATGAAACGTATAATAACTGGCGACGAGACATGGGTTTATGAGTATGACATGCAAACAAGCCAACAGTCTTCAGAATGGCGTCTCGAAAACGAGCCGAAACCCAAAAAACCGCGGCAAAGTCGCACCAAAATCAAGGTGATGCTGACAGTTTTTTTTGACTACCGTGGTGTGGTTCACTCCGAATTACTTCCAGAGGGAGAAACAGTGAATAAAGAATATTATTTAGGCGTCATGAAGCGTTTGCGTGAGAGTATCCGCCGAAAACGTCCAGATTTGTGGCGACACAACTCATGGATGCTGCACCATGATAATGCACCATCACACACAGCCATTATAGTGAAAGAGTTTTTAGCGAAAAATTCAACAAACGTTCTCGACCAAGCACCCTATTCACCTGATATGGCTCCGTCTGACTTTTTTTTATTTCCCAAGTTAAAATTACCACTTCGAGGAAAACGTTTTGAGTCAATAGAAGCCATAAAAGAAAATTCGCTGAATGAGCTAAAGGCCATACCGCAAATAGCCTATGAAAAATGTATGGAAGACTGGGTGAAGCGGTGGAGATGTTGTATTGCAAGCGATGGGGCCTACTTTGAAGGCGATAGTACACAGAAGGTATATGTACAAGGTTGTAATAATAATATTTAGTAATGATAAATAAATATTATTATTATAATATTTATTTATAAATAAATATCGATGACTGAAAAACTTTGTGCCCGGTATGGCAATAGGTTCACCACCTATTCCATTTGGGACGCAAACATAACGGCGACGCGAGGCTTAACAGCCGCTGCCTACACCTTCGGGTAACAAAAGGCGTGAAGTTATGTTTTTTTTATTATTATATGTAGTAATGATATTTGTCCTCTGCATTCAACGTGTGTCGTCTGGACCTCGTCCTGGACTTCTTAATGAAATTCTCTTCTTCTTATGGGTTATTGTGATCATTTTTATAGGATACTGGGCAAATGAACAAGCGAGTCATCTGATGGTAAGTGACTTACACCTGTAATACAGATAAGATAGCTTAAACAATAAAATATTATTTTAACAGTGGTAAAGCCTCGCAGCTCGCTGCATAAATGGGCCTGCTCAACCGGTGAAATTTAAATATTGCGGTCTCTCAGAATGTCGACATAAAGTAGCTCGTTCTGCGTCTCGTTCGGTAAGACAGGTGACAACCATTACTCTCCTCCTCCTTTCACATCCTACTCGCATAAAGGTCGGCAACACAACCTTGACACTATCTGTGATCCAGATATCCATGGGCGGCGATAGCTGCTCATCAAGTTCTCGTCGCTTGCTCGTCTTTCCTCCTATTCTATATAAAAAACAGTACATAATACAATACTAGAATACCTATTCTGTATCGCAGATTCCTCCAGTAACTAACATAGCGAGATGATGCAATACTTTGTTTTTAAGTCTTCTACCAACTCCTCATAAAACGCTATCTTCATGACAGTTTTCACACAAGAAAACATCCGGTGTTTGGCGTAAGGCACTGCCATCGCCCAATATAGGAACATTATTAGATAATACGACTTTCCCTATCGCAACTTGTCTTCGTTTAGGTGCCCCCTGTGTTTCTTCGCAATTATGTCGCTGCGGAGAGGTTGTCGACAGCAAGGGACATCATGGCCTCTCATGCGCCAGGAGCGCCCGTCACGCCAACATCAACGACATTATCCGGCGTGCTCTTGCCACCGCCGATGTACCAGCCGTTCTGGAACCGAATGGTTTGGTCCGCGATGATGGCAAGAGACCCGACGGGATGTCTGTTTTGCCTTGGAGGACGGGTAGGCCTTTGGTGTGGGACGCTACTTACGTCGACACCATCGCGCCATCGCATCTTCCAAGCACAGTTGAGGTGGCCGGTGCTGCTGCGGCAGAGAATCTCAAATGGCACAGATACAGAAACCTTATAGGTGATTATGTATTTGAGCCGTTTGGGGTTGAGACTTTGGGGACATGGTGTGCGAGCAAAGATCTTGCAAAGAGGCTGATCGAAGCCTCTTGCGACTAGAGGGCTAGTCTATTCTTCAGTCTCGCAGAGGATTAGCATTGCTATTCAGCGTGGCAATGCCGCCAGTCTTCTGGGCATGCTGCTAGTAGACCGAGATGCGGAGAAATTTGATTTCAGGTAGTTTTTTTATATTGTAAATAATGTAATTATTTTATTTCTTCCTATTATTGTAAATAAAATCGGTACATTTTAGAAAACATCTTGAAGTAAGTCCATTCCCTAGGAGTTGTAAATTGTAAAAATAACTGACGAAGGTTATCTATCGAGCTTAAAGTGAAATCTGCTACAAATAAGTTATTTTAACAAATTTAAATTAATCTGACTTCTTTGATTAGAAAAGACATGACAGAATGTACTCAACATTTTGTTTTTTTTTTTGTTACGTTGAACTATCTCACACTGGTTAGGTAAGTTTGTGATACCCAGCAGCATAAAAACTTGGATGGTCATGAATAACTTCAATGCATTAGACATGAAAAAGTGAACATTTCGAATATGAAAGCTTCATTATTATTACTATAAGTTTCGAAAAATAAATACAAAAATATTGTTGGTGTCCTGTTGTATATGATCAGAACTTCAGACATCTGATGCAGAAGTGCAGTACTCAACTACAATGGCACTGACACCTTTGTTTTTCTACAAGTACAAGATTACAAGTCTCGCTTACATTGAACATAAAGATGAGAATAGAGAAGATAGGAAAAGAAGATAGAAGGGAATATATTATAAGTACAGTTACTTCTGGTGCAAACTACCTTACCTACCACTACTTAAGTGGAAGTAAATAAAATGTCTCGTTAATAAATAAATCGGGGCCAAGTTATTTGAATATCAGTGACATACAGCCTTCATGTCAAACATTCACATATTAGTTAGGGCCACATTTAATTACATACAAAATATGCTTGTAATATTGGACCACGGTCAACTCTTTGTATTCTTTCTGGTATCTGATGTTGGCTTGGCTGAATCGAGGCCGCCGCCCGCCCCTCGTCGGAGCGCCGGAAGTAGCGCGTGGGGCGCACGCGACGGCAGGCACCCCCCCACATAACCCGCCCCCTCCCCGCTATACAGCACCAACCCCTCTGTGACGAAACATGCAAATTTCCCCGACCTCCTAAGGCCACGATATCAATCTAGCCAGGTGAAAATGCGTTACAAATGTATTTTCCGCTTTCCTGTTTTTTTTTTCCCTAACAAGGTCGATAGGTGAAAGATCTGGTACGCTTCCCGCTTCTATTTCGGAATTAATTAATCGAAATTATTTACTTTTAATGTTGACCCTTATTACAGATTATTATGAAAAACATGAAGGAAAGCTTATATCAAATAGGTTTACACATAAAACAAATACACTTGCTGTATGATGTATTTGATCACTATATTATGTCGAATTATTGTAATCTGGCCCGTTGTGTTAGCTATATAAAATGACTTTACAGAATTCGTTTGAGACTCTTATCAAAATTATTACTGTAAGAATGCATTCTTCACACAATAGCGAACGTATGTGAATATGAATTGATTATTTTACCACCAAAGTAGAAAATTCACAGAAGATCTACGGAATCTACATCTTGTCTTGAAGTCCCTTAATTCCCTTGTTGAAGCAAGTGCTCCTCTACTCGGCTGCAATTTTAGTTTTAATTACAGGGTGAAGAGCGATGCAGTTCACTACACGAATGGGCCGGAATGACCAGTTAAATACCACCTATAAGAACATCGACGTAAAACGGCTCATGCCGTATTTCATTTAATAAGGAGGAATCAGGATAGGCTTTGTCACTTATCGTATAGAATAGGGCATTAGGAGCGTATTTATAGCATGTGTTAAATTAACTTTATTGTAAAAATTACAGTCGTGGCGACTTGACTTGATCTTGTACGAAAGTCCCAGGTTTGAATAATACAAACCAATGACTAGTGCAGAATTTTTTGAGAGCGTGTGATAATTATGCTGATTTCTGTTGCTGCTGTTAATTCTAAATTATTATTTGCATTTGCACTGGTTTCGCTTAAACGTAATTGATTTAAAAATTGTGAAACTAATTAAAGTGGGTCAGACATTCCCTGTTGAGTTTTTATTTTCATTCTCTTACTTATAATTGTTGTACATTATGCACCCTCGTGGGGTTCTCGATACTTGGCTGAATGATTCAACTCATAGGACATTGTGAGACATCGCTCACGGGAGTTTGTTTGTAAATTCAGCGGAGCACAAACCGTCGGCTTTTATTTACTTGAATCATGCAAGAAATCGGCTGGCGCTACGCAACCGTGCCGCAGTCATGCTCCGCCCGCCCACCGACTAACATACTCGGCAAGCTCGAGCCATGGCTGTTCGTGATACCCTGTGTAGTGGTTCGTAACTGTGATACTGTTATGTGACGATGTCTCAGGCTGCCGGCGGCAAGAAAGGCGGCAAGGGCCCGCCGAAGAAGAATGTGGACGAAGACAAAAACCCGCCGGCGAAGGCCACAGACGACACTAAAGATGAGACGTCTTCTAACAATGGTGATAAAAAAGAAGTTAAAGAGAATGGTAACACGGAGAATGTCACTAAACCGCCGAGTGCTGGTGTTAATATTAGGGAAGTGGCTGCCAGGATACTCGCGTTGGCGCAAAAGGGAGAATGGCCAGCAGTGGAACAGACTCTCAAAGTTCTCGAGAAATTGGTGGCGGCTGGTGGAGAAGATATTGTTTCTGTACCCATGGCTGGAATACTAGATCCGGTGAGTGTTTTTTTTTTTAATATCCTTTAGCAACATTGATATTTATTTTATTTTGGACTAAGAGTCAGAAGAAGAGAACTGTCTTACAAATAGTTTGAAATAACTTAACTAATATTTTCTCCAAGCATTTGTAGAGATGTCGAAAGATCAAGCAGTTTCAGAATTAATTTGAGTTTAATCTGATATTTATCTCGACGTATCAGACCCCTTACTGCCTCCATGATCACAGGCAGCTGAACCTATTCGTTAGTCGTACACGTTCACATACTGAATTTCTTGCTTATTGTGACATTTTTAACGTTTTAAGGTGTAATTTTAATAATCCCTCTAAAAGCTTATGTTGGGTAAATTGAGATTGTCGAAGACTTTTACGCGACCTAATTGGCATAGCCCAGTGAAGTAGGCAGAAAAACCTAAACGCCTTAATACATGATAAATTACTCAAAATATGTAGTATTTCTCTGAAAATAGTATGTAGTTGAGACTGTCAGCGTTTCCGTTGCACGTGTAGTAAATTTTTGAAATATGTAAAAAGCTTTTATTACCCCCGCATAGCAGAAAAATGTTCTACATTCATAAGTTGCCGCATTCTATTTATATGTAAAACGTCTTAACTATTTTATTAATGCATTATTTTTTTATATTTCAATGGATACTAATACCTTTTTTCTTTATTCTTTATAATACTGGCCAATTATAAAGATGACAACATCATAACACAAACATGTAAACTTTTTTTCTTCTTAGCATCATAGTATTTACATTTGCCACATTCAGTAAACTTACAATATTATTTAAATTTAAAAAAAAAGTAAATGTCTGTAGATTGTGGTCGCAGTTCTTAATTTGAAATATCGTCTAGACACATGAATGACCTGCATTTAACTTCACTGCATTGAAATAGCACAATGAAACTGTTGATTTATATGGTTTATATTTAATTTGACTGAAAGAAAATTAGTTCTTGTATATGTACCTACTGTTGTACTTTAAGTAACACACGATTGTGGCCTTGTTTTATTCCAAATTAATTCGAACTGCTATTAGAGATGTCCTTCATATTTTTTGTTAGCCGCGTGGTGGCCAAAGGTTTTACTTAGACTAAAACCTTCAACTAACCATTTCATATAAAAATTTGTCGTATTAATAAATTTATAAGCTCAGCATCATTCATTATGATTTTATATAAATTTGATTTTTAAACTTCTATGAGGAATTCATGGGCTCTCTCTAAAAGAAGGTTTATGTTTATTTTTGGTATATTTTTGATACTGTCTGTTTAGCTAGTATTTTTTGGCTTAAGAGGTACAGCTGGATTCAACTTTACCGTGAAAGCGCTATAGGCAGCATTATTTTTCGAAATTCTTACTAAAACGGAATTAAGTCCTTAATTGGTAGTTGAATAATGATTTAATATTTTAGTTTTAAATAAATGTTAATACAGTAGAAACTCCGGCTCTTAGTAATACGGATTCGCGATTATCCGGACTAAAAACCGCGACCAATTTTTATGTTACCTACAAGTCAAATTTATGCAATCAAACGTGTCGAAACTTGCATATTGACGTAGAAACTGATACAGGATGATCTCATGACGTAGTATTGCATGCCCTGGATGTTTCCTGCTGTTGCTCTTTGGTGGTTTGAAAATTATACGGAGAGTGATAGTGTAAGTTTACCACACCTGTAAGAAAATCGTGATATAGCAGCAACGAAGAAAAAGATTGCTTACGTCAAATGACACTTACAAAATATTTTAAATCAATTAAAATAATTACGCACTGTATACGATATGTATATATGATTACTAAATGCAAAATTGTAAACAAATTATTTGTACATACGTAAGAAAATATTTTATCTCATGACTAAAGCGGCAGTAGTTTAGTACATAATAAGCATATAGTCAATTAAAAAAAAAAAAAAAGAACATACAGAAATAAGTGAGAATTTCTTAATAAACATTGATTTTCGTTGACATCTCCTCACCTAACGTTATTCATCATACATTCGATTAACCGGATTTTCAATTATCCGAATGCCTATCGACAATTAGTCCGGTTAATCGAGTTTCTACTGCATCATGTCTTATTAGTCTACATTGGGACTATGTAGCCTATAGCTAATATAGCCTAATCATGATCGACTCCTATTTTTGACTTGTTTCTTTCATTAGTGTGCAACTCGGAATTGAACTGGAGACTTCTCTGATATCCTTATCCTTATCCTCAGAGAAGTCTCCAGTTCAATTCCGAGGGGTGGATAAAATTACCCACAAACCATTATTTATTTGTATTTTTATACGGTTCCAGTAACAATACTATACATAGTTCCTGCCTTTAATCATTTGCAGCTCCATTTTGATTGACAGTGGCGAAATTAAGTTTTCTAGGTCCAGTCATTTAAAGTTTTTTTTTCATGTCAAACTTTTTAAAGTTCACCAAATTTTCATCCCCTATCTCGCATCCGTTGTACAGTCGGACACAAAAATGAAATAGGGCAATTGCAATGGCATAGGTCACGATAGCAACTTATAGGTAATTTGTAGGGGAAAATATATAATATAATAACATAATCAGATTGCCTGTCTTAACAGCTAGTTTATATTGTAAGACCACATAAAGATATTATTGATGAAAAAATAATAGTAAATATTGATACTGTACAAAAGTGATTACAATGACTGTGGATTGATGTACATTGGGAGAGGAAAACTTAAGAGAGATGGGTAGGCTGTATAAAATGTTGGTATGAGTATGAAGTGTGGAGATAACGAATGATGGAACGGAATGGAAAAAGATGACATGCCGTGCCGATCCCACCTAGAGTGGTCTAAGGACAGACAAATGATTAAATATTGATATTGAGACAAAACTAAATGGAAAGTCTATAAAAGGTAATTACATATTATAACGTCACGCCAAGTCCCTTGCGGGATAGGCAGAGAGAACAGAGCGCCGTAACACACGATTCATTAACACGTGTGGGGTTTAACAATCGTACCTTATGGCACTCTTCTTTGACTAACATAACTCATATCAAACACGCTCATTGGTTTTCAAGGGATCTGAATTCAGCTTCTGCGAGGACACGTTCAATTTGATCATAGAGTTAAATTTGCACCCATTATAAGAATAATCAGAAAGTTGGAATGTCTTGGCTTCCCATAAACGTGGACAGAGATATACTTTCTATCGGAGAAGAGTTCTCAGTATATAGGTGGATATGTATTTTGTAAAGGATCATATTCGCTCGACAGGTGAAATGCCACGACCTCTCAGAATATAGATATAAAGTGGCTCGTGCTGCATTTCGCTCAGTGAGAGAGGTATCCGGAGGCCCAACCCCTTTCCTCTATTTCCCCCATCTCACTTCTGACACATTCTCTATCCAATTTAAAAGGCAGGGGCGTAACACTATCTGTGTTTCAGGTGTCCATGGGTGGCGTTAGTTGCTTAGCACCAGGTGACACTTACGCTTACACGTTTTCTCCCTATATCATAAAAAAGAAAAAGAGAACACATAATGGTTATAAGATCTATGCTATCAAAATGAAGTTTAAAAATAGGGGTTGATGGTAGAGAGGTTAAAATTTAGGCTTATATGTATTTTTGTATGTTGTTTCAGAAATAACAAATAAAAAATTAAGGGATGGCTTACCCTTAGGAGGATGAAAAGTTAATGTTTTCCTATTTTCAGATCTACCCCATAATCACACAAAATTTCATGAGAATCGGTCAAGCCGTTTCGGAGGACGTGTCACAAGAATTGTATAATAAGACAAGAAGAAGTTTTTTTCTTGTCTGTATATACAACAACAACTGTATCAGTTTTTTGGTAATTACAAAACGAAATAGTAATTAGGGGTAATAAATGGTCCGCCTACTGGAATATTTGCATATTTATAGTTATGAATTTAATTATTTATGCATATATTAAAGCACTGGTGTTTTCATTGATACTTCAAATTATGAACCGGGATCTTCGCACTGTTGCAGTATGAAATTGATACTTAATTATTAATGATATATGTAAAATACAGTTTTTTTTCCATACATCGATTACTCGAGTTTATTTCTTGAAGCTTAAAAATAATACGTAAACAATATTATTATTATCTACTCACAACTATATCATGGTGCCTTAGGCGAGATGTACGTAAGACTTTCAGTTCGAAAAGTCACGGTTAGTAAGAAAATAATCCATTTTAAAAGTTGACAAATATATTAAATTCAGAAATTTTATTTTATATTGAGGTCTCCGTGGTCCAGTTGTCGAGCACCCTGTTTCTAAATTTAGAGGTCCCAGGTTCGAATCCTCACACTGGCTCACAACATTGACTTTACGAAGTTCTTTTCGGAAGTTAAGTATGATAAATATCGATGACTGAAAACTTTGTGCCCGGTATGGCAATAGGTTCGCCACCTATTCCATTTGGGACGTAAACATAACGGCGGGACGAGGCTTAACAGCCGCTGCCTACACCTTCGGGTAGAAAAGGCGTGAAGTTATGTTATGTGTATGTATGGTTTTTTTTTCACCCTTAATACACACACATACACTTAATAAATAGAATAATTTGAAAAATATAAAAACATGATCACCAATCAGCTGATTGAAATCCGCCATTTCTTTTTTAACGAACAAAGATAAGTTTGAAAGGCTAGCAATAAAATTCTTTAATTGAAATCACAACGATAAATATTAAATAGGTGAATTTTAACTAAGACAATAAAACTAATCTATATCTTTTATAAGATTAATCATAATTTGTCATTGACTACGCTTATAATTTGCCAAAGCCTTTAGTATCTAAATAAATGTACAATAAGTTAAATATCAATTTAAATAGCTTATCGAGTTTTGATCAGTTTCTTTTTTTTGTTAATTAGTCTTACTCACATTATTTCAAAATGGTTAGCCAGATCGTGTAGTAAAACCTTTTTATCATAACTCTATATATTTCATTTGTAAAAAGAAAAAATATCTATACCTACATAATTTTAATCCTATAGATATATAATCTGTAATATTCTTTAAAGTGTATTCTGATACGGAGTTTTGGCGGGACTGTGGAAGAGACATGTCCGCTATTTGCATTATTTTCTCAGATTTGTGTTTCAATGGATATTATTGAATAAAATTCGTGGCGTTTTATTGAATAAGTGTTCGTATATGAGTGCAAATGTGGGAAATGGTGTAGGTATCGTGTCCAGTGTGCTCTTCTACATTCTCGTCAGGACTCCCTCGGAACATCATGCATAAAGTGCCACGACTTTATGGATGATTAGGTTAGGTTAGGTTAAGCTTTAAGGTTAGGCTAGGTTAGGTTAAGATTAGTTTAGGTTAAGAATGATGCTGTTAAATATAAAATAAGACTCGACTGAAAGGTCCTAGCAACCAGGTCGTTAAATTATATATAAAAAAAAAGTATTTAGATTCAGAGTTTTGGCGGGAAATTTTCGGAAATAATGCAAGGAACTGACATGACTTACATGTCTGTTCTTATGTCTGTTCTTTATATTATTTCCGAAAAATAGTTTTTCAATAGATTTAATTGAATAACATTCGTGGCGTTTAATTTTATAGGTGTTCGCATGTGTGCAAATGTTGAAAATGGCGTAAATTGGTGTGCAGGCTGGAGCGTGCGTTTTCTTCTATGTAGTGACATGACTTTATGGATGATCAGAATAGTTTAGACTGAGGATAAGATAAGTGAAGGTTAAGTTAGGTTAAAAATATGGATATATATATATTTATATATATACATGTAATTAAGAAAAATCCGACTTAAAATTCCTAGTAATCAGGACGTGAAATCTTCTACACTACAGTCGTCAAAATGCTAATTATAGAATTAAGCTATAAGGAATTTATTTGGATTGCCAATACTCTTATTTACACATAACTAAGTAGATAACACTAAAAGCTTCGATAATGTAATTATATTTTCGTGTCCCCATAGCTTGATAGTGCGTAAACTTTTATCGCTTAAACAATATTTAGAAAACATCAGACATGGCTATCGATCTAACATTTCAGTATCTTCACGCCTTTAAAATGTAGTAGGTACTAGTAGTAATGATAGTAGTATAATGTATTAGAGATTAAATTCTATTTTATTTCCTTACAAGATCAAATCGTATGATATCTCTCTCAAATAACATAAAGTTGCTGTGCGGTGTAAACTTTAGTGGTGCCCTATATAAGAACTAGAATATTGCATAGTATATCGACTGCTAAGTAGTGGTCGGCGAGTTCGATCCCCACCCAGTACAAACATTTATAATATGGATATTTGCATTGAGTCACTTTCCTTAAGCGCTCCTGTTTAGTATTTCATTTTAAATAATATGTTAAATCTGTACTTATTTACGATTTTCAAGTGTCTGCGAAGACATATGAAAATAAAGCTTCTTTGACTTTGACTTATGTTTGGAGATTTGATTTTTGGAACGAAGTTCCTTATTTGTTTTTTATAGGTGTATAATATCAGCTGACGGGCTCAATGATACAAGGATTAGTTGCTTAGCCTGGAACTAGGTAGCGCTATTTATATTGTGTCAAAAACAATAATTACAATTTCACTTTTTTCCAGTAAAAATAGTAGTAATTGAGGAAATAGAAGTAAAATGTCTCATTTCTTTGATTCAAAGTTATCAAACTTGAGGAGTGAACAGGTCGTGCGCGAAGTATGACTATATTCACGCTAAATATTTTACACGATTCACTTTTGCCTTTGAGGAATGTTCAAAATAAGCAAAACGGGGGTGCTATGATTTTTTTTATGGGAGTGGAGGGCAAACGAACAAGGCATGATAAGCAACTTCTAACCGCCCATGAACACCGTCGTGCGTTGCCGTCCTTTAAGGGAGTATGAGGGGAAAGGAAAGGGAAAGGGGATCGGGCCTCCGGATACCTCTCTCACCGAACAAAACGTGACACGAGCCACTTCACGCTGATATTTCGACAGGTCGTGTTATTTCACCAGTAGAGCCGGCACATTCAAGCAGCGAACTGCAAGACTCTACCACTTCTAAAATACCTCCTTCATCTCTTTAAGTCAATATTTTGAGAGATAGTGGTATTTCATTTGTCCAGCTGGACCATTCATGCAGCGAACTGGATCTTAAATCAATTATAGTGGTCACAAAAAATTTTGGAAATTATTTCTGATAACTCATTATTCGAAGTCGGATTAATCCCACAGCAGTCAATATGCCAGACCGCTTGGCTATTGAGTTTAGATCTATACATATATACGTAACATAACTTCACGCCTTTGTTACCCGAAGGTGTAGGCACCGGGTGTTGAGCCTTGTCTCGCCGTTACTTTACGTCCCAAATGGAATAGGTGGCGAACCTATTGCCTTACCGGGCACAAAGTTTTCAGTCATTGATATTTATCACACATAACTTCCGAAAACAATTTCGAAAAGTCATTGGTGTGAGCCAGTGTCAGGATTCGAACCCGCGACTTCCGGATTCAGATGCGGGGTGCTCGACCACTGGACCACCGAGACTACGGAGGCTATTGTACCGAGTGTAGATAATATTACAATTTATATGTTAAACACCAAATAAACATTAATTTATTAGTATTGCAAGTAGGTGAATCTACACACAATACTTACAAGTAGCAAGGCAAACAAAACCCAGTCATAATGACATGGCATCAATTTGGACTTAATATCGCAAAGTTTTTCATTTAGGAAATGGAAAAAGTCATTATTATCAAACTAGTATTATGTGTTGCTTCCGCTGTCGAATTTGTGCAAATTACTATGAACATAATACATAATTTAAGGTCTCGGTGGTTCAGTGGTTTGAGCACCCCGCATCCGAATCAAGCAGTCGCGGGTTCGAATCCTGGCTTACACCAAAAACTTTACTAAACCTATTCCAATTGGGACGAGTGACAAGCTTGTTGCGTTCGTTGGCGACCTTTAAAATAAGCCACTTTAAGTCGTTTTTTTTTAAAGATTGTGGTATTTTATCTATTGAGCCAGGCCATTCATTTCAATAGATAAAATATCACAATCTTTAAAAAAACGTCAGGCTATTTATGTCTGGACATCGAGAACGCCGTCAATAGTCTTCCGTATGAGACCTTGGAGGAGGCGCTCCGCTATCACAATGCGCCTCCTTACCTTCGGAGGCTGTTGCGGGTATACCTCGAGCAGAGGTACATCATCTGGGAGGGGTGCGACGGGCGTCTGGTTCGGCGTCGAATGATGCGCGGCGTCCCACAGAGTTCAGTTCTTGGCCCCGTCCTGTGGAACGTCGGGTACGACTGGGTCCTCCGCGGCTCTCTCCTGCCGGGGGTGAGGGTGATTTGCTACGCTGACGACACTCTCGTCACGGCAGTGGGAGACAATTTCGCCGCAGCCGTCCGTCTCGCTAAGGTCGTCGTGGACCGGATAGGCATGCTGGGCCTGAGTGGTCTCTGTAAGTAAGACCGAGGCCCTCCTCTGGCCCGCGCCGAGGCCCGCCCCGAGGAGCCACACTAAATATAGAAGGAGTGCAAGTCCGGGTGCAGGCCGAAATGAAGTATCTCGGTCTGTACCTGGACAGTAATTGGAGTGATTCGCTCCATGGCACTGTATGGAGCTCCCATCTGGGCGGACCGCCTCGTCGCCCGTAAGAACGTGGCTCTTACAAAGACCTCAGAGGGTCATAGCAATGAGGCAAATCAGGAGTTGCCGTACCGTGTCGTGGACGGCGGCCACTGTTTTGGCGGGTGACCCACCCTGGGAGCTTGAAGCAAGGGTCCCGGCAGCGGTCTACGAGCACTGCGTGTAGGTGCGTGCTGGGGGCGGGCTGGCCAACGCAGCAAACGTGCGGGCTGCGGCCCGCACGGCTATGCTAAGGCGGTGGCGAGCGGATCTCAGCAGCCCGGCCGTCGGAGCAGCGGCGGTCCGACCCGTCCTGTAGCGCGGACGCCATGCGCGGACGACCATGGGGGCGGTGGACCGCCCCCATGGTCTGATGACGTTCAGACTGGCACAGATGCTTACCGGGCGGGCTGCTTCGGTAACTATCTATGCCAAATAGCCCGGAGGGAAAGATCTCCGGGCTGCATCGAGTGTGGCGCGCCAGAGGACACGGCGCGTCACACCCTCCAGGTGTGCGACGCCTGGCAGGAGCACAGGGACGACCTGGTGGCTGTGATAGGCGGGGACCTGTCGCTGCCGTCAGTGATCAGTGCCATGACCAGCAGTGACAGGTGCTGCCAAGCATTAGTCAACTTCGGCGAGGCTGTATTCGCGCTGAATCCGCGGAGCGGGAGCGTGAATACGCTGCTGATGCAGACCCGCTCCGCCGAGCGAGGCCAGGGCGAAGGCGACGCGAGTATCTCCGCCGCCTCCTCGCCCGCCTTAATAAAAGGAGTCGACTACAGGGTCACAGCCCAACTCGGCGGCTCAGCGCTTTGCGCTGCGCGGTGACTCGGGCTCAGGTCGTCGCCTGACCGGCCTCACTTTGCGCTCGCGCGCTGCGGGGCTGGTCGGGCAACCGTCGGGGCGTCGGATGTAGAATGCTAACTGCGAGCCCCTGACGCCCCAGCTAAGACGGAGAAGTGCGCCGCAGACGTTTAGTGGGTATTCCGGCACCACGCTACACGTCCCGGTGAGCCCCACATACCCGTATGCGTAAAGGCATTCCTCTGCGTAAACAAAAAAAAGGCCATTCATGTCGGATTTCAAAAATTAGCGGCTATAATCCGGCATACTAAAATTATGACTGATAGTTCGCTAATTCTGCTAGAGCACAAGAATTCTCAAAAAAATATTCTCCGGTTTTACTGGGCTGCAGAGGTAGTATTATTATCCTTGGCAGATAACAAAGAAACGTGTAATGACCCTATAAGACCTTGCGATTTTAACAAAAGAAATTATCACAAGGTTAATATGTAAATTCGGACAGCGGTCTGTCTGTCTTAGATTATCAGTATTCCTTATAACAGAGTTGCATCGCTCCAATGGTAGATAGTTGTAATCGGTTAAATCAAGGTTACTACTTAATCGTGGCCACAACATCAGGAAAGAAAGAAGGTCAGAAGAAAACACCGCATATTATAAAAAAAAAAATTAAACAAAAAAACATTCAGATAACGATGCCTTATGCTATTAATATGCCTTATTTAATCAAATAGGTTGTACTTAAAAGTTGCTATTTAATCCAAAGTTACGACTTAAAGTTCGCACACGTCGAAATCAATAATACGTTCAATATTTAATAATTAAAATTATACTTTAGATACAATACACGTAGCGCACTTTAGTTCTAAACCAAACAAATGAATGCTTGTGTTATGGATAATTATATTAATTGTTATTGATATTAACGAATATTAATACGTATATACTTTTATTTTGTAAATACAGACTTATAATACATAGAAAAACTCCTAGACGCCGTACAAACATTCATGCTAGATTCTGCAGTCGGTAGTTTTACCAATGCACCACGAGGCCCGTCAAAAAGAATTGACTATGGAATAAACATAATTATAAATTATATTATGTGGACCTCCTTTAGAATTGGTATGTACTGGTGTTAAAGATAGTAACGTGGTGACCAGGAGCGACAGGATACTGGAGGAGTATCGCAAAAGCAACTAACTAGTAAACAAATCAAGAGCAGAAGCTAAGAATAATTACAATCTAACATTATCTATTACTGCATTATTCTCCTAGTGAAGGACAAAGTACATACGACAACTCAGGGAGGTTCATGTTAAGCGGGGGGCAATCATAAAATCATAAATAAATCTTTTAACAACATGGATAGTTCCGATGACAGAGTGGATATAGATAGAGTGGCAGAAAATGAATTAATAATATCCGTTGAAAAAAACAGGACTGGATATTATGAAAAATCATTTCCTGAATTACTTAATTAAGTGTTACTGATTGATTTGCTGTGTGGCGCCGGCTTAGAATACCGCCACCCCATCTCTTCCCGTGGGTGTCGTAAAAGGCGACTAAGGGAAAAGGTAAAAGAATGGGCAGCAGCATTCTCTCTCAACAAAATACAGCCTACTGCGATCGCCAACCCGCCTGCCAAGCGTGGCGATTATGGCAAAAACCCCCCATGAGTGAACGGACCGGCAGTTATGGCGCTCTATGGGGGAGGCCTGTCCAGCAGTGGACCTCTAAAGGCAAATGATGATGAATGATGATTGAAATTATCTCTTTTAATATTAAAGCTATAAACTCAACTCAATCTCAGTCAGAAAAACTTGAGAAATAGAATGTAGTGAGTGTGTTTATTTCTAAGACTTTCGCGAATCTCACTCATAGATTAAAACAACTTTTAGGATTATATCGCGTTTATTTATTACTAATTTATATTTATTTCCCGATGTTTCGAACTCTTTACAGAGATCATTTTCACGAGTGATGAACAAAAAGATGGTAGTTGTCCAAAAGCTCCAGAGAAAGGCATAGTCTATACTATGCCTTTCTCTGGAGCTCTTGGAGAATGAATTTTCTAGTGAATACATCTTATAAATAAGTATTTAACTTTTGTTTTCATGGTCTAATGTGGGTTACCAATAGTAAAAATCATTTTTTTAACATCGACTTTTGGATTTTTATTTCCAAAAAGTGGGTGCTCTCTGTATCAATGAAAATAGCTTTTGAACAACTACCATCTTTTTGTTCATCACTCGTGAAAATTATCTCTGTAAAGAGTTCGAAACGTCGCGAAATAAATATAAATAAGTAATAAATAAACGCGATATAATCCCAAAAGTTATTTTAATCTATGTAGTGAGTGTAGAAGACTTAAATAATAACGTCTTAATTGAAAGAATAATGATTTATATAAACCAAAACTTTGCTAAGAAAACACTTTTAACTGCTTGAACGGTGAAATACCAACGGACTCTCAGAATATCGACGTAAATTGGCTCATGCCGCGTTTCGTTCGGTGAGAAAAGCGCTCGAAGGCCGGCAACGCATCTATAACACTGTCTGTGTTGCAAGTGTCCATGAGCGGGGGTAGTTATTTACCATCAGGCGACCCGCTTTCTTGTTGAAGAAAAATTCAATTCATAGGCTTACATATTTATATTGAATACTTACTAAGAATAAACACTATGGTCACTGAGCTTAATCGAATGAATATGGTAAGGTGGTTACCGTCTGGCATACTTACAGCACGCTAACCACCGCTGGCAAAACATATTTAATTGAATGTGACCACCAAGCGGCGATCGTAACGCTAAAAATAGAATATCTTGCGTTTCACTTCCAATGGCCTCATATTTTTCTAATAACTTTTATAATGAAGAAATATTGATTTAAAACATAACTCTGTTTTTTTTTATTGCATTTCTGGTTAAATGTATTGTTTAGTGGATATATTTAATTTTTGTACTCGTATATTCATTAAGTAGTCATCTTCAGTCACAACGGCGAAGGTATAGGCAGCATGTCCATACAGGCACAGTGCTTCTGGAAAATTCGGATGATGAATCGTCGACATAAAAAAAATTAATTAGATTTTATTTTGGTTATTAAATTTGAATATTTTCCATTCCATAATACACACAGCGCCCTCTAGGTTTTCATACTAAGCATTACTAAGCAATTGCTGTTCTGTTTTGTTGGTTGTGCTTGTCGAAAAAGATACATATAAACCCGGACGCCATAGAAACATCCTTGCTCATCACAAATATTTGCACTCCGGGGCGGATCGAACCCGCCAACGTCTATACTCAGAAGATTTAGCAGTACATCAGGAAGCCTGCAATAAGGAACAAACATGTGGAATTATTTAAATCAAATTATAAAAAGAATCAAACATTTTCAAAACACAGTTCAATGACAGTAATTTATGATAAATAATATTGATTTATTCAAATTGAAAAAGGCAATTAGACATCACATTCGAAGAGCACAACAAAACATATATGATTGTATTCTGAAATCGATCCACAAGCAGAGGCAGTAAAAAGGTAGAAAGATGTCTCGCCAACCGACCGGCAGACACGCGAACCGTTGCCAGGGTATCGAACATACAATCCTATCACCCTCAGTCAGGAGTTACCAAGTATTGAGACTCTCCCCAACCATCATGCATGCTTATGTTTCATAAATTATATTTTTAAATTACGAGAAACAATAATTTTCTGGTTAAAATGAGGCCAACACAGCTACGTCTCTTAGCGGTTGGTTACCTGTAAGTTTTTGGTAAAGAGGGGATGTTGGATTTAATGGTTTATTTTTATTTACATTTTGCCCACGAGTGAGCTTGAAGTCGATTGTAAAAAAGGTTTTTTTAGTACATTTCATCCAGAAATGGAAGGGTTTTTCGAAGCTAAGATCTTAGCCTAGACTAAATAGGTATTGTATTTAGAAGTTTGTATGTGCGTAGTACCCGAAAGCTATGCGAATGCACGATGAGATGTATGACTGTGGATGAGGCGAAAGAGGTGTGTGAGGATAGTAGCTTGTGGAAAGCCAAAGTCTCTGCCTACCCCTATGGGAAGTGGTGAGTGAGTTTATGTATACTACTCTGTGTAAAAAGTATCGGGTATATGTCAATAAAGAGACCCGCGTAAAAGAGGTCGTTCTAATTTTTTTACTGCATGTTGGTAGCACTGTACTGATTTAGCGCGCAAAATTTGAACGGGATCTATCATTTAATTTCGTTTTAAACTAAACTTTTTGTTGGTCATAGTTTTGAGTCCTCGGCGATTTTTACAATGGAAAATATTGTTGAACAAAGAGTGTGCCTTAAATTTTGTGTTTCGAATGATATTTCATATGGTGAATCACTAAAAATGTTGCGAAATACCTATGGCGAATCATGTATATCGAAAACAAGGGCTTATGAATGGTATAAGGCTTTTAAAAAAGGTCGAGAAGTAGTAGTAGACTTGCCTCGTTCTGGTAGACCTTCAACCGCTACGACCAAAGAAAACATCGACAGAATCAAGAAGCTAGTGCTCGAAAATCGACGTATGAGTCTGAGAGAGTTGGCTAGTGAGGTGAACATATCTTTTAAGTTCGTCCACATTATTCTCATTGACATTTTAGGCATGAAACGCGTCGCCGCTCGACTAGTTCCAAAAGAGCTCAATTTTGTTCAAAAAGGGCAGCGAAAGCATGTCGCTGAAGACATGGTTTCCCGAGCTTCTACGGATCCCACCTTTATGAAACGTATAATAACTGGCGACGAGACATGGGTTTATGAGTATGACATGCAAACAAGCCAACAGTCTTCAGAATGGCGTCTCGAAAACGAGCCGAAACCCAAAAAACCGCGGCAAAGTCGCACCAAAATCAAGGTGATGCTGACAGTTTTTTTTGACTACCGTGGTGTGGTTCACTCCGAATTCCTTCCAGAGGGAGAAACAGTGAATAAAGAATATTATTTAGGCGTCATGAAGCGTTTGCGTGAGAGTATCCGCCGAAAACGTCCAGATTTGTGGCGACACAACTCATGGATGCTGCACCATGATAATGCACCATCACACACAGCCATTATAGTGAAAGAGTTTTTAGCGAAAAATTCAACAAACGTTCTCGACCAAGCACCCTATTCACCTGATATGGCTCCGTCTGACTTTTTTTTATTTCCCAAGTTAAAATTACCACTTCGAGGAAAACGTTTTGAGTCAATAGAAGCCATAAAAGGAAATTCGCTGAATGAGCTATAGGCCATACCGCAAATAGCCTATGAAAAATGTATGGAAAACTGGGTGAAGCGGTGGAGATGTTGTATTGCAAGCGATGGGGCCTACTTTGAAGGCGATAAAATAAATTTAGATGAATAATTTGTATTTTTTGTTTTATTGACAAATTCCCGATACTTAGTACACAGAAGGTATATGTATCTATTTAGAAATTTTATAGTGTCCTAGACATTGGGATATAAGAAATAAATTTAATAAACTGTAACAATTTTTACACTCTGTGTGATTATTTGCAATAAAAATGGTCCGATCAAAAAGCACGACCTCTCAGAAAATCGACGTAATACAGCTGAGACGTTGAGAAAGCTTACCTGGAGGCCGTGTCCCATCTACCTCTCTCCGATTCAGCTCTGTTGTTAAGTCAGACCTTTAAAATGGAATTACTTCAAGGTCTGACTTAACAACACAATACATAACATAACTTCACGCCTTTTTCTACCCGAAGATGTAGGCAGTGGCTGTTAAGCTTCGTCTCGCCGTTATGTTTACGTCCCAAATGGAATCGGTGGCGAACCTATTGCCATACCGGGCACAAAGTTTTTAGTCATCGAAATTTATCACTCATAACTTTCGAAAAGTCATTGGTGTGAGCCAATGTGAGGATTCGAACCCGCGACCTCTGGATTCAGAAGCGGGTGATCGATCCACACACTACGTAGCTGGTAAAAGAGATACGTCCATGGCTTTCTCGCACAATATGCTAAATACATATAGTCTCGGTGGCACAGTGGTCGAGCACACGGCTTCTGATCCGGAGGTCCGGGTTCGAATCCTGACACTGGCTCACACCAATGACTTTTCGAATTGTTTTCGGAAGTTATGTGTGATAAATATCGATGATTGAAAAACTTTGTGCCCGGTATGGCAATAGGTTCGCCACCTATTCCATTTGGGACGTAAGCATAACGGCGAGACGAGGCTTAACAGCCGCTGCCTACACCCTCGGGTAACAAAGGCGTAAAGTTATGTTATGTTATGCTAAATACATAATCATTACATAAATAAATAATTACATTAGTATAAAACAACGTCGCTTTCCACTGTCTGGTTATTATTTGAATAGGGGCAAATAAGTTATAATCCTCCTTTCTTTGCGGTCGAGTAAAATTACTTTAGAACTGTGTATAACAATATGAATATTACCGATATATCGTAAAAAAAATAAAGAAATCATTCCTTACCATGACAATCCTATTTATTAAACATATGAAGAGTCACCACAGTGAGGTAAGGGGCAACTCCAATCGCGGTGTACTAACGACCGTTATTTCCGCCTAAGCGCCATATTTCTCCGTCCCGCCCGCCCTACATAATTTTTGGGTGTAAATCGAAATATGCGCCGCGAACTGACCATTTCTGTGTCAAGGGTAGAAAAGCGAGGAGTTTTGCGTGACGGCCAGGCCGTTACTTGGTAATCGATGGGAGATTTTCGACCTTGGGTCTACCACATCCTTGGCTATTAGTGACCTGTCTAATGTTTGGAAGGCCGAAAGTATGCGAGAAACGTTGGGAATGGGGAAAGTGCTATATCAGAATTTTTCAGACTTATTATAATACATTTTTTTAAATGTGTTTCTTCAAAACTATTTGGTTTTATTTTTATGCAATTGCAAATATTAATTGTGAAACGGTAACACATGTATATAGTTCTTAGGTCGAGTACGAAGCCTGGATCCCTCCTAGTAGAATTTTATGTGGGAGAAATTTCGACATATTTACAACGATATTAAAAATAAAATCTCTCTGGCGAAAAATAATTCTTCCATAATTAATATCGAGTAAGTAATAAAACGGTGCACGCATTGTTTTGTTGTCTATATCTATGTTATTTGTGCATGTTAACTTACCGAACTCCGAAACTGGTGAAGTAATATTACGTCTTTTAGATATTGATGACTTTGTTTCATTAAGATTTGTTAGCTATAAAAAAATATAGTACATAAGAATGGCATGATAAGTAATCAGATATTTTGTAAATAAATTCTGATTGTACGTTTTAAAATACTGTAAGAGGTAACAAAAAAAAAACTTCACACTATCAAAGTCATTTTGCGAGGCAGGCAGAGAGAATAGAGTGTCATAAAACTTGTTATTTTAAATTTTACTACCTTATGACTATAGGTAATTAGTATGTGAATAACGGGTTTAACTCATTCATTAACGTTAATTAATTTTGGTTGTGGTATTATACTGCCTTTGTATACAAAATAATGTATACGACATAATTTAACAGTGCCACGGCATTTGCATATCTCATTTACACCAGAAATATGTAGGAAAGTTAAATGAAACGAATTCGAAATTCATTCCTGCATCACAAATGTTATTAACTAATAATTTTATTAACTAGATACTGTTTCTTTTTTAGAAATCATCTCATCAATCAAATCTTCTCAAAAATAAATTGACTTCCTGCAACCCTCGAATATGTTTTAATATATAACATACCATAACTTCACGTGGCGAAAGAAAGATTTTAATTATCGATATTTATCACATATAGCTTTCGAAAAGTCATTGATGTGTGCTAGGATTCCAACCCGCGACCTCTGGATTCAGAAGCCGTGTGCTCGAGCACTGGACCACCGAGACTATATTTATTATAAACTATTATGGTTAAAAACAAACAAGTTAAAAATCGAAATAAATAATTGAACAAAATCAATATATGTCTGATTTTGTTCGTGCTTATTTACTGTACTTCTTCTTATTTATATTTAAGTCGTTGGAAATTTAAAAACAGAGGAAAACTATCTTACAAACAAATGTTTTTGCCAGGATCAGTTAGTATTTATATAAGTTTAATTTGACTCTCTGTCAAAAAAAAGCTCTGCTATCCTATCCTATTAAAATGTCATACATTTTATGAAGATTTTGAATAAAAATGATCACTGTAAAGAGTTCGAAACGTCGGGAAATAAATAAAAATAAGTAATAAATAAACGCGATATAATCCTAAAAAGTTGTTTTAATATTATGAATGTGATTCGCGAAAATCTGAGAAATAAATATCATTTTATGAGTTTAAATGTTGTTCTCACTTTTATCTACTCCCTCTGAATTAAATATGAGGGCAATGCTCTCGATAGCGAGTTATGATGATTACATCTATTTCCATATGTGCAATTATTGATTACTGGATATAACAATAGTCTTGCAATAACAAATAATTTACAGAAAGAGTGGTCGAGCACCACGCTTCTGTATCAAGAAGTCGCGGACTCGAAGCCTGGCACACCACTTTTAGTTTCAGAAGTTATCTAATATATAAAATTCTCGTATGACAGTTTTCGTTCCCATACTCCTCCGAAACGGCTTCACCGATTCTAATGAAATTTTGTGTGCATATCGGGTAAGTCTGAGAATAGGACAACATCTATTTTTCATCCCCCTAAATTCCAAGGGTAGCCCACCCCTCAATATTATTTTTAATTTTTCGATATATTTCTGTTTCTTATTTTTTTTATTAAACAAGATACAAAAATACATACAACCCTAAATTTTCAACCCCCTACGATCGTCCCCTATTTTATAAATTTTATTTTTCGGCAAGACAACGTTTGCCGGGTCAGCTAGTATGTGATAAATATCGATGACTCAAAACTTTGTGCCCGGTATTGCAATAGGTTCGCTATCTATTCCATCTGGGACGTAAACATAACTGCGACTCGAGGCTTAACAACCACTGCCTACATCTTTGGGTAGAAAAGGCGTGAAGTTGTGTTACAGTAAGAAAAAAAAGAAATTGTTACATTATTTATTATTCAAAAGTCACATCACAGAGACGACAGTTCGATTAGAATACGATAATTTTTGTCACATTTTGTTTACTCATCAATGTTCATCAAACAAAACTTTGTTTTTATTTCTATTATTCTATACCTATCTAAAGCTCTGTATACTATTCTATAAATAGTGTACATTAAAGTGCATTCTATTCTATTTGATATTAAAAACGACAAACATTACGGCTTCCAGAAATAGTGTAAAATATTCATCAATTTAACTCTAAACTTCCAAAGTTAATAATCTCGACTCGTTCACTTAGTATATCTGATTCTGGTTTGTCACTCACATAACTCAAAACTAAATTTGTAATTTCATGTTCCTTGACAATAAATGATCGCCACTCCAAATTAAATATATATACCGTGATGTACTTACCAAAACCAACAAAAAGATTTCTTCTTTTTCAACGAAGAAAACTTAATAATATAACGTGTTTCTTATGGAATGGAGGCTCAATGGACTTGGGTTAGGACAAGAATGTCAGGTGGACAAATTTGCCATAACTGTCAGTGTCACTAATGACACTGACAGTTATGACAAATTTGTCTACCTCTAACTCTCGAAAATTGGCGGGATGATGGTTTTTATTTTGCCTTGCACGAGATTTATGATTTTGAATCTGTGGCACTAAAATTAGTAGTTTTCTAATTATAGCACTAGAGCGCATTATGCCGCATAGTGCTCTTCATTGAATGTTCCAACTACAGCAAAGTTTCGCACAATCGGGCACTCTCAAATGCTTTCGCTTGATGCGTGCCATGGATACCAACATTACCAACTCATTGACAGAAAATTAGCAAGTGTTTTTTTCTATAAGTTGGCATGATCGAAATGTTTTATTTAAATTATTTTTAGTAATATTATTAATTCTTGAAAAAGTTCTCTACTGGTGTATTTGAAAACTTGGTTCCAATTAAGCTATATATAATTCGGCATTGTGCGAAACTGAGTCGCACAATTCTCTATAATAAGCAACCAACGCCGCCCATGGACACCAGCAACACATATAGTGTCACTGTTGCGTTGCCGACCTTTAAGGGGTAGGGGATAGGAAAGGATGGGGAAGGGGGGTGGGCCTCCGGGTACCTCTCTCACCGAACGAAACGCGGCATGAGCCACTTTACGTCGGCCTTCTGAGAGGTCGTGGTATTTCACCGGTCGAGCCGGCCCATTCGTGCAGCGAGCTGCTTGGCTCTACCACTGTTGAAAGGTACAGCAGAAATTAGTACGAGTTGAAAATAAGTTCGTAAATATAGTTAGGTACTATAATAATGTCAAATGATTACTATTACCAAGAAAATTTTGATTATGACTGGTGATTTTTTCTATGATGTCACTAATGCGACTTTGATGTTTTATATTTTCACTCATTTATGTAGAACAATTTGGAACTCGATAAAAGTGTAATTTTCTAGAATAATCTGCACATTAACTGGGCAAGTTGAGTCAGCCCGGTACCTCTTAATGCATTGGTAATGCAATAAATTAGTAAATAAAAATTGATGGGTTCGATAACCTAGATGGCGTTGTGTGTACTGGTTAGAAACATGTATTCTATTACCGTCTAATAATACTAATTTATTTATCTAATTAAAAGCTTTCTATAAAAAAAAAACAAACAATACAATAAAATTGGAAGTTATTATATTAACTATATGTAGTTACCTATTGAAAGGCGAGGTTTTATTCAATGATTTAAAAAGTTTGATAGAAATGAGTAAGCGAGTCAAGGACTTCTCAAGGGCGGTCATAATAAACGCCCACTTGTTCTACATTTGTAATAATGCTACAGAAAAATATAATTTCCCCAAGTTCTGCTGCTGGATTTATGTCTAACAAATCTCAAATAAAATAAAATTCTCTCTGTTGTAATCTAAAATTAGATCAAAACCACTAACATACTATGTCTAATTTTGAGGGTCCGGATATAAATATATGTCTGAATAACAGATTTTTATATCTTGTATTTCTTGGGATGTGTTTCTTAATATTTTTTTTCTTAATTTTCTCTCTGCCTACCCCGCAAGGGATTTGGCGTGAAGTTATGTATGTATGTATGTATGTGTTTCCGAATGGGATGAATTTTGTCACTTGATTTTCAGATTTGTTTATGTATGTATAGAAATTTGTTGGGACTTAAAGTATTTCATTTCTATTGCAAGTTTTTTAGAAGATTCAAGTCCCTCTACCTAGGTTTGAAGTAAAGATCAATGATGATTGATGACAGTATCTAGTATGAAGTCTGAAAAAAGTCCAGGCCCCGATAATATAACAAATGTAGCTTAAAAATTAGCATGCCCCTATATACAATGGTACAGCCAAACAGTTCGCTGCATGAATCATGAATTCGCCGATGATATTATATTGCTATCAGAAAATACAAAGGAGCTACAGCGCCTACAGCGGATGATATATGAGCTCTATAGTTGTTTAAAGGCAGGCCTGGCAAATAAATCGAATTAAAATCAAGATTATGACGAATTACATAAAAAATCCTTACGTACGTACGCCTAGATAAAGAAGCACTAGAGTATATCGACTCTTATATCAATTTAGGTAAATGAATTTCATTCGAAAAGGGAACGGTAGATAAAAGAAGAGTGAGAGAGAGAGAGATGCTTGGACTACATTTTTGAGCCAAAAAGAGACAGTGAAACGTGATATGCCAATCGAAATGAAGAGTAATGAAATCATCTATACTCCCTCCTTCTATCTTTGGCTTATGCCATTGAAACTTGGAAGTTCCTGATTCGAGCTGAAAACAAAATTAGATCATGCCAACGACGTATAGAGAGAATCATTTTAAAAGTAAGGAACGTTCATAAAATAAATCATAAGATTATCAGCAGAAAGACATACCCTATATTACAATAAAACATTGAAGTGGCGTTGGGCAGATCATTTATCTCGACTATCACAGACTATCGATGGACTCACAAATTGCCATCGTGGAAAGGACCACTGGGCAGTAGAAAGAGAGGTAGTCCTGTTGCCTGCTGCGGATATATGACATCATCCAAGAATCTCGCAAATAGTGGATGACCACAGCTCACAATAGGGACACAAGGAAATTGCTAGAGGGGTTCTCACTAGACCGGATGTACTATTTATATTACTGTATGTATATATAGATATATATTTAGTATAAGGTGTATGTATTAATTAGATAGTATTTTTTTGTAATCATTTTTGTGAGATTTTTAGATTCAGTGAAGTCAACTATATACTTGGGCATTAACTCCGATAATATGCTCCAGTGGGCACCACAAATAAAATCTTTAGCGGGAAAGCTTAGCACTGCTGCAGACACGGTACGGAAAGATCGTCAGCTTAGCGGTATTGTAACCGCTCGATTAGTTTATTTCAGTTACTTTAATAGGGATTTGTTATGAGGTAAAGCAGCTGAGATTTATTCTATTTTTGTTATTCAGAAACGAGCTATTTAAGCAATTTATAATTTGGGGACCAAAGCCTCCCTTAGAGAACGGTTTAAGGAAATTGGCATATTCACAGTTATTTCTCGATTTATATATGCTGACATGTTAGTAGGAAAAAACTTAAATAAATGTACAAAACATAGTGATATACACAATATCGCCTGCACAAAATACTGTCTTTTTTAGGAATGGGTGTACAGTTTTATAATAGGGTCCCTGCACGTTTTTGTTTTGACTCATTCTTTCGATCGGTTTAGGTGGGCCGTAAAGGATCGTCTCGTTGGTATACTTACTACACCATCTATGACTTCATGACTTCTTGGCATCATTGAGTTGATTGCTCAATGCGGATTGTGTAGCTTACGTTTTGGAATTTGTTCACTTGTTTTGGAGTTGAGGCGTTCCGTAATCATTTGTGATACCTACTTATCTACCTTTCTTATTTTAAATATGGTTTTATATTGTTTTTTAGTATATGTGGCATAAAAGAAATATTATTGTCCACATTTGTTGCACATGTCTCAACTCCAAATGAAAGATGTCGTGTCTTGTGTGTGACTAAAATAGTTGCATAGAAATTCTGTCGTTAACATGTAGCACATTGATTGACAGTAAAGTTCAAAATGCGTCATGTTGTGTTGTATTATGTTGGGGTGAGCGTTGATGTCTTTCTGCTGTAAGAAGTGTCTGTTCGGATGTTCCAAATGATACTTCAGTAACGCTCCCGCCTACTGTGGGCGGTCGTTGCCTGCGACCAATACACGCACGATCATTAGTGACAAATTAGTAGATCCGGTGTGTACAATATGTGTATATTGAACCATTCAAACTTTGTAGATTGTGTTTTGGTAAATAATAATCAAATCAAAATGTTTTTTTTTTCAATATTCAAATTTTATAGCTTACGTTTTTGACCTTAAGAATTTGTTAAACTAAAATTTGTGTTTATATCATACTACCTCGATCCGGCGAAATTTGTTTCGCCTCGGATTTTTTCTAAAAACAAGACTAGCCAAACCATACTTCTTATTACACCAGCTACCTGGCAACAATAGCCCGTCAAAATCAGTCAAGACATTTCAGAGATTACCCAGAACAAGAAGAGATAGACAGACAAAAAATCTAAAAAAAATATTGTGGTGTACACGATATGTTTATATGAATGTAGTAGAAAGCAGTAATTGTATTATTACAAACGGACGCTTCCATTTTATTTAAATGTATAAAATTTATATTGATATTGTATAGAAAATAATTATGTAGTAAATATATGTAAGAACTAGGGTAGGGTAGTCTCGGTGGCGCAGTAGTCGAGCACACAGCTTCTGATCCAGGGGTCCGGGTTCGATTCCAGACACTGGCTCACACCAATGACTTTTCGAAATTGTTTTCGGAAGTTATGTGTGATAAATATCGATGACTGAAAAACTTTGTGCCCGGTATGGTTATAGGTTCACCACCTATTCCATTTGGGACGTAAACATAACGGCGAGACGAGGCTTAACAGCCGCTGCCTACACCTTCGGGTAACAAAAGGCGTGAAGTTATGTTATGTTTTATGTTACTTATCAATATATATATATTGATAAGTAGCTGACTCAAAAGTAATTTTTAGAGCGTTTACAATTCAAGTACTACAAAATCTCGAAAATAATAACTTCTTTACTACATTATATATACAAACCACCCCGTTGACACCCTCTATGTATTAAAAAAACCACATGCAAATTGTAGTTTGCGTAATCTATTATATATATAAGAGATTTCCACCTATATATTGACTCATCACGATATCTCTGGAACCATAAGGCGTAGCGACTTGAAATTTGGTAGGATTATTCCTTTCGCCGAGTAGAGGTCAGCTAAGAACGGATTTTACGAAATTCCACCCACAAGGGGGGTTGCGGGGGTGTTAACAATGGAAAATTCCCATTTTTAACCTATAGCTGCTATCGACTTCAAATTTGTCGAAGATATTGCAGTATTAACATAGCGGGGCAGCAGTTATTACTTTTGATGCGAAACAGAGTTCGCCGGGTCAGCTAGTTTCAAATATTAAGCATATAAGGGGACGGACATCGAAAAGCAACTTTGTTTTACTCTATGTAATTGTAATAGTTTGGCCGGATTCTGGTTAGCAGAACCGTTTTTGAAGCCATTTTAAAGTTGTACATATAATCACTACAGAATAAGCCACCATTTGTAATTAAAACTCCTAACCTAGAAAATTATCACTCATACTCATACATTTCTCTTGTATATTATTAATTGATTCAAACATACAAACCGCTCTGTTGAAAGTTTATCTATTAAAAAACACATCCAAATCGGTTCCGTGGTTTTAAAGTACCAAGCATATAAGGGGACGATAGTGGAATGTGACTTTTATAATATATAATTCTATTTTCTCTATTGTGGAAAGAAATAAGTTTTACTGTATGCATTCTGTAGGTATATGTGTATAACAGTGGTAGAGTCTTGCAGTTCGCTGCTTAAATAGGTCGGCTCGACCGGTGAAATAACAAGACCTCTCGGAATATTGGCATGAAGTGGCTTGTGCCGCGTTTTGTTCAGTGAGAGAGGTATCCGGAGGCCTTTTCCCCTTCCTTTTCCCTCTTACTTAAAGGACGGCAACGTACCACGGTATTCATGTGCGGTGAGTAGTTCCTTCCATTGGGTGACCTACTTGCTCGTTTATCCTCCTATGCCATAAAAAAATTATATAGGCAATTTTCAACAAATACGTTTTAATTGCAAAAAAGTAAAGGTCATGAATGATTCATGCAGCCATTAACGGTTACTAACCCAACTCGTCCTTAGTTTAGTGTGAATAATCTTTACAACACTTTTGCCCTTTATAAGAGATTGACGAATTTTAGTCACCACTGGCGTCGTCTATGTAACTATTGTTGAATCACCCACCGGATATAAGCAGTCCGGAAGAAGAAATGGGGTTAATATGATGAGTAATAATCGACTAAAAGCGTTCAATCTCCGGATATTAATCAGTAAAGGAAATTGGAAAGGCGTGCCCTGATTTCTAGTTAGTAATGAAAATTGGCCAATGAATAATAGTATGGAAACTAGGTTTCATTAATTAAAAAAAAATCAGTTTTATTACTTCTAGAAATATAAGTTACACAGATTTTTTTTCAAAGAATCATTGAAATCACTTTAATTATTTTGTTTATTGACAATAATACATATAAATTAAAAAGAAATTTTGAGAAGACTGAGTAGTAAAACACACAACATCACTCTGAGTTCCGGGGGAGGCACAGTAGTCGATTTTTGAGGCTCCTAACATCACCATTCATTCATTCCAGAACACGTTATATTTGATTATGGAATGCGTGTCGAAGCCGTCACTTTCTTTCAATCCGACTTTCTTCCTTACAGCCCTATCTTTGACCTTTTCCTTGTTTGTTGTTTGCCTTGTTTTTGGTTTGGTTTATTATTATTCATTATATATTGTTCCCTGACTCCTCCATCATATTAATAGCTACAAAGATTTTGAAGTTGGTATTTAATAGCCAGTTAGTTTAATCTAATTACTTATAGATACTAGATATTCTACCTTCTCTTACAATCATAAAGTCACTTATGACAAAATAATAGCATTCTGTCAACGGTCTAATCTTATTATAAAACTTTATTATAAAACGATATTACATCGTCAACTAAATGTCTAGTTTGTAATACACTCGAGAGCAATGAATCCGGGTCACTTAAAGAATCCTAAAAATCTCGGAAACTAAAAATGCTAGGTTAATGCAATAAATTGTATTTAATAGACAATGTAATACTCCTTAAATGAAGGTATTAAAACTTCTTAGTTATTGTAAAGTTATATCATAAAAAAATCAAATTTGAAAAAGGGCCACTTTCGAAGATGGAACTACGAAATTACAGCATTTGGTTTTGCTTTTGTTTGTAATCTGTCATTTATGTGGGTACATAAACCATGTTGATAGTGCTCTATATTCATTATTCAAGCTGAAATTATGTCGCTTACGCCTGAAGAATGCACCAGAATACTTACAATGCTGGAAACCGGCCGGAGTCAGCGCGATACAGCCAGGACTGTTGGTGTGTCGCTGTCAACAGTACAAAGAGTTCTCCGACGTTACGAAGAAACTGGTTCTAACCTACGCAGACCAGGAACGGGCAGAACCAGGTATACCACAGCACGAGAAGACCGATACTTGGTGAACACCATGCTTCGAAATCGCTTTCTCACAGGAACTGAACTCACCAATCAGTTTCGACGCCTCGGAGGAAGTAACCCAAGTGCATGGACAGTAAGACGTCGGCTTGCTGAATCTAACTTAAAACCCCTTAGACCTGCAAACGGCCCTAAACTGGAGCGTGGGCATCGTATTTCAAGACTAAGATATGCCCAGAGCCACGTAAATTGGAGTATTGAAGATTGGTCAAAAGTTATGTTCTCCGACGAATCAAAATTTATGCTCTACAAGCACGATGGAAGACACAGAGTGTATCGAAGACCAGGGGAAAGATTCAAGCAAGCATGCATCGAGGAAAAAGTAGCCTACGGTGGTGGGTCTGTACTTGTGTGGGCCGGAATTTCTTCTGAAAGTCGCACAGAGCTGGTGATCATAGAAAACGGCTCTTTAACTAGCGTAAGATATGTGGAAGAAATCCTCAATGATCACGTTGGTCCATTTATGGTCAATTTAGGTGAGGATGCTATATTTATGCATGACAATGCCCGACCTCATACAGGTAGGATTGTGAATGACTACCTTCAAGAGATGAACATTACTCGTATGGAGTGGCCAGCGCGCAGCCCGGATATCAACCCGATCGAGCATGCTTGGGACGAGCTAGGCAGATGCGTAAAACAACGAAACCCTCCCCCAATCACGCTTCGTGAGCTCAAAATTGCTCTCACAGAGGAATGGGAGAATATTCCCCAAAATCGTATAAAGAACTTGGTGTACAGCATGCCAAACCGCGTAAACGCAGTAATGGAAGCACGAGGAGGCAATACGAAGTATTAAAATTCAAGAAAATCGTAATAAAGTTCAAAAATTTCATGTTTCCTATTTTTGTTTTAAGGAGAGATCAGCAGATTTTTTCTTTATGTAATTTTGTGTTAATAAAATGTATGGTGACTCATATTTTTTTTACTTTCATTTAAGGAGTATTACATTGTCTATTAAATACAATTTATTGCATTAACCTATCATTTTTAGTTTCCGAGATTTTTAACATTCTTTAAGTGACCCGGATTCATTGCTCTCGAGAGTATAATCTAGAAATAGCCTACATCTGTAATTGTCGTTTCATTTTGCGTGATTTGCCTCAATTTTTCGAAATACAGTCTATTATTTTTTTGCCAACATAATATACGTTATCTGTAGTTATATCTATAATAATGTAGTTCAAAGATTCGCTTACCCATTGTCAATAAACTTTGAAAGTAATTAACTTATTTTATTCGGAGCGGAGTGACCCTCGCTGACCGCGTGGAAAACAAGGTTATAAGGAAGGAAGTCGGATTGAAAGAGAGTGTCGGTGTAAAAGTAAGAAAGGGCATGCTCCGATGGTTCGGACATGTAGAAAGGATGGATGATGAAAGATTGACTAAGCAGCATTAACTAAGATTGACTATCCAATGCAAAAGCAGATGGATGTAGGAGTCGAGGACGGCCTAGACACACATTCCATGACCAAATAGAACGTGTTCTGGAGGAAGGTGATATTATGTTCTGGAGCCTCAAAAATCGACGCGCGTGCATGAAAGGAGTTATGAAAGTCAACGAAGCGAGTAAGGTGTATAAGAATCGTGCCCTATGGCGCTCCGTTCTCTCTGCCTACCCCGCAAAGGATTTGGGGTGAAGTTATGTATGTTATTCAATATTTCACGGCTATAAAGCTATATAATTCAGTATTAACATAGGTTAATGTTAATTCTTTATGTGAGATAAATATTAAACAGTCTACAATGAAGCGTGTTTACAGAGTACATTTGTTTGAATATACTGAGATAGAAGCATAGCTTCTTTATTTCAAGACGGCATTATATTATTCCTACCCTATATTCTCAAATCTATATGATGAACCCCCATTTTTATTTGTTGATTAAAAACTTTAAGTTACGTTTACAAGACTACGTTTGCTGGGTTAGTTTTAAATACAATTTACTTCTTAATTTATATGCTTGGGTTATCAAGTTAGTTATATTCCTTGATTGGAATGTTTATTTTATTAGTTTTTTATATAAAATTTAGTAAGTGCTTACATACAGAAAGTCCTTTATAATACGTAGATGTTAATGATAATGTGGAAAACGAGCAAGAGGATCCCCTGGTGGTAAGTAACTAGCCTTATCTATGGACCAACAAGACAGATAGTGTTATAGTTGCGTACCCGGCCTTTAAAAAAGTAGGGTGGGAATGGAGGGAGATTGGACGTAGGCTTACGAATACTTTTCTCACCATATGAAACGTGGCATGAGCCACTTTATGTTGATATTCTAAGAGCTCGTGGTATTTAACCGATCGAGCCAGCCTGTCCATGTAGTGAACTGCTTGATTTTTGATTTGATTTGGATTATGCGGCTGTGAAACCTGTGAGCAATCCTATCCGACTGTATACTTTGGTCCCCGAACGCTACACGAGTAATATTGTGTAAGTAATACGTACTATGAAGTATTCTTTTCCAATAACCCTACAAAAGTTATTACAAACAAAAAATATTTTTTGGGACGTTGCAGTTGGTACAAATAATAATAATCTAATTATAAGTTTTAGGCAATTGGATGTAGTTTTTATTGATCACGACAATTACCTAATCTACCTATTCCTTTGCCACTTCATGGAAACAAAAAGTAGTACAAAGTATCCTGAACTTTACGCGTGAAGTTAGATGCAGTTTCGTTATAGTTCACTTGTTTAGCAAGTGTTGAAGTAAATTTTCGAAAGAACCGGATATTCGGAGCTCCGGCTTCGCAGCTAATCGGTTGTAGCTGTTTCACTTCTACAAATAATTCTGTTAATAAGAAAGTTTTTGGCCTTTGGATTTTGGCCTTCAAAACTAACTGAAACAAAAAGCTTACATATACTAAAAATGCTTATGTTTCGTGTTTACCGTTAAACTTAACCACCATTAAATCTGTTCATAACGTCTTTAGTTTTTTAACATGAGACTAGATGGCGCTTTGTAAATAGAACTCAAAAATCTTATAAAATACGTTTGAACAACCGCATTATTATATTTTTTTATGAGGTAGGAGGGTAAACGACCTTCAGGGCTGTGCGCCTCAGCGCGCCGTCGGTGTCGTCCTGACCTGCCTCTAGGTGCCTGGGTGCTCCGTAAATGGGGCACTGTCACCTACAGGTTGACTCAAATACTCACCGGGCACGGGTGCTTCGGTCTCTGAGTCGAATAAAACGAGAAGAGACGGCGAGATGCCACCATTGCGCATCCGACCTGGACTCGGTCCAGCACACGCTGGAGGTCTGCGCGGCCTGGGCGGCCGAGCGTCGAGTCCTGGTCGACGGGATCGGGCGAGACTTGTCCCCGCCAGCGTTGATCGCGGTAATGCTGGCGGGAGAGGAGGAGTGGAGGGTCGTGGTCTCCTTCTGCGAAGCTGTAATGCTCTGGAAGGAGGCCGCCGAGTGAGCTCGGGAGAGAGCCGATCCCGCTCGAAGGGGGCGGCAGCAGCTCAGTGATCGCCGCCGCCGACGGGCCGCGAGGGCGCACTGCTCGCAGGTGCGCCCGGGTTGCGGCCCGGGATAGATGACCCCCCGGTGCGGCTGGGGCGCCGCCGGCCACGCGCTTCTTTACAGGAGTGGTCGTAGCCGCCCCGCCCTGGGGAGCCTCACGTCGAGGCTCCCTGAGGATGAGCCCCCCTCGTGACAGGGGAGGGGGCGATGGCGAGGTGGTCCAGAGGGGTTAACCGTATCCTGGACCAGCCCAACGCCGGAGGAAGGCCGCCGCGGGGTTTTGGGGTTTGGGTGTGGGTAGCCCTAGGATCAGATTGCAGTTTACTGTTTTGGGAGTCCCACACTACCCCCTGCCATCCCTAGGCTGGGGGGTGTGCATAAAATATTTCCTCACGTAAAAGAAAAGGAGGGTAAACGAGCAAGTGGATCACCTGATGGTAAGTAACTACTCACCGCTCATGAACACCGTGGTGCGTTGCCGTCCTTTAAGAGGGTAGGCGCGGAACGGAAGGGGAAAGGAGATCGGACCTCCGGATACCTCTCTCACCCAATGAAACACGGCACGAGCCACTTTTCGTCGATATCCAGAGAGAGTCATGCAGCAAACTTTAAAAATCTACCAAATTTTCCAAGTTTCCTCAATAATCAAAATAAATTCATAATATAAACATATCTACTCTCATTTAATAAAAATTAAACACACATGTTATAATAAGATTAATATAAAACATGCCAATCTACATTGGTAAAGAGCGCAACGTTTAAAACGTAAAGTGCTTATTACAAGTTTGTTTAAGATCATTATAATAATTACAAGGAGTCACGCTTCTGTTGTGCTGAACACTGTTTTATAAGAGCTTTAGTAACCCCTTTTGTTTAGAGAAGCGTACAATTTAAAAACTTAAAGCGACTTTCAACAGTGGTAGAGCCACGACTTCTCAGAATATCGACGTAATTTGGCTCATGTCATGTTTAGTTCGTTGAGAGAGAGAGAAAGAGAGAGAGAGAGATGACATCAGGAGTCCTAACAACTGTAACACTATCTGTGTGTCATTTGTCCATGGGCGGCGATACTTGCATCGGGTGACCAGCTTACACGTTTGACCCCTATCCCACAAATGACTGACTCACGATTCTAAGAAACATTTAGACAAAGTGCAAACCCGTGGTACACTAATACTACTTCTGTTATGAAATAAAATAATAGTAAATGAGCAAAGCTACTTTTAAACTTATCACTATGAGCTTATGATTAACATTAGCTTTCGTCTTTGACTCCATACACTCATTTACACAAATCTGATTCTACAAACTAGAGTTAAACTGAAAAAAAAATGGCAGTTATGAATCAGCTGATCGGTGTGTAATCGTATATTTATTTATATTATGATTTTATTTATCATAAACTCGGTCTCGGTGGTTTACTTGTCAAGCACCCCGCTTCTGAATCAAGAGGTCCCGGGCTCGAATCCTGCCTCACAACTGCACATAACTTTTCGAAATTTATTTCTAAAGTTATGTGCAGGTGATAAATATCGATGACTGAAAACTTTATGGCCGATATGGCAATAGGTTCGCCATATTGTATTCTTTAGAATATTAGGTAATTTTACGGTTTCGAGTCGATTGACGACCTTTGCGTGGGCGACGGCATTGTGTTGGAGCATGGAGTTTGTGGATTCATTTTTTACAAAAAAATAGTCCCCTCACGATATAATAATTCCTTGGGAGTCGTGGTTTCTCAAAACGTCGGGGTTCACACATCGAGGTTTGCACGTCGGAGTTTCTTGAAACGCCGGGATTCACACGTCGGAGTTTCTTGACTTCCAAAACCAAACTTCTAAACTTTTCGATCCGTAAGCCATTACATCCCATAGACAGCACTTTACAAATATCAGCGAAACCTCTCCACAATAACAGCATAGTCAACAATGATCCGAGTGGCACTGTCATTAAATGCGTAACAACTGTTAAATATCTAGGCATACTTATAGATAACAACCTAACATTCAAAGAATATATTGAACACCTATCTAAGAGAGTAAGAAAACTTATTTACATCTTTAAACAATTACGTCAGTCAGCTGACCCGAACACCATGAAATTGGTGTATGAAGCACTGTGTCAATCTATTCTAAGCTACTGTGCAACCACTTGGGGTGGTGCGGCTAAAACCCACCTGATTAAGGTGGAACGTGCACAAAGGGCCGTACTAAAGGTCTGCTGCTTTAAGCCCCGCCTGTTTCCTACCAAGTTGTTATATGAATATTGCCAAGTTCTCACTGTCAGACAATTATTTATAATAGCTACAGCAATGAAGCAGCACTCTTTGACTTATTTCTCTCGGGAATCTGCTAGTCGTAACAACTTGGTAGCTATATCTACTTCGGTCAAAACCTCATTTAGCCGCAGATTCTTCATCTTTCTAGGACCTTACGTATATAATAAATTTCAAAAATTGTTATCTATTCATAACCTAAATCAGTATAAATACAAGTCCTTGCTTAGAGAGACACTTCTTACGCAATCATACTCAGAAACAGAAGACCTTTTAAAGGTCCTCGAGTAATTAACTCTCAAAGT
Organism: Euproctis similis; assembly: GCA_905147225.2. Lineage (NCBI taxonomy): Eukaryota > Metazoa > Arthropoda > Insecta > Lepidoptera > Erebidae > Euproctis > Euproctis similis. Next base: position 6,403,739 of record LR990114.1, read on the forward strand.
ATAAATACATAAGACCAGCACACACTTGCACACAAACACATCAAATTGCATATATCACACACACACACGCACGCACACACACACACACACACACACACACACACACACACACACACACACACACACACACACACACACACACACACACACACACACACACACACACACACACACACACACACACACACACACACACACACACACACACACACACACACACACACACACACACACACACACACACACACACACACACACACACACACACACACACACACACACACACACACACACACACACACACACACACACACACACACACACACACACACACACACACACACACACACACACACACACACACACACACACACACACACACACACACACACACACACACACACACACACACACACACACACACACACACACACACACACACACACACACACACACACACACACACACACACACACACACACACACACACACACACACACACACACACACACACACACACACACACACACACACACACACACACACACACACACACACACACACACACACACACACACACACACACACACACACACACACACACACACACACACACACACACACACACACACACACACACACACACACACACACACACACACACACACACACACACACACACACACACACACACACACACACACACACACACACACACACACACACACACACACACACACACACACACACACACACACACACACACACACACACACACACACACACACACACACACACACACACACACACACACACACACACACACACACACACACACACACACACACACACACACACACACACACACACACACACACACACACACACACACACACACACACACACACACACACACACACACACACACACACACACACACACACACACACACACACACACACACACACACACACACACACACACACACACACACACACACACACACACACACACACACACACACACACACACACACACACACACACACACACACACACACACACACACACACACACACACACACACACACACACACACACACACACACACACTAGGCACCAGCGATCCACAATCCATAATTGTTGACATAGCTCTTAAGACTCTTATTATTACTTTCTCGGTGTCTGGTGTTTATTACTCAACAGGTCGGTTGTTGAACGGATTTAAACGATTTTAATTTCAATCACATGTAAATAGAAATCTTCTTGGATTAATATTTAGACTTCTTTGCATCCTTAACATACGTGCATGCATAGTTAAGCTTTGTTTCTATTTTTACTTTGTTTACTTAAATGGCACCTTACCCATAATCGACATGGTGGTTCAACAGCTGAACTTTTCTGTTATTTAATAAAAACAGGTATCCGGAGTCCCATCCACCCTTAATGCCGGCAACGCAACTGTAACGCAATTTGTGTTGCAGGTGTCCAAGGGCGGCGCTAGTTGCTTACCAACACGTGTGTCCTCCTTTTCTAGAAAAAAATAAATTTAAGCGACTAAATACTAGTTAATCCATATTGGCATTGGCTGGTCATCATAACTACGAACATACAGTATAAGAATCTTCTCTACGAGAGAAGAAAATAAATTTTATGAATAAAAACGCTCATTCTGTACATAGATTAAACTATTCAAGTGATAGGTATGTGTCTAACAGAAACATTATCCAACAAATTGCTATGGAATAGTGCTATTAAGCAGATCGAAGACCTGCAACGGTAGCATCAAAATTGATTTCACCATCAGCATTAGTTCCAACTCGCTGCAATCTTACTAATGCGACCACACCCCAAGCTTTGATATTTATTAGCACGAAAGTTCACTATAGGCTCATGGACAATTAATAGTTCAAGAGGTCTCTGTGCAATCCCGATTTATAACTTGTTCTATTTAACCCTAATAGGTATATCTAGTTTGTTAAAAGTTTCTTGTATTTTCGTCGAATTTGGAAGATTGGAATGAATGTACTTTCGGTTTAATTTAATAATTAGGTGAAACATTTTTTTTTATTTAATGCTGGAACGGTTTAGTTACGCTGAATGAGCTATATGTCCATATGGAATACTTAGGTAGCAAGTTCAGAGATATGGGTGGTGCATTGGGATGGGTTAGTTTTTTATCCTTGATCTTTATTAAAAGCTTTTATTTAACTTGCACTGTATATATGTATGTATGTATGTAAGTATGTAAAATTGAGTTGCAAGAATCCACCGAACATACATATGTTCGGTGGATTCTTCCAACTCAATTTTGAAGTAGATATCTTCAACCGATTGAGATGAAATTTTGTACACACGTTTACTTTGGATGACAGTGCATGATATGATGTGTGACATTATTCTATATCCAATATGGTGGACCACCCAAGATGGAGGAATGGATATTTTGAATGCATTTCTGCAATATATGTATCAAATGAAAGGGCTTATTGAGTGTAACTCAAAAAATAATATGACGTCATTCTAAATCCAATATGGCGGATCATCCAAGGTAGAGGAACAGCTTTTAATGCATTTCTACAATATGGGTATCAAATGAAAGGGCTTGTTATTAGTAACTCAAAAAAAAATATGACGTCATTCCAAATCCAATATGGCGGGAAAAATGTTTGCATTTCTACAATATGGGTACCAAATGAAAGGGCTTGTTGAGAATAACTCGAAAAATAATGTGACGTCATTCTAAATACAATACGGTGGACCATCCAAGATGACGGCATACATATTTTTGATGCATTTCTACAATATATGAATTAAAAATCATCATTGCGATTAAATAGAAAAGAAAGCTCCAAGCTGAAATTGAATTAGATGATCTCCTTATTGAAGAGCTGGACTGTTTGAAATTAAACGGTAAACTAACTTGCAATAATGATGCGTTGAATGAAATGACACTAACCTAGCCAGCTATAACTAAAAATATAAAGAATAAATTAAAGCAAAAACCCTTTTTAAAGAAGCTTTTATTTAAGCGCTCTAAAAAAATGAAAATAATATTTCCTTAAAAATTTCAAGCATCAACTTAGAGCCTCAGTATGTACAATTTATATAATAATAAAAGCTTGTCGCGAGGTTTGACTCCCTATCAGTAGGTAATTAAATTGCAATAGATAATATAGTAAAGTTAGTAGATTAATTTACATGAGTGTTTTGCCCATTTCTTCTCATGATAACCTTACACTCAGAATCGTCCGTGCGTTTTTGTTCCAAGGAGGCAATTTCAAACGCTCGTGTTTTAATATGTTATGCTTTAAATACAATAATAAGTTAAATAGCTGTATTTACGGACTATATTTAACTGTTGATTTGACATTATAAAATTAGTACGTTTATTTACAACTCGCGCGACAAGCTTTTATTATTATATAAATTGTACATACTGAGGCTGTAAGTTGATACTTGAAATTTTTAAGGAAATATTATTTTCATATTTTTAGAGCGCTTAAATAAAAGCTTTTTTAAAAAGGGTTTTTGCTTTAATTTATTTTTTAATAATCTGTCATTAATTATTTTGTTAATTGTGTAGTAGTAATAATTCATCTAGTCTTGGTTGCCTGAAAATTGAACATGCAGCCAATTAAGTAGTTTCTGAACAAGTCGGATGTCTCAGATTAATATCTTGGCTGGATTAACTAACAACTTTTAAGGACAAATATAGATGACTGACAAAATTGTGATTGATGTATGGCAATAGGTTCTACCACACATTATTATTTTAATTAAGTCGAGGTAAAGTAGCCGCTGCATCTCGATAATGAAAGGCGCGAATTTACAACATAAACCTGATACTTCAGCAATGCTATCTAATTTTCAAAAAAGGCGCTTATGGTCCTTCGAGCCTTATGGTGTGCTTTAAAAATAATTGTTTAATTGTTTTTTTTTTGTTTTAGACAACGGGCATGACTCCACTGATGTACGCCGTGAAGGACAACCGCACCTCGTTCGTTGAAAGACTGATAGACCTGGGGTCAGATGTCGGCGCCAGAAATAATGTAAGTATACCAGATCGTTTTGGACTCCATAAATTCTAAGCTGAACTTGAAGCTGATTACAATAATCTTCTGATTTGTTTTTTGAAGGGAACTAGATTTTTGAAATAATTACCTGCGTATTTGGTTACTAGAAGTTTGGACGTATTAGATCGCCTTCTCCAGAAATATCTGTGTATGTGTTTATGTATATATATATATATATATATATATATCTGGTTAAACCAAATAGATACCAATAGCCTATTCAGGGAAAACTATCATTCAACGTTTCAAGTCACAATTGTTGGTGCCTACAGCATCGGGTACTAAATATGAGGGTACTATATATACTAATATATAATTTCCATGGGATATGCGAGTTAATAAGCAAGCGAGCCACCTGGTAGTAAGTGACAAGTGCCGCTCATGGGCCCCTACTACAGTTGATGTTAGGATTGCGTTGCCGGCCTTAAAGTGAATGGAGGGAGTGTTATAAAGGGGCCGATGGGTACTTTTCTCTAAACAAAACGCGACTTGAGCCACTTTACGTCAGACGTCAACGTACAACATACGTTAGGTCGTAGTATTTTATCGGTCGAACCGGCCAATTTATGCAGTGGCTCACCATTATATAAAATATATAAATGTACATTTTCTTGCAAATATATTCTTATAATATATTAGAGATTTAGAGACATATTAAATATATATCTATGAGTTATGTAGGTTCATTACAAACACATTTGCTTCTGTTTGGAAATCAAACCACCCGACCTCCGCGCCGAAGGTGAACCATTTACTGCCACCGTTGCCATTACGGACCGGAAATCATACGATCGCACGCGAATATACAATAATCTGTGTACACAAACAAACAAACAATCCAACAAATTTATGGTTGTACATATATATATGTATTCGAAAAGATTCTCTCTTTAATCTGGCAAATATAACTCTGACAGTTGAGATCATGGCCTGTTTGCGTTAACTAATAAACATACCTGTATTTTCGTATTCATTTTGAGGTCCAAATGTGTAAGCAGACTTTTCTTATTATCCGAATAAAATACTTTAGGCATTTTCGAATTGTTTTCATAAGCTATTTACAATAAATAACTAAGTAATTTTTCCTTAGCTGCTACGCAGTATTTTTTTATGGGATAAGAGGGCTATGAGCAAGTGGACCACCTGATGTTAAGGAAATTATACGCCCGTATACTACAGCAATATGAAGATCAAAAAGATATCATGGGTCTCCAAAAAATACTTAACCAGCATGGTTTAATAGTTATAAAACTATAATGTTCAATTAGAAAAAATATTATGAACTAAGGCTTACCTTAGTTTTTGACCTAGGGAGGGTTATATTCATGCCTTTATACGGAATAGGAGGGCAAACGAGCATGCGTGTCACTTGATGGTAAGTGACCAGCCCCTGATAGATCATCATCATAGATCGTCTGATATTTCTGAAGATTAAAAGCCTCGGACTTTCGACTATATCTACTAAGGTCGAAGTCACCGCTTCGGAAACAAGGGAACGAATCCTGGCTCATACCAATAACTTACTAATTCATGCATACATATAACTCCCTAAAGTAGATATGTCAGATAAATATTAATATGACTGACAATGTTATTTCATTATATGGCATTAAGTTCCGCCACCTGTTCCATTTGGAATGTAAAAATTTTGCGAGTCCAGGCGTAACAGCCATTGTCTACACCTTCTGCTAAAATAAACGTGCAGCTAATAAAATAAGTATAAATAAGTTTGAGATGAAAACTAGCCATCTCGACGAACGTCATATTATCATCAGACAATTTTAATGTTGATACATAAAACAGACAATGAAAAAAAAATCAAAAAAGATCAGTCTTCAGAACGGACTAACGTCATCACATTCTTAGGTGGTATCCTTTCTATGTCATCATTTTTCTTAATGTCTCTTTTCTTTTATACGTCATTTAGTTATAAAGTAATAATAATACCCCTGTAGTGCACTAACACCATTCAGTTTGTGGCTTTTATTACCATAGAAGAGAAAATGACAGTATCTATCATACTGACAATTTTCTCATGAAATTCGATGGCTGGTCCTGGTCGATTCATTATTACGTATGTTTTTCAAACTATGCAGAGTTAGCAACTGTAATAAAAACTTTTCTAATTTATCGTTAAGTATAGCCAAGTTCCCACTTTCCTTAATTCCACTATATTGAATTCGATAAAAACACTATATTTTGAATGTTAGTATCACGAACTGTAGTACAGCGGAGGCCGCACGTAATGTTGAACGGATGGTCTCCATTTAGGGAAAAGAACTCTCGCCGGTAGAGGGCGTCGTCTTTCGAGAAGCACTCGACTTGTAAACTTTTCAAGGCGTGTTTACGTGTAATAATAAATTTCGTACGTACATAATCATCGGTGCGTTCTCTCATGCTATGATTATAATAAAACTGCGTTAATTCAATTCAGCGAAGTCGGTATCCGATTTTGCTTCTTCTGAAATAAATAGTTATACTTATTTCTATTAGTACCTACTTGCATCCCACAGAATTATATATACTTAGTCTGGCCATAAATACTGTTACAACTAAAAATAAAAAAATATTACATTTGAATTTAGAATCTGTCATTTTTATACGATTTTTCATTGTGTTTTCTCGTTTTGGCGCCAATACATTGTACAATATTTTGCGATATTAAAATGGAGTGGGGTGATAAAGAGAACCGAATCGCTGTGATTGCATTACACAAAGTAGGTATGGAGCCAAATGCAATTTTTAAAACTCTCCATACACTTGGTATTAGTCAAATATTTGTGTACCGGGCTATTAATAGGTACAATGAGACCTCCTCTGTTTGTGACGGAAAAAGACCTGGACGTCCACGCAGTGTTCGTACAAAAAAGGTGGTCAAAGCAGTAAGGGAAAGAATTCGAAGAAATCCTGTCCGCTAGCAAAAGATTTTATCTCGGGAGAAGAAGATAGCACCTAGAACAATGTCGCGTATTTTAACAGATGACTTAGGACTTGCAGCCTATAAGAGGCGCACTGGTCATTTATTAACTGATAATTTAAAAAAGGATAGGGTGTTAAAATCTAAACAACTACTGAAGCGGTACGCAAAGGGAGGTCACAGAAAAATATTGTTTACGGATGAAAAAGTTTTTACAATTGAGCATCATTTTAACAAACAAAATGACCGTAGTTATGCTCAAAGCTCTAAGGAAGCTTCCCAATTAGTTGACAGAGTGCAACGTGGGCATTATCCGACTTCAGTGATGGTTTGTTGGGGTGTTAGCTACGAAGGAGTGACTGAGCCATATTTTTGTGAAAAAGGTATCAAAACATCGGCACAAGTGTGTCAAGATACCATTCTTGAAAAGGTAGTCAAGACCCTTAACAACACCATGTTCAATAACGAAGTATGGTCCTTCCAGCAAGACTCGGCACCGGGTCATAAAGCTCGGTCCACGCAATCTTGGTTGAAAGCGAACGTTTCGGACTTCATTAGAGCTGAAGACTGGCCGTCGTCTAGTCCCGATCTTAATCCACTGGATTATGATTTGTGGTCAGTTTTAGGGAGTACGGCTTGCTCTAAACGTCATAATAATTTAGAGTCCCTAAAACAATCCCATACGATAGGCAGTGAAGAATTTTCCCATGGAAAGAGTGCGTGTTTCTCTTGATAACTGGCCTCAACGTTTAAAGGCCTGTATTGCAGCCAATGGAGACTAGAATTGGTAAAACTACCGGCTGCAGCAATGAGGTCGGGGGTTCGTTTCCCACCCGAGCACAAATATTTGTGACAAACATGAATATTTGTGTGGCGTCTGGGTGTTTTTCTATGTATTATAAAGTATATATTTACAAAAGAAAAGTATATATGTATTAATATCCGTTATCCATAACACAAGCATTTAGTTGCTTAGCTTGAAACTAGAGGGCGCTGTGTGTATTGTGTCCAAGATATTATTATTCCAAGATATTATTAATATTTTGTTTCTACATTCTATTGAGTTAGTTGACCCACTTCTATTTGGAAGTTTAATGATTCGAATTCGCTAACACTGCCTACACGTTTAGTTTTTAGGTGTAGTACAAATGTATGTATTACAATTTATATAATAAACATAGCATATCATAATTACACACCTTTATCTACCCGAAGCAGTGGCTGTTAAGCCGCGACTGGCCGAATCGTTACGTCCGAAATATAAAAGGTGGCAGAACCTATTGCCATGCGCCGGGCACAAAGTAGTCAAATTCCGAGAAAACATTGGTATGGTGAACCCGGAATCGATCTTAGGACTTCTGAATAAGAAGCGGTGAGCTCGACCACTGTACCATCGACACTGTTTAATAATAAACAGCCTAACAATGCAATCCTTCCTATATATCTGCTCATTTCCTGTGGCATAGGGCAGGTATAATTTCCTTTACATAGTTTAAAACTATTAATCATAATATGTCAACAGCAATATCAGCATCGTTCATTTTATAAATGAGTTACAGATAGTAAGTCCACTTGAGTTGTGGTTAGATTAAAACATTTAAGCTATTATATAGCTTAATACTCGTGAATTAAGATATATTATGTTTAAATTTGTAGTAGGATTGTCTAATTCTATTAAGTACGCATTAAATATGGGCTGACTCGAACGTTGAAAACTCTATAACCGCTCAGGAAATCGAGGCAAAGTCGCTTTTTCTTTCCTTCGGTGAGACAGGTATTAACAGTACCTAGTAGAGTCTAGCAGTTCGCTGTATTAATGGGCCGGCTCGACCGGTGAAATACCACAGCCTTGCGGAATATTGGCGTGAAGTGGCTTGTGCCGCGTTTCGTTCGGTGAGAGAGGTATCCGGAGGCCCGATCCCCTTTCCCCTGCCTTGCCCCTCCCACTCCCATACAGGAGGTCAACGCACCACGGTGTTCATTGGCGGTGAGTAGTTGCTGACCATCAGGTGACCTACTTGCTCGTTTGCCTTCCTATACCATAAAAAAGGTACCATATTGTAATAATCAACTACAAATAATGCGTACCATTAAAATATCCAAAATAAATTAATTGTTCTTATCGAATATAACCTGTGTTTTTTGCAAATCAGTACTGCCCATGACTTCGATGCCTCATACTATGCGGGTGACTTATGAAATACGGTCATCAATATGAAACTATTGCAAAGATGTAAATATTTTTGGACATAATTTACTCAGTACCATATAATCCCGGACGAAAAGAGACACCTTGGCAATAGAACGTACGATTATCCCAGTGATGCACTCCCCTGGGTTAATACTTCTACTGATATGTCTTAACAATACACGCAGTAACATCTAGTAACATATCATAACTTCACGCCTTTGTTACCCGAAGGTGGAGGCAGCGGCTGTTAAAGCTTGTCTCGCCGTTATGTTTACGTCCCAAATGGAATAGGTGGCGAACCTATTACCATACCGGGCACAAAGTATTCAGTCATCCATATTTATCACACTTAACTTCCAAAAACTATTTCAAGAAGTCATTGGTGTGAGCCAATGTCAGGATTCGAACCCGGACCTCTGGATCAGAAGCCGTGTGCTCGACCACTGGACCACCGAGACTGACTAAATCTAGTAGTTATTAATAATTTATTTTATTTGTCTATTTATAGGATAACTACAATGTCCTGCACATATCTGCCATGTACTCCAGGGAAGATATCGTGAAGCTGCTCTTGTCCAAACGAGGAGTGGATCCATTCTCTACCGGAGGGGTAAGTGTAGTCATATATAGCCATCTAGTTCCATGCTAAAAAACCAAAGAGATCATGAATAAGAACACGAATATACTTCTTTTATTTTTACAATTAGCATTCGTCACATATATGGCAATAGATTCCGCCAAGTAATATACTATTGGGACCAAAACAAATTGGCAGGTTCAGGCATAATTTCGCAGCCTACACGTTTGAATTTTATAAATGGTGTGAAGCTATAGAAATAAAATATATATATTTTGTTTTCGCTAAAAGTGGTGAACGGAGTTCTTCTTTTTAAAATCTGCCGTTTTTTCTTAATAACTAAGCCAATTTTCAGTGAAAAGTAGTAAACACAATTAGGAACGCTCTGATGGAATCTTGCAGGTATTATGACCAATATCAGGGAATATAGGTATAAATATATACATAGGTATAAATATTTAGAAAAATAAAACCTTTTACTTGAACTTTTAAATACATCCCTCATCGAAGTTTTTAAGAGACCTTGTAGTTTACAATATTTCGGAGTAGCTAGAGTGATTTAAGGTCGTTGAGGTCAAACGTAGAGGATAATATGGATATGACTCCAAAATACCAGAACTTTATATATATTCTTTATTATTATTGTTCTGGAATTGTGAAATTAGCATGAATTGGCAAGCACAGGTTTAAGATGAAAAACGTATTAATAATATCAATACACCGCCAGTTGATAGCTAATGGTGAAAGAAATCAGTATATTTGCTCCATAGACGTCTACAGGTGTTGAATGATCATTTTCCACATATAAATGGGTATTATACGCCAAAGAGAATACTTCAAAATTTGGAAATATTAAAAAATATATCATTATTGATTATATCTACATTAATGTTTTATTTAGATTTGTTTGTATCCGATGAGTATTAAAAATAATATTATTATGTATTTGTTTAATTAAAAATAATAGTTAATTGTTTTAATAATAATCTTTCTTGTTAGCCTATCTGTATTTTTATTTATTCCATAGTTAACATTCCGGTACTTTTCCGACGATTCCCACACATTATGGATAAAATGGAATGTCCATTTTAATAAGTACCTTGAGGATCTTCACGCAAGTATATACAAAATCACTCTACCTACTCCGATCTATAGATGATAATATTTGTAAATACTTCTAAATACATTAATCAGACTTTATTGATAATAATATCTTTAATTTGCATGTTTTTTTTTTGTACAGAGTCGGCAACAAACCGCCGTTCATTTGGTAGCGAGCCGACAGACCGGCACAGCCACAAGCATATTAAGAGCTTTACTCACTGCAGCTGGTAAGGACATCAGACTAAGAGCGGACGGGGTAAGCACAATTGTATTTAAAAAAGGTCTTCAATTTAAAATTACTTATTTGAAATCATTTATTAAGCACATACGCATCTAATTTAAACTTAACTATCGACTTTTATTATTTTATCGATAAACACGTATAATTAATATTATTATATTTTATGTAAATTACAAACGATAGAATTAAACAACACACAATACGAATTGTACGCAATAAATTTAGAACTTTAAGCGAATGACATTAGAGTTATGATTTGAAATACTATTGTGGTATGGAGTCGGTAGCGTGGATGCAGTAGCATCGCAGTGATCGCGTGCAAAGTGTCACGCCTGGTACCACCATCCTGTACTTCAGGAACTACCCCCGAAAAGACACGACAACGGCCTGTAAACAAAACTAAGCTTCTACTATGACAATAGACAATTTTAAAACCAATTAACATTATATTACTATTATAAATATATATCACTAAACGCTTCTAATCTATAGGTTCTAATATTACTGAAGAGTCTGTGTGTGTATGCGCTAATCTCATGAACTACTAGTTCGAAATAAAATATCATTTTTATGTTTGATAGTCCATTTATCTAGGAAGGTTTAAAGCTATATAACGTCACGCTGCGAGCAATGAAATGGTAGCAGTGACGTTTTTAGTGGTGAAAGAATATGAAACGCACGGTTCAAAATACGCACTGTCAGCTAATGAATAATATTCCCAAATGCAAATATCACTTCCGAATTGCGATAAAACAAACACGTCGACAATTTAGGGGTCGTTCCGTTCTGATAGGTTGGATATGGAACCGTGTTTGAATAGAAACTAGCTAATTATTTGTCGAGCATTTCGCAGCACGATTTAACGTCACGGGCGGAATTTACAATGCAAATCACTTGCTGAATATTAGTTTACAACGTCACCGAAACTGAAATTCAAAATTATTTAATTTTAATACTCAGTCGTGCCGTCGTCACGACCAGGTGAAGGCAGATTTGCTATGTCTGATATTAGACACGGCCAGTATCATAGTACTCATGGAGGATCAAGTACGTATCTCTGGTTTATTGGCGTGACAAATCAGTGTTTTAGGGAAAAACGGAAAACGGTTTTCAAATTTGAATTGAATTCGGTATTCATTGAATTGGCGCTAGATCGATTCTACATTATCGTCTAGCTGCCTATGAAGATAGCTATGCACGTGATTCAGTTATGATTGTCTATTAAACTGACAGTCTTGAAGCTATTGTTTAGGTTGCATGCCGCAATGCAAGGCGCTAGCTGTTTGTGTTAAATCATACACACATAAGTTGCAGTGCAGGTCGGTGAGTGGTTAGGAACATGTGGGAAGGGCGTGGTGCTCCGCGAAGTGCCAACATAAGTAGCAGTTCAGGCACTCGCAGTCCACCAGCCAACCTTCAACCGAAGGACCTGCAACGCCTCGAACTTAGCTATATCGAGTTAAACAAAGAGCGCACCAAACAGAAGGAATGGAAAAAGCTAATACGCGACCTGGTATTGCAGAGGGGGAAGATTCCGCTTCTACTGGCTGTCGAGGCTGGTAATCAGAGTATGGTGCGGGAACTACTTAGTGCGCAGACTTCTGAACAACTCAAGGTACGTTAAAATCAAGTATTTTCAAGTTATAAGTGTCGGGAACACTGGAACCCGTAAGTTATCTAGAGATCGTTTATATGCTTATAAGTCTTATAACACACACTTCTTTCTACTTAACCGGTTACGGCGTTAAGGTATGTAGGTTAATTTGCGTGTACAATAATACTAATACATGTTAATAAACAGATTTATTAGGACTATAAGACTGTGATATTGTAATAGAATAAAACTAATAATTTCTAAATTAATATTTTAGTTATAATCAATGAAATTAGAATGTGATTCAATGAAAAATAATACTTGCAAATGTAGCATATTGGCGATGTACTTTAGCCTTTCTTTTTCTTTGACTGAACAAAATCGGTTACGAACTGTAAAATTGTAATCCGCTAGAGTTATTACACGGCTGCGCTTAAAATGCATCTATTTTTTGAGGTTAAATGTTTCTTTGTTAATCATCCAAAAATACATTGATTTCATTAAAAAAATTGCGTCAAGTAGTAAAACATAAAAAGGACACTCAAATAACACTGATTTTTCAGTGGTATTGTATATTTTTGTATTAGTAATATTTTATGGTTCATGGAGAATTTGTTAAATAGTATGTTTGACAACAAGAGATAAGGTAAATTTTCAGGTTTTCACTGGCTTTAATAGCCGTTTACTGGTTGTTCATTATTATATTTCTCCATCGTAGTTAAAAATATCTGTATACTAGGCTAGTACTCCTGCTGGCGACACGGCTCTTCATCTAGCTGCGCGGCGGCGTGATGTAGACATGACTCGAATACTGGTAGACTACGGAGCAGTTGTTGATGCTACTAACGGAGCTGGTATGACTGCACTACATATAGCAGCCGCAGAAGGAGATGAGATACTTGTCAAATATTTCTACGGAGTGAGAGCGAATGCAGCAATAGCAGACAACGAAGGTGAGATAGGAGAAATGTGCCCATTTTACTAACTAGATTTTCCCCGCGCTAGACATTGCTCATTTCAAAATTAAGTATTATGACATACCATAACGATTTTTTTATACTTTACCAACGTGTACGAATGTATTTATATAATTATATTTAGACGGTGTCATTTAAAAATATATGTGAGATCGCAAATTAAACAGATGAAGAAGAGAAAGTAAACTATCCAGGTAACTTTTTTTTTTTCATTATATTATCAAAGCATATTCTAAGAGGTTCTGCAGTGGTAGAGCCACGCAGCGCACGCGCTGCATGAACCGGCCGACTCGAACGGTGAAATACCACGACCTCTCAAAATATGGACGTAAAGTGGCTCACCCTGCGTTTCGCTCGATGAGAAAGCTATCCGGAGTCCCAACCCCTTCCTTCACACTTTCCTATCTCACTTTCGACCCCCACCATGTCCCATTCTAAGGAGCGGCAACGCGACTGTAACACTATCTGTGTTCAGGTGTCCATGGGCGGCGTTTGTTGCTCACCGTCAGTTGACACGCCTGCTCCTTTGCCCCGCTATACAATAATAAACAAACCGTTTTATACCGATTTAGCCTGTGATCTGGTAGGATTAATTAGGAATATATATTTTGAATCAGATTGACCAAAAAAAACGTTACCGGTATAGGTTACGTTTCGAGTTACAAGAGAGTTACGTCGAGGTTATAAGGTTAAACATGGTACAAATATTATCACAACAAAACTTACTTTCACTTCTTCAGATCGTACGCCAATGCATCTTGCAGCTGAAAATGGTCACGCTGGAATTATTGAACTTCTTGCTGATAAATTTAAAGCTTCTATCTTTGAGCGCACTAAGGACGGCAGTACACTGATGCATATTGCATCACTCAATGGTCATGCAGATTGTGCCATGATGTTGTTTAAGAAAGGAGTTTACTTGCATATGCCTAATAAGGTAAATAATAATATACTTATTTATGCTCATGAAACAGAGTAACAGTTTCTCCACAAAGTGATAGGCTCTGTAATCTTTGCAACACTAGAATATAATAATAGATTTGTTTAGCCTAGTGTAAAGCTACTCTGAATAGAGCTTTATTCATTGGTTCATTTTATGAAAAGTTACTTTACTGCAATTTACAATTAAAGAGCTAAATTTCGGGGGTTATCACTTTTTCTTTACTACATTATATTTGAATTATACAAACAAACCACTCCGTTAACACTCTCTATCTTTTAAAAGACCGCATCAAAATCCGTTGCGTAGTTTTAAAGATGTAAGCATATAAGGGGACAGACAGCGGAAAGCGACTATGTTTTATACTATATAATAATGATAAATAATACATTACAGGATGGTGCCCGCAGTATTCACACAGCAGCAAGATATGGACATGTTGGCATCATTAATACATTATTACAAAAGGGGGAGAGTGTAGATGTGACTACTAACGTAAGTTCAAAAGTCCACAAGCTTCATTTGAAACATGATTTCAGCTAGACCTTGTTATTAAGTATTTACTTACTTATAATTGAAAGTTCTTTAATAAACCACAGTCATGGTCTGAGAATATTCAATGTCTACAACAACTCAAAAATAATAATATTAAAAAGTTAAAAATGAACTAGATATTTTACCACCAAGGTTGATTTTATAGAAAAAAAATCGCTTTTATTCTACAAGCAAATTTAAATGAGACCATTACGGAATAACACATAACAATAATATTATTTACTCAAGCAATGAAAACATCAAAAAAATAAATATTAAAACCTCCCTTATAAAATCGATTAAACAAATTTAATAATACCATCTTTTATAAACAGGATAATTACACTGCTCTGCACATAGCAGTGGAATCCTGCAAACCAGCTGTTGTGGAAACCTTGCTGGGCTACGGAGCTGACGTTCATGTAAGAGGTGGCAAACAGCGAGAGACTGCGCTCCATATCGCAGCTAGAATACCAGACGGTAATCAAAATATGGCTCAAATAAAATATTTATTCGTTTATAGGTTTGAGTACCTCACTTATATATTACTATGCTGGTGAGAAAAAGGACAAATGAGTATTATTCCACTCTTAATTACAAAAGCATATTATATATATTATTTTCTAAAAGATTTATACGAGTATAAGCCTGTAATTTTTAAATCGAATTATTACTTAGCTCAAAGTAATATTTTTTATTAAATTCCTTTCATTATTTACGTCGTATGTTGATGTTAAAATATACGATTTGAATAATTTATAATACTTAAAATTAATTTAACTATTCATTTTATTTCCATCCAGGTGACAAGTGTGCCCTGATGTTACTAAAATCAGGAGCGGGGCCCAACAAAGCAACTGAAGATGGTATGACTCCAGTGCACGTAGCGGCTAAGTATGGTAATCTTGCAACATTATTGCTACTGTTAGAAGATGGTGGAGATCCTCTTAAAAAGACAAAGGTAAAAATCGCATAGTTTATTTACGGATTATTTAATAATTTATTTATTTTTAATACATATAACATATTTTCTAGACTGGTGTAACACCCCTTCATATGGCATGTCGGAGTTGTAAACCTGATGTCGTTAGGCATTTAATTGAATTTGTAAAAGACCACAAAGGTGAACACGTGGCCACGACATATATAGACGCTGTTGATGAAGATGGCGCCAGCGCTCTTCATTATGCCTGCAAAACGACTAAAGAAGAAGTCACGTTGCCAACAGCCGACAGACAAGTCGTCAAATGCCTCATAGAAAACGGAGCTGATGTTTCACTAGCTACAAAACATAATCATGAAACAGCGTTTCATTTTTGTGCTATTGCTGGTAATAATGACGTCATGACTGAAATGATTCAACATATATCAACCGCTGATGTTGGACGAGCTCTCAATAGGCAAAATTCTATAGGCTGGACACCATTACTAATAGCTTGTAATAGAGGACATATGGAATTAGTTACTACACTATTAGCCAATCATGCAAGAGTAGATGTGTTCGATACTGAAGGCAGGTCGGCTTTACATCTTGCAGCGGAACATGGATATTTACAAGTCTGTGATGCTTTACTAACCAACAAAGCTTTCATTAATTCTAAAGCAAGAAATGGTAGAACAGCACTGCATTTGGCGGCGATGAATGGCTACGCTCATTTGGTAAAATTTTTGATAAGAGATCATAACGCCGTTATAGACGTTCTTACATTGAAAAAACAAACTCCATTACATTTAGCAGCTGCGAGTGGTCAAATTGAAGTTTGTAAGCTCTTATTAGAACTTGGAGCTAATATCGACGCAACTGATGAACTAGGACAGAAACCTATTCATGCTGCAGCTCAGAATAATTATAATGAAGTTGTTCAACTTTTTTTACAACAGCATCCAAATTTAGTAATGGCAACTACTAAAGATGGTAATACTTGTGCTCATATAGCAGCTATTCAAGGGTCAGTAAAAGTTATTGAGGAACTGATGAAGTTCGACAGAACTGGTGTAATATCTGCAAGAAATAAATTAAACGAATCAACACCATTACAACTAGCTGCTGAAGGTGGCCATGCTGATGTTGTACGAGTGTTAGTAAGAGCTGGTGCTTCTTGTACAGATGAGAATAGGACTGGTCTTACCGCTGTACATTTAGCGGCTCAATATGGACACACAAATGTATTAGATGTTATGCGATCTACCAACACATTGAGGATATCAAGTAAAAAATTGGGATTGACTCCTCTTCACATTGCTGCTTACTATGGACAAGCTGGTGAATAATAATTTATCTTTCTTATACTAAAACAGATAAATCTGCAGTTCGGTAGATTTATATGCAGTGTTTTAAAATACCAGTAAAATTAACATTATCTAAAACATTGTATGGTTTTCAATTTCAGAAACTGTCCGAGAGCTCCTTTCTCATGTACCGGGCACAGTAAAATCAGAAGCTCCTACTGGAGTTTCCTTAGTACCTGAACTGGGTGCAGAATCTGGTCTAACACCTTTACACTTAGCAGCTTACAATGGAAACGAAAATGTGGTCAGATTACTTCTGAATTCTGCTGGAGTACAAGTAGACGCTGCAACGACTGAAAACGTATGTTAATCTTTTTTCATATCTTCTATTGTTATCTTGTATCTGCATCTTGCATCTGTTGTTATGTTCTTTTTTGTTTCTATCTCCTATTAATTCTACGTTTTTTCTTTATAGGGATTCAACCCACTTCATCTTGCGTGCTTTGGAGGACACATGTCTATTGTAGGATTATTACTGAGCAGATCAGCAGAGTTGCTTCAAAGCACGGATAGATACGGCAAAACGGGTTTGCACATAGCCTCAACTCACGGGCACTACCAAATGGTAGAAGTCCTCCTTGGTCAAGGCGCTGAAATTAACGCAACCGATAAAAACGGTTGGACATCTTTACATTGTGCTGCAAAAGCTGGGCATTTAAACGTGGTCAAACTTTTATGTGAATCTGGTGCTTCGCCAAAAAGTGAAACAAATCTAAATTGTGCTCCTATTTGGTTTGCTGCATCAGAGAACCATAACGACGTCCTAGAATATTTGCTCCATAAAGAGCATGATACACAATCGCTAATGGATGACAAGAGATTCGTTTACAATCTCATGGTCTGTTCTAAAAACCATAACAATATCCCAATCGAAGAGTTTGTATTAGTGTCACCCGCACCCGTTGATACTGCTGCAAAGTTATCGAATATATATATTAATTTATCTACTAAGGTAATAAATAAACAATTAATAAAATAAATATAAGTTCAATACAAAACAATAAATTTTAATGGGAAAAGTTTTAATTCTTCTTACAGGAAAAGGAGCGTGCCAAAGACCTAATAGCCGCGGGGAAGCAATGTGAGGCTATGGCTACCGAGTTGCTAGCTCTAGCGGCTGGAGCCGAATCTGCTGGACATATACTTACCGCAACAGATAATAGAAACATTGAGTTTCTAGATGTTTTAATAGAAACTGAACAAAAAGAAGTCATCGCCCATACAGTAGTTCAAAGATATCTTCAGGTAAAAAATAGGTAACTTGCCTGTTACCACAAAAAAAAATGTGGTAAACAATCTATAACGTTATTCATATTTACAATAATATCATTTTTCAGGAACTCTGGAGAGGGAGTCTCAAATGGAGTGGCGTCAAAATTATGTTCCTTTTTTTCGCATTTATAGTGTGTCCGCCAGTTTGGATGGTGTTCTCTCTTCCATTAGGCCATAAATATAATAAGATTCCAATAATTAAATTTATGTCGTATTTAACTTCACATATTTACCTCATGGTATTATTATCTTTGGTAGCTATTACGCCTATTTATAATTCAATATTTAGGGATAGTCTAATACCTAGGTGGTATGAATGGATGCTGCTTATTTGTTTGAGTGGTCTCCTTCTCTTCGAATTAACAAACCCTAGTGATAAGTCAGGATTAGGTTGGATTAAAATAGCTGTTTTGTTTCTTGGAATGATTGGTGTGGCGACACATGTCGTCGGTTGGATATTCGTCCAACCAAAATATTGGCCAACATTAATGTATTGTAGAAACCAATGTTTTGCATTATCATTTCTATTAGCTTGTGTTCAAATATTAGATTTCCTATCTTTCCATCATCTCTTTGGTCCGTGGGCTATCATCATTGGAGATTTAATGAAAGATCTTGGTCGATTCTTAGCAGTACTCGCTATATTTGTTTTCGGTTTCTCAATGCATATTGTAGCTTTAAATCAACCGTTCAGAAACATAAATAAGTCCGAAGACAATAAGCATGCAAGAAAAGTGAGAAAAGTGTTATTCTCCGACGGTGAGTGAATTATTACAAAATATTTGCTTTAATATATTTAAATTCATTATCATGTATCCACTAGAAATTCATTCCTGTCATATATTATCAATCCGACATTAAATATAATTGTTACTACAATAGAGAATCGACGAAGAAAACGGCAAGCGTATGATGGTACGCAATGGCAAATTTCGGGGGAATCTTACAGGAGAAAACAGGGGCCGACAGGACGTAAGTCCCAATAGCTAGCTGTACCAACCAAACCACATCAATTTTAATATTCATTTTTATCCATACGATGATCGCATTGACACTCGATGTGCTTCTTTTACTTACATTTTTCTTACCAACGGTGTTTGTCTGCATCCGCTTGCAAGCTTCAGTATTGAGCACATCGAAAATGTTATCATCGTTGGCAATGTGTCATTAGACATGTATAACTCACGTTAAGAATGTGGAATGTGATAGGTCTGTGTAATATACGAGCGACACTTCCACTTAGCCATAATCTAAAAAAAAAATAAAGATATAAATATCATGTAATTATGGCACGTGAAAGTGTATCAAAAACGATTAGAATATTTTGATGTATTATAATTGAATTAAACAATGCATTTTCTGCACCACAACAAACACCAATGGCTTTATTAAAGGCGATGGTTTCCAGATTTTTGGATGTGGACACAGAAAATGCATTGGCGCGTCACAATTAATAGTTTTTTAGTTGGAATGAGTGGCCGACTTCACCGCATTTGATGGAGCAACTTTTTTTGTGCATGCGCCGCGGCTGGCTTATGTCCTGCGTTTGTTTATACAGTATACACCAATGTCGAGGTACCACTTTATGTTTCGGAATATTTAGTTGATTGTCCTCATTGTGGCGTTTGCCCGTGTTCTCAATGTTACAACACTCTCTAGACCCTAGACCGTAGAGGAAGGGGTGGATTGATGCAACGGTGTAATGGATAAATGATTTGGCACTCTTTTATACAAAACTAAAAATAACACATTAACAAAAATCTCATATAAATATTACAGTGACAGGTGAAAATAACACACATATACACCTTATTTTCCACCTGTATACAAACAACATAACATTATACATCAATCTGTCTCATCCACAATTTGGTGTATCTTAGTCGTGGTAGTTCCTTAGATTTATGGGAAGTTTGATGCAGGAGCTAATACATTTCTTTTTTCACATATAGTCGTATGCGATACTGTTAAGATAATCAACAAATACTTTCAATATCCATGCATCAATCTATACCCAACCTCTTTCGTGTGAAGCGAAAAGAACGTGGTCCATTTGTCGTGTTGTCTTCTAGCGACATTGTCACCGTACGAAGCGTTGGAGAAACTGTTCTTCGCTCTTTTCGGACAGATAACGTTATCAGACCTTAACTACGTGTCCAGTGAAAGACCAATGTGGTCACAGAATCTATTCAAGTTCGTCTTCGGCGCGTACTTGCTGATGTCGGTCGTGGTGCTCATGTCACTCCTCATTGCGATGATGTCGGACACTTACCAACGGATACAGGTAAATAGATGGCCCAGAATTCCGATGTTTTGTTTTCAGTTACTATGAATCCATTGTACTCCTTCGAGTTACTCTTCTTTGCCGTATTTGGACAAACAACAACTGATCAGACAAGAGTGCATCGCAATGATAAAACAGAACAACCGGCTTGGACAAATTATCTGTTCAAAATTGTGTTCGGAATATACATGTTGGTGTCTGTGGTAGTTTTGATCAACTTACTCATCGCTATGATGTCAGACACGTATCAGAGAATCCAGGTAATATAAATGTGACAAGGTAGACGCATACAGACACCATACATTTTAAACAAATAAATAAAAGAAAAGTAACTAAATCACTAAAAAGTAGTTCATAGATAAATAATGCAAGTAAATAAAAGAATAGTTAAATTTATAGTATGTAGTTCATAAAACAATACTTGTAGAAATTATCTAACACACATACATATTACCTCTTATATCATTATCATTACAGAGTATAATACAAAGTCGCATTCGGCAATCTGTCCCGCATCTTAAAAACACGCAACGAATTTTGAAGCTTTTTTTAATAGTGGTGGTTTTTATAAATAATTCTTAAATAATGTAGTAAAGAAAGAGTGATAATTTATGAGATTTATCACATTAATTGTAAACGCTGTAAAAATACTTTTGATGAGGAACAAAGTTCGCCGGGTCAGCTAGTTACATATAAATCATTAATTTAACTACTTTTTAGTTTCGGCAACGCAACTAGGTATTGCAGATATCCTTGTGCAGGGATAGTCGATTAGCACCAGGAGATTCGCCTGCTGATTTGCCCCTTCGTCGATATAAAAGTGTATAGCAGCCATAGCTGTTCAGAAAGAAATCAATAATAAGTCTCCTGATAAAATATTTCAGGCACAATCCGATATCGAGTGGAAATATGGTCTGTCAAAGTTAATTCGCAACATGCATCGTACCAACACTGCGCCATCACCACTGAACCTAGTCACCACTTGGTTGATCTGGATAATCGCCAGGTGCAAGGTGAGTAGAGATTTATATTTTGTATGACTTTTTGTAACTACAATATGTAAATCAAATACTGCTAAGATGTGAACCGGTTTGTTAACTGTTAACGGGTTAACTGATAAGATATAACATTTGAGTCAGTTTAGATCGATATATACATTACTTCACGCCAAGTCCCTGGCGGAGTAGGCAGGATCGCTTCACGCCAAGTCAGGTGGGCAGGTAGGCAGAGAGAACATAGCGCCATAAGACACGATTCTTACACACCTCACTCGCTTCTTTGACTTTCAAAACTTATGAGATTAGTAAGGCTCCTCATATCACATTCCTAAAGGAGTCGTTATATTTGGACAGTTTGTCGTGGCTGTCCTCAATTCCCTACATCCGTCCGCTTTTGCATTTTATATCTGTTTAGTCAATCTTGCATCATCCATTTACGTTATTTTATAAGATTTTGTTACTTACTGTATCTCCTTAAAATTATGATTTAGGCCCGATTAAGTAAGAAGAAACGGCCAAGCTTAGTACACATGATCGGATTGCAGAGACAAGACCAGATGAGTGCTCGATCTAAAGCTGGAGCTAAGTGGTTATCCAAAGTGAAAAGAGGACAAGTCGTTCCGAAAGGTAATTTTTTCAAACTACTTTTACACAGAATCGTCAAAGAAGATTCTACTGTGTTACTTTATGTGTAACTTCACGGCTTTAATACTTTAAGATGTAGGCATCATTTCCTGGAGTTTCATAGAATTGATGGCGACCGGGCATTGTTAAATCTTGATGCATTATCAAACCTAACTTTCAAACAGCTTGGTCAACAATAATTGCTGTCTGTGTGAAGGATTCAAACTTCCTCCAAACTTAATAGAACTTCGTTTTTTAACCACTTGACTACCAGATGGAAGAATCGAATTATTTTTCCCAATATTTTGGATTGTAGTACAAAATTTCAAATTTATTTACCTTAAAAATACTTAAACATTTTATTGATTTTTCTCAAACAGCAACCATACAAAAAGTCACTGTCTAAACAATCTTAAAAAGTGTACATAATTTCAATGAGTTAGTTAATATAAGAGGTCTAAAATATTTACATTTCAGATTCAACACGCTTATCAGTGGTACATCTAAGTCCTCTAGGCTCACAGCTAAGCTTCAGCAACGCAACAAAGATAGAAAATGTTGTAGACTGGGAAGTGATAGCTAAAAAGTACAGGGCGCTCACAAGAGACGAACCTGATGAGTTAGTTAATAAGGAAAACGAGGAGGACACAGCTGATGATGTGTCAGAAATAGTGCCTAATAATATTTCAAACGCTCCTCCTTAAATATAACACACAGTGATAAGTAATCAATGTAAAAATTGTAATATATTAGATGGAATATACATAACCAGATGGCCAATTCTCGTATTAACTCACAATTTCATAATCTATCTCTAAGAAATATATAAATTTCTCTTAAGATTGTCGTCATTTTCCGCAAAAACACCAAATATTTTCTTAAACTTTAATTTTTT
Organism: Euproctis similis; assembly: GCA_905147225.2. NCBI lineage: Eukaryota > Metazoa > Arthropoda > Insecta > Lepidoptera > Erebidae > Euproctis > Euproctis similis. The sequence goes on from LR990114.1 coordinate 6,427,251, forward strand.
TGCTAAATTAAATTTATTACGTTATATCATAATATGATTACTTATAAATTTCATAACGCTCAGATTTTCTAAAATTATTTTCTTGGTCGATATTCGACTCGAGATTAACAGAAATATTTGTCATTTCACTGTTTGGGATTGGCTTTTTATTACAACATGGATTGTATAATATGTATTCTATGTCAGGTTTTATTTAGAGTTGATTAAGATTATTGTAGATAGTACTTGTAGGCTTGACGAAATTTTTGAATATTTTTTTTTCTAATAAGGAATCCATAATATTTGTCTAAAATTTAGTTGCACAATTTTTATAGTATTTTTATCAGCTAAATTTCTAGTCAATAAGGCTAGTATTGTGCATATTTTTTATTTAAGTTATTTATTTTTAAAGACAATGGCTGTTTATCGAAAAGTATAATTTATTGATGTTTAATTAAAATTAATGGACTTCCATTTTTGTAAAAAAGAAAGAAGTTAGCTGTAGATGAAAAAAAACTTTATCATTTACAAAAAGAATCATTGTAAACAGGTTAGATTATAACAATTATTAAGATGACCTTACGTTAACTTGCTTTTTCTATAAAAGACGAAGTTCAAGTTGAAGAAGAGAATCCTTCTCTTTTGCTAATAAAAATGACTTTATAAGTCAATGTACATTCTTAGATAAGTAACCTTTATCCTAACGATACTTTAATATTTAGACATTATAAATAAAAATAAATGAACGGGGTGATGTTATTTTTCCAACGTAGCGTTGTTTAGTATTAAGACTAATTTATTACTATTAATATTTTTTTATAAATAAACGTGTTGTGTATTTGTGTAACCTGTATTTATTGTTTTAAAATAAAAATGAGTGCAATCTTACAGGGTTTCAGTATATGCGTTTTCTTGTTTCGTTAAATTGCTTTGTTTTTAATTAACAATTCTATTAGTTTTGAAATTTAATTTGCATCACTATAATGTATTCTAAAGACTCGTTCTTTAGAATACATTATAGTGATGCAAATTAAATTTATCTATAGTATATACGTAATTAATTAGGTACGTAGATACAGTAACCTAAAATCTTCTTTTTCAGAAATGTAAGTATGTATACTTTTTTCTTTTTCATATCCTTAATTCCTTATTCTATTTTTATATATATATATATATTCCCACCCGAGCACAAATATTTGTGACAAACATGAATATTTGTGCGGCGTCTGGGTGTTTTTCTATGTATTATAAATATGTATTTACAAAAGAAAAGTATAAATGTATTAGTATCCGTAATCTAGTATCCATAGCACAAGCATTTAGTTGCTTAGTTTGGAACTGGAGGGCGCTGTGTGATTTGTGTCCAAGATATTATTATTATATATGGCACCCAATTTTTACCAAATTCGAATTGGGATACTCTCATTCAGGTGTGAGTATATTTGTCACAAAATGATAGAGACGATTATTTGGAAGTATTATGTATCTTCATAATAACCTAATTAGATACCTACGTTTATTCTAGAAACAATTTGAAAACGAAATTTGAACTTGCAAAGAGACTGATCGAGGGCTCTCGTGATCAGAGAGCTGGTTTATTTTTTGCTCAGAGAATTAGTATTGCCATTCAGCGTGGCAATGCAGCCAGTCTTCTGGGCACGCTGCCAGTAGACCGAGATATGGAGAAAGTAGATTTCAGCTGATATTTTAATTGTTTATATTGTAAATAATATAACTCACGCTCCCGCAGACCTTTTGCCGGGTGAGCATTTAAAAACCTTTCTTCTAGGAGATGCTCATGATGTGATAGTGATAATGCTGATGATACCGCGAGATGATGATATTATGATGATTTTTGTACCAACGTCATATTCCTTCTAGAAGCTAACCACAGCGTGTCATTGGATAAAGACTGGGAGCTAAGTATCTGTTTGAGAAAAAACTTTTAAATTGATTGACTAACTGAGGGTGAATAGCGAAATAGTACGGCTGTTAATGACCTCCTTAAATTGGCCACCATACTTACATTACCATTACATACATACAAAAGAAACATTCATTAGATACCACAAAAACACTTGCGATTTAATATTTACAATATAATTGGATATTTTTATAACATTATGTTTAATTTAAAAACAGCTGTTGATTTAACAATAGCACCTGTTTAAGTACACGAGGTAAACATGTAATAAATTATTACATGTTTACTCAGTGTACTTTAACTACTAATAATATTATTTCACTGTTATTTAAGCGTGCTGTAAAAGATTAAATGACAGGTACCTATTGCTAACGGAAGTGTAATATTAATAACATAATTTACTATAAGGGGGCGCCCATATCCATATCGCTCAGATCCGTCCCACTACAGACCTATCGCCATCACCTCCCTATCGTCCAAGACAATGGAAACACTGATCAACCGCCAGCTCCTTAGTTATCTAGAAGAGCACCAGTTGATTAGCGACCGTCAGTACGGATTCCGTCAAGTTCGCTCAGCTTCAGCAGCATCTTTTAGCCTACTTAACCCATCGGTGGGCTGAAGCGGTTGAGCAGCCCCGGATCTAGGGGGGGGCAAGCCGGGGCCCATGCCCCGGGAGGCAAGTTCAGAGGGCGGCAAAATCCACATTTTACGGACTCCTAAATTACTTAACTTTGATGGAATAAATAACAGTACACGTAAAAAAAAATACTGACCAACAACGGTCTTTCTTTACCAATCAGGCTGTAATATTAGCAGTAAATCAATCTGGTAACATTGGATTCAGATCTACTTAACGCAATGGAAGATATTTCACAGCGTTCACGTGGCACAGGAGGTGGCCTATTAGCAAAGCGGTTATAGGATGTTGGCTTATATTTTCTGAGACCAAAAATGCAATTTCGTGCGTGCGGCAATGCTAATCCTCTGTGCGAAGAATAGACCAGCCCTCTGGTCTGAAGAGGCCCCCATCAGACTCTTTGCAAGATCTTTATAGAGTGCACGAGCACTCGGACCGCGTGTCCCCGGAGTCTCAACCCCAAACGGCTCAAAAATATAATCACTTACAAGTTTTCTATATTTGTGCCACTTGAGATTTTGTGCTGAAACAGCAGCATCACCGGCCATCTCTTGTTTTTTTTCACGCGAGGAAATACTTTATATACACTCCCCGCCTGGGGACGGCAGGGGATAGTGTGGGACTCCCAAAGCAGTAAACTGCAATCCGATTCTAGGGCTACCCATTACTAAAACCTCGCGGCGGCCTTCCTCCGGCGTGGGTCCAGGACAGTGCTTCAGCCCTCTGGGCCACCCTGCCGTCGCCCCCCTCTAACACGAGGGGAGCTCATCCTCGGGGAGCCTCCCAGGGCGGGGCGGCTCCAACCGCTCGCTGTAAAGAGGCGCGCGGCTGGCGCCGCCCCCGACGAACCTCTCCGGCCGCACCGGTGGTCATTCTTCCCAGGCCGCGACTTAGGCGCACCTGCGTGCGGTGCGCCCTCGCGGCCTGTCGGCGGCTGCGATCACTGAGCTCGCCGCCGCCGCCTTCGAGCGGGATCGGCTCTCTCCCGATCCCGCTCGGCGGCCTCCTTCTGGAGCATCACAGCTTCGCACCACAACCCTCCACTCCTCCTCAGCATTGACGCGATGAACACCGGCGGGGACAAGTCTTGCCCGATCCCGTCACCCCGAACTCGGTGCTCGGCCGCCCAGGCCGGGCAGTTCTCCAGCGTGTGCTGGGCCGAGTCCGGGTCAGTTGTGCAATGGTGGCATCTCGCCGTCTCTTCTCGTTTTATTCGCTCAGGTACTCACCGAAGCACCCGTGCCCGGTGAGTCTCTGAGTCAACCTGCCTGTGACCGTGCCCACTTTACGGAGCACCCAGGCCTCGAGATGGGGCAGGGCGGCACCGATGACGCGCTGACCCGATGACCCTTTTTGCCTGACCCGTCTTGCCCGATGACCGAAGGCGCGCAGCCCTGGAGGACCGGCGGACCCGCCGGAAGGCCGCCGGAAGGTGCCGCCCGCGCGTCCGGGTCCCCCCCTCCCCGGCCAGGATGATGAAGGGGGGGAACGTGCGAGGACCGTCGCCGCCTCGTATGAGATGGTACGGTTGCCCCGTACGATCCGGATGGCCATGATCCGTTCCAGGCTCCTCAGCAGAGCCCTGGAGCGGGAGGTCCCCGAGAGGTCTCGCGACCGAACGGGGGCCCCGTACAAGGCCACGGACCGCACGACGCCACCGTAGAGGCGGCGAACTCTCCTATCGTGCTTAAAAGGTGTCATAGCGCAAGACTGTCGACGCAAGTAGCGTCCCACACAAAAAGCATACCCATCTTGCTAGACAAAAGAGACAGATACACAGGGAGGACCTAAACGAAGGCATGTTGTGATACGGAAAGTCGTATTATCTAATAATGTTCTTAAATTGGGCGATGGCAGTCATTAATTAGCCTTTTGAGGTCAACTGACGTAGGCCTCCCCCATAGAGCAAAACAACTGCTGGTCCAGTGCAACTTGCATCCATTGGCCTGCCGCGGATTTGACAAGGTCGTCCGTCTACCTAGTGGGGATACGGCATACTACGTGTCGACCAGTTCCTGGTCGCCACTCGCGAACCTTTCTACTCCTGAGGTACTAGGGTTCATCGAGTGATGTGGCTGCCCATCACCACTTCAGCGTGCTAACCTTACGGGGTATGTCGGTCACGGCCAGATCTCTTGCATATCTCCGTATTGCGGATTTTATATCACAAAGAGATTCCTAGAATAGCCCGTTCCATAGCACGCTGAGCAACCTTGAGCTTCGTCATGAGGCCAACATTCAGAGATCACGTCTCTCGATGGCAGTGCCTTAAGCCAAACACGGCACTCCCATTCTCCCATAGCGAGCAAACGAGCACGCTCAGCAGCACCTGCAGAACTACTATTAAGCGATTCTTTTAAGATGGCGCAGAGCGAGTCGTCCCATTGTCTCTAGGAAAATGGGTTGATCAGTAAATTAGAGTGTGGATAGGCCACTTTCCAGGCATTTACTGCTTCGGTCTTGCTTATCACTTCATAATTACTCAGTGTATGGAGCAGATCTGGCTCGAAAATACGAGCGAGATTTAGCGCCGCCGTTAAATTTTGCAAGGAACTTTACGCTTTTAAAAAGTAGTAAAAAGTTTATTTGGTGATTTCTATCTCTTACAACAGAGCTCTTAGCATGATTTGCAGTTTGCTTTTCCCAATATTTGTATTGCCCTGCGAATTTATGTATATTTATTTATATACTCTTGTAGTGGATATCTGATGCTGAAATGATACAGGTAAAAATAAATCTAAGAGGGCGGGGGCGGCATTTTACAGTTTGTGCCCCGCCTGAAAAAAAATGAAGATCCGGGGCTGCGGTTGAGAGTAAAGGAGAGGCACTGGCCGTTAGTTTGGACGTGGCGAAGGCCTTCGATCGGGTTTGGCACAAAGCACTTCTCTCAAAGCTTCCATGTTATGGGCGTCCCGAGAAATTATGCGATTGGGTCTCCAGTTTTCTCATGGATCGGAGCATTAAGGTCGTTGTCGACGGGTCATGCTCCAACTTAAAACCTGTGAATGCTGGAGTCCCCCAGGGCTGTGTGCTATCCCCTACGCCGTTTCTTCTGCATATCAATGACATGCTGCAATACAGCATTCTTCATTGTTATGCAGATGACAGTACGGGGGATGCCCTATATACCGGCCACCCGCGGATTTCTCGGGAAAACGTCGATGACAGTGGTAGAGCGAAGCAGTTCACTGTATGAATGGGCCGGCTCGACCGGTGAAATACCACGACCTCTCAGAAGATCGACGTAAAGTGGCTCATGCCGCGTTTCGTTCGGTGAGAGAGGTACCCGGAGGCCCACCCCCCTTTCCCCATCCTTTCCTCTCCCCTATCCCTTAAAGGTTGGCAACACATCAGTAGCACTATATGTGTTGCTGGTGTCCATGGGCGGCGTTGGTTGCTTACCATCAGGTGACACGCCTGCTCGTTTGCCCTCCTATCACATAAAAAAAAAGATGAGTACCGGAACAAACTTGTGTCTGAAATCGTTTCGGATGGGGCCGACTAAACTTAGTCCAATTCACCCCTAAGAAGACACAGGTTTGCGCGTTTACCGCTAAAAAGACACCATTTGTCGTAGCTCCCTGCTTTGAGAGCACTCCTTTAGCCGCCTCAGCCAATATCGGAATTCTTGGTGACGACTTGTCGAGTGACGTCCAATTTCGCGGGCAAGGCCAAATTGGCCTCAAAAAAGCTTGGTGTGCTCAATAGAGTGGGACGGTATTTCACGTCAGGTCATCGCTTGCAACTGTATAAAGCGCAAGTCGGCCTCACGCGGAATACTGTTCTCATCTTTGGGCGGGGGCACCCCACTACCAGCTTTCTCCATTTGACCGCATTCAACGACGCGTGGTTCGGCTTGTCGACAACCAAGCTCTTTCTGATCGGCTTGATCCGTTGACGTTGCGGAGAGATGTTGCATCTCTATGCATCATGTACCGCTTATACCACGGGGAGTGCTCTGAGGAATTGTTCGAACTTATACCGCCTGCTGACTTTCGCAATCGCCCGACTCGCCAGTGTTTTTATCCGCATTGGCTTAATAGTTGGCGATCAACGACAGTGCGATCAGCCGTCACTTCTTGCCACGCACTGCTCCTATATGGAACCAGCGGCCGGCAACGGTATTCCCGGACTGCTACGACCTTGGAACCTTCAAGAAACGAGCATATACCTATCTTAAAAGGCGGCAACGCTGATGCGACGCCCCTGGTGTTGCGGAGGTCCATGGGCGGCGGTGGTAGCTTTCCATCAGGTGACCCGCTCGCTCGTTTGCCTCTTTTTTCCATGAGAAAAAAAAATACATTACGTGAGGTGTTTTTTTTCTGTATCAGGGGAGGGAGCTCCTCTTCATCCCCCATCTCACGTAAGATTTTTCAAAATGTCGGTTTTACTTACCTACACTACCTACATATTTAGTCGTCATTTTTTTTAATAGTAAGCATATAACTCACTTATTGATATAAGGTTAGCGTAGTCTACGGATTCTTCTAACACCAACCGTCACAAACAGCTCGTTGGAGAATGTGTGAATCTTAAATGTTAAATACATTTAAATATAAAATTAGGACTGTGTTACAGATTTCTAGAGAATTTATCGTAGAGCCGGTTTCATGAAATCGTTCAGTGAACCACGCTTGGAAAATTAATACATTTTATTTTCGTACGTTTGTATTTTTATTCACAGCGACATCAAGTTATGCTTCGATAAACTAAAATAAATCTTAGGCCTTCAAAACAAATAGCATGATCCCACCTGATGATGCTATTCTGTGTAGTAGTAGTGTGTAGAGTGACACACGTTCTTATAAATAGTAGGTACATTCATTTGTTGTTTACTAAGTACCAATGAATTATTATATTTACTACAAATATTATTGATGTCGAATAATAAAAAAGATGATTTTATCGTTGAAGGTAATTTTGTCAGACAAATGTAGTATAATAGTGATGTAATTTAAAGTACTGAACCTAACATATTATATACGTTTATAGAAATATTTTTTTATTTGATAAGGAGCAAACGGCAGGCGGTAAGAGAGTAGTTTCGACTATAGAGACGTGGAACACAAATAATGTTACAGTTGCGTTGCAGGCGTTTCAGCTAGTTAGATGGGAAAGAAAGGGGATAAAGTATGGGCCTCGGTACACCTCTCTCTTACCGAACGAAATGCAATATGAGCTAATTTACCCAGATATTACCACCTTAAAAATCAAAACTGACACACAAACATACTTTATTTTGCTACTTCCTTAATTGATAAAATTGCGTATGCAATTAACGGCATAGATAATAATTTTTACGAATACAGCAAGGACAACAGACTCGACTAAAATCAGACTATCAAATATAATACCTTCGGTTCAACCTCGAGCACTCATTAATTCCGTCTGAATAGTCCGTTCCGTCTGCGTAAAAATATATACATAATATTACTTTGTATTTTTATGCTCTGTTGTCTCTGCCCACCCTACAGGGGATCTGGCGGGAAGTTATGTATGTATGTGCGTACTTTTAAAAAAGACAGAATATTGCTTAATATAATCCAATTGATAAAAATAATAGTTTACTGAAGAAGATTAAATAAAAGGGAAAATGAAATCCAAGTTCAACATGGAATTTCAAAGGAAAATGTTCTTATTGTTCCTGCTGGTCAAACTGTGTTAGGAGGAGATTTTAGTTATTGCGCAGAAATAAAGACAGTCCGACTCCTCTGGTTTTATCAGAAACAAAGTATGTAACAGAAGTAGATAAAGAATCAAAAGCACAAGAGACTCTGACTCTCTGCCTTACAATGTTTTTTAACGAGATACACGAGTATCACTCCGACATCGCGTCTGTTAAGCTATAATGATTATGAAAGAACCACGAACACTTTGGTAATATGTTAAAGAGCATATAGTAGAGGGCCTTTAATCAATCTTCATACAAATTTTTGACATGTATTCCTAAAAGCGTATAGAAAAATGTTTTAAAAAAAATTGCTAAAACTCTATATAACTTTATGGCTTGTTCTACCCGAAGGTGTAGGCAGTGGCTGTTAAGCCTCGACTTGCCGTTATGTTTATGTCCCAAATGGAATAGCTGGCGAACCTATTGAGGTAACCTCTTGATTCAGAGGCGGAGTGCTCGACCACTGTACCACTGAGTCTCGGTGGTCCAGTGATCGAGCACCCCGCTCGAATCCTTTCCTGAATCGCGTACGAATCGGACTTTTCGAAATTTCTCTCGAAAGTTATGTGAGATGGATAAAAAAATCTTTTCCTTTTATTTTCATGATTTATATTTTGAAAAGAAGAACTACCACAAACTTGTCCTTACTGTCTCAAGGAACTGCAGGTGTGAAGGTGAGGAATGGGGGGAATTATAGATGGGACTACAGCAGCACCTAGGATAAATTCATAACTATTTTTGTGCTTTTAAGTGTATTTCTGATTTTTGTTTATTTGCAACTTATGTATGTTTAATATTGTACAGTACTTGCGATTATAGGTAATTACTGAACATAATAATTGTGTTTTACTGACCATGGAAAATAATGGCATACATAGTAAGTATTCCTAGGTAATATGTATTCCTAGTATTTCCTAGGTAATAGGAATATGATGATTTTTTTAGCATTTAAACATTCTGTATTGATATATTTTATCTATATACCGAATGCACGTAGACCAATTCGCGAGTATTTAAATACTGATCTGCTTTTTCTTTAAAAAAAAATATAATTTAAACCGGGCAATTTTTTTTTACCATTTTTCTATACACTGTTACATTACATAAAATTTTATGAAGATTCATTGCCTGGTCCTGGATCCCTAGGTTTTGCAGTTTGTATGTCTAAAGGCACTTCTCTAATAAATATGTTAATAAAATTTTATGTTTCAAAACGCATAGGTGTAATTGTTATTATTAACACAAGACTTTGTAAGAACAAATAAATTAATTACATTATTTACAATATATACAATTAAAAAACTATAATAATTAATTATTTGTAATTATAATATATATATAAATATATCTAGTCGTACCTTTAAATAAATGGTGCCTAGCTAAGTTAATTTTGTGAAGTGCTAACATAATTCTAGGGCATTATCCGATAAAATAACATAGAACTTTATTTTTATTCAAGTTGTACCAATTTATATTTATGTATAGGTACACCACTAAACACACACACAATGACATACACATATATTATTTGCAACTACGAATTAAAAATAGTACACATAGGTATTAGTAGTCGATAAGAAATAAAAGAATTATCTTCACTTAGTAAGCATGCGGTCTCAGTGGTTCTTGCAAATATATATTTTCATTTTGTACAGTGAGTGTTTTTTAAATTGTCAACATCTTATTTGGATTTATCTTTAAAAACAGTTTTCGTAGCAACAGGAACAGTTAATCATTACATAGTATAAAACAAAGTCGCTTTCCGCTGTCTGTCCCCTTATATGTTTAGATCTTTGAAACTATGCGACGAATTTTGATGTGTTTTTGTTCTAAAAATAGGGTGTCAACGAGGTGGTTTGTTTGTATTATTCATACAATGAATACATGTAGTGAAAAAGAATTAAAAAAACATTGAGATTTAGCACTTTAATTGCAAACTCTGGCAGCACCCTAAGTGATAAATCAAAACAATGTACTACATTATTATACACCTTCAGGAGGTCTAAAAAAAAATTCACGATGGCACATGTCTACCTCTCAGGGATGAGCCACAATGACCATTTTTATTAAATTTATTTTTACTGGTTCTGAGGCTGGCTGGTTCTGGCTGGGTCAACTAGTTATATTATAAAGAAAGATCATGAAAAAATAACAACAAAAAATTTCAATTCCAGACAATATACACATATACTGTTCAAAATGGAGATGTTTCTCAGGGTAAGTGTTCAAATAAATAAATAATTAATTTCCTTATAAATTTTATTAATTCCAAGTGTAAATTTATTTCTAGAACAATATCCAACTATTTGGAAACAAGTCTAGAAAATGCGCCAACAGTTTTGAACACAGCATATTTGAAAAAAGACAAACCAACTATTGTATACACATTTGGATATGAAGGGTCCTTTGATAATATCACAAAGGCAATAATCGAAGGATTTTTGAATGACAAAAATGTCAACGTATGTCTTTTGGACTGGCAAACAGAGGCGAACAGTTACTTACCCAGCAGGTTGGATACCCACGGACTGAACTATCCTTTAGTCGTTATATTGCTGAAGAAAGTAAGTAAGAAATTGTATGTATTTGTTAAATATTTGACTAATTGACTATTATTTTTGCATTATAGCCTACTAGACGACTCTCAAAGTGTAGGTAAAGACAATTATTGCTACACGACAGTCCACAGATATAAGTAATGGAGTTAATGAAATGAAATTTAATCACGTAGTTTTCAGTGGTAGAGCCACGCAGATTGCTGCATGAATGGGTCCGCTCGACCGGTGAAATACCACGATCTCTCAGAATATCGACGTAAAGAGGCTTATGCCACGTTTCGCTCAGTGAGAAAGATATTCGGAGGCCCAACCCCTTCCACTCTCCCCTTCCCATCCTACTTCCGACCCCTTCCATATCCCATTGTATGGGCCTGCAATGCAACTGCAACACTATCTATGTTCAGGTGTCCAAGGGCGGCATTTGTTGCTTTCCATCGAGTGACACGCGTGTTCATTTAGTTAATTAAATTAGTTGAAGTTATTAAGTTTAACTAGTTAGCTTAACTAATTAAGTTAGTTCAAGTTATTAACATAAGAAAAAAACAAACCGAACAAATTCAAGGATAATGATTGATGATGCAGTGCGTGGATAAAATTCTATATTCCGCAGAAGTTGAAAGAGTGACGTTAGGAAACAGCGTAAATAGAGCGTTAGGCATATTCTTGGGCGCAAAGAATGTTAGCAGAATAACCTGAGGTAGCTACTAGTATTCATAATTTGGACTGATTCCAACGCTACCTTATGGAAGCGAGAGTTGGGTATGGCAGAGTGTGCATGAAAGTAGGATGAACGGGGTCGAAATGAGCAAGGGCAGAGAATGCGCTAACAATGCGCAATGCCCTCACGTACTTGTATAATTTTTATATTATCATCAACATCATTATTAGCCTCTTACAGTCCACTGCTGGACATAGACCTCTCCTAATTTGCGCCACAACATCCGATTCTCTGCCTTCCGCATCTAGTCTTTTCCAGTAGCCTTTTTGGGGTCGTCTGACCATCGGGCTGGTGGGCGTCCTACACTACGGTTACCAAGTCGCGGTCTCCACTCTATGACCATCTTGCTCCATCTACCACGGGTCCTTCAACAGATGTAGAATTTTTATATGTAGTCAATTAATAGTTCTTGTAGTAGTAGTAGTAGTTTAACTTCCAGTTTAACTCCTAACCATCTGCATGATACTCCTGCGCTAACAGGTGATAATATTCTTCAATTAAAAATATTACAGGTGGCGAAAAAAATGGGTGATGCTCTAGTAAAAATATCCAATAACGGCTTGAAGTTGGACACCTTTACATGTGTGGGACACTCGTTGGGCGCACAACTGTGTGGTGCAATCGGAACACGAGTCAAAGAGCAGGACAAGCAGATAGGATGGTGAGAGTAAACATTGCTTTTTCATTATCAATATCGCAATTTGTAATAAGCTTCTAGCTTGTTATTCTTCTTTTGTCACTCCTGTCACCCGGTGGTAAGTGACTATCGCCGTCCATGGAGGTGCAATACAGATAGTGTTACAATTGAGATGCCTGCAAAATAACATGAGAGTCATAAAAAAGAGGGAAATTTATGACAGGTAACGTTATTTAATCGGTCGAACTTGCCGAGTATTTCGATAGGTTTCTAATTTTTTTAGATATAAATTATTTTATTTTTCTTGAATTCAGAATGTAAATACTTTTTATTTGTACTGTGCGCTACAAAAAAAAAGAGTATATACTATATACTATTCTTAAAGTATCTTTTAATGATATTTTCATATTAATAACATATGTTGCATATATTATTAACTTTTCTGTCATTTCCAGTATCGGCGCATTTGAACCTGCCTCAGTTTTCTTCCAATATCCTGTCAAATTATTCAATTCGGTGGACAAAAGTTGTGCAAAATTCGTGTACATTGTCCACACTGATATGTGGAGATACGGAATAAGAGACTCTCGAGGACACATAGATATTTGGGTCAATGTCCAATACTATGTCAACAACAAAGTCCAACCCAGCTGCAATAAGAATCCAATAACCTTGTCTTCTGATAGTAAGATTAAAACATATCATTTATTTATAGTATTGTAGACATGACAGTGGTAGAGCCAAGCAGTTCGCTGCATGAATGGGCCGGCTCGACCGGTGAAATACCACGACCTCTCAGAAGATTGACGAAAAGTGGCACATGCCGCGTTTCGTTCGGTGAGAGAGGTATCCGAAGGCCCACCCCCCTTCCCCAAAACTCACACTATATGTGCCGCTGGTGTCCATGGGCGGCGCAGGTCGCTTACCATCACGTGACACGCTTGCTAGTTTGCCTGCCTATCCCATAAAAAATATGACGCTAGACCGCATCGGAAACGAGGTTGTAATACTGAATAAAACTGTAACATGTAGAACTTTGTACTTGGCCAATCAACTGAAGAGGTGTGTGAGAATCGATTCTTATGGCGCTCTGTTCTTTCAACCTACACCGCAAAGCGTTTGGCGTGAAGTTCAGTAAATAATAATGATGATCGAGAGCTATATTATATTAATAACAAAGCTTTATTTCATATTCTCACATTCATATAAACAAAATGAAAAATTAAATTACAAAAAAAATCTCATCACCCAAATATTCAGATGGTATTAAAATTTGGCCATATATAAACTTTAGATATCAAAGACGTTTGGTCAAGACAGGAGCAGATTAAAAAAAGTTTTTTTTTAATAATTACCTTCAGGTTTTTGCAGTCATCGTATGGCATACCTTCTCCTGATAGAGTCATTGAGAAACCCGGAAAGTTTGATCGCTTCCAAAGCAAAATCGTACACTGACTGGTCCAAGGGTATTCAAGAGAATAGTACGACATACATCAGCCACATGATCAACACAAGGTTAGTTACCAATAATTGTAACTTAATATCAAATCAGTCTCTAGTACATATTTTATTGTTATCATTATTGCCATTGACGAGTCATGATTGCCCCTGCCCTGACTAAATACTAAGGGCGTGAATTTACAAATTATTGAGTAATGCAAGAATAACTAGTTATTAATGATTTTTTCTCTAAAAGTTCCAGAGGCGACTTCTTCATGTGTACCAATGAATCTCCTCCGTACGGTATCTACAAATCTGGACTAATTCCTCAGAACTGCCCGAAATAATAGAAGAGGTGGTGCTATCAGGAAGATTAGCAAGAGTTATTATAATAATTACTGTAGTTTGACTGACTTGCATTATTATAACATTTACTACATTTTAAGTGTTCTATCTTATCTCTCAGTTGATGAGAGTGATTATGTCAAATGATACAGATATACAGGAAAAATTTGTGACTTGCATTGTGTTTGGTAAAACCTCTTTTTATTTTTCCCTTTCGTTAGTTATTAAAAAACAATCTTAAACTGATATTTTAATTACATTTCGGAGTTAATATATTTTCATAAACGTCTCTCAACAAACGAAACGCGACATGAACATGTCGATTTTCTGAAAAGTCGTGGTAAATTTCACCAGGCGAACCGACACATTCATGCAGTGAACTGCGTGGCTCTAAAATGTACTCCCGAGTCTAAAATCAATGATAAATATATACATACATAACTTCCCGTTAAATCCCTTGCGGGGTAAACAGAGATAACAAAGCGCCATAAGGCACAATTCTTAAACGCCTCACTCGCTTCGTTGACTTTTATAATTTTTTTCATGCACCTAGTAGGTTAATTACTATATATTTTTTTACTGAAATAAAAGATACAGTAGTATTATATAAATATGTATATTTACTAACCTAATCAAGTTGTAACAAAAACCTCATTTCATAGGATCGTTTTAGTAATTTATTCTTTTAGTTTTAATAAAATATTATTTAATTTAATTCATTTTTGTAATTGAAACCGTTTAAATTTATTTATTTTTCTATTTATTATTTTAATATTTATTATTGAAGTGGAACTGCTAATGTCTCGTCCAAAATCGTTTAACGCTTTTAACACCCCCTTACGGTTGCGGCCACTAAAAGTAATACATAAAGCTTATTTTTTTTATTCTTTTTTGACTGACTTCTAATTGTTAGCCTGACGGCTGTTACAATTTTACGCGGACTTTTGGTGAGCGCAGAGGGCTCTCAACCTTAGGAGATTTAAACAACCTGGTCCAAGGGCACCCCCTGTGGGGTACGAACCTCGGCTTGGACGGTTGTTGACAATGTGGTTTGTACCACGTTTCTGACTTTTACGCGAGCGAGTTTGCGCCCTCGGCGGCGAGGACGAAACCGCGGCCTACCGTGAGTCGAGATGGCTTCGCGAGCCTTTTAAGCCGCGATTTGCGCGAGGGTGGTGGCATCATCCTGCTCGGTGAGGATGTGACGGGGTCTAGTCCTCCTCGATATGCGGGAGGGTGTGTAATTGCTAGCCGCAACCACTAGTGGGTTGGGGTGTGTGGCAGCAGAGTCAAAGAACTTAATAGAACACTGTTTCATGAATTGCCTGATAGTAGGCAGAAGCAGGTCAACGTGGAGGTCTAGATTGCGAACGAACCACCGGGCCCCCGTGGCTCTTCGTAAGAATCTATTCTGAAGTGTCTGTAGTCTATGGATCCTGTGAGGCTGTGTGTGAGCGAATACGGTGCTCGCGTATGTCATGATTGGCCTAATACAAGATGTATAAAGCCTAACCTTGTTAGATAGTGACAGTTTCGACTTAGGGTTGATGAGGGAATGGAGTCTGCCCATGACTAGGGCGGCACGGGAGCGCACACGTTTAATGTGCGGTTTAAAACTGAGTTTATCATCAAGGATTACTCCGAGGTATTTGGCTTGCCTGTCCCAAGGGATAGGTTTGCCGAAAATTTGGACATTAGAGAAAGATTTGACAGGATACAGGTCGGAACGTCGCCTGTGAAACATGACAGCTTGACTTTTGTCGGGATTGATTTCTATTCTCCATTTGGAAAACCAGACGCTGAGGGCGTCGGCTGCCTTTTGGAGTTGTATAGAGACGGAAGAAGGGCCGCAACCGGCATAATATATGGCAGTGTCATCTGCTAAAAGGGCAAGCTGGACCGGACTAAGTTTTGGGAGGTCGCTGGTGAACAGCGTGAAGAGTAGTGGTGAGAGTACCGAGCCCTGAGGGACGCCGGCATGAATCGGACGGGGTGAAGAGAGGGTTCCTTCTACGTTGTAGCGAAAGTGCCGCTCTGATAGGTAGTCTCGTATGATGAGTACGAGATACTGCGGTATTTCCAATTGGAAAAGTTTGAACAGTAGGCCATTGTGCCAGACTTTGTCGAAAGCTTTCACTACATCGAAGAAGAGGGACCCTATGAAAAGGTTCCTTTGGAGTCTGTCGTAGGTGAATTCTACGAGACGATGGACTTATTGGACGCATGAGTGTCTAGGGCGGAAGCCGAACTGCTCGTGGGGAATGAGAGAGACATAAAGGTTAGATAAAAAACCGGACTATATAAACCAAAGACGAAAAAAGGATAGCGACTTTTAAAACTGTCTGTACAGACATCTAGTAGCGGATGCAGGTACTATCCATAATTGATAATAAAGTCGGTTATATTTATTTTGCAATGTATATATGTAAGTATGTATCGCAGACATGACCGAGAGATACTGTAGAGTCTAATTTAATAAAATAATTCGGTAGATAACAATATTACTTATTCTGTACTAATCCTAACAAATGAATGATTCCACCATTATTCCGCCGTTTTAACCAAAATTTAGTAACAACAAGATCTTTTTACATAACAAATGGATCTAATAGACAAATAATCAGGCAGGCAGCTCACAAATTTTGGAAACTTCCAAAATACTTTTTTTCTTCTTTCTTTCTTTAATTTGCACCGGAAGGAAAAACTTATAATATAGTCTACAAAAATATCCTACATAAATACTCTGCATTTATCTAATATATAAAATTTCTATGTCACAATGTTAGTTACCGTATGGCTTCCGAAATGGCTATACTGATTTTTACCAAATTTTATATGCGTATTCAATAGGTCTAATAATCGGCTACTATCTATTTTTAATCTCCATAAATGTTACACTAATTTTCATTTTTTATATTTCGATATTATTCTGTTTTTTTTATTTTTTTACAAAACAGGATAGAAAAATACATAAAACCCCCAATTTTAAACCCACTATGATCAACCCCTATTTCTTAAATTTTATTTTTTGGCAAGACAACGTTTGCCGGGTCAGCCTGTAATTAATAATGCTAATACTGTCAATCATAAATGATAGAGGAATTTCCTTTTGTGAACTCAAAAGCACTCAGAAATCTTTTGTGGCTTTAACTGCAATACTGGGCAGATTAATAGATTCTTAAAATAGGGTTTGCAGATGTCTATAGCATTCTCGCGTAGCAAAAAAAAACAAATACATCTTTGATAATACAGATAATAGTTTATAGGGGAATCTTAAGGTTTATAGACATGTTTAATAGATTTTCTAGTATAATCGCAATAACATTAAAATTAGCATACATGTGCACCAAGTGGCATATAAATTAAAAATATATATTGTGTTATCACAATCGAATCGGCTTTACTTCAAGACTTTACTTCAAGTAGAAAACATGTGGCGCGGATGGTTTTGGGGAATAATATGTCTTTATATCAGTGAGTTTGTTTTAATATATTGTTAATAACAGGGAAAATTATTTCAATCTTTAATAATACATAACATAACATAACTTCACGCAGCCTTTTGTAACCCGAAGGTGTAGGCAGCGGTTGTTAAGCCGTTATGTTTACGTCCCAAATGTAATAGGTGGTGAACCCATTGCCATACCGCTCACAAAGTTTTCAGTCATCGATATTTATCGCACATAACTTCCGAAAACAATTTCGAAAAGTCATTGGTGTGAGCCAGTGTCAGGAATCGAACCCGGACCTCTGGATTAGAAGCCGTGTGCTAGACCACTGGGCCACCGGGACTCAATCTTCTATATTCGTAATAATAAATAACATTTATTTTTGTGTAAATTTAATTATATTTTTTTTGCAGATATTTTTTGTACAGTTAATAGTGCTGTGTTGAAATGTTATAAAAAGTAAGTACTGGGGAAAACATATATAGTGCTTTTTTTATGTAGCGGAAAAGTTTTTTATTTATTACTCAAGAATTGTACAACTATGTACATCTTACTTACAATTTATATAGAACTTGAACTTATTCTGGTGTATGAAATGCAATATTTGAAAATTTAATTGAAATACCTTTGACCTTTTGTCGTATGAGAGTAAAAAAGTTCCGTAAACCATTGGAAACCATCCAGATCATTTCACGAAGACTAGATTAAGCATGTCTTGATGGAGCACAAACTGTATCAAAATTATTTAGAGCCCTTCCATGAAAACAGGTATGGTGTTTTTATATTTTTGGCCTTAAAATCTAGATGAAGTGTTACTGTGTATATGTGTCTAGGTCTCTAACTTCTAGGTCTGTCTGTCTGGAGCATCTGCAGTACCGGATCTCCGTGTCATAAATAAAGCTCGTACGGATTTAGCTAACTCGATCTGATAACTTCATACGCATGTTTACGAATATTGTTGTTACAATAACCTTCCGAATGTTCATCATCATTAGCCTTTTGAGGTCCACTGCTGGACATAGGCCTCCCCCATAGAACGCCACAACTGCCGGTCCGCTCAATCATGGGGGGATTTTGCCATAATCGCCACGCTTGGCAGGCGGGTTGGCGATCGCAGTAGGCTGTATTTTGTTGAGAGAGAATGCTGCTGCCCATACTTCTAGCTTTTCCCTTAGTCGCCTTTTACGACACCCACGGGAAGAGACGGAGTGGTGGTATTCTAAGCCGGTGAATTCGAATGATCCGAATGTTGTTACTTCAACAAAATTGTAACAGGTTCATATCGGTTTTCTCTGAAATATAGCTGAATGTTTTACCAAAATCATTTAATCATATGGAAATTAGTAATCTCTTGGAACTACTTAATAGTTTGTAATGAGTCGATCCCGTGACTTTTGAATCAGAAGCGGGGAACTCGTCTACTGGACCACCGAGACTACAATTCGTCCGAGATTTGAACTATGATTTCTACTTACTCCTCCTTCTTGCGTCGTTTGTCCTCAATGCTGAGGGTTGTGACCTCCTTGGTGATTTTTATCATGGACTAAATTTTGCCATCTCACCCTATCTTCGTCAGCATGGATGGTATCAATACTCGCAACTTTAAGTTTTAAACGCAAAAAAATATTAAAAAATCAAGAAAAGACGAAATTTTATTAGCCCTTCCTTTTCAGGACTACATCTAATTACATGGAAACGTCTTTGGAAAAAGCTTCATCAATTTTGGGCACATCTTTCTTCGATACAGACTTGCCAACAATATTTTATATATTCGGATATACAGAAAAAGAGAATAGTGATGTAGATTCAATTATTCAAGCATTTATGGATTGTAAATGCAGAAACGTGTGCCTTATGGATTGGTCAGCTGAAGCTAATAGCTATCTAGGTCCTTTAGTGGATCCTATTATTCAACCGATTGGAGTCCAAGCTATTGGTGTTAACTACTTAGTTGTTTGCGGATTGCTGGAGAAAGTGAGTTTAAATATATTACTAGTTTTTAGTGGTAGAGCAATTCGTTGCCTGAATGGGCCAGGTTGACGGGTATACGACCACACAGAATATTGACGTAACGTTCATATCAAATTTCATTAGGTGAGAGAGGTAACCGGAGATCCAATCCCTTTATCTACCTCTTCTTCTCTATGATGGTATAGAGAAATACATATATATAGAGAATAGTGTTAAATAAAGATATGTCTTGCAGGTTTTCTTGAGCAGCGCTAGTCGCAACGAGGACTTCCTATGGTTATATCACCTCATGGTTATATCTCTCATAAATAACCACCACTTGAATACTATCCTGATGATGATTTAATTAAATAAAAGTAAATTTAAAATTTACTTGTTACATAATTTAATTAACTTAATTCATCCTCACCACGTGTGAGGGGATCGTGGATATCATTTTCATTTTATTGCGACCCGTAGTATCTCTTTAGAGAACTCCTAAACCTCTGTATGTTTACCTTCTTTCTACTCAGTGTTTGGTAGAGCCAAGAAGTGCGCTGCATGAAAGGGCCGGCTCGACCGGTGAAATACCACCTCTCAGAAAATCACTTAAAGTGGCTCATGACGCATTTCGATCGGTGAGAGAGGTACCCGTGGAGGCCCACCCCCTACCCCATCATTTTCTATCCTACTCCCTTAAAGGTCGGCAACGCAACGGTAACACTATATATGTTGCTGATGTCCATGGGCGGCGCAGGTTGCTGACCATCAGGTGACCCGCTAGCTCGTTTGCCCTCCCATAAAAAAACATTTTGTGTGTAATATAGTTCAACTTTAATTAGTTGAAATGATCAACGTAGTATGTACTGAGACACACGTGTTTTTTTACACATTTCAGTACAATGTACTTTTAGTCAACTTGTAACTTAGTTCATGCGTCATATTTATTATAGAATAAAGTTTGTCCGGTTTATAAATATGTTGTGATATTTTGCAGGTTGCAATTAAGGTTGGTGACGCCTTAATACAGATGTCCAATGACGGCATGAACATTGGCACATTCATGTGTGTAGGACATTCTCTTGGCGCTCAGATGTGTGGTGCAATCGGCAGAAGAGTACAAGAAAAAGGGAAAAAGATACCACGGTAACATAGCTCTTTCTACAGTGCGGCCGGATAAAAAGACAGGAGTTTATTGACCACGTGGCCGGATAAAACTTATGGAAGCGAGAGTTGGGTATGGTAGAGTGTTTATCCTACTTTCATGCACTGCGCATAATCTACGGAGTTACTCTCGCTGAGGGAATCCTCCGATGGTTCGGACATGTAGAAAGAATGGATGATGCAAGATTGACTAGACAGATGCAATGCAAAAGCGGATGGATGTAGAAGTCGAGGACGGCTACGACACACCTTCGACGGCCAAATAGAACGAGTTCTGGTGGGAGGTGATAATAGAAGCCTCAAAAATCGACGCGCTTGTATGAAAAGAGTTATGAAAGTCAAAGAAGCTAGTAGAGACGTGTAAGAATTGTGTCTTATGGCCTCAAGGGATTTGGCGTGAAGTTATGTATGTATGAGTATGTATGTATGTATACCTTAGGCTGTACTCTAATTATTGGGGTTATTAGTAAGAGTTTATTGAAACATTACAAATCAAATTACTTATTTCTTACTAGTTTTAATGATAGCGCCTGTTCAATAATTAATAGCAATGAACCAACGATGAACAGCAAGTAACACTGGTAATCTAACCAGCCCCGTGTATGTAGTTGAGGCATTACAATCCTGATTACATTTGGTCCTATAAACAGATAGCAACACTTATTGTTCTATGAGTAATAATAACAGTTAGGATCGGATTGCAGTTTAATGTTTTGGGAGTCCCACACTACCCCCTGCCGGGCGAGGGGTGTGCAAAGTATTTCCTCGCGTAAAAAAAAGGTCTGAAACGAAACGTTATTACGAGCAACTTACTGATGCTGCAAATATTAAAGACTCAAAAGATAATTAAACAATCTTTGGGACACCTATTATTATTGACTGCTCATGCAGTGTGGACAGTGATCATTATAGTCTTAATTTCTAAACACTTACTTAAGATCATATTTTTTTTAATTAGTTTATAGTACTCAATATAAGATTATCAACAAAAGTAATGTTGCCATGATACATGGTCTTTCTTTATTAATAAAAAAAATATTTAGTTCAGGTCAGAATTTGATTTTTTCACCGTTTATAAAATTAAACCCCAATTTTCTTAAAACAATACACAACGGACATACATCATTATTGCAGTGGACCCTTCAACTAATGAGATACATCTGGTTTTCAAACTAACCAACTACCGTTTCTATTATTTAACACGGGATATTAGTTTAACATTTTATTTTGTATATAGATACAATTCACAAAAAATATCAATTCATAACATTTCTTTAATGAGATTTGCTCTCGACGTTTGCTCTCCAAACGAGCAAGTGGGTCACCTGATGGTAAGCAACTACTCACCGCCCATGAACACCGTGGTGCGTTGCCGTCCTTCAAGGCAGTAGGAGGGGAAATCAAGGGGAAAGGGGATAGGGCCTTCGAATACCTTTCTCACAAAACAAAACGGTCGTGGTATTTTACCGGTCGAGCCGGCCCATACTTGCAGCGAACTGTAAGACTCTACCTCTGTTAAAACATCGGTTTTGGTCAAATTCGAAAAAAGTCATTAGATTGGGAAAGAATTTGAGCTCAAAGCTACTGATTCATAAGTGAAATGCTAGAGTAGCTGTAAATTGGACTAGGCCAACGAGATGAAAATATTTCTTAATTTTGTCTAACTTTATTTTACAGCATCACCACCTTAGATCCAGCGTCAGTTTGTTTCGAACATCCAATTGAGTTTCTGAAACCCGTTGGCAGAGATTGTGCTGAATTTGTCTATAATATTCACACCGATCCAGGGAAATATGGTATCAGCAAGTCCACTGGACACGCTGATGTTTGGGTTAATTATGAATATTATCAGGCTAACAAAGTGCAGCCGAACTGTAAAAAAGAAACACTGCCCCTTACAATTAAAAGTAAGTAAAATATACCACAATGCAAAAGAGGATGGATGCAGGAGTCGAGGACGGGCAAGACACACATTCCATGACCAAATACAACGTGATCTGGAGGAAGGTGATATTAGGAGCCTTAAAAATCTACGCGCGTGCATAAAAAGAGTTATAAAAGTCAACGAAGCGAATGAGGCGTGTAAGAATCGTGCCTTATGGCACTCTGTTCTCTCTGCCTACCCCGCAAGGGATTTGGCGTGATGTTTTATGTATGTGTATGTAAAATATACCAAGAGTGATATAGCGTGTAAAATAAACAGCCAACTTGTCAATAAGATCAACTACCTACAAACGTTGTTCCTATCTTCAAAGCAAACGAATTCTTCTCATATTGACAGCTTTAACATTAGCTTTCTATTCCCAGGTATCTGCAGCCACCAACGGTCATGGCAACTGCTAGTAGAATCATTAAGATATCCTAAAAGCTTAGTTGCATCTAAAGCAAACTCGTCAGCTGACTGGACAAGCGGCAACCAAGAGAATAGCACCATATATATT
Source organism: Euproctis similis (assembly GCA_905147225.2). NCBI lineage: Eukaryota > Metazoa > Arthropoda > Insecta > Lepidoptera > Erebidae > Euproctis > Euproctis similis. The sequence continues at coordinate 6,450,167 of LR990114.1, forward strand.
GGAGACTTGGTCGATACAGAGTAAGTTTCTTATTAACTGCTAGTAACTTCACGCTTTCAATATCTGAAGGTATAGACAGCGTCATTACGCCTCGACGTGTCATAATTAACTGTTCTTGTAATTTTACATGATAACAGTGGTAGAGCCAAGCAGTTCGCTGCATGAATGGGCGCGTCTATTTGATAATGAGCGTGCCCTTTCTTACTTTTACACCGACACTCTCTTTCAATCCAACTTCCTTCCTTATAACCTTGTTTTCGACGCGGTCAGCGAGAGTCACTCCGCAGATTTTGCGCAGTGCCCTCATTTCTACCGCGTTTATCCTACTTTCGTGCACACTCTACCATACCCAGATCTCGCTTCCATTAGTTAGCGTTGGGATCAGGACTGCATTGTGGATGGCTGGCTGGGCTTTCCTGCTAATGTTTTTTGCGCCCAGAAATCTGCCCAACGCTCCATTTACGCTGTTCCCTATCGCCACTCGTCCATTCCATCCCTGCTAAAAGCGCATCCAAGATATACAATTTCATTCACCTTTCCAGCACTACATCATCGACCGTTATCCTTGCATCCGTTCTGCATTCCTCCCTTTCAAACACCATAGCTTTTGTTTTTGCCGCATTCAACTGCAAGCCTTTAGTCATGCAATCATCTTTCATAGTAGTGACTAGTGTTTGCAGGTCCGACAGCGATTCGGCTAGAAGCACGGCGTCATCTGAGTAAAGCAGGCAACTCACAACTAGGTCACCCATTTGCATCCCTACCAGTTTGACGCCGATATTGACGTCAAACCAGGGGGACAAGCCGCCGTCAACACGCACACACGCTGCGCAGCTCTCATAAGTGGACTGCACAGCACGCAGCAGTGCGCCGCTCACCCCGTAGCCCGGGGGTATGTCCCACAGATCCTTTCGTAAAACCCTGTCAAATGGTTTTCCAGATCCACAAAACCGCAGAAAACCTCCTGGCTAACAGCCAGTTGTTTCTCCACGATGTTGCGGAGTGAATAAATCTGGTCCATACACCCTCGTCCGCTTCTAAAACCACCCTGAGCCTCCCACAACACTCCATCAGATATCACCCTCATTCTCTTTTCAATAATTTTCCCATACACTTTCGCTGGTAAGCTGATCAAACTGATGGCCCTATAACTGGCGCACTGCATACGTGATCCCTTACCTTTATACAAGGCCACGATGACAGCACGCCTCCAGTCCATGGGAACCTTACCCTACCTCCAGCATAGATTGCTCTAGGTCAGGAAAGCGTCCCGGACACAGGTTCTACCGTGTTTGATCATTTCAGCAGACATCATATCAATTCCAGCTGCCATACCATTTTTCATACTTCGTATCGACCATTCAATCTCTTCCATTGTAATGTCCTCGTCAGATGTTGGCGCAGTCAGTCGTAGACTCACTCGCGGCGCCCACATCCGGAACATACTCATACATTTCCCCGAAATACTCACTCCACCTACCTAATACCTCGTTTGGGTTTGCAAGAATGTCACCAGCCTTAGACATAATTTGGTTCATTCTGGATGTTGACGAAGAACCCCGAGACTTTCTAACTTCCCTACTTCCCTCCAGAAGAGTTTATTATTCGCCTCGAAGTTCTCCGTCAACCTCGCTTCCTCATTCGCAACTAATATTTCACGCTTCTCTTTCACTAAGGCTTTGGTAACATTCCTGCAGGGGTGGTAGCACTCATACTTTTTCTCTGTCATACTATCATTCTGATTCAAACTTGAGACATAATCGAACCACGCTTTTTTCTTTCTATCGACGCTGGATTTTACATCCGCGTCCCACCAGTCATCACACCTCTCAGAATCTTATGCCTCTTTGCACAAGCACATACTTCTTTTGCACTATCCACTATACTGTCTTTCATTCTTTCCCAGCATTCTTCAACACCTAAGTCAGAAAGACTCGTCTCATTAAGTCTTTTACTGACTAGGTCTACATACATACTCCGTACACTTTCATCTTCTAATTTCTCACACTTTATCCTTTCAATCTCTCCGAAATGGGTACGCACTTGCCAGTGCCTCCACTTCTTGAATAGGCCCACAAAGCAGCTCACCACCAGGTAGTGGTCCGTATCAAGAGTGGGGCCTCTGTAGGCTCTTGTATCCCATAGAGTGTTTCGGAGACAACTGTCTACCAGAATCAGATCAATCATACTCTTTTGTTCATTCCGTCTCCACGTATACGTGTGAATATCTTTATGACGGAATAATGAGTTAGACACAAGGAGGTTCCGTTCCAAGCACACGTCCAAGATCGGCTTACCAGCATCATTCACTCTCTTGTCGCCATTCGGACCAAGGACAGCCTCCAGGCCATCTCTCTTGGTTCCGACCCATTCATACAGTTCACCACACAGAATTATCTTTTCATTTCCTTCAACCAGATCCAGAATATCCCTAACAGTTTCCCAAAACTTCTCGAGTTCATTGGGATCAGCGGAGCATAGGCTGCGACCAGAAAGACTCGTGTGATCCCCAGTTTTAAACGTTCCCAGAGATGTCTTGGGCCTACCAACTCATAGTCTTTCACTCCGGAAGCAAAGCGGGAAGAAAGAACGACACCCACCCCCCCACTGGCACGGACGTCCAGGTCCACTCCAGACCATAGGGCTACCATGCCACCAGGAACGTCCTCGGCCTCACTCCTCTTCCGCTTTGTTTCCGGCAAACATAAGGCATCCAGGCATCTCTCATTTATTACGTCCATCATCTCATTCATCTTTCTTATCATGCTATCTCTAATATTCCACGTGCCTATCACTGGCACTCCCCTCTCGTCCCGCCGGGTTTGGCGCTGCGTGAAGGGTGGCGGCCCCCTTCGCCGCAAAATTTTTGTTATGTTTATTTGTTTATTATGTTGAAGAATTTAAATTCTTTGGTTCCGAAAACAAGTTTTTTTTGGGTAAGGTTTCACCAATAGTTTTTAAAATATCCATGAGGTAATTTAAAAACTCCGCTAAGTATCTAACTTTATTTAATTTAATTTAGTTAATTTATTAAATTTAATTTGATTTAGTCCGTCCGTTCCCTATCTACTACATCGGGCTCGTCATGAAATACATACTTAAAGATACTTAAAGATATTAAACAAAAAAAGAAAAAAAATATAAACTGAGAATGTATATTATGGAATTTAGTTAAAATTAAAAATAATGAACAAGTATTTCAAAACTAAAGCCATTAATTATTAAAAAGCAAAAAAAGGAAAAAACATACATAAAAAAATTTAAAATTGTTATTTTGATGTATGTACCGTATTTATATTCATATGCATGTAATAAAAAGCGGTTATTTCAATATTACAAACAGTCAATGCAATTTCAATAATATGTATAGATAGTTCTATAAGATGGAGGAAGTGGAATACCAAAATAATATATATGGCTATATATGGCTATTCTTTGTTTTAACAGTGCTGATGGCGATTATTACTTGTACACCAACACATCACCCAGCTACGGCATGTACACCGATGGACTGAATCCAGACAACTGTCCGCGATCAGGTAAAAAAGCCGAAGAGGACGTGGAAAATGATGTAATAGATGACAAAGAATATATTGAACATTTTGTAAAATCTGAAGATCCTGTTCTAGATCTATGAAATATATATTGATCTATAGATTGACTGGCTTTTTTCTTATGACACACATAAAAACATAACTTCACGCCATTTTCTACCTGAAGGTGTAGGCAGCGGCTGTTAAGCCTCGTCTCGCCGTTATGTTTACGTCCCAAATGGTCCCGGTCCCGGTATGGCAAAGTTTTTAGCCGTCGATATTTATCATACATAACTTACGAAATGAATTTCGAAAAGTCATTGGTCAAAGCCAATGTTAAGGATTCGAACCCGCGACCCCTGGATTCAGAAGGGGGTGTTTGACCACTGGACCACTGACATAACTTAGTTAATTAGATATCCACTTAGGGGGCGTCCATGAATAACGTGAGGTGTTTTTTTTTTAATTTGCTGTCCCTCCCTCCCCCGTGGTGAGATGTCGTGATATTTTGTTCAACCCCTTCCCCCATTCCCCAATCTCACGTGAGATTTTTCAGAATGTGGGTTTCCTAAGTAAACGCGTTGGGTTGTTAATGCAGAAAGAAAAAAAAAACAATTTGCTTCGTGCTTTTATTTACGACTAGTTAGGACAAGTAATCAATATTGCTGAGAGTTATAAACGTAATAAAAAAATAAAAATAGAATACGTACTTAAATCATGACTACTGTGATAAAAAGAAAATAACATCTACTCTAATTCAGTCCACGGAGAATTATGCGCGGTCTCAAGAGAGACTGTTGGAACCAACATGTCCATAAGATTTTCTGTAAAATCATCTGCTCCTTCGTCTTCGTTCTGTTCTAGCCACTACAAGCCGTTGGCGCTTGCGCACATGGTTTGACATTCTGTAGATGTATAACTTCGAAGTATGAATGAAATGATTTCTTTCGAACAAATTAGTTAATAATCTTAATCGTATTACGATGACGGTCAAGATTAAATCTTGAGCATGTACGTACAATTTGGATTGAATGGACCAAAATAGTATAATTTTGTTTGTTTCAATCAGAACAAAAATTGCGTGATATTTGTAAAGCCCCTCCCTCTCCCTAACGTGAGATTATGAGATTTGACTCGACACCCTCCCCACCTCCCTAAATCATCTCACGTAATTTGTGGACGCCCCCTTACAATATGTATATACTAGCAGACCGCGCGAACTTTGTTTCGCCATATTTTATACATTTATCACAAAAAGATTATTTCTCCGCTCATATTAATCATAGCCTGATGAATCATATAACCTAAAGCCTAACACTATTTTTGTTTTAATTTGACCTGCAGTTCCAGGTAGTTTATCGGCATTCGTCACAACTGCTATATCCCGCTATGTTAATACTGTAATATCTTCGTAAATATTCGCTTAAATTACATACTATAGAGGTCCATATTGATTTGAAATTAATGCTGTTATGTTTAAAATCACTTCCTTAATAAGCCATTATTTTACGTAAAACTGGTCATTGTGATTTATCCCTAAGAGAGACATGTGCCATCGGACTATTTTGTATATCTTTTGAAGGTGTAAAACAATATGATAAGTACATTGTTTTGATTTATCACTTAGGGTTCAGGCAGTGTTTGCCATTAAAGTTCTAAATCTTGAAAATTAACAGCTTTTTTCACGACACTATAAATGAATTAAAAATCAAAACGTTGCCGAACAAACAAACAAACGTTGATACCCTCTATGTATTAAAAAATCGCATCAAACGTTGCGTAGTTTCAAAGATATAAGCATATAAGAGGACAGACAGCGGGAAGTGACTTTATTTTATACTATGTAATGATAGTTCTCCGTTATTCAGTAGGCTACGTCACGGCAATATTAACATACAGTATTGTAACTCAGGTGTAAATCTATATATATATAAGAGATTTCCACCTATATATTGACTCATCACGATATCTCTGGAACCATAAGGCGTAGCGACTTGAAATTTGGTAGGATTATTCCTTTCGCCAAGTAGAGGTCAGCTAAGAATGGATTTTACGAAATTCCACCCACAAGGGGGGTTGCGGGGGTGTTAATGACTCATCACGATATCTCTGGAACCATAAGGCGTAGCGACTTGAAATTTGGTAGGATTATTCCTTTCGCCGAGTAGAGGTCAGCTAAGAACGGATTTTACGAAATTCCACCCACAAGGGGGGTTGCGGGGGTGTTAACAATGGAAAATTCCCATTTTTAACCTATAGCTGCTATCGACTTCAAATTTGTCGAAGATATTGCAGTATTAACATAGCGGGGCAGCAGTTATTACTTTTGATGCGAAACAGAGTTCGCCGGGTCAGATTTCCACCTATATATTGACTCATCACGATATCTCTGGAACCATAAGGCGTAGCGAATTGAAATTTGGTAGGATTATTCCTTTCGCCGAGTAGAGGTCAGCTAAGAACGGATTTTACGAAATTCCACCCACAAGGGGGGTTGCGGGGGTGTTAACAATGGAAAATTCCCATTTTTAACCTATAGCTGCTATCGACTTCAAATTTGTCGAAGATATTGCAGTATTAACATAGCGGGGCAGCAGTTATTACTTTTGATGCGAAACAGAGTTCGCTGGGTCAGCTAGTAGATAATAAAATTAACGGCATAGATAATAATTTTCATGAACACAGCAAGGACAACAGACTCGACTAAAATTAGACTATCAAATATAATACCTTCGGTACAACCTCGAGCACTTATTAATTCCGTCTGATAAAACATAAAAGTATATATACATAACATTACTGTTTCTAACAGTCTCGGTGGTCCAGTGGTAGAGAACACGGATTCTGATCCACAGTTCCGGGTTCTAATCCTGACACTGGCATTAGGTTCGCCACCTATTCCATATGGGACGTGAACATTACGGCGAGACGTTATATTTATGTAGAGTTTCACCACTAAACACACACACACGCACACGCACACGCACACGCACACGCACACGCACACGCACACGCACACGCACACGCACACGCACACGCACACGCACACGCACACGCACACACACACACACAATGACATACACATTATATTATTTTCAACAACGAATTAAAAATAGTACTCATAGGTCTTAGTAGTCGATAACAAATAGAGGAATTATTTTCACTTCGTAAGCATGCGGTCTCAGTGGCTCTTGCAAGTATATATTTTCATTTTGTGCAGTGAGTATCTTCATTTCTCTTCTTTCTTCTACTCTTCTTTCAATTGTCATCATAATGTTTGAGTGTATCTTTAAAAACATTTTTCGTAACTACAGGTACAGTTAATTATATTATAAAGAAAGATCATAAAAAATTACAAAAAAAAAACAATTTAAATTCCAGACACCATACACATTCACTGTTCAAAATGGAGATGTTTCTCAGGGTAAGTGTTCCAATAAATAATAAATAATTTCGTTTATCAATTTGATAAATTCCAAGTCTAAATTTATTTCTAGAACAATATCAAACTATTTGGAAACGAGTCTAGAAAATGCGCCAACAGTTTTGAACACAGCATACTTGAAAAAAGACAAACCAACTATTGTATACGCATTTGGATATGAAGGGTCCTTTGATAATATCACAAAGGCAATAATCGAAGGATTTTTGAATGACAAAAATGTCAACGTATGTCTTTTGGACTGGCAAACAGAGGCGAACAGTTACTTACCCAGCAGGTTGGATACCCACGGACTGAACTATCCTCTAGTCGTTATATTGCTGAAGAAAGTAAGTAAGAAATTGTATGTATTTGTTAAATATTTGACTAATTGACTATTTTTGCATTATAGCCTACTAGACGACTCTCAAAGTGTAGGTAAAGACAATTATTGCTACACGACAGTCCACAGATATAAGTAATGGAGTTAATGAAATGAAATTTAATCATGTAGTTTTGAGTGGTAGAGCCAAGCAGATTCCTGCATGAATGGGTCGGCTCGACCGGTGAAATACCACGATCTCTCAGAATATCGACGTAAAGAGGCTTGTGCCACGTTTCGCTCGGTGAGAAAGATATTCGGAGGCCCAACCCCTTCCACTCTCCACTTCCCATCCTACTTCCGACCCCTTCCATATCCCATTGTATGGGCCTGCAACGCAACTGCAACACTATCTATGTTCAGGTGTCCAAGGGCGGCATTTGTTGCTTTCCATCGAGTGACACGCGTGTTCATTTAGTTAATTAAATTAGTTGAAGTTATTAAGTTTAACTAGTTAGCTTAACTAATTAAGTTAGTTCAAGTTATTAACATAAGAAAAAAACAAACCGAACAAATGCAAGGATAATGATTGATGATGCAGTGCGTGGATGAAATTCTATATTCCGCAGAAGTTGAAAGAGTGACGTTAGGAAACAGCGTAAATAGAGCGTTGGGCATATTCTTGGGCGCAAAGAATGTTAGCAGAATAACCCAGGTAGCTACTAGTATTTATAATTTGGACTGATTCCAACGCTGCCTTATGGAAGCGAGAGTTGGGTATGGAAGAGTGTGCATGAAAGTAGGATGAACGGGGTCGAAATGAGCAAGGGCAGAGAATGAGCTAACAATGCGCAATGCCCTCACGTACTTGTATAATTTTTATATTATCATCAACATCATTATTAGCCTCTTACAGTCCACTGCTGGACATAGGCCTCTCCTAATTTGCGCCACAACATCCGATTCTCTGCCTTCGGCATCTAGTCTTTTCCAGCAGCCTTTTTGAGGTCGTCTGACCATCGGGCTGGTGGGCGTCCTACACTACGCTTACCAAGTCGCGGTCTCCACTTTATGACCATCTTGCTCCATCTACCATGGGTCCTTCGACAGATGTAGAATTTTTATATGTAGTCAATTAATAGTTCTTGTAGTAGAAGTAGTAGTTTAACTTCCAGTTTAACTCCTAACCATCTGCATGATACTCCTGCGCCACCAGGTGATAATATTCTTCAATTAAAAATATTACAGGTGGCGAAAAAAATGGGTGATGCTCTAGTAAAAATGTCAAATAACGGCTTGAACTTGGACACCTTTAAATGTGTGGGACACTCATTGGGCGCACAACTGTGTGGTGCAATCGGAACACGAGTCAAAGAGCAGGGCAAGCAGATAGGATGGTGAGAATAAACATTGCTTTTTCATTATCAATATCGCAATTTCTAATAGGCTTCTAGCTTGTTATTCTTCTTTTGTCACTCCTGTCACCCGGTGGTAAGTGACTATCGCCGTCCATGGAGGTGCAATACAGATAGTGTTACAATTGAGATGCCTGCAAAATAACATGAGAGTCATAAAAAAGAGGGAAATTTATGACAGGTAACGTTATTTAATCGGTCGAACTTGCCGAGTATTTCGATAGGTTTCTAAATTTTTTAGATATAAATAATTTTGTTTTTCTTGAATTCAGAATGTAAATACTTTTTATTTGTACTGTGCGCTACAAAAAAAAAGAGTATATACTATATACTATTCTTAAAGTATCTTTTAATGATATTTTCATATTAATAACATATGTTGCATAAATTATTAACTTTTCTGTCATTTCCAGTATCGGTGCATTTGAACCTGCCTCAGTTTTCTTCCAATATCCTGTCAAATTATTCAATTCGGTGGACAAAAGTTGTGCGAAATTCGTGTACATTGTCCACACTGATATGTGGAGATACGGAATAAGAGACTCTCGAGGACACATAGATATTTGGGTCAATGTCCAATACTATGTCAACAACAAAGTCCAACCCAGCTGCAATAAGAATCCAATAACCTTGTCTTCTGATAGTAAGATTAAAACATATTATTTATTTATAGTATTGTAGACATGACAGTGGTAGAGCCAAGCAGTTCGCTACATGAATGGGCCGGCTCGACCGGTGAAATACCACTACCTCTCAGAAGATTGACGTAAAGTGTCTCATGCCGCGTTTCGTTCGATGAGAGAGGTATCCGAAGGCCCACCCCCCTTCCTCATCCTTTCCTATCCTACTCCCTTAAAGGTCGGCAACGGTAACACTGTATGTGCCGATGGTGTCCATGGGCAGCGCAGGTCGCTTACCATCAGGTGACACGCTTGCTAGTTTGCCTGCCTATCCCGTAAAAAAAAATATGACGCTGGACCGCATCGGAAACGAGGTTGTACCACTGAATAGAACTGTAACATGTAGAACTTTGTACTTGGCCAATCAACTGAAGAGGTGTGTGAGAATCGATTCTTATGGCGCTCTGTTCTTTCAACCTACATGGCAAAGCGTTTGGCGTGAAGTTCAGTAAATAATAATGATGATCGAGAGCTATATTATATTAATAACAAAGCTGTATTTCATATTCTCACATTCATATAAACAAAAAAAAAAAATTAATTACAAAAAAAAATCTCATCACCCAAATTCGTTACAAACAATTCATTCAAAAATAATAGATTTAAACGCAAATTTAACAAACGAGACTATACAAATTCATAGGCTGATTACAATCAAAATAGGGGGGAAAAAAGATGTCTTAAAAATACCAACCTCAACAGCTACGCTGCTATCTCCAGCCATCACTTATACGTCTTTGTGGTGTGCAGTCAACTCGCCAGCTCCTGAATGATATAATATTTACTCGTAGCCACTCTGGACAAGAATGACACTATCCTGCTTCTCTGGATGGCACTATTGAGGTAGCGGCTGGACCTACCGAATGTGGTCCCATACGCCTTACTTTCGGTAAGGTCGTAGTGAGCGTCTGGTGTGGCCAAGTTGCTAGATACTTGCTAGGTCACTGTTATAATATTAAATTGTTGGCCAAAGAGGGACCTATTCATGTACACTTCATACAATTCGTTAAAATACTCAGATGGTATTCAAATTTGGCCATATATAAACTTTAGATATCAAAGACGTTTGGTCAGGACAGGAGCGGATTCAAAATATAATATAATTTTAATAATTACCTTCAGGTTTTTGCAGTCATCGTATGGCATACCTTCTCCTGATAGAGTCATTGAAAAACCCGGAAAGTTTGATCGCTTCCAAAGCAAAATCGTACACTGACTGGTCCAAGGGTATTCAAGAGAATAGTACGACATACATCAGCCACATGATCAACACAAGGTTAGTTACCAATAATTGTAACTTAATATAAAATCAGTCTCTAGTACATATTTTATTGTTATCATTATTGCCATTGACGAGTCATGATTGCCCCTGCCCAGACTAAATACTAAAGGCGTGAATTTACAAATTATTGAGTAATGCAAGAATAAGTAGTTATTAATGTTTTTTTTCTCTAAAAGTTCCAGAGGCGACTTCTTCATGTGTACCAATGCATCTCCTCCGTACGGTATCTACAAATCTGGACTAATTCCTCAGAACTGCCCGAAATAATAGAAGAGGTGCTATCAGGAAGATTAGCAAAAGTTATTATAATAATTACTGTAATTTGACTGACTTGTATTATTATAACATTTACTACATTTTAAGTGTTCTATCTTATCTCTCAGTTGATGAGAGTGATTATGTGAAATGATACAGATATACAGCAAAAAATTTGTGACTTGCATTGTGTTTGGTAAAACCTGTTTTCATTTTTCCCTTTCGTTAGTTATTAAAAAACAATCTTAAACTGATATTTTAATTACATTTCGGAGTTAATATATTTTCATAAACGTCTCTCAACAAACGAAACGCGACATGAGCATGTCGATTTTCTGGAAAGTCGTGGTAAATTCATGCAGTGAACTGCGTGGCTCTAAAATCTACTCCCGAGTCTAAAATCAATCATAAATATATACATACATAACTTCCCGTTAAATCCCTTGCGGTGTAAACAGAGATAACAAAACGCCATAAGGCACAATTACAATACAATACAAATAAACTTTATTGTACACATGAAACATTACATTACACTATTCACAAAATTTTAAATATACAATTGGCGGCCTTATCGCTACAAGCGATCTATTCCAGGCAACCTAAATGGAGACCTGGAGACCTAGTATCAGGGGTAGTGTGCACACATACAGTTCTAATGAAATGTACTTAATTATTATCATACTATAATTTAATAATTATAGCATAATAGCAACCAAGTTAGTATAAACTACATAAATAGATAAATAAATATATACTTACTTCTTATATACATACTTAGATTACTTAAACTATAACTTAAAATAACAGAGGAAACAACAGATTCTGGTTACAGGGAATGCTAGGTCTGGATGTTACTTGATTAATAAAATAAGACCATATAAACATGTGATTATTATTACTGTGACAGATAATACTCCCTCACCAAAGACTTAAATTTGTCTAAGGACTTGGCGCTTCTTATAGTTAACGGCAAAGCATTCCACAGACGAATTGCTTGTACTGTAAATGATCTGCCAAGATAGTCCGTGGAGTGTGCAGGCATCTTCAGTAGTAACTTCCTGGGTGTTCTCAAAAACCCTGAATGCGTGTCAGAAAATTGGAAGCGTTTTTTAAGATACAAAGGAGTTTGGATATTGAAAAGGATACTGTAGAGTAGAGAAAAAATGTGAGCATTCCGGCGAAAGCGGATAGGTAACCACTTGAGTTTAGTTCGAAATATGGAAACATGATCTTAATTGCGTATACCAAAAATGAATCTAATACAGTAGTTCTGAAGTCGCTCAAGTCTGTTATGTTGGTCCTCCGTAAGATTTGTGTAGCTGGCATCAGCATAATCAAGTATAGGTAGAAGGAGAGATTGAGCAAGCGCAATTTTAGTAGCAGTTGGAAGGAGATTTCGTAGTCTTCTCGAGGAACCCATTGATGCGAATATTTTCCTACTCACCTCCTGTAACTGAGGATTCCATGACAGTGTCTCATCAATAATAATGCCTAGATTTTTAACTTTTTTGCTATATGGTTTTGCTGTACCATCTAAGACCATTTGTGGCAAATTGGACCAATCAATTCTGGAAATAAAATTAGAGCTACCTATTATGATTAGCTGAGTTTTTATGGGATTTAGACATAGACCATAATCAGCACTCCATTCAGCTATTCTATTTAAATCAGCGTTAACGTGGTTTATAGCCTCTGACAGCTGGCCTAGAGGAGCTTGGGAATAAATTTGTAAGTTATCTGCATACAGGTGGTAGGATGAGAGAAGGTTAGAGGAGACTGTACTTATAAAAATAGTAAAAAGTAAAGGAGATAATACGCCACCCTGCGGTACACCTGCGGCAGTGATACACCAAGACGATGTTGCATCATCAATTTTTATACGCTGCCGGCGACCAGACAGGTAAGTTTGAAACCATTCAATCACGACCGGAGATATATTAATAGAGCGCATTATCGCGCCGGCTTAGAATACGGCCACCCCATCTCTTCCCGTGGGTGTTTTTACGACACCCGAAGAAATAGGACGACTAAGGGAAAAGCTAGAAGAATGGGCAGCAGCATTCTCTCTCAAAAAAATACAGCCTACTGCGATCGCCAACCCGCCTGCCAAGCGTGGTGATTATGGCAAAAACCCCCCATGATTGAGCGGACCGGCAGTTGTGGCGCTCTATGGGGGAGGCCTATGTCCAGCAGTGGACCTCAAAAAGGCTGATGATGATGATGATTATCGCTAGTAGAACATCGAAGTCCACCGTGCTGAAGGCACTGCCTTAAAATCCAGGAGCGAAACTACAGTCAGATTTCCACATTCCATACCCATGTTCTCTGTAATGTTCACTAGAGCAGTAGTTGTGCTGTGCCTAGGACGAAAGCCAGATTGGTAAGGGTTTAAAAGGTAATTTTTGGAAAGAAACGCGGAACTCTGACCATTTACCAGGCGGAACTCTGACCATTTACCAGCCGCTCAAGGACTTTGGAAAGGAATGAATGGGAGTAAAGATATGGGACGGAATTCAGAAAATGAGGTGGCATTAGGTTTTTTGGGTAAAGGAATGATTTCAGCATCTTTCCAACAAGTTGAAAAGGTTCGGGAGCTCAAGGAGAAGTTAAGGAGGTGAGAAAGAACTGGAAGTATGGCATCCAGGATGGGAAGGATCATCTTCCGACTTATGCAGTCAGAACCAACCGCGTTAGAAGTAATCGACAACACGCTCTTCTTAATATCACAGTCAGTGATTTCATTGAAAACAAAAGGATCGTAATTCGGAGTTCAATTCTTAAACGCCTCACTCGCTTCGTTGACTTTTATAATTTTTTTCATGCACCTAAAAGGTTAATTACTATATATTTTTTTACTGAAATAAAAGATACAGTAGTATTATATAAATATGTATATTTACTAACCTAATCAAGTTGTAACAAAAACCTCATTTTATAGGATCGTTTTAGTAATTTATTCTTTTAGTTTTAATAAAATATTATTTTATTTAATTCATTTTTGTAATTGAAACCGTTTAAATTTATTTATTTTTCTATTTATTATTTATTTATATATATTATATTTATTATTGAAGTGGAACTGCTAATGTCTCGTGCAAAATCGTTTAACCCTTTTAACACCCCCCTTACGGTTGCGGCCACTAAAAGTAATACATAAAAGTTAGATAAAAAACCGGACTATATAAACCAAAGACGCAAAAAGGATAGCGACTTTTAAAACTGTCTGTACAGACATCTAGTAGCGGATGCAGGTACTATCCATAATTGATAATAAAGTCGGTTATATTTATTTTGCAATGTATATATGTAAGTATGTATCGCAGACATGACCGAGAGATACTGTAGAGTCTAATTTAAAAAAATAATTCGGTAGATAACAATATTACTTATTCTGTACTAATCCTAACAAATGAATGATTCCACCAATATTTCGCCGTTTTAACCAAAATTTAGTAATAACAAGATCTTTTTACATAACAAATGGATCTAATAGACAAATAATCAGGCAGACAGCTCACAACTAGGTCACTCATTCGCATCCCTACATTCGTCGATCTCTCTCTCTCTCTGGAGACAACACGCTGTGCAGCCCTCATGAGTAGACTGCATAGCACTGCACCCTGTGAAACGTTTTTTCCAGATCCAGAAAACCGCAGGAAACTTCCAGCTAGTTGCTTCCCTGCGATGTTGTGGAGTAATCTATACTTCTATCTATATCTATAGTAATCTATATCTATCTATATCTATATAAAATAAATAAATAAAATAGCCTTTATTACTGATCTTTTTTTTTTTTTTACAATGTTGCCATATTTAAAAACTTAAGTAGATTAATATTTATCTACATATTTGAATTATCGGCAACCGATTGTTTGTGTGGAACAGCTTGTCTGTCGACAAAGGCCTCCTCTAATGATCTCCATACGTTTCTATCCCTTGCTAAACGGGGCCATACTGGACCAGCTATTTCCTTAAAATCGTCTTCCCACCTTTTGGTCTGTCTTCCTCTGCTTCTTTTGCCATCCCTTGGATACCATTCCGTTACCAACTTGGTCCATTTTTCCCCGCTTTCCCTTAACATGTGGCCTGCCCAACGCCATTTAAGAGACCTGTAGGTTTTGTATATATTTTTAAATTTTGTCTTCTTTTTAATTTCCTCCAATTTGACTCTGTCTCTTCGTTTTATTCCTAAAACACTTCTTTGTATTGAATTTTGGCAGATTTTCAATTTCTTTTCTTGTATTTCTGTTAGCGCCCATGTCTGGCATCCGTATAGCAGGCATGGCATTATACATGTTTCATATACTTTCTTTTTTCCCTTCATAGGCATTTCTTTATCTTTCATTATATCCCGAAGAGACCAAAACCATGTATTTGTTACCCTTCGTTCTATTTCTATATTCATGCCATCACTTGTTGATATAAGTTGACCCAAGTAAATGTATTCATTTATATATTCTATTTCTTCATCATTGACTGTTATTCGTACGTTTGCTAGTTTGGAATTTGTCATAATTTTGGTTTTTGTGAGATTCATTGTCAAGCCGGCCTTAATACTTTCATCGGATAGTTGCTGCATCATTAGTTCGAGTATTTCTGCTTTCTCTGAAAATAAAATCAAATCATCCGCAAAACGCAGATGGTTGAGATTTTCGCCATTTATACTAACGCCAATTTCAGTCCAGTTCAAATGTCTGAAGATCATTTCCAGTACTGCTGAAAATAATTTTGGTGATATTGGATCCCCTTGGCGTACTCCTCTTTTAATAGGAAATTCCTTACCCAACGTTTCAAGTTTCACTTGTGTTGTGCTCGATGTGTATACTTTTTTAATTATGTTTATGTATTTTTCTTGCACCCCTTGTCTTATTAGAGCCTCCCATATATAATCATGTTCTAATGTATCGAACGCTTTGTTGAAGTCAATAAATCCAATAAAATATGTTTTATTATATTCTTTATACTTCTGCATTATTTGTTTTAGAGTGTGTATATGATCTATAGTTGAGAATTTGTTTCTAAATCCAGCTTGTTCCTTAGGTTGGTT
Organism: Euproctis similis; assembly: GCA_905147225.2. Classification (NCBI taxonomy): domain Eukaryota; kingdom Metazoa; phylum Arthropoda; class Insecta; order Lepidoptera; family Erebidae; genus Euproctis; species Euproctis similis. The sequence continues at coordinate 6,466,125 of LR990114.1, forward strand.
CTCATCTAGTGTATTGGTAATCCTACTTAATACAATTTTTGAAAATATTTTATAAACATTCGACATTAGACTAATGGGCCTGTAGTTTCCTATATCGCTTTTATCGCCTTTCTTATGTAGCAATATGATTGTTGATTTTGTCCAGTCTTCTGGGATAGTTTCCGTTTTGAGAATCTCATTGAACAAGTCTGTAAGTCTAGGTGCTATCACTGGTAACGTAGTTTTAAGAAGTTCATTTGTAATTAAGTCTGATCCTGGTGCTTTATCTAGCTTTTGTGATTTAATAGCTTTTATTACTTCTTCATTAAGAATTGGTTTAGTCTCCTCTTTGTTTACTGAATCATATTCCTTCATTACTTGTCCCGCTTTTTGACTTTTGTATAAATTTTGGTAGTATTCTGTTGCAATTTCTATTATTTCTGGTCTTTTGCTGGTCTTTCCCCTAGATTTATGTTTCATGTTTGGAATCCAATCTTTTTTATAGTCCATTTCTTTAAGTGCTTTCTTTAGTCCTCCAGATTTTTCTATATGTTTTCTTAATGTAGTTAACCTTTTTATTTTTCGTTCTTTCCTAAGTTGTTCACTAATCTTTTTGCTTAATTCTGCTATTCTTTGTCGATTACTATTAATATGTTTACCTTGTTAAGTATAAGTTGTTTCCGTTCTTGTAATAGTTGTTTACTTTTAACGGATATCTCTGTCTTACTCGTCATGTTCACTTTATTAGTTTCTATTTTTAATCGATTAAGCAACCTGGAATATCTTTCTTGAGTCGAAATACATTCTGTCCTCTTAACTTGCAAGGATTTTTCGAGGTTATTCAGAAGTATATAGTAATCTATATCTATAAGTATGTAGTAATCTATATCTATAGTAATATATAAATGTGAATGTAAGTTTGTTTGTTACGCTTTCACGCGATAACTCAACCGATCATCATGAAACTTTGTACACATATTCTTGGAGGTATTAGAAGTAACATAGGATACTTTTTTTTCTTCTTTCTTTCTTTAATTTACATATATTTGCACCCGAAGGAAAAACTTATAATATAGTCTACAAAAATATCCTACATAAATACTCTGCATTTATCTAATATATAAAATTTATATGTCACAATGTTAGTTACCGTATGGCTTCCGAAATGGCTATACCGATTTTTACCAAATTTTATATGCGTATTCAATAGGGCTAATATTCGGCTACTATCTATTTTTAATCTCCATAAATGTTACACTAATTTTTATTTTTTATATTTCGATATTAATCTGTTTTTTTTATTTTTTTACAAAACAGGATAGAAAAATACATACAACCCTCAATTTTAAACCCCCTATGATCCACCTCTATTTCTTAAATTTTATTTTTTGGCATGACAACGTTTGCCGGGTCAGCCTGTAATTAATAATGCTAATAATGTCAATCATAAATGATACAGGAATTTCCTTTTGTGAACTCAAAAGCACTCAGAAATATCTTGTGGCTTTAACTGCAATACTGGGTAGATTAATAGATTCTTAAAATAGGGTTTGCAGATGTCTATAGCATTCTCGCGTAGCAAAAAACAAATACAACTTTGATAATACAGATAATAGTTTATAGGGGAACCTTAAGGTTTATAGATATGTTTAATAGATTTGCTAGTGTAATCACAATAACATTGAAATTAGCATACAGAGTAGCTTTATATACCAAGTGGTATATAAATAGAAAATATATATTGTGATAACACAATCGAATCGGCTTTACTTCATAACTTTACTTCAAGTAGGAAACATGTGGCGCGGGTGGTTTTGGGGAATAATATGTCTTTATATCAGTGAGTTTGTTTTAATATATTGTTAATAACAGGGAAAATTATTTCAATCTTTTTATATTACATATCATAACATAACTTCACGCCGCCTTTTGTTACCCGAAGGTGTAGGCAGCGGCTGTTAAGCCTCGTCTCACCATTATGTTTACGTCCCAAATGTAATATGTGGCGAACCTATTGCCATACCGCTCACAAAGTTTTCAGTTTTATATTGATCACACATAACTTCCGAAAACAATTTCGAAAAGTCATTGGTGTGAGCCAGTGTCAGGAATCGAACCCGGACCTCTGGATCAGAAGCCGTGTGCTAGACCACTGGGCCACCGGGACTCAATCTTCTATATTCGTAATAATAAATTACATTTATTTTTGTGTAAATTGAATTATATTTTTTTTTTGCAGATATATTCTATTTAGTTAATAGTGCTGTGTTGAAATGTTATAAAAAGTAAGTACTGGGGAAAACATTTAAAGTGTTTTTTTTTTATGTAGCGCAAGAGTTTTTTATTTTATTACTCAAGAATTGTACAGCTATGTATATCTTACTTACAATTTATATAGAACTTGAACTTATTCTGGTGTATGAAATGCAATATTTGAAAATTTAATTGAAATACCTTTGACCTTTTGTCGTATGAGAGTAAAAAAGTTCCGTAAACCATTGGAAACCATCCAGATGTCTTGATGGAGCACATACTGTATCAAAATTATTTAAGGCCCTTCCATGAAAGCGGGTATGGTGTTTTTATATTTTTGGCCTTAAAATCTAGATGAAGTGCTACTGTGTATATTGGTTATAAACTTCTAGGTCTGTCTGTCTGGAGCATCTGCAGTACCGGGTCTCCGTGTCATAAATAAAGCTCGTACGGATTTAGCTAAACAATCGATCGATCTGATAACTTCATACGCATGTTTACGAATATTGTTGTTACAATAACTCAACCTTCCGAATGTTCATCATCATTAGCCTTTTGAGGTCCACTGCTGGACATAGGCCTCCCCCATAGAGCGCCACAACAGCCGGTCCGCTTAATCATGGGGGGATTTTGCCATAATCGCCACGCTTGGCAGGCGGGTTGGCGATCGCAGTAGGCTGTATTTTGTTGAGAAAGAATGCTGCTGCCCATTCTTCTAGCTTTTCCCTTAGTCGCCTTTTACGACATCCACGGGAAGAGATGGGGTGGCGGTATTCTAAGCCGGCGAATTCGAATGATCCGAATGTTGTTACTTCAACAAAATTGTAACAGGTTCATATCTGTTTTCTGTGAAATATAGCTGAATGTTTTACCGAAATCATTTAATCCTATGGAAATTAGGAATCACTTGAACTACTTAATAGTTTGTAATGAGTCGATCCCATGACTTTTGAATCAGAAGCGGGGAACTCGACTGCTGGACCATCGAGACTACAATTCTTCCGAGATTTGAACTATGATTCCTACTTACTCCTCCTCCTTGCGTCGTTTGTCCTCAATGCTGTGGGTACCTCCTTGGTGATTTTGCCATCACTCCCTATCTTCTCCAGCATGATGGTATCGATAGTCGCAACTTTAAGTTTTAAAAAATCAATTAAAAAATCAAGAAAAAATGAATTTTATTAGTGCTTGCTTTTCAGGAATACATCTCATTACATGGAAACGTCTTTGGAAAAAGCCTCATCAATTTTGGGCACATCTTTCTTCGATACAGACTTGCCAACCATATTTTATATATTCGGATATACAGGAAAAGAGAATAATGATGTTGACAAAATTATTCAAGCGTTTATGGATTGTAAATGCAGAAACGTGTGCCTTATGGATTGGTCAGCTGAAGCTAATAGCTATCTAGGTCCTTTAGTGGATCCGATTGTTCAAGCGATTGGAGTCCAAGCTATTGGTGTCAACTACTTAGTTGTTTGCGGATTGATGGAGAAAGTGAGTTTAAATATATTACTAGTTTTTAGTGGTAGAGCAGTTCGTTGCCTGAATGGGCCAGGTTGACGGGTAATACAACCACACAGAATATTGACGTAACGTTCATACCACATTTCATTAGGTAAGAGAGGTAACTGGAGATCCAATCCCTTTCTCTACCTCTTCTTCTCTATGACGGTATAGAGAAATAGATATATATAGAGAATAGTGTTAAATAAAGATATGTTAACTTAATTCATCCTCACCACATGTGATGGAATCGTGGAAATCATTTTCATTTTATTGGGACCTGTAGTATCTCTTTAGAGAACTCCTAAACCTCTGTATGTTTACCTTCTTTCTACTCAGTGTTTGGCATGAATGGGATGGCTCGACCGGTGAAATACGCATACGCATTTCGACCTTCTCCATCATTTTCTATCCCTATCCTACTCCCTTAAAGGTCGGCAACGCAACGGCAACACTATATATGTTGCTGATGTCCATGGGCGGCGCAGGTTGCTTACCATCAGGTGACCCGCTAGCTCGTTGCCCTCCCATAAAAAACTTTTTTTATGTGTAATATAGTTCAACTTTGATTAGTTGAAATGATCAACGTAGTATATACTGAGACACACGTGTTTTTTTATACATTTCAGTACAATGTACTTTTAGTCAACTTATAACTTAGTTCACGTGTCATATTTATTATAGAATAAAGTTTGTCCGGTTTATAAATATGTTGTGATATTTTGCAGGTTGCGATTAAGGTTGGTGACGCCTTAATACAGATGTCCAATGACGGCATGAACATTGGCACATTCATGTGTGTAGGACATTCTCTTGGCGCTCAGATGTGTGGTGCAATCGGCAGAAGAGTACAAGAAAAAGGGAAAAAGATACCACGGTAACATAGCTCTTTCTACAGTGCGGCTGGATAAAAAGACAGGAGTTTATTGACCACGTGGCCGGATAAAACTTATGGAAGCGAGAGTTGGGTATGGTAGAGTGTTTATCCTACTTTCATGCACTGCGCATAATCTACGCGCTACGAGTTACTCTCGCTGAGGTTATAATGAAGGAAGTTGAATTGAAAAAGAGTGTCGGTGTAATATAAGAAAGAGAATCCTCCGATGGTTCGGACATGTTGAAAGAATGGATGATGCAAGATTGACTAAGCAGATGCAATGCAAAAGCGGATGGATGTAGAAGTCGAGGACGGCTACGACACACCTTCGACGGCCAAATAGAACGAGTTCTGGTGGGAGGTGATAATAGAAGCCTCAAAAATCGACGCGCTTGTATGAAAAGAGTTATGAAAGTCAAAGAAGCTAGTAGAGACGTGTAAGAATTGTGTCTTATGGCCTCAAGGGATTTGGCGTGAAGTTATGTATGTATGAGCATGTATGTATACCTTAGGCTGTATTCTAATTATTGGGGTTATTAGTAAGAGTTTATTGAAACATTACAAATCAAATTACAGATTTCTTACTAGTTTTAATGATAGCGCCTGTTCAATAATTAATAGCAATGAACCAACGATGAACAGCAAGTAACACTGGTAATCTAACCAGCCCCGTGTATGTAGTTGAGGCATTACAATCCTGATTACATTTGGTCCTATAAACAGACAGCAACACTTATTTTTCTATGAGTAACAGTAACTAATGAGATACATCTGGTTTTCAAACTAACCAACTACCGTTTCTATTATTTAACACGGGATATTAGTTTAACATTTTATTTTGTATATAGATACAATTTACAAAAAAATATCAATTCATAACATTTTTTAATGGGATAAAAGGGCAAACGAGCAAGTGGGTCACCTAATGGTAATCAACTACTAACCGCCCATGAACACCGTGGTGCGTTGCCGTCCTTCAAGGCAGTAGGAGGGGAAATCAAGGGGAAAGTGGATCGGTCTTTCGAATACCTTTCCTACAAAACAAAACGATCGTGGTATTTTACCGGTCGAGCCGGCCCATTCTTCCAGCGAACTGCAAGACTCTACCACTGTAAAAATATCGGTTTGGGTCAAATCCAAAAAGTTATTAGATTGGGAAAGAATTTGAGCTCAAAGCTACTGATTCAGTAGTGGAATGCTGAAGTAACTGTAAGCTGGACTAGGCCAACGAGATGATAATATTTCTTAATTTTGCCTAACTTCATTTTACAGCATCACCAGCTTAGATCCAGCGTCAGTTTGTTTCCAACATCCTATTGAGTTTCTGAAACCCGTTGGCAGAGATTGTGCCGAATTTGTCTATAATATTCACACCGATCCAGGGAAATATGGTCTCAGCAAGTCCACTGGACACGCTGATGTTTGGGTCAATTATGAATATTACCAGGCTAACAAAGTGCAGCCGAACTGTAAAAAAGAAACTCTGCCGCTTACTATTAAAAGTAAGTAAAATATACCACAATGCAAAAGAGTATGAATGCAGGAGTCGAGGACGGGCAAGACACACATTCTCTCTGCCTACCTCGCAAGGGATTTGGCATAAAGTTATGTATGTGTATGTAAAATATACCAAGAGTGATAGAGCGAGTTAGTGTAAAATAAACAGCCAACTTGGCAATCAGATCAGCTACCTACAAACGTTGGTCTTATCTTCAAAGCAAAGGAATTCTTCTCATATTGACAGTTTTAACATTAGCTTTCTGTTCCCAGGTTTCTGCAGCCATCTTCGGTCATGGCAACTGCTAGTAGAATCATTAAGATATCCAAAAAGCGTAGTTGCATCAAAAGCAAAATCGTCAGCTGACTGGACAGGCGGCAACCAAGAGAACAGCACCAAATATATTGGAGACTTGGTCGATACAAAGTAAGTTTCTTATTAACTGCTAGTAACTTCACGCTATCAATATCTGAAGGTATAGACAGCGTCATTACGCCTCGACGTGTCATAATTAACTGTTCTTGTAATATTATTGTGGTACAGCCAAACAGTTCGCTGCATGAATGGGCCGGTTCGACAGGTGAAAAACCATGACCTCTCAGAAGATCGACGTAAGGTGGCTCATGCCACGTTTCGTTTGGTGAGAGGGGTACCCGGAGGGCCACTCCCCTTCTCTATCCATTCCTATCCCTACTATAACCCTTAAAGCGAAATTTATTTCGCCTGAGCAGTAATGAAGTAGTAAATATACAGTCTTATTAGATCATTCGTCCATCAACAACGTCCCGGCATTTCAGAGATTAATCGGAAAAAACATACATACAAAAATTTAAAATTGTTATTTTGATACATGTACCGTATTTATATTCATATGCATGTAATAAAAAGCGGTTATTTCAATATTACAAACAGTCAATGCAATTTCATTAACATTTATAGATAGTTCTATAAAATAGAGCAAGAAGAATCACAAAATCATACATGGCTAAATTTTTTGTTTGGACAGTGCTGATGGCGATTATTACTTGTGCACCAACACATCACCCAGCTACGGCATGTACACCGATGGACTGAATCCAGACAACTGTCCGCGATCAGGTAAAAAAGCCGAAGAGGACGTGGAAAATGATGTAATAGATGACAAAGAATATATCGAACATTTTGTAAAATCTGAAGACCCTGTTCTAGAACTATGAAATATATATTGATCTATAGATTGACTGGCTTTTTTCTTATGACACACATAAAACATAACTTCACGCCATTTTCTACCTGAAGGTGTAGGCAGCGGCTGTTAAGCCTCGTCTCCCCGTTATGTTTACGTCCCAAATGGTCCCGGTCCCGGTACGGCAAAGTTTTTAGCCGTCGATATTTATCATACATAACTTACGAAATGAATTTCGAAAAGTCATAGGTCAAAGCCAATGTTAAGGATTCGAACCCGCGACCCCTGGATTCAGAAGGAGGTGTTTGACCACAGGACCACTGACATACTTTAGTTAATTAGATATCCACTTAGGGGGCGTCCATAAATAACGTGAGGTGTTTTTTTTAATTTTCTGTCCCTCCCTCCCCCGTGGTGAGATGTCGTGATATTTTTTTCAACCCCTTCCCCCATTCCCCAATCTCACGTGAGATTTTTCAGAATGTGGGTTTCCTAAGTAAACGCGTTGGGTTGTTAATGCAGAAAGAAAAAGAAAATAATTTGCTTCGTGCTTTTATTTACGACTAGTTAAGACAAGTAATCAATATTGCTGAGAGTTATAAACGTAATAAAAAAATAAAAATAGAATACGTACTTAAATCATGACTACTTTGATAAAAAGAAAATGATATCTACTCTAATCCAGTCCATGGAGAATTATGCGCGGTCTCAAGAGAGACTGTTGGAACCAACATGTCCATATGATTTTCAGTAAAATCATCTGCTCCTTCGTCTTCGTTCTGTTCTAGCCACTACAATCCGTTGGCGCTTGCACACATGGTTTGACATTCTGTAGATGTATAACTTCGAAGTATGAATGAAATGATTTCTTTCGAACAAATTAGTTAATAATCTTAATCGTATTACGATGACGCTCAAGATTAAATCTTGAGCATGTACGTACAGTTTGGATTGAATGGACCAAAAAGGTATAATTTTGTAAAAATTGCGTGATATTTATAAACTCCGTCTCCCTAACGTGAGATTATATGAGACTTGACTCGACACCCTCCCCCCCTCCCGAAATCATCTCACGTAATTTGTGGACGCCCCCTTACAGTATGTATATACTAGCAGACCGCGCGAACTTTGTTTCGCCATATTTTATACATTTATCACAAAAAGATTATTTCTCCGCTTATATTAATCATAGCCTGATGAATCATATAACCTAAAGCCTAACACTACTTTTTTTATTTGAACTGCAGTTCCTCAGATCAGCGGCTTAAAACAAATAACCAAGCAATTGATGATTTTCTAGAGAGAGAGAAGATAATTTGCCAGTACCTAACATTTATATATAGACTAGCTGCCCCGCGAACTTTGTTCCGCATCAAAAGTAATAAATAAAATACCACCATGTAAATATGACCCAGGGATCCTTCTATATTTTAATTACAATTACCTACTTTGTGTTTCCATTTAGTTTTGGGATTATAAGTAGGTATTTTTTTATTTAAAAAAATAATATACTTTGTGATTGGTAGATTTCATTTAAAAAACCAACACATTTTTGAAAGAATTTTTGAAATCTTACCAGGGGTTTCCGAGATTTGCGCGTTCAAACAAACAAACTATTCCGCTTTATAATATTATAAGTAAATAGATATACTTACATGCACTAGTAGCTTATATTGTTCCATTTTGTCATAAAAATCTAGAATAATAGCCACTTTTTCTGCTTAGATATCTTAAACTACTCTATTTACGGACTGTCCTATACACGAATTGGGATTATACTAACTAATGCACATCATAATAATTACCAGCAATGTTATTAGTAAAAAACTGGTAATTAGCGGCTTTTTTGAAAACATATTTAAGTAGACAAAAACAGTAAGTACCTCCTTAACTAAAAAGCGATAAATAACGTAATTAACTAATTTGTCTACTTACTTAGAGCTGGGTATGGCAGAGTGTGCATGAAAGTAGAATAAACGCGGTAGAAATGAGGGCTCTACGCAAAATCTGCGGAGTGACACTCGCTGACCGCGTAGAAAACAAGGTTGTAAGGAAGGAAGTTGGTTTGAAAGAGAGTGTCGGTGTAAAAGTAAGAAAGGGCATGCTCCGATGGTTCGGACATGTAGAAAGAATGGTTGACGCAAGACTGACTAAGCAGATATACAATGCAAAAGCGGACGGATGTAGGAGTCGAGGACGGCCAAGACACACATTCCAAGACCAAATAGAACGTGTTCTGGAGGAAGGTGATGTTAAGAGCCTCAAAAACCGACGCGCGTGCATGAAAAGAGTTATGAAAGTCAACGAAGCGAGTGAGGTGTGTAAGAATCGTGCCCTATGGCGCTCTGTTCTCTCTGCCTACCCCGCAAGGGATTTGGCGTGAAGTTATGTATGTATGTATGTATGTCTTCTTACTTAATACTATATACAAAACGTAATAGTTTAATAAAGTCAGTCTTTAACTATTAGAATACGCAATTTACAATTGTCACTTATTTTTGGAGTCAGTACCAGCTTAGGTATCTATTGTGTTGTATGACACGCATGGTCGTCAAAGGTGTAATCTTTTACCGGCACCTACATACTGGAAAGTAATGCAGAAATAAAAAAAAATCCAGAATTGTGTCTTAACTCCTAGCCGTATAAGAGTTCTGCAGCTCATCTGCACAGATCATCAGCATAGAAGTATCAGATGTTGATTCAAGCATACCTTCCAAGCAGCACGTTAGGGGCCGCCCATTAATCGCATGAGGTTAGAAAGGGGGGGTCTAACAAAAACCACGAAATATCACGAGGGGGAGGGGGGTGTTGTAAGATATCACGTGTATTTATTTTTTCCACCTTATTATTAGAATAAAATAGATTAGTGTATGCCCAGAATCGATCCCACGACTTTCTGATTCATAAGCAGGCCGCTTGAGTACTCGACCAGCGAGATTGGTGATGAATTAAAGATAATACTCTAAAAACTCTAAGATTCTTTGTATGTATAAATACAAAAAAATAATAATAATAATCTAAAAATACACTTGATGTTGGATGGGGGGGGGTTAGTTTTAAATGTCACCACGTATCACCATGGCGGAGGGGGGGGGGGGTCAAAAAATGATGACAAAAAAACATCACTGCAACAGTTCTGTGTCTTCTTCATCAGCACAGCACCATCATATGTTGAGAATTAAGATCCACCTCCTGTTTTGAAGTCGGTTTAAAATTTAATGCATTGAGAATATAAATTGCTTGGTGTTTTAAATTATTATCATGCATTTACCTATCCATCTAACCCTGGAAGAATAGAAATCAAACAAGCTAGCGTTTTAGGAATATTTCTCATTGATTAACAATATATTTATTCCTAAGGCATGCCTAGACACACGAGACACGAGGCGTGGCGTGATAAACTAAACAATACTTGTAGGCAGTGTCTGTTAAGCCTCGACTTGCCGTTATGTTTACGTCCCAAATGGAACAGGCGACGAATCTATTGCCATACCGGGCACAAAATTTTCAATAACCGGTATTTGTACAAAACTTCATATTTTGTGAGCAAGAATTTGAACTCACGACTTCTTCATTCGAAAGCGGGGTGCTCGACAACTGGACCACGTAGACATTTTAGGAAATAAACTTTTATTTATTGCTTCCGAGGAAAACAAATACTTGATTTGGCGGGAAAATCTTTCACGATTTTCTTTCACGTTTATTTCTCATGCTTTATAAAACAAACAAAAAAGCAGGTAAATATGTGTTTTTTTGTAATAACATCATTTCTGAATACTAGAGAAATATGAGAACAAAAAAAATAATCCGTAATCCAAGGTTGCATCAATTTCTTTGTCCACTCATTGAGAAATCATCGGCGCCATAATAATCAGTGCTTATGTGATAGCAGTACGATACGCGCGCATCCGCACACTTGTGTGCGGAAAAAAAGATAATTACCTTTTAAAATAGAAAAACCTCTAATTATTGTGTTTTAAAATGATAATATACTATATAAGCATTATTATTAATAATAATAATAATTAATTTATAGAAATAGAGGCAATTGCCCTTTAAATTAAAAAAAAATTAAGAGTAGTTTGGGTTAGGGTTAATTTTTTTTTTTGAGATATTTGCCACCGACTATTATCGTCCTAAGATAAAAAAACAAATTATTAAATTACGTATGCAGTATTTTAGTGGAATAAAAATGTATAAAATTAATTTCAGCATAACAACGTTACTAATATTATGTTAGTATTTTTATTTCTTATTTATGAAATATTAAATCTTTAATAATATGTTACTACTTTTTTTTTCATTTAACTCGGGACTGTTCGTATTTATTAGTTTAATTTTGCTTTTTAATAGGTTATTAAATAGCTATATTTTTTAAATTGTATCAAAAGAGTACAGTATTTTCTCTTTTTTTTTTATTACTTACAAAGTGTAATTTCATTAAAATTGTATTCTAATTTCGATAATATTTATAATGCTATTTCAGCCACACATATACTATCTAATATTTTTACTATTATTTTTAGCATTACTAAAATTCAGTCGTCCAGCCACACTAAAATGTTACAAAGGGTAAGTGATTTTAATATATTCTCATAAATAAGAAAAACTTTCCTGGAAATTTACAAATGATATCATGTATAATTAATAAAAAATCGATTACTTAATAATGCAGCACCCAACTTCTAAATCAGAAGTCCCTGCTTTGAATCCCAGTGCATGATACGTGACATGAGTCTTCCCAGTGTGAAAAATATCTATAGCTGACGTAAATTCGTTTCAACAACAATAACGGCTAGAAAAATTGAGACCAAATGACAAATATTTAGAAATAATTTTATCATGATATTTAGCCTTTAATATCCCAAGTTGTAAGTTAACATGAAAAATTATAAGCTTGTATCGGGCACAATTTCATTACTTCATATAAATATACACCAGGATCTCTTTTTTTTTACAAATTTTACAATTAGCCAGTGGTAGAGCCAAGCAGTTCGCTGCAAGTATGGGCCGGCTCGACCGGTGAAATACCACGACCTCTCAGAAGACCGACGTAAAGTGGCTCATGCCGCGTTTCGTTCGGTGAGAGAGGTACCCAGAGGCCCACCCCCTTTCCCCATCCTTTCCCTATCCCTTAAAGGTCGGCAACGCAACAGTAACATTATATGTGTTGCTGCTGTCCACGACACGGTTTACATAACTTCACGCTAAATCCCTTGCGGGGTAGGCAGAGAGAACGGAGCGCCATAAGGCACGATTCTTACACACCTCACTCGCTTCGTTAACTTTCATAACTCTTTTCAAGCACGCGCGTCGATTTTTGAGTATCCTAACATGATCTTCCTCAAGAACAAGTTCTTATTCAAGCAGTTAAGGATATATCCTATGTCTACTAAAACTAATACGAAAACAATGTAACATCTGCTCGTTTGCACTCCAATCCCATAAAAAAAAAATTTTCGTCTGTCTGTCTATTCCGGGTAATCTCTGAAATGGCTGGACCGATTTTGACGGGTTTTTTATTGGAGTACCTTATTTAGGCTGCCCATTCTTAGAAAAAAACTTTTATTTATTGCTGCCGCAGCTCGAAACAAAGTTCGCAGGGTCAGCTACTGTTAAAATTAAATTAGCATACTCAAGCCCAACCCACTTGAGAAAGTTATATAATAAATTGATGTTTGTTTATGGCTAAAGCAATACATCCGAATGCGAACCAAGGTTAATAAAAAGTGGAATAATAGGTCATTATGGTTATGTCACTTAATTTAAAACATGGTTGCACGCAATCGCTTTCTTTTGACATAACACCAAATTCTTACCTGTTCCAATAGTACAATAATATTGATCAAAAAAATCGTAATGAATTTCATTAATAATATGTACATTATTGCGTTAACTTCCGAAAACAATTTCGAAAAGTCATTGGTGTGAGCCAGTGTCAGGATTCGAACCCGGACCTCTGGATCAGAAGTCGTGTGCTCGACCACTGGAGTGATAAATATCGATGACTGAAAACTTTGTGCCCGGTATGGCAATAGGTTCGCCACCTATTCCATTTGGGACGTGAATCTAACTGCGAGTCGAGGCTCAACAGCCACTGCCTACCTTCGGGTATAAAAAGGCGTGAAGTTTAGATTGGTTCAGTAGGTTAAGTGTCACCTCAGATGGCAATCGAAACATACAACCAACTACCTGCAGACAGGGTTCGCTGTGAGATTCATCGAAGATGCCTTCTGCCAATTTTTGGTAATGAGAAATAAAAGCAGGCTAAGGTCGTACTCAAAATATTTTTCATCTTGTCAAATCATTTTTTTGTGTTGGTATCAAAACACTCTCCCATTTTTTTAATTATCCAATTTAATTGCCCTGCGTATACTTGCATAATAATATAATTGGAAATGGTTTATTCAATTAGAATTTAGGTTATATGTTAAGTAGTATATTGTGCTCACTGCTCACAATGAAATGTTTACATACAAATTTACTTTAAAAATCAAATATAATCAACAACAAAATCAGGTTAACATTATTTACGAATTAATTAGTAAAGAATATAATATGAATTCTCGGTGGTTTAGTGGTCGAGCACCCCGCTTCTGAATCAAGAAGAAATATTGCACACTGATGACTTTTCGAACTTTCAAAATTAATTTCGAATGTGCAATACATATTGATAACTGAAAACTTTGTGCCCGGTATGGCAATAGATTTGCCACCTTTTCCATTTGGGACGTAAACATAACAGCGAGTAGAGGCTTCACAGCCGTTGCCTACACCTTCGGGTAAAAAAGGCGTGAAGTTATATTATGTTATAATGTAGGTGTGTTCATTAACAGAGAGAATAGATTTCTTAAACAGGTCAGTGCGCTTCATCACCTACGACCTAGCTTCAGCTCGCTCAGTTGAAGCGTTGGCCTCCGTAATAAGCAAAAAAAAAATTAATAATTATTCGACCGAGGAAATACTACGAGCTCTTAGAATATCGACGTTAATTCGCACAGTCCGGGTTTCGTTTGGTAGGAGAGGTAAGCGGAGGAACAACCTCCGGTAGGGGTACCCTCTTCCCATCCCACTCTCTAAAAGGCTGGCAAAGCAAATGTAACATTATCAGTGTTGAAGTTGTCCATGGACGGCGCTAATCACTTACCACCGGTTGACCCGCTTACTTGTTGTTTGTCACCTCTTTTGGTCATAAAATTAATGTTTACTATTTATTAATTTACGTCTCGGTGGTCCAGTGGTCGAAGTCCCGCTTCTGATTCGGAAGTCCAATGATTTCTCTGAATTATTTTCGAAAGTTATGTATGATAAATATCGATGACTGAAAACTTTGTGCCCAGTATGACAATAGGTTCACTGCCTATTCCATTTGGGACGTTATGATACCGGCTGCAGCAATTAGGTCGAGGGTTCGATTCCCACCCGAGCACAAATATTTGTGACAAACATGAATATTTGTGTGGGGCTTGGTTTTTTTTTTGTGTATTATAAGTATGTATTTAGAAAAGAAAAGTATATATGTATTAATATCCGTTATCTAGTATCCATAACACAAGCATTTAGTTGCTTAGCTTGGAACTAGAGGGCGCAGTGTGTATTGTGTCCAAGATATTATTATTTTATTATATTTAACAGCCGCTCACTACACCTTCGGGTAGAAAAATGCGTTATGTTACCTTATGTTACATTTAACCATAGGTCCATTACTTATACTTAGTAATAATATAGTTAACATTTGCCGTCCAATTCGGTTGTCTGTCCATATACAAAATAGCATGAAATCGATCATAAATTTGCATTAATTTTCGTTCCTTCGCTTTAGACATCACATAAGTATGTACAGATACCTACTTACATCTGTAAAACATCATATTACGTAAATATATCATGACCGACATTGTAGAACGAATTGTTGAAATCCATGTCGAGTTGACTATTAATATTCAGCTATTTCAAGTACAATATAGTGACAGATATGTGCATATAAATACTTTGCTATATCGAATCGTATTGTTTAAACAGATAACTTAATAATATCAAAATAAAAAAAACTTTATTTTCATTGGTCTTCACAGGCACTTGAAAATAGTCAGTAAATACAGATATAAACTTATTATTAGGTGTAGTTAAAACATAACATATTAAAACACGAGCGCCCTTGAAGAAAGAGCCTCCTTGGGATAAGAACATACAGATTACGGACGCAATCACCATGAGCGACCCGATTCCGAGCGTTGAGGCTGTCATGAGAAGTACCTGGCCAGAAAACTAAAGTCAAAATTTTTATTCTGGAATATTAGCATAATTTATTCCAGAACACAAGAGAAATGAGTAATCCAATTATGGACTCATATATTCCGGTATTAAATAACGTAAAAACACCTTCATAATTTCACACCATTTTCTACTCGGAAGACAGCAGCTTTTAAGCCTCGACTCGCCAAATGTTTACATCCCAAATGTAATCCCAAACGGTGGCGGAGAACCTATTGCCATACACCTGGCACAATATTGTCAAACATACATATTTGTCACAAAATAACTTCCGAAAAGACACTGGTGTTAGCCTGGAATCTATCCCACGACTTCTTGATTCAGAAGCGGTGAGCTCGACCACTAGACCACCGACACTAAGATACTAAATAAGATTAAGATATTCAGAGCAAACGTTATATAACCTTGTTGATTTACGTGATCCAGTAATGACTTTGAATAGTAGTAGCCTTCAACAATAAACCTTCTAGCTATTTCCTTTAGATAGCTACAGATGGGGACTTAACTCGTAGACAATATGGCCTCTTCGTGTTAAGAATATATCATAAGCAGTTAAGATTACTGACTGGTCTCGTGGCTAGCTGGTAAATTTTTCCCACTCATAAAATTATGGAAGCGAGAGTTGGGTATTGGCAGAGTGCGCACGTAAGTTGGATAAACGCGGTCTAAATAAGGGCACTGCGCAAAATCAGTGTAGTAACTCTGTCTGGCCGCCGCGAAAACGAGGTTGTAAGGAAAGAAGTTGTTGGATTGAAAGAAATTGTCAGTGTTAAATTAAAAAGGGCGTGCTCCGATAGTTCGGACATGTAGAAAGAATGATTGATGCAAGATTAATAAAGCAGATATTCAATGCAAAAGCGGATCGATGTTGGAGTCGAGGACGGCCAAGACACACATTCCATGATCAAATAGAACGTGTTCTGGAGGAAGGTGATGTTAGGAGCCTCAAAAATCGACGCACGCGCATGAAAAGAGTTGTGAAATTTAAAAAAGCGAGGGAGGTGTGTAAGCATCGTGCCTTAGGACGCTCTGTTCTCTCTGGCTACCGTAAGGGGCAAGGCGTGAACGTGTCATACACACTTGTTGTTTTTTAATGATGATATAAGTACGTACCTACGTAACAAAAACTACTTTATAGCTTGATGAAGAACAATTTAACATAAATTTCAATACAAGTATATCAAGTTAAATACTGTTAATTAACTAATATTGTTTTGTAACTGACAAAAGAAAGTTGACAGGATTCTGTTGTAATAAATGCCTTCAATATGGCTTTCAAGTATTGTTGCCAACATCCTTGTACTTGTGTGGCAATTATTAATTGGCGATAAGTTAGATTGATGATTGCGATTTCCCAAGAATTCCCATGAATCTCTTAGGCAAGGACAGAGGGTTCCACATAAACACCAGGATTCTTGGGCCTGTTGGTACCTATCAAAGGTATTCCCTTAATTTAAAGAATAACGCAATCAATAGAACTGTATTTGTTTAAATTGACGCAAAAAAAAATATATTAATATTTCAACCATATAGTTCTGATAATATAACATCAGATTGTATAATAATATAGGTATATAATAGCGATACTTTTATTATATATTTTAAATGGTTTGAAAATAATATTTGGCACATGAGTTTCCTGTCCGGTTCTTCTCACGATAGCCCTTAAATAGAACCGCTCGTGGCGATTGCGTCCGTGCGTTCATGTTACGCCGAAGATTTCTATGCAATTTATTAATGTGTTAAATTTCATGTATCTATTGACTGTATTAATTGTCTGTGAAGACATAATTATATAGGTGCATATGATAAAATCGTAGAAAAGTTGAAGCGAGCACATTGAATATTTCTTTTAGAATACTTGGGACATGATCTACAATCCATAGCAAACCTATAAATATGTTTTTTTTCTGTTTATCTGTTTGTCTGTATGTTTGTTACGGATAAACTCTAAATGTACCGCATGCGTGTATGTTGAATTTTGCATTAATTTGGTGTGAGTAATTAACCCTTATAATGACAAAGGCGTATTAATTTTGCTGCTTTATAGCGTCCACGCAGACAAAGTCGCGAACAACAGCCAGTATAAAAATAAAGATATTTTGATATTATGACATTTTGTATATTTTTACACTTTTACGCTTTTATGGCCTATATCAACGGGTGAAAAATGTGAAAAGTTATTATCATCATTTGCCTTTTGAGGTCCACTGCTGGACAGGCCTCCCACATAGAGCGCCACAACTGCCGGTTCCAAAAAACCACCCCATGAGTGAACCATGGGGTGGTTTTTGTTATAATCGCCACGCTTGGCAGGCGGGTTGGCGATCGCAGTAGGCTGTATCTTGTTGAGAGAGAATGCTGCTGCCCATTCTTCCAGCCTTTTCCCTTAGTCTACGACACCCACGGGAAGAGATGGGTCGGCGGTATTCTAAGCCGGCGCCACACAGCATTATTATGTTTCTGAACATTTAGTATGGACATATTTTAAGCAAACAATCTGATAAACCGCCTTTTGGTTTGTCTTATGTTAAGGAAAAGTTTTCAAACAATGTATAACGAAATACTAACTTTAAGATAAGATTAAAAAGTAATTAACTTAGTTAAATAAACTTGGTTATCATAATGTGGAACATAGTTACTCCATTTACACAATCTACTTAATCAGTGCTCATCTTATTGTCAAGTTTAGGTATTATTTTGCCTTGAGCTGGTTCACCATTCCTTGGTCTTGAACTAGTTTTTAAAGCCATAAGGAGCATATTATAATAATAATAATATCTTGGACACAATACACACAGCGCCTTCTAGTTCCAAGCTAAGCAACTAAATGCTTGTGTTATGGATACTACATAACGGATATTAATACATATATACTTTTCTTTTGTAAATACATACTTATAATTAAGATTACGTTTTGAAATTGTAAGTATTCTCGGTGATCCAGTGGTCGAGCACACGGCTTCTGATCCTGATCCACGGGTTCGATTCCTGACACTGGCTCACACCAATGACTTTTCGAAATTGTTTTGGGAAGTAATGTGTGATAAATATCGATGACTGAAAACTTTGTGCCCGGTATGGCAATAGGTTCGCCACCTATTCCATTTGGGACGTAAACATAACGGCGAGACGAGGCTTAACAGCTGCTGGGGTTCACACCTTCGGGTTACAAAAGGCGTGAAATTATGTTATGTTATTTATGTTTTGGAATTGAAAATTGTATAAAAACCTACATTTGTCTATAACGAACCATAAATATCATGCAATATGAATTATACCGGGCCGGCTAATATTTCACAAAAGATCGCTTTTCCATGAAACGACTTTTGTATATTGTTAATTAAAAAACTTAATATAAACTGTCTTTGTTTACAGCTCATTAGAAAGTTACCAATCCAGTTCACTAAAGGAACCATTAAATATAAGACCGTGTTTGGATCCCACACTACCCACAGTGATCTACACTTTTGGCTACCGAGGCAAGTCATCCGGCAATGCAACTAGAACTGTCCTATCAGCGTACATAAATAAGAAGAAAAAGAATGTAATACTATTGGACTGGGAGGAAGAAGCCAAGAGTGGAGTGCTGGGAATAGCTTTAGGATATGCGCTAAATGCTGTTCCTAACGCAAAGACGGTAACAACTTCTTAATTTTTGTAAAGTATTGTCCTGCTCTCAATAGCGATAATCACTTATTGGTTCCAGTTGGTCCGAAGCTTACATCAGAAGTGGGATTGCTAACCTTTAATCAATAAGACAGCATCTAAGCGTAGGTATATAAACTGCTGGATAGTTGAAACCGTTTTCAGTTTTATCATTAGATTATTTCTTGATCAAGCTTTGAGTGCCTAATTTTTATGTAAATTTTGTAACCTTATAGAATATCAAGCAATAATCTTATTTTTTCCGAGAAATTTTCCACCTGGCTACATTTTTTTATAGTAGCCATGTACAAATATGGCTGTCTTATTAATATGAGTGACAACACATAACAGGTTTGTTGGAACAAAGGCCTTTGCATTTTTCCATTTAATTTATTGTATAAACAATAACAGAAAAAAATTGGCAACTGTTCAGCACGCCAGTCAGGATCCTTTGTACACCTTTTAGTGAATACGTAACCTTTTATATAGATAACAAATAACAATGATCCTTACGCGCCGTTGCTGAGTCGTAGTTCTTGTCCGATGCGTCACATCACTTTGGTACACCTATCTGTAAGGCAAATTATTCTGAAGAGATCCTAAATCTACTTGACTCAACTCTTCTTTTTAACGAGAATTTCACTAAACTTGGTTATTAACACATTTTATCTGATCACTATATTTAGGTCGGAAGAGAACTAGGAGATGCACTGATGGAACTGTCATTATCAGGAGTTAACATGACTGATATTCATCTTGTGGGGCATTCTTTAGGGGCTCACATCATGGCCTTCGCTGGAAGGCGAGTCAGAGAAAACGGTCAAGTAGTTACAAGGTATAGGAAGAAAATATTTTATCAAGAACAAAATTCACTAAAAAAATATATGAGTTAAATCCTAAAAAGTAAATCATGGCAATTATTGAAATGTCATCATTTTACAGAATCACAGGTTTGGATCCGGCAAGAGCTCTTTTTGAAGGAACCTTAGCCCTGCAAACTGGGCTAGATCGCACCTGTGCCAAATTCGTAGATATCTTGCACACGGACCCTGGTGGTTACGGCATCAGCACCTCCGTGGGCACGGTGGATATCTGGCCAAATTACGAGCGGAACGGAGGGACACAACCTGGTTGTCCCATTGGCGATTTTGATATGTTTACACGTGAAGGTATATATAGCCCTATATTGACCTAGACGAACCTACCGCCATGAAATCAAGGATGTGTTAGGCAAAAGTTAAATCAAGGATTTAAAAATGCTCTCGGTGGTCTAGTGGTCGAGCACCCCGCTTCTGAACCTAAAGGTCGCGGCTTCGAATCCTCACACTGGCTCACACCAATGACTTCGAAGTTCTTTTCGGAATTTATGTGTGAGAAATATAGATGACAGAAAACTTTGTGCCCGGTATGGCAATAGGTTCGCCACCTATTCCATTTGGGACGTAAACATCACGGCGAGACGAGGCATAACAGCCGCTGCCTACACCTTCGGGTAGGGGAGAAGTTATGTGTTAGATCAAGAGTGGCCACAACGGTCAAGCATGTATGAAAGCGATAATGAAAGTGGAGGAAGCCAGAAATGCATGTCAGTAGGTATCGTAGCAACTGGAAAGAATAAGTCTCTACCTTCCCCCCATGGGAAAAAGGCGTGATTTTATGTATATATATTATACAAAAACGTATACGCACAAAACATGGTCAGGCTATTAACACTACTTATAACTCAGGAATGGTTGGATGATCTTTGATTTTTGGACTTGACTCTAGTTGAATAATAGAAATATCAATAAAAAAAAACTAATCACAAAATATTTTAAAACACTTTCATACAATTGGTTATCATAGATGCTATTTTCATTGTTGTCGTGGCATTCATTTAGAATTTGAACGTCTGAGGCTCTATTTAATTCCGAAGCAGGTGCTCGATCATCATCCACCAAGACTACAGCAACGGGAACCAACTGCATACATCATGCAACTTTCAAAAATTAAACATAACCCAAGGAAATACCAATTTCCTTCACACACTTTTTCAACAATTTGATAACATTTATTCATATTTTTTACATAACTTTTAAGCATTTCGCTGCAGGAATGGGCCGGCTAGAGCGGTGAAATACCACGACCTCTCAGAAGATCGACGTAAAGTGGCTCATACCGCGTTTCGTTCGGTGAGAGAGGTACCCGGAGGCCCACTCACCTTCCCCATCCCTTCCTATCCTACTCCCTTTAAGACCGGCAACGCAACTGTAACACTATATGTGTTGCAGGTGTCCATGGGCGGCGCTAGTCACTTAACATCAGGTGACACGCCTACTCGTTTGCCCTCCTATCCCATAAAAAAAAACTTAATCTGTGCAATAATTAACTATAAGTATTTTTAATGAGGCTTTTATATACAGACTAATATCTAATGAGTAATATTTTCCAGACCTGTGTAACCATGACCGCTCGTGGCAGTACTTCTCGGAATCTCTAGCAGCACCAACATCTTTCCCATGCTCTGCTGCAGAAAACTACGGAAAATGGATTACTGGCGACTACCAGACTAACACCATTTATATAGGTGATTTAACTAGCATGAGGTGAGTACGATAAAAACCCTTTTTACTAATTTTTTGGGCCCAAATAGATAGCGTAACCTATTGCCACGTATTGGGTACGTTTATGTTTATCGTTACGTTTATATCCCATCCAGATAATTTGCGGTAAGTTATTTTTTGTCAGCCAGGATTCGATCTCAGAACTACCTAACTAGAAGTCAGATTGATGAACAACTAGTCCATTGGTGCTTAAAATTGCCATTGACATTTGATGGCACTATTCTATTGACCATAAGTAGTTTATTTTTATATGAAAAGTTATTATCATAAATGTGCATGTCATTATATAAAATAAGACGTTGTTTGGTCAACATAATTAATTTTTAAAAAAACTCCTCAAGTGTCTCTGGCACAAAAAGATTTTTTTGAGTAATTTATAGTAAACAGCTATTATAACTATGGTTTTTTTGGACCTTGATCTATGCATCAATACCCAAATGAAGTATTTACATAAGTACCTATTGTTTTTGTTTGTTGGTTCACCTTCCGTAACAACAAAATGACTGACAATTTAATTTTACATATTTAA
The DNA here is from genome assembly GCA_905147225.2 of Euproctis similis. NCBI lineage: Eukaryota > Metazoa > Arthropoda > Insecta > Lepidoptera > Erebidae > Euproctis > Euproctis similis. Next base: position 6,488,460 of record LR990114.1, read on the forward strand.
CTACATTAATGTTTAACTTCTCGCCTTTGTTACCTGAAGGTGTAGGCAGCGGCTGTTAAGCCTCATCTCGCCGTTATGTTTACGTCCCAAACGGGTCGGCTCTCTCCCGATCCCACTCGGCGGCCTCTTTCTGGAGCATTACAGCTTCGCAGAAGGACACCACAACCCTCCACTCCTCAAATCGATATATCAACCTAGTAGTAGCAGTCGCTATTGATCAATCGCTATCGATTTTTCAACGACTAATTCGGTCAGTCATGAGTAATCTACGCCCGAAACCAATAATTAATCAATCCCAATCCGAATTTTGTTATCTAAGATCAATATTTCAATCCATTTCTACTAATAAACGTGTCAATAATCAATCCATGGATTTATTTTGTTTGGGGAACGGCCGAAACCAATAATCAATCCCAATCCAAATTTTGCTATCTAAGATCAATATTTCAATCCATTTCTGTTATTAAGTGTGCCAATAATCAATCTATGGATTGATTATGCGATCTCTAGAATCAATCTATCTTTGGGAGGGCGGATCAGAGATTAGAGATTGAAATTTGTTCTAAAATGACAGTTTGCGCGTGCCAATATTCGATCCGATGGCTTTGACACTGACATCGATCACCGTAATCAATCTTAGATTTCAATCCGAGAAATTCCTTGGTTTAGAGATAGGATTACAATAAATTTTATCAAATCATTATTTATTATTTCAAATCAAAAAATGGACAGTGATATTTGGAAGTCCTTGCTTTGCTATCAGACTGGGATAGCGAAAGCGATACCGAAATGAGAGCTGCTCCTACGAGACTCAAAAGGGTAAATTATATGCAGCCTCGAGGATGCCGATTTTACTTTTAGATTTCGGTTGTCAAAAGTAGCTGTGAATTCTTTGCTTACTCAAATAGTGCCACATATCAGAGTAACCTCCACAAGGTTTGTCTATTCAAATATGTATTTGCAATTTATCTTTCAGTGTCATATAAACTAACCAATACCAACGCTAATAATCAATATTCGTACTGCAGGAATCACGGTGTTTCATCAATTCATCAACTATTACTATCATTGAGGTTTTTTGCATTAGCCACAATGTAAATTTTTGTCGCAGACTTTCTGGGAGTATCCAAATCAACAGCAGGAAGAATAGTGAATGATGTATCTCATGCAATTGCCAAATTATATGATCAGTACATCATTGTCCATAATTCTAATACAGACAGTTTTTACCAGATTGCAGATTGAAATATTTAATGAGTACTTACTACTGCAATTATCAAAACAACTTATTAATTTATTATATTTTCTTTGTAGTTAAATGTGAGTCAGGTCAACCACTGGATGCTTGGTGATAGTGCTTATCCAAACCGATTTTAATTATTGACACCAATTTTGAACCCGTCTACTCTGGCAGAACATAACTATAACAAAGCACATATCAGAACGAGGAACACCAAAGTTAACAATTGAATAATACAGATGTTATGTTTGTAATAATGTCTCACACAGCTATATCTGGGAAACCCTGGGAGCACAAAATGTAGACAAGGAATATATAAGAGCTATCAAAAGTATATACAGAAAAAGCAAAAGCAGAGTTAAACTAGAAACAGCCGGTCCTTGGTTTTCTGTCAAAAGAGGTGTGAGACAAGGAGACCCACTGTCTCCTATAATATTTATAGCCATATTAGAGTCAATAATAAGCAAGCTCACCTGGAATGAGTACGGCATTAAAATAGAAAGAAAATACTTAAGCCACCTACGTTTTGCCGACGACTTGGTTCTGATATCACAGAAGGGAAATGAATTACAGCACATGGTAGAGTCACTAAACAAAGCTAGCCAGCCCGCCGGGCTAGAAATTAACCTGACTAAAACTATGATAATGACCAACAGCACCAAGATACCAATTTACGTCGACCGCGTGCCTCTTCCATACACCGAAACATACATTTATCTAGGCAAGCAAATAAGCTTCGACAGACAGAACAACTTCCAGGAGATTGAGGAATTGTATTGCACAATATATGCAGAATACTTAATTTAGCCGTAATACCTGCAGAGGTTAACTTAGAAGTGACAAACTCGTGATTCTATTGATATTAACCCAAATATGGAACAAGATACACAATCAAGAACTGAGCTAATAAACAATTATTTTGTGTGATTAAAATGTTGAAAATAAAACAATATTTTTGTAACTTAATATTTGTACTTAGAATCGATCTACTCAATGCTTTTTATTAGTATTAACACTAACATTAAAACTATAATTCTGACTATGGAATAAAACAAAGGTTTATTATTAATATACATATTTATATATTTTAAAATTCTAAGAAACTTTGATATTAAATTATTATTAAATACACTTCCTTGCTATATTTATCACATATATTTTAGTAAGATTTTCAAAATTCCTCTCTTTTAATTTTTTCTAGTTCTATTTTTAGCTTTTCATTTTCTAATTTTAATTTTTCATTTTCTAATTTTAATTTTTCAGTTATTAATTTTATTTTTTCATTTTCTAACATATATTGTTCCTTTTGTAATGTTTTATTTTCCAAGTCTGCATCTAATTGTATAGTCTTTTTTTTAAAATACTCTGCCACTGCAAGATTTCTGCATGTCCTGCTATCATCTGGTTTAATTTTTTTCTTACCTGGAATATAATAATTATATTTTATACCATCTTTATTGATTTAGATTGTATATACTATAGTAGAAACTTGATAATGAGGCCCTTAATTATATAGATTTGTGACTATTTGGACTATCGTCTGCAACCAATATATATTATTCATAATAGGTAATGCAAAATAAATAATTAAACAAAATGACTATTCTAAGTATGAAGCCCTCCTGTTTGTGACATGCATAGAGCATGTCATTTGCTATGATGCTGCCATTCCTCTGGACATGTTACTAGGAGAATGTTGTAATGAAGAGAAATACTATGACAATATCAAGTTGTAAACATTTGAATATCTCTTAATAACTTATTTGTTCTAATATTATTAAAATTAAACACTCTTGTGTTTGGGGTATTTTCTCTTCGGAAATCATATTCTTCAACAATAATATTATTATTTTTACCCCCAATTATGGAATCTGCCTCGACTATGGGTGACACAGTGGCATCACCACCACCATTTTCTGCTTGCACTATTTCACTATCACCACCAAACTCAGCAGTAAAGCCAGTGGCAGTACTGCCAAGTAATGCAGTTACCCTGTCTAATACTTCATCGGGTGGTGTATAATCAGCAGGGCCATCCCCAGTCTAAAATAAATAGTAATAAAAAGGTAAATTAAACAATGAAAATGAGGCAAGCAATGTCTTAAAATAATGACACTACAATGACTGGCCTTAAATTGGTTTATTCTTATCTTAGTGCAGCGTTTGCGAGCATTTTTTTTTAAATTTTCCCATTTTAATCTTAGCTGCTGTGGGTTCCTTGGACAATTTGCGGCGCTGGCGTTAAATTTATTTGTTATTTGAAGCCATTCCTCCATCTTCAATTTATTATTTGATGCGTTTGTCGCCTTTGTCGTAATTATTTTGCTTTTTTCAATTAAATCTATCAGAGCTCTAGTTTCCTCTTTTGTGAGAGGTTTGCCTTTAATCTGTAAATAACAATTCAATTTCATGAAAGTTATGTGATCTCGAGAACGCGACGGATCATACTTTTGTAAAGAAACAAATTACTTACAGATTGAATATTCATGTTAAACGAATTTGATGTCCACTGTATTTAGATTAATATTTAAAAACAAACTAAAACTATATAATTAAATATTTGTTTCAATGCAGCGGCGTATTACGGAAATTAAAAGTATAATTGTGCTATGTCAAAGTTCGTTCCTTTCAACAACTTTTGTTAAAACACAAAGGAAATAATTTCGTGTTTTCTTGTACAATAAATATCTTAACTTTAAATAAGTTTTGTTATTGGCACGAGGATTGAGGATCGTTTGACAGATACACAGTAATCTCAGATTGACTTCAATCTTATACTACAGATTGATATAATGGCTTCGGCCGTTAGTCGACAGATACACAATAAACTCAGATTGGCTTGAATCTTAGATTGGAGATTGATTATTGGTTTCGCCCTAGACTAGCTGAAATTAGTCGTTGGAAATACAAATTCGCTAGGCAACGCGTAAGCTGGCTGGAATTAAGAGTTCATAATAGGCCCATGTCTTCATAGCTCTTTCTGCTTATGCTAAAAGATACTCAGTATAGATATTAGTATGGAAACTGTTTTCCAGTATTTTCGTAAGTCATCAATAAAAAGTATATACAGTATTTTACTTCACCACTTGGTAAGGACAATAATAGAAAACATTAAAAAAGAAAAAATCTAACTAGTGGGAGGTATGAAACTGTTTTTTAAAGTGAAACTTTTATTACATCGTCTCAAACTTTTTCGTCTGCGTGTTGCATGTCGCGTGACGGTCGGCCGCGGAGTAGGGATAAAGTGAAAGGCGCTCGTCAGAGCGCCTTTCACGTCTATTATCGTTTATTTATTATTAATTAATTACCCAAATATACACTTTATTTTTGTAAATAAATACCGTAAAAACATGTAGAAAAACACCCCCAGACGAGGGATCGAACCCGCCCCGACCTTGTGTTATCGGTAGTGCGGTTTACCGATGCACCACGAGGGCCGTATGTATAATCGTCTAATTACCGTCCTCTTTACCAATTTCGACACATTTTCTAGGATCGGGTTTGTTTGTTTGTTTGTTTTTTTTTTATAAATTGTGTTTTTTGAAAATTATATTTAAGTACGAATTACATACTAATAAAATAATGAAATATCAATAATATTTTTCGATCTTACCGACAGAATAATAAATATATACTAATATATACTATGTACTAACATATTATATTAGAAACATATACTTAATTTTTTGCAGTGATAAACTGTAATAAAAGCAAAGCAAACACACATTGACTTCGTGTTAGTTAACAACGCCATCTGCTGGAATAGAAATTTCATGAAAATCGTTGGAGCCGATTCCGAGATTCCAATTTTATATATATATATATATATATATATATATACAAGAATTGCTCGTTTAAAGATATAAGATAAGATAGTGCTCTTTATATATGTATTTGTCACATTTTCATAATAAATCAAAATATCATATTTACTGGAGGAAAAAATTTCGTTTTGTTTTGTAAAGATCCTTTGTTGTAATGTTGTTAACGTTTAATAGGTGTCGCGTTATCCCTAGTGCCGAAGCTGGAATACTTGTCGATTCGGGCGACATCTATCGATATAATACGATATTACGGCAGAATCATCAATAGTAGCAACCTAGTAGCGCCTAGGAATTCTTAATCTTCAGTCGTTAACTTCCAAAGAACTTGAAAATGATGAGATTATCGAATTAATTGATTTAAATCTTTAACTTAAAGTTAAACGAAGCCAAAGCAAACTTTTAAAAAAATTGCTGTGAAGTAACTGTTTTACACTGTTGCACTCTAAAAAAATATAAATGTTAATAATTTTATCAGAATCATCAATTTAAAAAACTTACTAACTAAATTATTGAAAAATAATTATTGAAAAAATATTTTGTTTATGTATATTTAAAAAGTAGATTTCAGAAAATCAATAACCCAAGACTCAATTTTAAAAATTTCACTTTTACGGTGGTTTCATAAAACCACACAATTTTTTATTTTTCATCAATTGCTTGATATCAGGTTTGATGGAAGAAAGTTGGAGTCTCATATCAGCTTCGGCGTCCAGTCTATTGCGATATTTTGTTTTCGTGGCTGCGTAGGTAGAGAATCCTGTTTCGCACAAATATGTAGTTGGGAACGGGAGAAGAATATCCAGAGCCATTTGGCCAAGCATTGCATATTCATCTTGGATTCTGCACCAAAAATACCAAAAATCAATAACCCAAGACTCAATTTTAAAAGTTTCACTTTTACGGTGGTTTCATAAAACCACACAATTTTTTATTTTTCTCCAATTGCTTGATATCAGGTTTGATGGAAGAAAGTTGGAGTCTCATATCAGCTTCGGCGTCCAGTCTATTGCGATATTTTGTTTTCGTGGCTGCGTAGGTAGGTAATCCTGTTTCGCACAAATATGTAGTTGGGAACGGGAGAAGAATATCCAGAGCCATTTGGCCAAGCATTGCATATTCATCTTGGATTCTGCACCAAAAATCATTAAGAGGCGTCGTTTTGAACAATGACTCCATACTTGTGTCTGATGACATTTCTAAAAGAGATTCATATATCTCATTTGACATGTTTTCAGGCTTTTCCAAGTTGGGTAAAAAAGGATTATGAATCCAGGAGTTCACTTTAATTTTTGTATTGTGTTCTTCGGGAAAATACTTTTCAAAAGATGCGCGCTCGAACTGAGATATTGGACCAATTCTTCAAACACATTATCTTCAAACATTTCTGAGTCGTTTTCGCTAACAAACTCACTGAGTAACGTAAAACTTTCTATTTCTTTCTTACCAATGCAAATGATCCAAAAATCTAATTTTCTTTTAAAAGCAGTTATTTTATTATAGGCCTGAAACACTGTTGTCTGTTTACCTTGCAACGATAAATTTAATTCGTTAAGTTTTTGAAAGATATCCGCCATAAAAGACAATCGGAACAACCATAACTAATTTTAGATTAGACGGCATTTGCTTCATCGCAAGTGCTTGTCTATGCAGAATACAATGACTGGAACTACAATTAGGCGCTTTATTTTTCATTCGTGACACTGCTCCTGCTGTTTTACCTGTCATCGCCTTGGCCCCATCTGTACAAATGTCAATGCAATTGTTCCAACTGAGATTAAGTTCTTCAAAAAATATATTTATTTTATTAAAAATTTCTTCCCCGGTAGTGTTTGTAAGCAGCGATGAACACATAAGCATGTCTTCTTCAAAAGAACTTTTATATGGATATCTCACAATAACCAGCAGGATAGCCAAACCAGCGACATCAGTCGACTCGTCCATTTGCAAAGCGAATCGTGTATTTTGTAGACGTGTAACTAGTTCTTGTTTGACGTAGCTTGCCAGATCATGGATTCGTCGTGAAACAGTATTGTTTGATAGCGGAACAGTAGAAAGATGCTTTGCAGATTTTTCATCAAGCATACATTTTGTTATGTCTAATACACATGGTTTTATTAATTTCTCAGCGATAGTGTGCGCTTCACCTGCTTGTGCAATGCGATAGTTAACTAAATATGATGCCTCCGTGGCCTTTTCGTTGGTAGTTTGTGTTACATGCATCATATTTTTTTAACTTTCTAATAACTGATCTTTTTTGTGAACAAAAAATTCTTTATTCTTGTCTTTAGTCTCGGGGTGTACGGTTTCTAAATGTCGACGCAATTTGGCAGGTGCCATGGAACTATTAGGAAGCAGTTTACTACAGAGCATGCAGAGAGGTGAGCCGTTGGAATCAACAAATCCGAAACTGATATAAGATTCATCATACTTCCTTTTTTTCGTCTTTGAAACCGTCGAGCTTGACGTCGTGGCACTCGTGGCATCATCTTCTGGATCGGTGATTGCTAAATTCTCCGCGCGCATTGCTTTTGAACATTCAGCGTCATTAGAAGATGTTGTTGGAACACGTTTAACACCTTTAAGCCAACGTTCCATTCTTCTTTATTTATAATGTTACAAGTCAGGATAGTGGGGTTTAAATAATGCACAATCGTTACTGCGTATAAGAGACTAAATTTAGAACCTACAGGGAAGAAATGTATAAAACTGAGACAACAGAATACAGCAGGCAGTAAAACAATGGACACTAGTTTCTCGCTAGCGAGCTTGTAAGTAGGTAGTAACTTATCGCTACGAACGCTAATCATCAACTGACGACGCCAACGCGCGTATCCTTTGAAGTTAGAGACGAAAGTCGCGACTTTCGTCTCTAACTTCAAAGGATAAAGTCGATATTGTTTACAACGCTATTTTTAAATTTCTGTTTTTATTTTTGCTTTTTGTTTATGAAAGGTGCCGACTCGAGTATTTTCGAGAATATTTGAGATCGAGTCTAGGACTAAGTATAAAAGCGGCGATCGCGCGTTGGCGTCGTCAGTTGATGATTAGCGTTCGGAGCGATAAGTTACTACCTACTTACAAGCTCGCTAGCGAGAAACTAGTGTCCATTGTTTTACTGCCTGCTGTATTCTGTTGTCTCAGTTTTATACATTTCTTCCCTGTAGGTTGACAACTATAGCGTCTAATTCAGAGGCGGCTTTTATCAAAGAGACTGAGCGCTTACAAGTATACTACCCGCTCGTTTTAAGTTTGCCGCTGGCGATAGGTATGAGTGTATGACGTTTGAAATTTTTTATTTAATTGTAACAATAAAAATTGTGTACGTTAGATATTTGGGTAAAACTATGACACATTATAAGTTTTGTTGTCACGTGGGGGAGGGTACGCGCATTCCACAGACCGGCAAACTTAGAGCGAACGCGTTGTACAAGTATAAAATTGTTGAGACCAAACTTATGAGATACTAGCAGACCGCGCGAACTTCGTATCGCCTAAAAAAGGTAAAAAAAATCCACTCATGACCCCGCGCAACATATTTGTCTTAGAAATTGAATACTTAAATTTTGTACACGGTGAATATCTTTTGAATTAAATGTCCAAATGTGATCATTCAAAAAGTTCTAGAAAGGCCTTAAATTTATCTTTTTAATGAAGCAAATTATTTTGTGGAGAGTTAATACCAAGGTACAAAAAAAGAATTTGAAAAACGACATCATTTTAATTAATTTTAAAAAATCAAAAAACCCTTATTGTGCGATAACTATAATAGTTAGATATATGCCCTCGCGACCTTTTTCGTAGACAATTATACGCTCTATAAAAGTGTAGTACATTGTTTTGTTCTGTACTCAATAGTTTTCGCAGCGTTCGCAATGTAAGGGTCACGTACTTACACCTTGGGTTACATTATTGGTTTTATAGTAGGGATCCCTAATTTATTTGAAAATATTATATAGCCTAAAACCTTCCTCGATAAATGGACTATACGCCATTAAAAGAATTTTTGAAATCGGACTGGTGGCTTCTGAGATTACCGCGTTCAAACAAACTAACAAACAAACAAACTTTTCCGCTTTATAATATAAGTATAGATTATAGATTGTACCAGCTAATGTAACACAAGCTTATACAAATACAAATAAATAATTAAATAACATTCATAGCGCGGCCGCGGAGTCCGCACAGCCGCGGAGCGACCAGAGAGAGGTGTTTTGATTTTTTTATTTCTAAATTCTTGCGGAACCCCGACAGAGGTATCACGGAACCCTAGGGTTCCGCGGAACACACTTAGAGTATAGCTGCAGTATACGGAATAGTTTTGTGTAAGGTCATGCCATATATGGTATAAAAGACAAGTTCCTCATCATGAAATAAATAAAATTGTACTGATATGAAGATTAAGTTGAGTGTACGGTAGGTACGCGGAAAAGGGCAATTAATTAGTTTATTTAAAACATTTACAGAGCCAAAGGCAATTTCTTCCTGAACACAAATGCTGAGTCCCCATATGGTATGGGCAGGGATGGGTTGAGACCAGACGACAGTCAAACCAGGAAACGAAGAAACCCTACGCTTACGAAAATATTGAGATACTTGAAATAAAATGTTCAATAAAACCTGTCGTTGTATATATTTTATTAACTACTTAAAGTGGTCCAGTGGTCGCGCACCCCGCTTCTGAATCAAGAAGTCATGGGTTCGTATCCGCGGTTCAGACTAAGGACTTCGAAATACTTTTCGTTATAAATAATAATGACTAACAACTTTATCCTCGGTGTATGGCAATAGATTCGCCACTTAATCCATTTGGGATGTAAAAATAGCGGCGAGTCAAGGCTTAACATCCACTGCCTACACGAGGATGGCCATATATTGCCATCGGGCAAAAAATGCATGAAGTTACATACAGTCTCGGTGGCGCAGTGGGGGAGCGCACGGCCTCTGATCCAGAGGTCCGGGGTTCGATCCCAGTCACTGGCTCACACCAATGACTTTTCGAAATTGTTTTCGGAAGTTATGTGTGATAAATACCGATGACTGACAAAATTTGTGCCCGGTATGGCAATAGGTTCGCCACCTATTCCATTTGGGACGTAAACATAACGGCGAGACGAGGCTTAACAGCCGCTGCCTACACCTTCGGGTAACAAAAGGCGTGAAGTTATGTTATATGTATGTTATGTTACATATATTAAGTTGTGATTACTTTAAGTGACGCCTCCGACACAAGGAACATAAAGACCGTAACTGATCCTTTTTTTATTGGATAGAAGGGCAAACGAGCAAGTGGGTCACCTGATGGTAAGCAACTACTCACCGCCCGTGAACACCGTAGTGCTTTGTCGTCCTTGGAGGGGAGTAGGGGAGGAAAGGAAGGGGAAAGGGATATCGGGCCTCCAGACACCTCTCTCACAGAACGAAACGCGACACCAGCCACTTCACGCCGATATTCCGAGAAGTCGTCGTATTTCACCGGTCGAGCCGGCCCATTCATGAAGCAAACTGCAAGACTCTACCACTGTTAATGAATGAATGTATGAATTATCCAAGAGTGTATAAGATTGCTTTTAATGAAGTTACCGCAATGGTGCAAATAGGGATTTAATTAACAGGAATTGATTTAGTTTTAGGAAGGCACAGGGACAATTCTCCTAACAATAGCCGTCTTTTTCAATTATTAGGGAACCAGGATATTTAAATAGATGACTATTGTTACTTGCACATTTTTTTTTATACCGGCTGAGAGAGAAGCTTTCAATGCATTTAGATGACAGCTAGTAAGGTACTCAATTATATTCTTAACGACCCCAAGTGGATCATGGTATAGGCAGGTATGGAGACACATTAAAACAAATTTATATCAAACATTGTTGTATTTCACTTCATATTATTTAATACTATATACTTAATTTCAATTAATTTCGTATTTTATTGGACAGATTTTTGCTAAAACTTATATGTTAGCCATAATACTGTATTAGTTTCGACTAAACCTAATTAGAAAATAACACTAGAATGATCTTTTGTCTGACTATTTTCGATCACAAGATAGAAATAAAATTATTGACTTCAATATACAAAATGCAAAAAAAAGAGAAATTGAAAATTTTAAAAATAAATCTTATATTCTTTTCTTATATGTAGATATAATATCCGCGTTTAAATACAAATCGTGAATAATTTATTATAAATATAATTAAAGGTTGAATTATTTTCTAAATTACTAGCTGACCAGGCAAACGTTATCTTGCCGAAAAATAAAATTTAAAAAATAGGGATTGATCGTAGGGGGTTGAAAATTTAGGGTTGTATGTATTTTTGTATCCCGTTTTATAAAAAAAATAAGAAACAGAAGTATATCGAAAAATTAAAAAAAAATTGAGGGGTGACCCTTGTGATTTAGGGGGATGAAAAATAGATGTAATCCTATTCTCAGACTTACCCGATATGCACACAAAATTTCATGAAAATCGGTCAAGCCGTTTCGGAGGAGTATGGGAACGAAAACTGTGACACGAGAATTTTATATATTAGATAAGATTAGACTTTAACTAAAACACTACAGTCGATACAGGTTTAAGCTTATACTGTATAATATCTAAAATTCAATTGATTAAACAATATATATCAATATATTTATCACATTATTACTTTAAACATCTATTACAGTATATATTCAAAAATTGAACATAATATTGGCAGCTTGTCACTTAGGATAAAGATTTTTAAAGGATCAAGACACCTTTGTATCTAGCCACTAGCTAGAGTATAAACTAGTGATGTGACGAATGTTACTAATAATATTTGCGAATAATTCGATTGAACATTTGGGAATATTTCTTTTAAACCATACGATTCTCAAACCTTCCTAATATGCACGCAAAATTTCATCAAAATCGATCGAACCATTTCAGTGGAGTTTGTTAGTGATAAATATCGTGCGAAGAAGAATATATTGACCAAGTTTCATACTTAAAAAAACGTGAAAAGTCTTAATTTGACGCCTCCGCGATTGGAGCGGTTGGGGTTTTATAAAAAGAAATAAACTATCAAAGATATAAACTATGCTAACTTTAAACTTGGATCAAACAAAATATAAATCTTATTCGTCGTATTAACACGCGTGCATGAAATGTGTTAAGAAAGTCAAAGAATCGATTGAGGTATCTAAAAAACGTGCCTTATGGCGTTCTGTTCTCTCTGCCTACCCCGCAAGGGATTTGGCGTGAAGGTATCTATGTATGTGTATGTACATTCTACATAGAATTTCATCTGACTTTCTTGTGAAAAACATTCGTCAAAGATTCGCAATGTTTCTTGCATATTCGAATAACATAAAACTTATGGAATGCTAATACTCGTTACATCACTAGTATGAACTTCTTAAATACTTAGTGTTGCCAGCTTAAACAAATAAGTTCTAAGATTCCCGATTGAATGATATTTCTACTGTATTAGATGCCTATATTAGATGTTAGTCTTGTAGCTATACATTGGTGATAAAACCCCATTTCTCTTATAAAGCCCCACCATATCAGCTGTTCTCCGATATCTCCAATATACAGACATGACCAAGTTACAATGTTATTATAAGTAGGTATAACTAATATCACACATTTTAATACTAGTTTCTGCCTCCACACTACACACACGACTAAAACAAAGGGCCGCTTGCCGATGAGGCAAGCGGCCCTTTGTTTTAGTCGAAGGTGGCGCCCTCTTGAGGGATTTCTAGTTCTTCAGAGACATGTATCCTCACTACCAGATCAGTTCTGGTGTCTGGGAGCGTCCCGGCTCATAAGTAACTGTGCTAAGTGGGCGAAGTAGTGTAAAATCTCTTCATGGTGACGTCTATGTCGACGATAGCATTCCGAATGTCGTGGGAGGCGGAACCTATCGTTTCAAATGTGTTCGCTAGACGATCTATCGCTCTAGCCTGGAAAGTGAATTAAATTAATTAATGTTTACATAATTATGGGGGAGGGGATAAAAGCTGTGCTTACTTTTACTGACAAGGGGGCTGCGGGGTACATAACTATAACAAATACTTGAATGGTCCCTTACAGAGAAATAAAACAATTATTTTAAAACGGGAATTGAACCCGAGAACTATCTGTACGTGATTAGCGCGGTGCACTAACTAAAAAGCTATCGACTATTCCTTAACAATGATCTTTTATTTACATCTACTCCATAATAATGCAAGTACTATTAGCGCCATCTAACGAAAATGTTTTGATTATCTTTACATTTCACGTTCGTAATGTCGCTACTTCAATTATTTAGTTTTAGTAATCATTATTGCTAATTTCTGTACTGAGCAGTAAAGACTATAAAATAAAATGTGGTGAAAAATTCAAAAACTAACTTGTATCTGAGAAGCTTCTGCCAATCTTTCCATAGCCTGAGCGTTGACATGCGACGCGTGCGCCAGTTGTGACAACGCCATCGCTTGATCGTTCATCACCTTCACCTAAAACATCACACCATACATGATATGAGAAAAAACTAATACACAGCAAGAATGGGCTGGCTCGACTGGTCAAATACCACAACCTCTCAGAATATGGACATAAAGTGGCACATATGGCGTTTCGTTCAACTAGAGAGGTCTCCCCCTTCCACCATTTTATCTTATCCCACTCCCTAAAACGCAAATGTATAAACAATATCAGTGTTGCAAGTGTCTATAGTTTCTAATCATTGTTTCCTGTCTATTGAATAAAAAAAAAAACAAAAATAGATGCTTATGATAAGCGTTTAAATTGTACATACTAATAGTGAATTTGTCTGTTATCAACTGATTATTTTATCTTGACTCGTTTTATAAGAAATCTACAATGGTATACAATATTCCAGAATAAATCTTACAAGTTTCTCCATAATTGCAATCTGCCTATCTTCTGGCTCGGCTGGTGGTACATCAAAAGCAAGCACCGGCTCTGCATCAACATGATTCTGATCCATGCTGTCTTCGTCGTAAAAACTTTCATCTATAAAACTACTCTCCTGTTTAACACCAGCTCTTGGTTCTGAAAAATGAATAGAAAAGCTTTATTACATACTTTATTTATCCTTCTTTTACTAGATTTATTTAAATCATTTTATTTAATAATATGATTTCAATTGATCTGTAAAGTATTTCTCCAAAACAATTTTGACTGATAAAACTTTATTTTTATTGTGTATTGACTAGTTGTGCCAAGATAAAACTAAAAAGTGCTAAAATAAAAGTAGCCAATTAGCCAAGTCACGTCACAATAGGTTGAGTCATTGCAGAGATCAGCCGTAACAATCAGACATCTTATTTATTTGTATAAATTTACTTGTGGCCAATAAGCTGTAGTATTCTTACTCTACTTTCTAGAACATGGTTGTGAATAAGTATACATTTACTCACTACCGCTGTCATTTGCCAAAAAAAGATCCCAGATTTTCTTTTCTACATTGGAGCATAGATTATTTGAATCACCACCACTGCCCAGCACCTTTGATCTCACTGTTGACTTCTTATCAGCCCAGAACTGCAAGAGTGAATTTAATATGTTAGGCCATGTATAAGTCTTCTGTCCTACCTGACAAATCCTTGTTTTTGTCAATCAAAATATAAAATATTGTAAAAGTGATAAATAGTAGTGATCAGCAATTTACTGCATTCTTGTGACTTAATTCAATATGTCAGCTTTTTAATTAATAAAAAGATGGAATCTGGTGAAGATCTAGTAAATCTTTTTTCAGTTTTAATCATCTCCAATAATTGTGGGAGCAAAACAGTATAGTTTGATGTCAGATTGCTGTGGGAATTGCTACCAAAACCTTGTAATATTGTTTTTATTTAATACTGCTGCTACTTATATTCAAATCAATTTCGTAGACACTACGTGCATGGTAACATTCATTAATTCATTCATTCATTCTCCCAGCTGAAACTTACTTTGATCCATGACTTCATGGGTCTTGTCGGGCCAGTTATATTATTGACAATTCTGGTCAATTCAAACCACAGTTTTTTACTTTCATCCCTGCCTTCTAAACCTCTCAACTGACCTAATCCTAGCGCTGGATGCTTCTCCATAAAATCCACTATGGCTGTCACTTGCTCCAAGCTTGGACGAGACTGTAATTAATAAAGAAATATTAAATATGTGCAACTTAAGAATATTCTTTACTGCCCAATTATGTCATTACAAATTAGTAACAATCAGTAAATGATCCTAGAAAGCCAATCTAATTGGACAAAATAAGAATAACATTTTATTTGTGGCATTCTTATGTTTAATTATTCTGGCTGTCTAAAAACAGAAGAAAAGTAATATTTTAATGAGAAATCTTACAAAAGCTATTTTTTCAGATCTATCTATCAGTAACCAAAAGAGTTATTTCTCATTAAATTTTAATAAATTATCATACAACTTTAACCAATAAACATAGAACAACATTATCAAGAATACATAAATATACCTACTACTAATACATCTCATGATGATTTTTTCAAGATTGAAGAGACTGACCATACAAAAATGCCCCGAATATTACTAGGATAATAATTAGCAACCTATAGTATTCATCACCTAAATACGAATAATTGATAACTTGTAAATTCGAACGCTTATCACCTCCCTGTAGTAATCGACAAAGTAATGACAAGGATCAAATGAAGTAAAACACACGTTACAACAAAAACCTTTCGAGTTACAGTGTTTGGAGATCAGTTTAGATTGGACGAAATAGGCTGCCAATGGCACAATAACATATATTTATTACTCACTGCAATTACACGTTCGGTCATGATAAAGAATTTATTGAAAGAAAGAAGTGAAGTCTCCACGCTTTCAACTAATTCACTAAGGCTTCATTTCGAATCTAACTCGATTTCTGTTTGGTAAGTGAAAAAAATCGCAGCTATATTCTCGCTGAAAAGACCATCAGAGTCGACTTAGCAAAATAACAAAATCTAAATGCACGACAACCATTAGTTGGGGTCGACAAGCGAACTTTTATGGTATGAACTTGAAAGGCGATTATGGCAAGCCGGCAATTCGGGCTTCGGCATAGATACCAGGTATACGAGTATTGGGTACTTTATGAAGAACTAGTTGACCCGGCGAACTTAGTTTCCCCTCAGAAGCATTAAATGTGCAAATTTTGGATTTTATTAAGTTCAATTGGCGCTAAATAAAATTGGAGTGTCTGTTTATAATATTTATCGAACGTGGCGAACTTTGTTCCGTATCAAAAGTATAATATGAGTAAATTTTGGATATCATGAGGTTCAATTTGTGCTATTTATCGGCTTCAACTGCTGCCGTTTAAATTGCATGCTGTAAAGGGCCAGGATCATCTATATTACATGTTCAATCTATTTAAGGCAATTTATTTAAATGAAAATTTATGCTATAATGTTTGAAATTGCTTCTTAAATAAGCCATTATGTGTCGTAAAAAAAAGGTCATTGTGGGTTATCCCTAAGAGATAGACATATGCCCTCGCTCGCGGACTTTTTTGTAGACCTACGGTTCATGGGCGGCGCAGGTTGCTTACCATCGAGTGACACGCTTGCTCGTTTGCTCTCCTATCCCATAAAAAAAATCATAACATACTAAATGTAAAAAGAGTCCATCTTACTTATATTACGATGGTCCTCGTGGTGCATTGTTAAATTAGCTAATGATAGGAGTAGATGAAACACGCGTGCAGTAATAACTTTGGACTAACGCTAGCTTTGAGCTTTGATTTTGGCGGAAATGGACGATGAAAATTTACTCTAAAATAGATCATATTTTAATGTACATGCATAACTTCACACCAAATCCCTTGCGAGGTAGGCAGAGAGAACAGAGTTCCATAAGGGAAGATTCTTACACTCTTAATTTCTTCAATCAGACACAGTGTTTCACAAATCTAACCAAAACCAAACTTAGCATTTCTAGAAAGTGTTTTAAGTATATATCTACTACTACCAGCAACAAAATAAAATCAAAATACCCAATGGATAATTAGATACTACAATTTCTAATTAAAGTATCCTAAACATGTTAACAAGAGTAACAAAAACAAGTTGTCTAAGAAGTATTAAACATATTTTTTTCGCTGAGAACAACTGTTCTTCAAGCGCTCCGATCTTAGCAGGTACCTCTCATGACCACCCGCTACATCACATTACTATAATATGTGCGCGCAATAGATAACATAATTTCACGCCTTTTTCTAGCTGCTTAGCCTTGACTCGCCGTTATGTTTCCGACCCAAATAGAATAAGTGAACCTATTGCCATACAGATTACAAAGTTTTTAGTCATCGATATGGATCACACATAACTTTCGAAATTAATTTAAAAAAGTCATTGCTGTGTGCCAAAATTCGAACCTGTGACCTCTTGATTCAGAAGCGGGATGCTTGACCACTGGACAACCAAGTAAATATTACATAGGTACATGTAAATTTTTGCTTAGAAATCTAATACTTAAATTTTACATTTTGCGAACTCTTCTTTATGAAATGTCCGAATTGAATAATTCAAAAATTTATAGAAAGGTGTTGAATCTGTCTTAAATTCGTAATAATTTATTTTAATCATAGTTAGTACCAAGATTTTTGCAACATCATTTTAATTATTGAAAAAAACACGGTGTCGCGACTTTTTTTGTAGACGATTATATATTCTGCAAAGTTGTAGTACATTGTTTTGTTCTATAATCAAACAAACATTTTTTTCAGGTTATTTTTTTACACCTTGTGTTACATTATTGGACTTTAAGTAAAGATCCCTATTTTTTTTTAAAATATAATATAGCTTAAAGCCTTCTTAGATAAATGCACTACCACTGAAAGAATTTGTGAACCAGAGAGTACGTAAATTGTGAAATTGTGTGTGTTGTGAACATTGATCAGCGGTTTCTAAGATTAGCGTGTTGAATGAAATAAATAGTGTTCGATCGAAGGTCTATTTTGGGCCGAAGCCGAAGCCGATTAATCGGAAATCTGCACAAACTTCGGCCGAAGCCGAAGCCGAAGATTTATAAACTATTAGTAATTTAATAATTTTCTTGAATATTATCTGCAGCTAAAGAAGAATATCGGCGTAAAGCTCATGCCGCTTTTCTCTAGGTGATAGAGATATCCGCACTAAACTAAGTGCAGTCCGGTCCGTCAGTCACTCACACTTTCGTAACAATTCGTTTAATTCCAACTGTTCTCGGACCTTCCAGAATCCGGCTGAAGCTGAAGCTCTCGCTGAAGGTGGATTTTTGGCCGAAGGTGACCGAAGCCGAAGCTTCAGTCGGACACTAGAAACAAACAAACAAACTCTTCCATATAAACACGCCTTCATCTACCCGAAGGTGTAGGCAGTGGCTATTGAGCCACGTCTCGCCGTTATGTTTACGTCGCAAATGGAATAGGTGGCGAACCTATTGCCATACCGGGCACAAAGTTTTTAGTCATCGATATTTATCACACATAACTTACGAAATTAATTTCGAAAGTCATTGGTGTCACCCGCGACCTCTGAATTCAGAACCGGGGTGCTCGACCACTGGACCACCGAGACCTAAACTCTTCCGCTTTATAATATAAGCATTAGATGAGTAGTATGATACCACCACTCGCTAATAGATGTGTCTATGATGTGTCTATGTACGGTAAAAAAGCAGGCATGGGGGCGTTAAACGATTGCCAAAGAGGTTAGAAGTTCCTCTTCAAAAAAAAGTAATGAAAATGGCTAAGGAACGTACTAAATTATTCATCAACATCCACATTTAAACAGTAATAGGTACTCATTACTACTCTTACTAACGTATCTAGACTAGTACTTTAACTATAAATGTCCTATTCAGCACAGCACTATGCAGTATGTACAACTTGTCTGGTAATATCCCAGCCCACCACTGTTGCCAACCCTACTGTTTTAATAGATCTACTGTTTTTCAATTGATGTCCCTGTTTTTGTTTTATCCATGAATTTTATTGTTTTTTCAACAGGTGTAGAGATACACCTGTTACCTCAAGAAAATATTTTACTTTATTATTTCGAGGGGTAAAATGCTATTTGCTTTAAGCTACATTTTGGGCAATATTGAGTTATATACATATTTGGAATCAGCTAACTTTTCTGCGTCGACTGATACAAGTTTCATTTAAATCGGAGCACTTTTTTGACGCTTAAAATATCCCTGTTTTTGGGAAGTTTCCATAGTAGCAGTGTTTTAGGCGACATGGATTTTGCATTTTTTTTTAATTAGTTACTTGAACCATACACTCATACTGAAAACTGAGACATAAACCGATTAGCATATCCTAGATAAATAAGTCAATAAGACTTAAAACATTTTTCCCGTTTCTGAAATTTACTAGGAAGTAATTTGAATAATTTGCACTTCCACCAATTATACCGTGTAATGTCGCTTAAACCATTTAGCCTTCGCCCAAATACGACGTGGAACGTCGCTTAAGTTCTTTCAGCAGCACCAATATACCAATGCATTTTGAAGGACCGAAGCCAGAGGATTTTAAAGAATTGAAAGAACATTTAGATGAAAAGAAGGCATAAGTATAATAGTATTCTAATTGCGACTGTTCTAAGTTATAATTATTATACTAAACAAACATTTGCTAACTAACTGATGTTGCGTTAGTTATTTACTATTTTAATATAAGCACCTAAGATTTTCGGCGATTGCATTATATCCAAGTTTTTTTGACAATCATCTCTTAAATGTTACTAAATGGAACACCAAACGTTATATTTTCAGTTTTATATGTTACATAAGTAAATTAGCCTCCTACTCATTTTAGTTTAAAGTGGTAGTTGACATAAATAGCTTGCTACTTTTAATTCCGGGTTGTGTAGTTTCATTCTTATAGCCTTACTCTGAAAACATATTGCACTGTCGCTTATTTGTTTTTTCCTGAAGCTAAATGTAGTTTTAAAGTCACTTAAATCATTTTTCCATTCCCTGAAAAATAAGGGCTTAGGGCATTTTGATTTAAGCGACATGTATTTTTGTGATTACAGGTCGGTTTTATTTAATATTAGCATGAGCATCTAGATACTTTTAATTGAATTTTAACAAAGTTTACCCCGTTAAAATAACTCAAGAAGTTTTTAAGTTATGATTTTTTTTTTAAATTTCAAAATTTTAATGGCTCTCCTGTAAAGTAGCAAAAATGTCGCTTAAAACAAATAGCCTTTCACCCCTCGATTTCTATGTTATAAAACGTATGTAACTGGATAGTTTAATAGACCATAGCCCATATGCTATAATAGACCTCGACCGTCTCTCTTATCTGTGAGAGGTTTTACAATCCTGTCGCGTCCTAACCTGAGACACCAAGCAAGCATTTAACTCATTAACTGTCAATTTTCCTCGCGCGGTCGGGGTATCGAGCGACTCTCGTTTCGGAGTCTCGGGGCCCTATTATCCAACTTACATTACTAGAATTAACTTTATTTACATGAATACGTCATAATCTAACTTATTACATAAGTTTATGTATTATTGTAACTTATTCTAGGGAGTTTGACACGTATATTTCACTTAGCCTAAACAAAACACATACAATTATTTCTAACTATGCTAAGTCGCTGTCTTTATCACGTGTTATACCTGCCTACCTTTATAATAATAATAAAAAAAATACTACATACTCTTGTTACTCTCATAGTTTATTCTAGAGTAGTTTTTTTACTACGCAATATGTTGTGATTAAATAAATATAATAATTTGAATGTGTCTTATTAACTGAAATAATTGAGTATTTTTATTGACATTGATTCACCGTCATCATCATCAGCCCTGTTGACATTGATTATGGTTTTTTTTTTGTGGGATAGGAGGGCAAACGAACAGACGTGTCACCTGAGGGTAAGCAACCAACGCCGCCTATGGACTCCAGCAACACATATAGTGTTACTGTTGCGTTGCCGAACTTTAAGGGATAGCGGATAGGGATGGTTGGGGAAAAGGGGTGGGCGCGGAAACGCGGCATGACTGCATGAGCCGTCGATCTTCTGAGAGGTCGTGGTATTTCAGTGGTGGAGCCGGCCCATTCATGCAGCGAACCGCTTGGTCTACCACTGTTTAAATTATAATATATGAGAAAATTATGAAACCTGCCTTTTTGAACCCTGCTTTTTTATTGGGGTTGGCAACACTGCAGCCCACGATCATATTCATCCCGATCATATTTATATACTCTTTGATATTCATCATTCAGACAATTGAGACAATCATCAATCAATTTGTTTTCGTATCTCTGTGGTACTTCTACCTACTTTTACAATTTTTTTTATTAGCGCAGCTTCTTGATATTTATTTTTAATTTAGATAGAACGTATTAACGTAGGATAAAGATAGTTAAATGAATATAATTAATTTGTCAATAGCTCAAAGATATCAATACTCTATCTTGCTGTGAAAATAAACAACAAGCGGATTTTTTAAAATTTTACTATCAAATAGTGTAAATTATTAGATAAATAAATATGTGTAATTGTTGCTAAATCAGGGAAATCTTATAAAATGGCAAATTCTGTAAATATCTCCGTTGAAGCCCCGATAGAAAACCAAATTCAAGAAATTACATACGATGGCCAAGAAATATATCAGGCGTAAGTATCGTAATAATTTTATTTTTGTGATAAGACTTGATAGAAACACTGTTGCTTATAACGATTTACAAGAAACTCATCTAAATCGCTGCTCATAGGTACTATTATTTTCCAGGCCTCTGTCCATGTCAGAGAATCTGGCACGTTTAGCCCAGAAAATAGACTTTTCGAACACTGACGATGATTTCTGTAATGTGAAGAAGGAAGGTGAGAGTAGTTCGGACTGTAAATCTGAGGATGATAACAAGGATCCAGGGTATCAATCAAGTTTGTGGCCATGGGATTCTGTGAGGAACAAATTAAGAAATGCACTAACTGAAATGTCTGTACTGGCTGATGTTCTCAGCATAGCAAAAGAGAAAAGATATATGGTGAGCTTTATTTTGGTATATTTTATATTTAAAGATATAGTTCTTTGTTATAGAGTAGAACATAATTTAAAAAATTTGCCACTTTTATGCACCTAATTCTTCTTCTAAACCCTTATGAATCAGACTGGTCTTAAACAGTAGTATTTTATTGAATGAAAAAAATGTGTTACATTTAATTTAACTACAAAATTGCTGAAACATCTTATCAAAACAAATGATCCAATAATACAGAACTGGAATCTTATTTGTTTCTTAATAATGGTTTGATGATATTTTACTAATTTTCTTATTAGATTTATTTATTTTATTTTTGGCTTTGTTAATTTGGTAGTTTGTCTCCCCTAAACCAGTTAGTGGAACCATTTATTATTTAAAATTTATGGAGTGGAGCACCTTTGATCTTGCAATAAAGTAAAATACCTACTATTTATGTTTTGAACAGGTTTTGGATCCTGTACAACCTGAGCAGCCAGAAAGTAGACCTATGGTTCAAGTTTATGGGAGGAAGAAGGCATTAGTTGCTGCTGCAGCAGTTCTTACAAACGGTGTGGAACGCCTTAAAGCCAGTGATGCAATGCGCATGTCTCGCAACATGCCTGACTTCCACATAGACTTGTTGAGGCTTAGGCAGAATTGGAGATTGAAAAAGGTGTCTAATACAATTGTCGGAGATCTAAGTTATAGAACTGCTGGCTCTAAATTTAGCCAGACTGGAGTTTTTGAGGTATATTATATCTTCCAATAACATACTAATCTTTTCAAAGGTAGTAACATTAATACTCTGTCAATACTTTAACTGTCTTTATACTTTACAGGTAACTAAGGCCCCCGAAGAACAGATAGCTCAAGCCATGAATGCTGCAGGACCTGTACCATCAGCCTTGAGAGTGACAGTACCCCCTGAGTTACAGGGTGTTGCCTTTATATCAGTTTTGTGTCAAAAAGGTTTGTTAGAAATGGTGTTCTTCTAAGTATGTATATTTCTTATTGGATTAATGGGCAATCACTGTTTTGCATACACTGGCACTGGATCTGCCCAGGCTAAAGACAAATATCTTTAATATTAGAAGGTAGTTTTTTTTTACACAAATATTATATCTTGCCAAGTCTGTTGTGAACAAGATTTAAGTACCTTAAGATTTTACTTCAATAATTATCAGTCTAGATCTAGATCCTTACTGGATATCTGACGACTCTACAATGGGGCCCTCTATATCTGCTTAGTCATTTTTGCATCTTTGATTCTTTTCGCAAGCCTGAACCTCTAGTGCATGCTTATTATAATGTCACTATTTATCAGACCAATCTTATCTTATGCAGTGGTCACATCTAGAGTGTAGATGTTAGCACTGCGTGCACTGCACGATCTAGATTCTAGACCGTGTTACTTAGCTCTTACGTGTTCTTAGTTTCTGACCTTTTTGTAATTGTTTTTTTTTTTTCTGCAGAACAAGAAGACGTGGTAACGGCAACACTAAGCTCTGCCGCAATCAATTGCCCTGGGACGCTACAAGGTGACGGTGCAGAACTGCATTGGCAACAAAAACTTGAAGCGGCACAAAACGTTTTATTCTGTAAGGAGCTATTTGCGCGATTGGCAGCAGAGGCAGTACAGCTAGATGCTTCCATACCCCATATGGTTGTGGGCAATCAGATTATGGCTACAGTGAGTTCAATAGGATATATGCATTATTGTATTTTAAACAGTGGTCGAGTTTTGCATTTTGCTGCATTAATGAGCCAATCTGTTCTGTCTCGATCTGTTTAATACCACGACCTCCCAGAATATCGTACGTACAGTGGCTCATGCCGCATTTTGCTTGGTGAGAAAGTATCCGTAGGCCTAACTCCCCTTCCCCTCTCCTTCTGACCCCATCCATATCCCATTGTAAAGGCTGGCAATGCAGCTGTAACACTATCTGTGTGCAGGTGTCTATGGGCCGCGTTTATTGCTTAAATCGGGTGTCACGCCTGCGAGTTTTCCCACTACCCAATAAAAAAAGTTTGACCATTACTAGAAGCTGAGGCATTAAATTTAAATTCTTAATCCACATTTTATTAAAATAAAAGTTAATTTCTAGGTGTTGCCGGGTATCCAGTTACTTATTGGCCTGTGTCACAACAACGGTCAAAATGTCAACAACACAAACACTGAGACTGTTAAGGTATGTCTTATGGTCATAAGTTATGGATAATATCTTGGTTTAATTTTAAAAACCAATTTAACGGGTACTAAATATCATTACATAGTATAAAGCAAAGTCACTTTGCGCTGTCTACTAAATCGGTTGACAAATACAAATTATTAATAGATCATATCAGAAGTAAGGGCTTGATTGGGCACACATTTACCTGTAAAGATAAAAGATGTCCCAGATTTGTCATTAAAAACCTTCACTTTAGCACACCCATACAAGCAATCACTGACGTAATAGAAGAGACAGGAAATAAAGTAACAGGCGAAATAGTTACAGCTCGCAGAAGAGGAACTAAAGAACCGCTAAATACTTTCTTTGTAAATGTACTCCCACATGACAACAACAAGTACATAAAGGATATAAAGTACATATATCATCAAAGAGTTCTTATACAAGATCCTTTAAAGACAACCACCATTCCTCAATGTACAAGATGTCAGCAGTACGGACATACAAAGAATAACTGCATGAGGCCTTTTAGGTGTGTAAAGTGTGCAGGTCCACATAAAGCAACAGAGTGCCCAAATGACAAAAGTGTGCCTGCCGTTTGCTCTCTATGCTCAGGAAATCACCCTGCAAATTACAAGGGATGTCTTGTATATAAAGAAATTCTAGCCCGAAAAACCAAACCACCTTCTAAAAAGATAACATTGCAGAAGCAAAGTGTAAATAGAACCAGCGGTAATGTAGTATCCCATCAAGATACTCAGAATATGATAAAAACTTGGACTGACAACCAGCCAAGGACTTATAGTGAAGTAACACAACAAATACATTCGCACATAACTTCAGGAAATGAAATTACCTCAAATTCTGAATATGATGACAAAAAAAAGTCACAACAGCGCACCCACAATAGTACCGCCAGGGCTAATTGTAGAATCCCTTCCGAAAAGGAACAGACACGCAGCAATCAACTAGAACTGATTATTGAGAAACAAACTGAAAAGATAGATCAGTTGTTGCAACATATGGGAACACTGATGAATATGCTAACAGTGCTTATCACTAAAATTCAGTGATTTGAGAATAGCAACCTGGAATATCAATGGCGTACTGCCAAATCAACACCATCTAGAGTTAATGCTTGGGGTGAACAAAATTGATGTTATTCTGCTCTCTGAAACCCACTTAAATGTCCGGAAGAGCTTTGCACTCAGAGGGTACGATGTCTACACAACTAATCATCCTGATGGTACATCTCATGGAGGAACTGCAGTAGTTATAAAAAGTAACATTAAACATTGCTTTCACAGTAAGTTTCAGAAGGACTATATGCAAGCCACAACTGTAACTATAGAAGACAACAATGGATATTTCAATGTCAGTGCTGTGTACTGTCCTCCTCGACATAAAATCACGGAAGAAATGTTTACTCACTACTTTAGCACACTAGGCAAGAAATATATAACGGGAGGAGACTGGAATAGCAAACACTCATATTGGGGATCGAGGTTGATTACCACTAGAGGACGCGAATTAATGAAGTGCATAGACCGTCTAAAGCTGTCAACACTATCAAATGGAGAACCAACCTACTGGCCAGCTGATCATAAGAAAATTCCAGATCTATTGGACTTCTTTATTGTCAAAGGCTTTTCCCAGTATTATGCAACTGTTGACTCATGCTTGGATACTACATCTGATCATTCTCCCGTAATTTGCACTATTAGCTTGTCAGTTATTCTCAAAACTCCACAAACATATCTATACAATAGAAATACTGACTGGAATGCATTTGCCGAATTTCTGGAGTCTGAAATTAACCTAAACGTCAATCTAAAGTCTGAAGTAGAGATTGAAGAAGCTACTTTTCTTATTACTAATAAAATTCAAGAGGCAGCTTGGCGAGCTACAGCAACAACTAAAGTCAGCTCTGAAAAGTGCAACATACCTCTAGAAATTAGAAATAAACTTGATCAGAAAAGAAAACTAAGACGTCAGTGGCAATGCAGCAGAATCCAACAGTATAGAACATCTTGGAACAAAGCGGCAAGGGAGTTGAAGGAAATGTTAAATGAACATAAGAATAGCTCACTTCACCAAAAATTATCATCGCTGACTCCGTCTAAATCTAGTAATTATTCCCTTTGGAAAATTACTAAGACACTCAAAAGACCGCAGCAACAAGTTCCACCATTGAGAAATCCTTTTGGAGGTTGGGCTAAAAAAGCTAGTGAAAAAAGTGAAATATTTGCACAGCACCTTGCAAATGTCTTCCTTCCAAATGATCCTAGCGATCTAGAATCTCGGGGTGAGATTAAGAGGGTATTGGATAGTGATCAACAGCTGTCTCCACCCTTAAAATTAACAACTCCAAAAGAAGTGACAAGAACAATAAAAAACTTACGAAACAAAAAAGCTCCTGGATTTGACCTCATCACTGGTGAAGTATTGAAGCATCTGCCCCGAAAAGCCTTTGTTTTTCTTACAAAGCTCTTTAATGCTATAATGACAGTCCACTACTATCCAAAGCTTTGGAAGATATCCGTGATCCGTATGATGCTGAAGCCTGGTAAGGCACCGACAGAACTTGGCTCATACAGGCCCATCAGTCTTTTACCCACTATCTCCAAAGTCTTTGAAAAGATCTTACTGATAAGACTCAAGCCTGTTTTAGAAAGTGAGCACATAATCCCAGACCATCAATTCGGATTTAGAGCACAACACTCCACGGTGGAACAGGTTCATCGAGTAGTGAATGCTATACGACAGTGCTTGGAAAAAAAAGAGTATTGTTCTGCAGTGTTTCTGGACATACAGCAAGCATTCGATAAGGTTTGGCACATGGGACTATTATATAAACTAAAGATACTTCTCCCGAACTCTTTCTATATGCTTCTTAAGTCTTATTTGAAGGAACGTAAGTTTATGGTAAACTTTGATGAAGAATTATCCGCAATACATGATATTCAGGCATCTGTACCACAGGGCTCAGTACTTGGCCCTATACTGTACTCAATATATACATCAGATTTACCGACATCAGAGGACATTCTCACAGCGACCTATGCGGATGACACAGTATGTCTTTCATGTGACAAAGATCCAAACCAAGCATCTGCCAGGTTGCAGTTACAGTTGGATAGGATTGACCAATGGCTAAAGACGTGGAGGATAAAGTCCAGTGCTACCAAATCAGTCCAGGTGACATTTACACTACGGAAGGGCGATTGTAAACCTGTCATTATGGGAAACCAAGAGCTACCAACTAAAACATCTGTTAAGTATCTGGGATTCCATTTGGATAGACGGCTGACATGGGTAAAACATATCAAAGCAAAAAGGCAAGAGGCCAATATTCAATGTCAAAGACTGGACTGGCTGATAGGAAGGCAATCCCCATTATCACTCAACAATAAACTACTTATTTATAAATGTGTCATAAAACCAATCTGGACTTATGGGCTCGAATTATGGGGAGCAGCTAGCAATTCGAATCTGCAGATATTACAAAGATTACAAAATAATATTTTACGAAAACTGTCAAATGCACCATGGTTTGCTCGGAATACTGAGATACATGAATATCTTGATATGCCCACTGTTATTGAAGAAATAGCAAAATACAGTGCCAAATATAAGGAAAAACTAGAACATCATGCAAACTATCTAGCTCGAGACTTACTCAATGCTACTCAACAAACTGCACGTCTGAAAAGATGGCAGATATTAAATCTGGACCAAAGAGTATAACTAGAGTATACCTAGCTGATAAATGGTAATGATGCCAATGGAGTATCAACCATGACTATGAGGAGGAGCTGTAACACATCTGATTATGGCTATAAAGCCGATTGCAGATAGAGAAATGAAAGGAAAAAAAAAAAAAAAAAAAAAAAAAAACTTTGCGCTGTCTGTCCTCTTATATGCTTAGATCTATGCAACTACTAAACAGACTTTTATGCGTTTCTAGAGTGTGGTTTGTATATATATACAAAGTATATGCATGTATAATATTGTAAGGAAAAAGTGATAATTTTAAGATTTATTAACCCTTTGATTGCAGATGCTGTAAATATTACTTTTGATGCGGAACAAAGCTCGCCCAGTCAGCTAGTAACTTATTAATTATTACTAAGAGCGAATTTCAACATTGATTACAACAGGGACTTCATTGGTATACTAAACCACATAAAATAGTCCTGGGCGCATTAAATTATAATTTTGAGTATCAGTCGCTTATATATCACTAATTGACCCGGCGAACTTTGTTCCGCATCAAAAGTAATAAATAAGTAAAATTTGGTTGTTAAAAAGGAAAAATTTGAGATATTTATCGGCACGCGTCACAAGTGCTATGTCCCGCTATGTTAATACTGTAATATCTTCGTACATGTTTGTTTAAATTACATGCTAGGTATAGAGGGCCATATTGATCTATATTAAAAGCACAATATATTTAAGACACTTAACTGAACGACAATTAATGCTGTTATGTTTAAAATCGCTTCGTAAATAAACCATTATTTTACGTAAATAGGTAAGAAAAATGGTCATTGTGGGTTATCCCTAAGAGATAGACATATGCCTTCGCGGACTTTTTGTAGTACATTGGTTCGATCTATCACTTAGGGTTCAGCCAGCATTTGCGATTATAGTGCTAAATCTTGAAAATTATCATTTTTTCTTTAGTACATTATACATGAATTATAGATTAAAACCACCCTGTTAGCACCTTCTATCCATTAAAAAAACCCGGATCAAAATCCGTTGCGTGGTTTCATAGATATAAGCATATATTAGGACAGCGGAAAGCGACTTTGTTTTATACTATGTAATGATAATTGAAGACCATAGGTGGCGCTCTTCTCTAGTTGTAGTTGTTCGGCCTAACAAGGCTTGGTTGTACTTGTTAAAAGATAAATTTAATATTACTCTTCCTTCTACAGCCAGAAAGTGCTTCGGGCAAGTCGGATCACGATCATGTATTAGAACATTCCTTGCATCAGTTGCTCAGAGCTGTACATCATTCCAACACGCACCATCCGTTCCCTCATCCAGCCACTGGGCCGTTGGGACCGTCGAAACGAAGATGTTTGGCGGGTAATCATTTATTTAGCTGGAAATACTGTATGCTACAGAATAGACGGAGAGAGGACTGTCCATAGAAGGCGGGGGATCGAATCCGGGCACACCATTGACGCAATGACTTCTCGGAAGTTTTGTGTGACAAATGTCCATGACTGACAACATTGTGCCAGGTGTATGGAATATTGGTTCCGCCACCGGTTCCATTCGGAACCTAAAAATTCGGCAACTCCGGATATAAAAAGGCTATATGATATCTATATATATAATTTGATAATTATGGTTTAAATAATATTTTATGACCCAGTCACACAAATACATGGTCTTATGGGTTATTTATAGGTCAATTGGTTGAAACTTAGACAAATTATAAATAATTTAATTTTTTGTCGTAGGTCCAACTGCAGCTGATCGTTATGAACTGTTGGACATGAGCAAGGAACAGTCACTTTTGGAGCAAATTATACAACAAGCTCAACATTTCTTCATGAGACGACGGAGCGAATATGTTCTAGATACCATTGCTAAAGAGGTTTGTTTATATGTGTCTACTACATATATAGGGAATTTACTGTAATGTTCTTTTTTTATGGTATAGGGGGCAAACGAGCAGCCGTGTCACCTGATGGTGAGCAACACACGCCGCCCATGGACACCTTAACACATATAGTGTTACAGTGGAAAGGAAGTAGTATAGGATGTGGACGGGGTCGGGAAAGGGATTGGGCCTCCGGATACCTCTCTCACCGAGCGAAACGCGGCGAAAGCCACTTTACGTCGATATTCTGAGAGGTCGTGTCATTTCACCGGTCGAGCCGGCCCATTCGAGCAACAAACTTCGTGACTCTACTACTGTGAATGTTGTGGTAATTATTTTGTAAAATTGATAAAAAGAGCCATAGGTAGACTATGCAGTTCTCGGCATGAATTCACTCTCAGAATATAGACGTAAAGTGGCAGTGAGAGAGGTACCCGGAGGCTTACCTGTTCCCCTTCATTTCCCATGCTACTCTCTTAAAGGCTGGAACTACTTGTGTCTATGAGCTGAATCAGTCACTTACCATAAGATGTCCCGCTTATCCCATGAAAAAATGTCCTAGTTATCTATTGCAAATGATATAGAGATAAAAATGTGCGTCCGGGGTACTATAAAAAAAAAATATACAGTTACAGAATTAGCGTTCTTTATTATAATATTGTTTGTTGCAGGTCAAAGACCCGTTGATTGTATCTCATTGGAATGCATTGAATAGTCCCACACAGTCGTGTGTGAAAATTAATATAATGGCATACGGGTAAATGTTGTTTGGAGTCATTTTTAATATGTTTTATGCTAATCTTCAACACTACACTGTTAACATGCTGTACAGTTATCTCGTGCGGAGTTTTGGCGGGACTGTGGAGGAGACATGTCCGTTATTTGCATTATTTTCTCAAATTTGTGTTTCAATGGATATTATTGAATAAAATTCGTGGCGTTTTGTTTAATAAGTGTTCGTATATGAGTGCAAGTGTGGGAAATGGTGTAAATATCGTGTTTAGTGTGCTCTTCTACATTGTCGTCAAAACTCCCTTGGAACATCATGCATAAAGTGCCACGACTTTATGGATAATTAGGTTAGGTTAGGTTAAGCTGTAGGTTTAGGTTAAGATTAGTTTAAGTTAAGAATGAAGATGTTAATTATAATAAAAAGACTCGACTTAAAGGTCCAAGCAACCAGGTCGTTAAATCACTTAAAAAAAAATTATCTCGCGCATTAGAGCTCAGGAGTACGCTGATGAGTGCGTTACGAAACGTGTGAGAGGTCGAGACGAACGAAAGTTGAGAGGCAGATATTA
Source organism: Euproctis similis (assembly GCA_905147225.2). Taxonomy (NCBI): domain Eukaryota; kingdom Metazoa; phylum Arthropoda; class Insecta; order Lepidoptera; family Erebidae; genus Euproctis; species Euproctis similis. The sequence goes on from LR990114.1 coordinate 6,519,572, forward strand.
GTTAGTGCAGATATTTATATAAAATATTTTTACTCCGGTCATGTAGTCTGCTACACACACGCACACTAGTTTTTTTTTACTAACAGAAAGGCACGATATTAATTAAATTTTGTCTGTTTCTGTAAAAAAATATTTAATTATTATTCCATGTGTGGATGGTATAATAAGAGGAAACTCTCAAATGTTATAGCGGAAAATATATACTATTAAATTAAAGGAAAATTAGTTACACCTGTGCTCTTCTTGTAAACTTAAAACTAGCAAAGAAAGTTAATAAGTAAAGTATGCATTATTTATAGTTAGTTTTTATGTTACTTGAATGTCATATGATCATATCGCGTCATGTAAGTAAGGGTTAAAATGTTATGCTATATTTTTTAACCCCAAATCACTAAAATAAATTGAGATGGACCACAATTTTTTTTATAAGAATATTATTTATTTTTCTTATAACTTGTAGGGTAATAATACTTGTTATTTTATTAACAGTAAATGTATAAAATAATAACTAAACACATACACTTTTGTGCAGTTATGATGCTGTATGCAGAACTTCATTGGTAGTACATGTTGGTGAGAAAACTCTGAAATGTATATGTCGTGATGGCAAAGTGAGACATCTATCTTATGAGCTTCAAGAGCTACGTGACCTAATATACTGTCAGGTAATTTATCAATATTTTATTTTTAGTAAGTCTATTGTATAGAAATTAACAAATATGTACACCTTCAATTTATTGCATCACTAGCTGACCCGCCAAACTTTGTTCCGCATCAAAAGTAATAAATAAGTAAATTTTGGATATCATGAGGTTGATTTATGCTATTTATCGGCTTTAACTGCTGTCCCGCTACGTTAATATTGCAATACCTATCTTCGAAAATATTTGTTTAAATTGCATGCTGTAAAGGGCCAGGATCATCTATATTACATGCACAATCTATTTAAGACACTTATTTGGATGAAAATTAATGCTGTAAAGGTTTAAAATCGCTTTGTAAATAAGCCATTATTTCTCGTAAAAAATAAAAACATAAAAGAGGTCATTGTGGGTTATCCCTAAAAGATAGACATATGCCCTCGCGGACTTTTTTGTAGACCTTCTGAATGTGTTTAATAATGTAGAAAATTGTTTTGATTTATCACTTAGGGTTCAGCCAGCGTTTGCATTTGAAGTGCTAAATCTCGAAAATTATCATTATTTCTCTGCAACATCATATATGATTTATAGATCAAAACCACCCTGTTGACACCCTCTAACTATTATAGAAAACCGCATCAAAATCCGTTGCGTAGTTTTAAAGATATAAGCATACAAGGGGACAGACAGTGGAAAGTGACTTTGTATGTGTGAGTTTTATACTATGTAATGAAGAATTAATAAGACTAGACAATATTCTTTCCATTCTCTCCAGAGATGTCTCAGCTTAATTTAAAGCATGGAAAAACCTTAACCCTTTCCTAAAAATTAGTTAGTCTGTATGGGATAGTATGAACTATCTTCAATCTACTTTGAAACTTTTACTTTATGCAGATATACCAGCATCAAATGACAGCAGTCCAAGCAGTGGGACGCTGCATGGGTTGGCAGTTGTTGGCCAGCAGTGCACATCTAGGTTCAGGACCTGTGGAGCCTCTTGGTAATGCATCATCATGTCTATTGGCATCCCCAAATGGTAAGTACACTTTCTAATACACATGAAAAGTTTACATGGAACACTGATGTGTTTTGAAATTTACTAATAATATCTTGGACACAATACACACAGCGCCCTCTAGTTCCAAGCTAAGCAACTAAATGCTTGTTTTATGGAAACTAGATAACAGATATTAAATACATAATATATCCTTTTTTTTGTAAATACCTTATTAAAAAAAACTTGGAAAAACACCCAGATGCTAAAAAACTTTCGTGCTTGTGATAAATATTTCTACTCTGGTTGGGATCAAAGCCGCCAACCTTGATATGGCAGTCGGTAGTTTTACTACTACACCACGCGGCTAGTCAAATTCAACTTATTTAAATATAGCAGCAGATTTAAAAAGATTTTGAATTTGTTGGTTTAATTACCTAATATTCACTTTATGTATACAATTCAAATAACAAGCTAATAGTTAGGAAGAACCTAAGGTCACAGAGTAGATTTTCTCTTACTCAAAGCCCATTACTCTTACTCCAATTTAACTTTTATTAAAATTTGGCTGCTACATGTAAATTCTGTTTGCATCTATATTAAAAATAATACTTTAAACTTTATGTATTCTTGGTTGTTACAGGTGATAGAATGATAGCAATAAGATGTGAGCCATCAGTAGGAATCCAAGTATTTATTGCTCAATCACCCAGAAAAGACTTCTTCACCAGTGAACTTGTTCAAGATAAGAAGTGGGAACACCTTGGTGGAGCATTCAAAGAAATCAAACTAGATAAAATGGAAGGCAAGAACTTATTAAACAAGATGGAATTACTCATGGCATGTCTGAGCAGCCCTTCATAAAATATTCATCATTAATTTTAATAATATTAACATTTGTAATAAGTATAAAATTTGTAATGTCATTCTTATTTATGTAATAAAAGTCTGATGAATTATAATCATAATTATATTTTTTTTTAAAGAAACTTAGCAATTAGGGTGCTTAGGTAGAATGTTAAGTAATCACTGAAGGATTGTTCTTGTATTGATTCTTGCTTGAAATTTACTTGACCCGATATCAGAATCCCAAAGAACTGAAACAAAGAGATTTATTAAGAAAACATAAGATAAATACAAACACTAATGACTTTTGAAGAACATTGATGAAGTCGCACAAAATTTTTCACATAATTCGATGATGAAAGCATAATATGATTGCTCAGAACACAAAATTGGTTAAGTATACAGGTTTTCTTCACATTAAAAGATATTATACATTAACTAGTAATAGTTTAAACGTTCGGAACTATTCTATGCTAAGACATTTTTTTATGTATAGTAATCAGCACAGAAATAGATATCTAATGCAAAAATTCAATGAATCTTTGTGGGAGAACTAAGCGATCATATACTGAGCAATAAAACAAGCATATTCTATCACTATTACAAGATCAGATGTATGGAGGTCCATTCATAACATACTAATAGTACCTAGTCTTACTTATACACCTATGTTCTCGAGTAAGATAAATAATATGTAATTTCTTATATACAAGAGAGAACAAGCAAAAAACTATACAAATGTATATGTAGTCTGGTAGATTTTAAGGCAGTTTAAAAGGTGCAAATACTTTACACTCTCAATAATAAGAAAATCTCTCTTGGTTAACATTAACGAAATGAATATGATTTGATATTGAAATAAACAAATTCAAGGCAATATATTAAGTAACGATAACTAAATAAGACTGAAATTGCTGATCTATCATTACAAACAAATATGTAAGTTTGCTGAATGCAACTAATTGGCATATTCATTAGTTCTTCTAATCAACTTATATAGCTAAGACAAATTTGGAAAGTATACAATCAATTCTTTATCAACAAGCAGATAACTCATCATTTGTAAAATTAAAGTGTATATATGATAAGACATCTTCAAGCACGGCAAATAATTATTAATAAATCATGGATAATTTCTAAACTTAATATAATAGAATCAAACCAAATACTGGAGAGTAACAACTGGATAATAGAAAATAAGTTGTTACTCTAAAGAATAAGGCTCTGGAAGTTGTAATAAATAAGTTATATTACCTCTAATTTCTTGTTTGACTTCATTGGGACCTCTCCCTAGCATTAAACCCCCAGTTTTTACAATACATTGAATTCAACACTTGGAAGGCTTCAGATTACGATAACACTAACACCTAAAAATAAACTAAATACTAAATTAATATCGTGACAGTGGTGACCTAGATCTAAAATTGCCACCACCACCTCCGTACTCATCGCGCTGATTGTTGCGATTGTAAGGACGGCCACCGCCACCGCCACCGCTACCACCGTAGGAATTGTTGAACGATCTGCCACCGCCTGATGACCCGCCGAAACCACGACCCCTGAAGTTGCCACCTCCACGGCCACCTCTGAAACCGCCTCCGCCACCGCCTCCACGGCGTGGTCCGTCACGCTTCCTTGAAATCTCTACTTTTAAAGTCGCGCCTAACATTTCGAAACCGTTCATAGCGCTACACGCATCTTCCGCCTCTTGTAAGCTTTCAAATTCTATAAATGCAAAACCAGGAGGGTTCAATGCCACCCATACAGAATTTAATTTCCCGTATTTGTCGAACTCTCTTTCGAGGTCTTCTTTCTTGATGCCTTCAACCAGCCCGCCGACATAGACGCGAGTGCCACCAGAACTCATGATTGTGTTGAAATCTAAAAATAAGAAATATAACGATGTTATTACATTAAAATATAATCCGGCTTGTTATAATGATGATACAAAATCATAATTAAACAGCCATAACGTACTTCGCACTAAAATAAATGTATAAATACACGCAATGAAAGAAAACAAAATGTCGACACTACAGCAGGACCACGCCACGCCAACAAGTTATTAGTAGAAAAACAAGTTAATAACGATGAAAGTAAATATGGACACTTACGTGAACTTGATATAAAATATTAAGGAATTAAGATAAACCTAAAATTACTTAATCTAAATCTATTTTAACTATTAAAATCTAAAAAATAATGAGACCCTAAAAGAGTCGACGAAATTTAGGAGTGAATGAACGAATGCAAGATTTGCAAACTCACTCCAAACGAACATACCGGTGCCATGCTCAATTTAATAGAATGAAAGAATGGTTCTATTCTATCGCGATTGACGTCGGAATAGAAACACTAATAAACAGTAAAGTAACAACTTAACAAGCTGGGCCGCCAAATGGGGAAAAAATATTTCAAATTGTTATAATGGGTAGAACCTATCAATAATGTAAAATCATATAAAACAGTATAGTCGTTTTGGAATAGCTTGACCACGAACACTCTGAATTCAAAATATTTGAGATAGGTAATTATGAACGGTAATAAATTTCTAAAAGTGTCTATAATTTTGCGCCAAACTTAAAGTTGAAAGGCTCAGAAGTTAAATATGTTAAGGAACTTCCTAATAAGTTTAGATGCTTTCAATTCAGTCTGAAATGTTATGATTCATATGACAAGAACAAATTACATATTGAAAAGCAAAAATTCACTTTTTGAAGAAGTTTTAATTTATAAAGAAATGATAAAATTTCAGACAATATATAACAGTAATGTCTTTAGAAAATATTTAGAAATTTTACTTCATTTATGACTAGCGCACTCATTCGTTCTTTCCTCGAATTTTTAGACATGTACACACATTTGTAGCTGGCAAGAAAATTGTTAAAAAGAGACAAATATATGTACTATGTACTCATTTACTCAATTGGGGTGGGTTTTTAGATGATAAGCAGTTGGCGTAAGGACTAAGGACTAAAATCATAGAATGATTTATTACCTAAAGAACACTATAAAAAAAAAAAGAGAAATATGCTCCTGTTAATGCTAATTAACTTTAATGACTATCTAAAACAACTGCCGATTTTAATGGGTATGTACGTAGGTAACTACTGAATGCTTGGTTAGCCGTAGCTGTTAGTCTGACTGCAAATGTATTTAATAATAAATAAAATTAAATCAAACCTAACAAATAAGGTAATTAAACCTTAAATCTTAACATGTAAATCGCAACTTAAAACTAAACAAGAACATAATTTAATTGCTTTCTGTTATCAGGCGTAATAAACGAGCGCGCGTAAGAGGGAAATAGGAGAGGAGGCTTTCATTGAATGAATGAGTGACTGAGGAGTGAGTGAGTACTCAGTTGGATAACGGAAAACTGTTAAGAGGGAGGGAGGAGGAATTCGTGAGAAAACCGGCCCCACGACACCGTTCAACTCAACGGTCGCGCGGCAGCGTACATTTTGGTACGTTTGCTTGTTTTTTTTTTATAATAAATGCCCCACCTTTGTTTCGATATGAGTTGTTATTATTTAAATTTTGTTATTTTGTGAAATAATGAAAAGTAGTGCTTGTAATAATATGGAATGTGCCTTGAATATACCAAGATAAATATACCTGAGTAATGTTTTAATGTGAAATTAGTATACTCAGGTGAAGAACTTTAGTAAAAGTGAAATGAAGATTTTTGTGTTCAGTTAGTAAATAATGGAGTGCTGTAAAGATATGGGTGTACAGAAAAGACATAGTCAATTCAGCGATACGAAATATAAATGGAGGACACTATCACCCCTTTTGATATTTTTTTTACTTTGTTTTATTGAGTGTGAGGGACAAGAGTTACTTATTACCCCGGATCCTTATCTTCTTAACAAGTCTGTAGGGCTGACAGAGTTATCAGGTGGAGTGTTGACCGGTGGACGTACCGTGTGGAAAATCGACGGTAGTCCATACTTATTGAGTGATGATCTATTGATAGAACGAGATGCAGAACTTGTGGTGGAACCAGGAGTTGAAGTGCGGTTTGCACCTATGATCGGCATCACAGTTCGCGGGAAACTAGTAGCTGTGGTAAGTGCCTATAGATATATTTTAATTTATTAATTATGTATTAGAAATAAAAAGAGAAGTAAGTCTTAATAGGTTTTGATTGAAAATGTCTGGTAGACTGCAATTAATTAAATTTTCGCCTATATGAATTTTCTACTAATAAACAGAACAATCGGACACCTAATTTAATTTTAGAGAATTTAATTTTAGTCGCTTTATCTAAGTATTTCTTTGGAGTATATCAATGAAACTTATCGAAACAATATTATTACATATTTAAAATCGGGAATTTACGGAGCTCTGACGGATATAAGGAAAATACTAATAATTTAACAAACGCATCTTTTTGGTGAAGTCGGTTAGAAAATCACATTCCCATATTACATCGTTTTGAATGAGTTACTGCTATATATTTTCCAGATCAAGTAAGAAAACAATCAAAAATAAAATAAGTACAACCTCGTAGTTTTTATTTCCAACATTAAAATTTAAATGATAAATGTCGAAAAAAGAAAAAATAATCCAAAACAAACCAGAGACAACAAATACTTATAGATGTATAACACGCGCAATTCCAGCTTTGTTCCTGGCATAAAACAATTATTAGTTTCCCTAATATTACTAAAGAGTTCCCATTTAAAACCTTATCCGACACAATTATTGATTATTTTCACTACGCAGATAAACTAGACTGATAATAATTTTAATGATAACAACACATACCTTTGTACACCTTGATAAGGACAAACATCGTGTCCATTCAACTGATATTGATTTATCCACCTGCCTGTGTGCTGAATAAATATTTGAAATTTCATTTATTCTTGCAAACCTTATACATACATACACGTAATCGTTAAGTCAACAAGTACTTGAAAGAAATATAAATCGTAACATGTGCCAATTTTTTTTTACTATTGTATCAATATTTAGCGCAACCTGGTTTATGCATGCTACTTACAGTACTTACTCCTTATGCATGATCGACTTATGACTAGTGAGTAGAAGCTTGAACCAACTGTCTGATGATCAAGCTTTGGTGTAATCGTTTCTTTTTAATAAAAAAAAAAATATTTAAAAGGACCTGTGACTTGTTCGAAATTTGAAAATTTGTGCTGTAATGTTTTTTGGGGAGACCTATTATTTATTTAAAAAAAGAAACAAATATAGCCGTTGTTATTCCTAAATAAGTTTAAGTTATTTGTGAAATCTTTGAGAAACGTCGACTCGGCTCGGTGGGTGAGCAGGGTTTTACGTGACAAACCGAACAAAAATTAGTACAAAGCTTCTAATAGGCGACCCAACGTTGAAAAAAACGCTAAAAAAGGCGAATAACAGGCAGAAATCTATGTTAAAAACTCAGTAACCTAGTGAGTGATTAAAAAATGCAAACAAAGATGAATCACCGTACATAGTTACGACGATTAGTAACACGTGCTGATGCAAGCTGATGGTACAAAGATGCCGTATCACTGACCCTTTTGATCCCGACATCCTTTCGCTAATTCAATCAGCAAGAACACTGCGGCAAATCACAGTTCCCCGCGGTTCCTCTATGTGATAACTTCCTTTGATCCTGTCACCCTGAAGTGTCATATACATATATATATTAGCCAAATTAATAAACTCGGACTTCATCTATACATATTCTATTCTAAAATTTACCATCAGAAAAACCACTACAGCAATGATAATTCATAACAATCGGTTTTGAGGAGTTCGGAAAGTTGCGTCGGACTGAAGAATTGTGTATTTTGTTAAAGCAAAAGAGAAGAGACTTTCAAACTAAATTATTATAATATTAGGAAATGAAATAAAAGCTAACAGTTATTATTGCATCAAGTTACCGCAATGCTATTTCGATAAAACTATCTATCTAACTAAAATTTCTTATCTTTTAGTAAATATAACAATGGCGTTCCGCCATCATTTTAGGGCTGCTATCAAAATTGTGTCAAGTTCTATAAACAAGATAAAAACTATCAAAAAGTAATCGTAACTCGTAATCACGTTAAAAAACATACTAAAATGTACCAAATGGAATATCTAAAATACTGTCCACAATGGCTTAATGGTTCAATCTACTCTCTTTTTATGATTTCGGATGCAAGAGTTCGAATCCAGCTACACACTATTGAGGTACTTTTCGGAAGTTATGTGTAATAAATATTGTTAACTAGCATCTAAAAATCAATCAGACCAAAAAAATACGTATCGAGACATAATAGACGTTGACTACAACTTCGTATATTATAAGCGTGAAGTTAACAAAAAAAACTTGTGTGGTTTTATGAAACCACCGTAAAAGTGAAACTTTTTTTCACATTATAGACATTTAACTAAAAATTTTCGAAATATTATTTTTTTCGAAAATCGAATGTAAGTCACTGTTCACGTATTTTAGTTAACATAAAATATTGGTTATATTTATAAACGATAATAGACGTGAAAGGCGCTCTGACGAGCGCCTTTCACTTTATCCCTACTCCGCGGCCGACCGTCACGCGACATGCAACACGCAGACGAAAAAGTTTGAGACGATGTAATAAAAGTTTCACTTTAAAAAACATAATTATATTAAAGGCTTATGTTGCCGTGCTAGTACTTTTTAGAATGGAATTCTGAGCCCACAAAAAACGAAGGGAACGAAGAAACGAAGTGTTCCTTGCACCTCGCTGCTAATGACCTCTTATCTCTCGTATCATTAACAGGTCGTAACCAACGGTTAGCTGAAGACTGTGACGGTTGACTGACTCTTCATAACCTATTTATTCCAATATCGAACAGTAGTAGGCAAGTAGGCCTTGAGGATAAATTATAGAATACCGCGTGAATTGAGGCGCAAGGAATGTTATTTAAATTAAAAAAGAATGTATATTGTTCTGAATTCAAATTGACGGTTAACGGTTTTATTTTTTTGTTGTTGTTGAAAAGAGAATGAAAGTATTGTGCCAGAGTCTTTGTAATATTTTTTTTAATGTTGTTTTATTTTATGCTACTCTGATACGTGATTATTTCCCATTATTACCCTAATATTTAGTATACAATTAAATAGAGAAATTAAATTATCACAATCAAATATCACGTACTCTACTATCTCTATCTTCGGTAGATATTTCATATTTGTCATATAACAGATTCTTGTAATAGTCAAAAGATTATGTTGTACAGTCTGTCATCTGTATGAATCAGTTAGTGTAACAATCTCTGATAGTAAAGCCTCATTAAATGACTAATTAGCAATTAAAGTGGTAATGAATCTTCATTTCATAATAACCTATTTAAATATCAGCTATTAAACTAAATATTTATGACAAATTAAGCAAGTTAATTGTTTTTAAAGGTTATCATAAATCTACTAGATACTTATGACAAAAACCATAGATTAAGGTAAATTAATTTCCTTGAGATATTAGTTATTTTTTCTTTAAACATACATACATAACTTCACGCCAAATCCCTTGCGGGGTAGGCAGAGAGAACGGAGCGCCACAAGGCACGATTCTTACACACCTCACTCGCTTCATTGACCATAACTTTTTTCATGCACGCACGCCGATTGTGGCTCCTAACATCACCTTCCTCCAGCCATCAAACCTTCACCATCAAACCTTCCCCTTTTTAGTTTTACACCGACACTCTTTCAAACCGACTTCCTTCCTTACAACCTTGTTCTCAACGCGGTCAGCTAGGCTCACTCCGCAGATTTTGCGCAGTGCCCTCATTACTACCGCGTTTATCCTACTTTCATGCACACTCTGCCATTTTTTCTTTATTTAGGTTGTAAGGAGGTTGTAGTAAACTGGTGAAATGCCGCTGGCTCCGGACCCTCACCCCATCTTTTGTTATGCTTATGCTTTCTCATCTTACTCCCTTATAGGCCGGTAACACTATTTGTGTTGCAGGTGTCCATGAGCGGCTTTAGTTCCTTACCGCCAGGCGATTCGCTTGCTCGGTTGCCCTCCTATTCCAGCCCTCCTATTACGAGAGAAAAGTCGCGGGTTATAAATATATTATAATATTTGTCAAACTGTGTAGACTGTTGATTAAATTATAAATTTGTAATTCAAGTTATCATTAATTGACCTTTCAATATTTGATAACCTTCAGGTTAAATACTTGTAGGTGTATCAGGAATAGATATGCTCAAATATTTGCCCAAAGTTGCATTTAGAGAGTTTGCACACATACATAAATGCAGGCTAAGTCTCTTTTGGGGTTAGACAAAGAGAACAGAGCGCCATAAGGCACGATTTTTGACGCCTTTTTGACTTTTATAACAAAAATAATTTTTTTTTTTGAAATCCGTGCATAATTGACGAAAACATCGGTGAACAGACATAAAAAAATACATACAGACGAATTAAGAACCGACTGACTGAACTGACCGACATCAAAAAAAGGAGGCTTTTTTTGAAGTCGATCAGAAAACGAAATTAAATTGTCACTATGTTTAATAAAATATCGTATTTATTTGTGTAGTTATATAGATAGTTATTTTATTATTGTCCTCAATGGATATTGTGTGAGTCATATCCTGTTTTCTGAGGTGTAGGGTAGCTACTACCAACAGTCACCTGCCAAACCTGTATTCGCGCTTGCACAGTATAGCGCAATACTTAATTATTAGTATTCTGAAACTTAATTAATTCATAATGTCAATATATTCCAGTAAAACATGCCCAATAATCTTACAAGGTAGTTTTGATAAAAATCATTGAAAATAATTTTATTCTTACCAAGGCAACCCAGGTACTTTTAAAAGGTTTTATTTCTTTCTTATTAGCTGACCAGGCGAACTTTATTCCGCGGTAAAAGTAATTTTTTCAGCGTTTATAATTAAAGTGTTAAATCTCGAAAATTATCCCATTTTCTTATACATACAAACCACACCGTTGACACCATCTATCTGTTGAAAAAAAACGCATCAAAATTCGTGGCGTAGTAGGTATCAAAGATCAGGTATCAAAGGGAAGGGGCCTTTTTCTACCCGAAGGTGTAGGCAGCGGCTGTTAAGCCTCCTCTCGCCGTTATATTTACGTCCCAAATGGAATAAGTGGCGAACCTATTGCAATACCGGGTACAATGTTTTAGTCATCGATATTTATCACATATAACTTATGAAATTAATTTCGAAAAGTCATTGGCGTCAGCCAATGTGAGTATTCGAACACGTGACCTCTGGATTCAGAAGCGGGGTGCTGGACCACTGGACCACCGAGACCTTAATATAATATATTCATAAATAATACTCCTTGTGAAAGCTGTAGAACAAACAGCACACGAAACTTTGGGATTAAAGAGTAAATAATAAGTCGACAAATAATAATTTAAGAATATAAAATTATAGGCAGCATTTCTTTGAATTCGTAGATTGCAATATCGGGTAAATATTATAATATGTGAGCAGGTGGCGCTAGAATTGCTATTTTTAACCATTATTTGTTCGTCTACCAATAATAATACATAGGTTACTTCCGAACTTAAGTGTGTCGGGATTCTGACAATGAAACCTCCACACAGAATCTTAGTTATAAATGTATTAGTCCCTTCCTTCTAAGCCGCAACACTCTTGGCAGAGTGGTCGTACTGGTCGTGGTCATCACGTCTGGGTTGGTGACACGCTGCACTATCTGTCGTCAGTCTTCCCTCACCATTGCCTTTCTAATGCATAAGTGCAATGGACAGTCAATTGATGTATTTGTTTGGTCGGTCGAACGCATGGGTGCTCTGCCTCTAGGTGTTGTGCCCTCAACCTTACCCTGCGCCATAAGCCGTAAGTAAGTCAGCAGATGTATTATCTCGACGCGAGACATGTCCAAAGAAAGACAATATACGGCCCTGTGCGATGGAAGAAAGACCCCTCCTATTACCAAGCTCCTGGATAATGGATAATGGAAACGTTTGTTCTAATGTTTAAGTAATATTTAAGTATTTATTATTTTCTCATGGCGCTCCGTTCTCTCTGCCCTCCCCGCAAGGAATTTGGCGTGAAGAGTATGTATGTATTAAATCGCTTGAATAGTTTCAAAGATTCGAAATCGAATTTAATATTGAAATCGGGTCACAGCTTGTAAGCCAACTGAAAAATAAATTGGAGAGAAAGTCTTCGAACTCAAAATACTGTGAGTAATCATCCATATACGCGTAAATCAAGGCAGAAAACTGAATGACTCACTTTTTCGGTAAATATCTACATCATAAAAAATGTGTAATCGTAAACTAATCGTAAATAAAAGATTATTGCTCAAATATATTTAATTATATTCACGGTGGCACGGAGGTTGAGCGACACCGCTTCTGAATCACAAATCTCGAGGTTCAATTCCGGCTCACACTAATCACTTTTAGCAATTCTTATTGGAATTTATGTGTGATAAATTTGGTAAGTTACATGGTGATAAATAACGTTGATTAGTTAATTAATTTATTATGATCGAAAGAAAAAAATCGACATAATAACTTGATTTGTTTTTCTACCCGGACCTGTTAAGACTCCACTCGCCAAATTTTTTGTTCCCAATTGAAATCATAAGTGGCGGAACCTATTGCAATACACCGCGAATAATATTATGTCTTTATTTATGCCTTATAACATCCGAAAAAAAATCAATAAGTAACGTAACCTCGCGGCTTTTGCTACCCGAAGATATAGGCAGCGATTGTTAAAGCCCCGACTCGCCGAATCATTACGTTATGTCCCAAATGGAATAGCTGTCGGAACCCATTGCCGTACATCGAGCATCTTTTTCCAGTCATCGATATTTATCGCAAATAACTTTCGTAAATAATTCAAGGAAATCATTGATTGGTGATAAAGTTAGGAAAATAGATTGTTTCTATATATTTATTTCTTGGGATTACAGTGGTCAGATATCGATACTTCAGATCAGTAGGATCTTGGGATGGAGATTATTATTACGTGTACAATCTGAAGACAGTATGCTGCTTGGTGTTATTTTAAAATATGACGTATGCCACTTCCTAAATAGGTATGCGGATACGATTTTATATATCAATATGACGAATACAAATCTTTCTAAGACATTCTGAAGATATACCTACACGTATAGATAAAACTGTTAGAAGATAAGGTTAGTCATTCCACACTTCTCCACCAAGAAGGTCATGAGCGAAACTCCGCCAATATATTATAAAAAGTGCACTCTATAAATATCTTGCAAAGAGACTGATAGAGGACTTTCGTGACCAGAGGGCTGGTATATTCTTTGCACAGAGGATTAGCATTGTCATTCAGCGTGTTAATGCGACCAGTCTTCTGGGCACGCTGCCAGTAGACTTAGTAGTTTTTTTATTGGAAATAATGTAATTAATATAATTACAATATTACGTACCAAATGGAATCGGTGGCGAACCTATTGCCATACCGGGCACAAAGTTTTTTCAGTCATCGATATTTATCACACATAACTTCCGAAAATAATTTCGAAAAGTCATTGGTATGAGCTAGGATTCCCGCGACTAATTGATTCAGAAGTGGGGTGCTCGTCCACTGAGCCACCATGACATTTATTTAAATAAAACTTGTAATTTACTAGCTGACTCGGCGAACTTTGTTCCGCATCAAAAGAAATAAATGAGTAAAATTTGGATATTAAAAAGTTCAATTTGTGCTATTTATCAGCACGCGTTTTGTGCATGTTAATACTGTAATATCTTCGTAAATATTTGTTCAAATTACATACTGTAAAGGGCAATATTGATCTATATTAAATGCACAATCTATTTAATACACTTAACTGGATGAAAATTAATGCTGTAATGTTTAAAATCGCTTCGTAAATAAGCTCTTATTTTTCGTAAAAAGTAAAAAAATAAAAATGGTCATTGTGGGTTATTCCTAAGAGATAGACATATGCCATCGCGGACTTTTTTGTAGATCTTTTGAAGCTGTATAACAATGTAGTACATTATTTTATTTTATCTCTTAGGGTTCAGACAGCGTTTTACGATTAAAGGTCTAACTCTTGAAAATTATCACTTTTTTTACTACACTATACATGAATTATAGATCAAAACCACCCCGTTGACACCCCCTAACTATTAAAAAACCGCATTAAAATCCGTTGCGTAGTTTTAAAGATATACGCATATAAGGGGACAGACAGCGGAAAGTGAGTTTGTTTTATACTATGTAATGATTTCTACCCGGCGAACTTTGTCTCACTTCGGAAGCAATAAATAAAAGATTTTTTCTGCAATAAGGTAGCCTAAGTTACTTCTTATTACAACAGCTATCTGTCCCGGCTAAGTCGGTCCAGCCATTTTAGAGATTACAAAAATTATAAAAAAATGATATTCTGGCTGGTGTATGTACCGTATACTATATGAATGTAGTTGGTGATTTCAATGTTACATCTTTAATTTTCTTTATTAATTTAAATAGATAATGTAACTGGTTAGTAAGTAATAGTCTAGTCTTTTACACCAATCAACTGCAAACAACTCATACAAATACCAACATTTGTCGACCACGAAAAGAATTCCTTTTGTTTTGGATATGCAGCTTTGCTGAACGTCTTACTTTGCGTATTACCAGGTCAGATCCAAATAACTGTACTCACTCAATACATAAAACATTGATTTCACAGCTGATGTGGGTTGTGGTTTCTGCTGATGTGCTGATATGGCGTGTTACGTAATATTATGCATAGCTGACCCATTTTCACTTAGGGCGAATTGACTTACACAATAAAAAAATGTCTTGTATTTTTACTATAATAAATACTTTTTGTGGGATAAGATCAGAAACAAGCAAGGGGGGTCACCTAATTAAAGAAGTAACGCCACCCATAGACACCTGCAACACACATAGTGTTACAGTTGCGTTACCGACCTTTAAAATGGGATAAATGGGTGCACTTTACGTCGATATTCTAAGAGTTTGTAGTATTTCACCGGTTGAGGCAGCCCATTCTTTTGCGTACTGCGTTAATAAAAAGTATCATAAAATGCATACTTTGAGACTGCATGCATTGTTATATTATGCTATATTCACACAATTAAATTGCAAATAATACCTACAGTTCGCACGGAATCGATTTCGTATCCCGCACATGGTATGAGACCACATAAATTATTAGTTTTCTTAAATAAACAGACATGTATATATATATATATAGACCATAAAGGCATATAACAGGCGAATCGGGACAAGGGAATAGAACTCCCCACCTTTGTGCAGGTACCAAAGTTACGGGTCAATGAACTGTGTCATGGCATTTGGACTTTGCATCCTTTTCTATCATACGCAGGACTTAGAAGTACCTATAACATAACATAACGACTTTTTCTACGTGAGTAGGCAGCGGCTGTTAAGCCTCGATTCGTTATGTTTACATCCCAAATGGAATAGGTGGCGAACCTATTACCATACACCGGGTACAATGTTGTCAGTCATCGATATTTATCACACATAATTTTCGATAAGAATTTCGATAAATCTTTGGTGTGAGCCCGGATTCAAACTCACGTGGCTTCTTAATTCAGAAGCGGGGTGCTCGACCACTGGACCACCGAGACTTTTTAAAGTATTAAATTTTATTAAACAACAATTTAATAACATTGATACATACATACTAATAACAAATATAAGTTTTCAGTACGAAATTATAAAATTAAATAAGTTAGTATGTAATATTAAAATACGTCGAAGCCAATTCAATGCTGGTCACAAGCAATCATTGAACATACATCGCATTTTTTTTTAAATAAAACAGACATGTTTGCAATTAAATGAACTACATTGAACCTTGAGAATCAATTAAATGTTCTACAAATGTGGAATAACACGCAATGAAACTCGCTTCCATAGTAATAGTTATAGTAGATATCTTAAAATAAACGTGACAGATACTTATAAACACACATCTCGAATCAATTCAGCCATCCATTTTTATTAACGATATGCTTTTTAAGGTATTCTGACGCACAGGATTACGTAGTACTACCAATTGGTCATTGACCACGCAGGCCGAATGAAATTCTATAGCTTAAATAAGTTTTGTCCAAGTCATAGTCCTTTTTAATGGGCATACCTTTTCCTATTACACAGCTGAATTGCAGGATAACACCAGTTTAAATTAGATAGCTCAAAATTTTCCTGCCCTTATCTCATTAAAAGTGGGGTCGGCACAACATGTCATCCTTTCGAACTATCCATGTTGTCATGTTTTCACTGTGGTTTCATAAAAGGCCGCCTGCCTGACGTCAACCTCCTTGGGAATGTTTTCGTTTGTGTTTCATCTTATTATTGTGGTGCTCATCCATTATCCTGTATAATAAATAAGTCATTAAATTATTAATATATATTGGTATCACCTGTTTCTTATCTTATGCGAAATTCGTGATAAGCCAAAACTTTGAACTTTGTGCCTGTTTTTGTTCCTGTTAAACAAAATTGGCCTATAACAGTGTTAGAGCCATGCAGTTAGTTCACTTGACGAAGAGGCCGGCTCGACCGGTGAAATTCCACGACCCCTCGGAATATCGGCTTGAAGTGGCTCGTGGCGGGTTTCGTTCGGCGAAAGAGAGGTATACGGAGGCCCGATCCCTTTTTCCCTTCCTTTCCCCTCCTACTCCTTTATAGTTGCGGGTGTTCATGGGTGGTAAGAAGTGACTTTCCATCAGGTGACCCCCTTTACTCGTTTGCCCTCCTATCCCATAAAAACAAAATGTTATGATGAGTTTAGTTATAACATAAGACCTGTATACATCCTACGGTAACTGCGAGGTCAATGTCTTGCGATATCGTTACGATCTCGTCACGGGGTTATACTTATTATGTTCATGCTGTATTGTCCAACTATATGCTGTTCACAGCAGTTGGCAATAAAGTCACTAAGCAGATTTTTTAAAAAGCTGAACATATTTCTGTTGTAATAACTTTTAAATAGAACTGGAAAGGCATCAAATGAAAATATCACATTACTAGCCGTAGACCTAAGAGGCAAAATGGTTTGCGAGTGGGGATAATGAACTGGTCGAGGTGGAGTACGATCCCTACTATATGGACAGACGATCTTGTGAGCGAAGAACTGGATATGGGTGATACAGTAAACCGAGTTCCAGCATTCAGCATACAGGGTAGGCGCGTTAGGTCCAGCAGTGTGCATCAAAAGGCTTTTGATGAAATATTTTTTGTGGCTTTTTCATCTTATAACTTCTGCATTTGAATGTTTCGTATGTCATTGTCTTGTTTTAACTGATAATGCATACAAGTACTCATGCTTGGTTTGCTTGTTCAGCTGATCGGACTACTTTAGAAATGTCAGGTTATAATACAAAATAGTGGTGTCATCATGTGATTAAACGCGACAAATTTGGCAGGAGACTGTGGGTGAACAGTGGCCTTCTGTAACACCTACATATTTAGACTTTACATATTTATATTAATACATATATCTAATATATAAAATTCTCGTGTCACAGTTTTCGTTCCCATACTCCTCCGAAACGGCTTGACCGATTCTCATGAAACTTTGTGTGCTTATCGGGTAAGTCTGAGAATAGGACAACATCTATTTTTCATACCCCTAAATCACAAGGGACCCCTCAATATTTTTTTTTAATTTTTCGATATATTTCTGTTTCTTATTTTTATTATAAAACGGGATACAAAATACATACAACCCTAAATTTTCAACCCCCTACGATCGACCCCTATTTTTTAAATTTTATTTTTCGGCAAGACTACGTTTGCCGGGTCAGCTAGTAATTTATAGATTTATTTATATGAGTCATGCTTTCATCTCATACATTTTTGACTTGACACCAAGGTTTTGATATTTTAGAAGCAAGCCACGCTAAACTACTATTGACATTTTCTGGCCATACGAGTGTAACATCCTTAAATCTGTCTTTATATTATTTTAATCATCCCAAACAACGTAAGTAATTTATATTTTCAAGTAGTTTTTTACCAGTCACATTTTGAAGTTTTGAAAGTTTGTCTTCTACTCCTATATTTTTCCACTTTTGCACTGTATATCTGCTTAGTCAATATTGTATCACCCCTTTTTTTACGTGTCGGAACCATCGGAGCACGCCTTTCACGTCCTTAATTTTTCACCGACACGCTCTTTCAATCCAACTTCCTTCCTTACAACCGTTTTGAAGTTCTTTGGAAATCGGATTCTCCTAATGTCTTGGAGAGTTCTTAGTAGTGTCCGACCGAAGGTCTATTTTTGGCCGAAGCCGATTATTCGGCCATCTCCACAACCTTCAGTGAAGCCGAAGGTTGTATAAACTCTTAGTAATTTAATAATTTTCTTCAATCTTATCCACAGCTAAAGAAGAATATCGGCGTAAAGTGGCTCACGCCGCTTTTCTCTCGGTGGTAGAGGTATCCGCACTAAACTGATTGTAGTCCGGTCCGTCAGTCATTCACTCTTTCGTAACAATTTGTTTGATTCCGACTGTAGCTGGACCTTCGGCGGGACCTTCGGCTTCCGCCCAAAATCCGGCCGAAGCCGAAGATCTCGCCGAAGATGGATTTTTGGCCGAAGGTGGCTGAAGCCGAAGCCAAAGCTTCGGTCGGACACTAGTTCTTAGGCACTTTCATCATTATAAGCTTAATAAGAAATATCAAGTTATTTAACATGTAACAATCAAAAAGTTACTATTATTATACAATTCGTCTCGTTTTCTGCAACGATTTGGTTCTGCACGATTTCAGACCGACCATAAAAGTGGTCGACTGTGAAATCTTTTATTCAGGCAATAAACTTACTAAAAGGACTGGTTATTATGTTTTTTTTTTCTGTTAATGGACATTTTGTTATTTTATAAATGGACAAAACAAAATAAGTAAACATAGTAGTCTATTCACAAGTTTAAATCAGTCCTAATACTAATCCTAGTACCTATATATCCTAGTACTAACACCAATTCGTCACTAGTATTTAATTAGGTATGTAGTTGTTACCTCTTGCTAAATCTGAAGCCCGACGGAGCATACACACATACGTACCTATAACTATTTTAAAAATCAATGTTTGTATGGCATTTAGTCGTTCCCAAAATATAGAGGCGAAAAACCAGCAATTTATTCCAAGTAAATCATGAAACCAGGCTACTGGCTATCTTCTTCGAAGGAATTAAAAGAAAATACTTATACAATTTTGACATTATTTTTCGTGTATCATTTCCCAACCCGACCCACTTTATGCAAACTGGCCGCTACTGTTATCTTTTAGGTAAAGTAAGTATTAGGTCGGGGAAAAAGTCTTTTCGTATAACGTAGGTATAAACTTATTATAAAATTTCTTTGACTGTACTATTTGTGTCTGGCTGGTTTTGGTAACATTAAAAAGGTTACATTATAAAGAAAAGAAAAAAATAAAAAAAAGTTGTTTCCCGCTATTTTTCATTTGTTTTTCTCTCCGTAAAAATGAGTGAATCTAATGAAGAAATTCGATACATTTTAAAATTTTATTATAAAAAAGGCAAAAATGCAACTCAAGCAGTGAAAAAAATTTGTGATGTTTATGGACCTGATGCAGTGTCAGTAAGAGTAGCACAAATTTGGTTCAAACGTTTTCAGTCCGGAAATTTTGATGTTAAAGATGCACCTCGCTCTGGTCGCCCTGTTACGAATAAAATGGACGCCATTTTTGAAAGAGTGGAGCAAGATCGGCATATTAGTAGTTACGATGTAGCTGAAGAACTGGGAATTGACCACAAAATAGTTTTGACCCATTTGAAGAAAGCTGGTTATACAAAAAAGCTCGATATTTGGGTGCCACACGAGCTCACTCAAAGAAACTTAATGAACCGTGTACTCATTTGCGATTCATTATTGAGACGTAATGAAACCGAGCCGTTTTTGAAGAGATTGATAACTGGCGATGAAAAGTGGATCACGTACGACAAGAACGTGCGAAAAAGGTCGTGGTCGAAAGTTGGCCAGGCTTCACAGACTGTGGCCAAACCTGGCCTAACACGAAATAAGGTGATGCTGTGTGTATGGTGGGATTGGAAGGGCATTGTTCATTATGAGCTTTTACCGTCCGGCAAAACCATCGATTCTGATCTTTACTGCCAGCAACTGATGAGATTAAAGGAAGCAGTCGAGAGAAAACGGCCGGAATTGATCAACAGGAAGGGTGTGGTCTTTCATCACGATAACGCTAGACCACACACATCTTTAGCCACTCAGCAAAAATTAAGAGAGTTCGACTGGGAGGTCCTAGTGCATCCACCATATAGCCCTGACCTTGCGCCTTCAGATTTTCACCTGTTTCGGTCTCTTCAGAATTCTTTAGGTTCTGTAAGGTTGACCTCAAGAGAGGACTGCCAAAACTATTTGTCCCGTTTTTTTGATCAGAAGTCCCAAAGTTTCTACAGTAACGGGATAATGTCTCTGCCCACAAAATGGCAGAAAGTTATTCAACAAAACGGTACATATATATTGTAAATAAATGTAAATAAACTTTGAAAAAAATGTCTTGACTTTTCATACAAAAATACGAAAATACTTTTTCCCCAACCTATTATGTACCAGTTACTCTTAGTATACTGAGGCATTCGCACAAATTAGGTCAACATATTTTTAAATTATTATTTTTCAATTTAATTATGGCAATTAATCATTTCGATATCGCAATGGTAGAACGCGGTCTATTGTTTGGAACATCTCTGGTTCGAACGATGGTCCTATTCGACAATATTTTCGGAAGTACATAATGTTTATTGTTGATTGCAGTTATTGTGCTGTCTATACTTTGTGGTGTTAAGAGCGTGAAGTTCCTTATTTTTTTGTAAAATAACTAATAAGATTACACAGTCGGGAGTTTGTTGGTTGGAGGTTACGTGACGTTAACTGGTGCGTCATGCCTTGCGTAAATCGACTTCATTCATTCCAATAGTTAATGCTCGGATGCATTTTACCTTCGTAAAAAATTAACAGTAAAGAGTTACTGATCACGTATTTACTGTTTCTTTATAGGTCTTTAAGTTTTACTGTCTATGGTCTTTTCATTTTGATGGTTATATTTTATCATCATCATCATCAGCCTTTTGATGTCCAATGTTAGACGTAATCCTCCCCTATGGAACGCCATAACTCTCGGTCCTATGCTTTCTGTAGCTAGTGGCTCCCAGCGATCTTGACTAGGTCGTCGGTCCACCTAGTCCTCACTACACCGTACACCCTACTCCACGTCGACCAGGTCCTGGTTAGCCAAATGTTAATTACGACCTCCTATTAATGACTATATTTATAAGTCCTAGTGCATGCGGTATTTGTGATTACCTTTACCTTAGGATCAAATATTTTATTAGCTATATTTAAATAATCACTTTATCGTGAAATCAAATAAAAAGGTCTTGTTAATTGTAAGTATAATGATTTCTCAGAAAAACATGAGCTGACAAAAGCTATTGTGTGTGTCACCTTTCTTAAGACACAATGATGGTACCGACTATATTTTGATAAATAACGTCTGCTGCTATATTTCACCCCGCAAACAACACTAAATGTACTGAAGTGGGCGTGTATTGCTTTAGCTACTCTTTACTATTTTGTAAAGGAACTTCTAATGTCTCTTGCAAAAGCATTTAATGCGTTTAACGCCTCCGGTATAATAAGTAATATGTAACACTGGAACATAAACCAGTTTATATAAACCAACGAAGATTTTATTTCCATTGGTATCCGAAATTATGTTGAACTAAAACTACTACTGTAGTAGTAGTAGTTACCATAGAGTAGACTGTATAATATTTTGCAGGTAACGGCGGTTCAATTCTCACCCAAGCAATTGTATGTTAGGTACTGATATTTAACTTTTACGTGCCTCCATGCTCATAATAATCGAGGGTATAGGCAGCAGCATCATGACGGCAACGTGAAGTCATTGTTGTGAACTCGACTTCGTACCGCAGAACCCACAGTCAGAGTGCAGTGTCCGACCGAAGGTCTATTTTTGGCCGAAGCCGAAGCCGATTAATCGGCAATCTCTATAACCTTCGGCCGAAACCGAAGCCGAAAGTTATAAACTATTAGTAATTTAATAATTTTCTTCAATATTATCCACAACTGAAGAAGAATATCGGCATAAAGTGGCTCTAGCCGCTTTTTTATCGGTGATAGAGGTATCCGCACTGAACTAAGTGCAGTCCGGTCCGTCAGTCACTCACTCTTTTGTAACAGTTCGTTTAATTCCGACTGTTATCGGACCTTCGGCGAGACCTTCGGCTTCGGCCCAGAATATGGCCGAAGCCGAAGTTCTCGCCGAAGATGGATTTTTGGTTGAAGGTGGCCGAAGCCGAAGCTTCGGTCGGACACCATCAGAGTGTTATATGACTAGACTATCCAGACGATTTTGTATAGTAAAAATTCCTAATTTTTTTACTGGTATTTATCACACGTCATCCGATCCACATTTTGCCTTTTAATTTGATACAGGATATATCTATTATAGTTACTTAGTAGTACTTATCTGAGGTAAAATTATCTGTATCTTCTGAGTCTGACTGTTCCAAAACTGTATGTGTTAGTCCTAAATCTTCTCTGTTTAGTGGCTTGGTTGCTCCAGAACTTTTTAAATTAGACCTAAATTTTATCTGTTTCGCTTCAAGTTCTTCATTAGTGATTCTTCTTTCTCTTTCGCTGCGCAAAAAATCCATCCTTTATGTAGGTATTTAAAAAAAGAAAACATATATTTTATCTGTGGTATTCGTCTACAAATTTTTTGTATGAAAGCAATTAAAATGACTATTGTTTTACAAATGTAGAAATCTTACCAGTGTTCGTTTTCAATGCTAAATTTGCCTTTTAAGAATTTATATGTGCTGAATAACTATAACTGAATAAATAATAGGCTCCAACACTTGCTCCATTTGGGATGTACAGAATCGGCGTGGCCAGGCGTAAATGCTGCTGCCTACACATTCGGACAAAACGGCCAAGATGTAACCGGTATCTTAAATCTACTATCTATCTAGCTATCGCTTGTAACATTTTCTACGTAAATAAATTATCAAAATGACTGTAAATATAATGATTAATGTTACTATCATTTGTTTACTTTATTACACAGAAAACATTACTGCCGGGGACAGTTTCGTAATGATAAATATAACATGTGGAATGCCGTTGGGTGACTAATTACGCGCGTGATATTTTAAGTAATATTAGTGACTGTTATAACAAGCGGCGAATTTATTTATAAAGTACATAAATAAATTCACGCCAAATCCCTTGCGGGGTAGGCAGAGAGAACGGAGCGCCATAAGGCACGATTCTTACACACCTCACTCGCTTCGTTGTCTTATATCTAACTGTCATAACTCTTTTCATGCACGCGCGTCGATTTTTGAGGCTCCTAACATCACCTTCCTCCAGAACACATTATATTTGGTCATGTGAAGACATTCTTTTTCAATCCGGTAATTTTATTTATAAAGTAAATACTTAAAACTTTTTGTCTCTGGGAGAAGAAAGGCAAACGACCAAGCGTGTCACTTGATGGTCAGTGACTAGCGCCTTCCATAAACATCTGCAATACCGAAAGGATCACAATTGCCATCCTTTAAGATGGTATAGAGAAGGTAGGAGGAAAAGAGGTGACTGGACCTCCGTCTCCGCCTCTTGTCTAGTCTCGGTAGCCCAGTGGTCGAGCACACGGCTTCTGATTCATAGGTCCTGGTTCGATTCCTGACACTGGCTCACATCAATGACTTTTCGAAATTGTTTTCGGAAGTCATGTGTGATAAATATCGATGACTGGAAACTTTGTGCCCGGTATGGCAATAGGTTCGGCCCCTATTCCATTTGGGACGTAAACATAACGGCGAGACGAGGCTTAACAGCCGCTGCCTACATCTTTGGGTAACAAAAGGCGTGAAGTTATGTGTTATGTGAGACGTACTATTTCACCGGTCGAGCCGGCCCATTCATGCAGTGATCTACAATAACATCATAATTTAATGTTAGCATATTAGGCTTTTCCCCGTTACACGTTATATCAAGCAGGATATACTTAAATAACATGTATAATTGTTTCTTGCTATAATAACCCAACATTATGAAACATGTTCACAGAAGCTTATCGTATACTGTGACTCTCTTTTATGAGCTTCAATAAAAATTAAGTCTTTTCAAAAGTCTTCTAGTCTACCAGTTATGTTCAAAAGGTCCTGGTTTCCAACCTCGCTATATACCAATGACCTTTCAGAAGTTTTGTTTTGTTTATCTATTGAAAATCGATAATTGTCGATGATTTAACAAACTGTGTCCAACATATGGGCTACGGCACGGGTCGTCAAATGGTGGACCGCTGTCCGCATTCGGACCGCCGAGTCATTATGTGGTGGCGAAAACTTAGCAACTTGCACTACAGACTACAGAGTACGTAATTTAATAAAAATATATCCCCCGCAATATTTTTGTTGACGGCAATACTTTTTTTTTATGGGATAGGAGGGCAACCAACGCCGCCCATGGACATGCTGTGTCCATGGGCGGCGTTGGTTGGTTGGTAACACATTAGTGTTACTGTTGCGTTGCCAACCTTTAAGGGATAGGGGATAGGAACGGATGGGGAAGGGGGGTGGGCCTCCGGGTACCTCTCTCACCGAACTAAACGCGGCATGAGCCACTTTACGTCGGTCTTCTGAGAGGTCGTGGTATTTCACCGGTCGAGCCGGCCCATTCATGCAGCGAAATGCTTGGCTCTACCACTACAAGGCTGGGTGAGGTAACGAATTGATATGTATATGTCATTCTCATAACATATGTAAAACAAACACCTTTGTTATTTCCATAACCTTTGTTTAATAAATATTTTTTTATATAAAAAGTGTGGACCGCGAAAGTCATTTCATTTTTTTAAATGGACTCCAAGCAAAATTAATTGGCGACCCCTGGGCTATGGTATTGTTGAACACCAAACACACTCCGCCCGCTGCCCGAAATATGGCAATAGTAAGTATATATTATAAGTGAATGAAATTTTGTTAATAGGTGGTCTATTACCAAATTTCATTCTGCGACGCGAGGTGACACTATTAGATGCGTGAAGGTCAAAAAAATACTGAATTCAATAAATTTATTAAAATAGTATTTTAAAACTACAAAATTTCTCTATGCTGTAGCAATAAGCTCTATTGAAGGGGCGAGAGTTGTAAGGGATGAATTAACATCAGGCTAGAATAATACGTCTCTATTTCGTCGTTTAACACAGAAGGCCCGAGTTCATTAGGGAGCGTCCATTAATTACGTGAGGTGTTTATAAAAAAGTGCCCCCTACCCCGAGAATCTCACGTAATTTATGGACGGCCCGTTACCAAAATTTTACCCGATATAAGGCAGTAGCTTTAGTCGCTTATTTATAGTGTCCGATCGAAGGTCTATTTTTGGCCGAAGCCGAAGCCGATTAATCGGCCATCTCCACAACCTTCGGCCGAAGCCGAAGCCGAAGGTTTATAAACTCTTAGTAATTTAATAATTTCCTTCAATATTATCAACAGCTAAAGAAGAATATCGGCGTAAAGTGGCTCACGCCGCTTTTCTCTCGGTGGTAGAAGTATCCGCACTGAACTAAGGGCAGTCCGATTCGTCAGTCAGTCACTCTTTCGTAACAGTTTGTTTAATTCCGACTGTTTCTGGACCTTCGGCGGGACCTTCTGGATGGATTTTTGGCCGAAGGTGGCCGAAGCTGAAGCTTCGGACGGACACTACTTATTGCATTGTGTACACATGAATAGGCATCTCCCAAGGCACAATTAGGACCGCCTACACTTTTGAATATTAAGAGCGTAAAATGTATGTTTTTGATTATAATTCTAATACAAATACCAGGTATTGTTGCCAGCAAATAAAAATATATAACAGTAGATACCATTGGCAGTGAACATTTGGCGAGGGAGATACCATCGCGACATCGTCCCGTGCCGCTCTGGTTGTCGTCATGAAAAGCGTGACAAATGCACACTCTATCTGTGAAAAAATGTTCGCAGCTAGAAAATGTCTGGCGTTATTTTATGTATTTATAGTTAAGCTTTATCAAATAGATTGTCTCGAAGAGTCTCGGTGGTCCAGTGGTCCAGCGCCCCGCTTCTGAATATCCCGCAAGAAGTCGTGGATTCAAATCCTGGCTCACACCAATGACTTTAAAACGGTTATGTGTGAGAAATAAAGATGAGTGCAAAAACGTTGTGCCTGGTGTATGGCAATAGGTTCGCAACCTATTCCATTTGGGACGTAAACATAACGGCAAGTCGAGGTTTAACAGCAGCTGCCTACACCTTCGGGTAAAAAACGATGTGAATTTATCACATAGATATTGTGGCTTTGTTGCCTCATTAGAAGTTTTTTTAAGAACGCCTTTAACATCAATACAATCATCCAACTAAATGTAACTAATATTTATTTAGTACAAGCTGAGCCAGCGAACTATGTTCCGCATCAAAACTATCAAAAGTACTACTACTTTACTACATCATACATGAATTATAGACTAAAACCTCCCCGTCGAAACCCTCTATGTATTGAAGAAAACCGCATCAAAATCCGTTGCGTAGTTTTAAAGATAATAAGTGTAATAATTCATACATGACCATTATTTAATATGCCATCTGCTATATACGTTGTTAGACAGTGGGATAGGTGAATAACCTAGCTGGGAATATTCACAGTTAAGACTTACTTCGGAGTGTCAGGATCGTGATGTCGTGATCCACTATACAGGGCTTTGTTAATAGCCAGAATAGAAAGGATAAACAGCTAAACAAAAACTTTGTGAAAGTCCGTAATTTGATTCTATTATGTTTATAATAACATACATATATAACTTCACGCCAATTCCCTTGCGGGGTAGGCAGAGAGAACAGGGCACCATAAGGCACGATTCTCACACGCCTCACTCGCTTCGTTGACTTTCATAACTCTTTTCATGCATGCGCTTCGATTCTTAAGGCTCCTAACATCACCTTCCTCCAGAACACGTTGTTTGGTCACGGAATGTGTATCTTGGCCGTCCTCGACTCCTGTAAATCTTGTTTTCTGTCAATCTTGCATCATCCATTCTTTCTACATATCCGAACCATCGGAGGATACCCATTCTTACTTTTACACCGACACTCTCTTTCAATTCAACTTCGTTCCTTACAATCTTGTTTTCGACACGGTCAGTGAGAAAATTATTTTTATAATAAACAGTAAAAATAGTCATTTAACTGAAAATTTTATGTCACAACTTTCCTGGACTGTTTGAATGGAGTGTTGTTCATGATATCAATGCCGTGTTTGGTGAAATACCGCAGTTCATTGAAATGAATAATTGTAGTTATCAAAAACCATAATAAATTAATGATATCCTGGAAACTGTTGCACAATTAGGTAACGTATTGTTTGCATTTTTGTAAAACTTGCGAAATTATATTTATTTCAAATGGAGCTATTGTTGTCGCAAATATCTAAACAATGAATACGGTGATGTCTTGACAAAAGTTTGTTAAAAATTTGTTGTCATAATTTCATTGTGCTTGGTGGATGCGAACTTTGACATATTACAATAACATCTTCACGCCAATCTCCAAGGAAGAGAGGGGATTGAAATGGGTAACACCAGACGTAGACTCGGTCCTTAGATATCCCACTTGCTTTTTTGATATTTATATTTTGTGGTTTGTATAGGTAAGAGTGGATATGAATCATATGAAAGGTGCAAGAATGGAGACGACGAGTGATGGAAGAGAATGGAAAAGAATGAAGCCTTGACGCCGGAACTGGCACTTAGATTCGCTTTCACATTCAACACAGTGTGATGAAAGGGAATCTAAGCTTCGCGAATTTTAGCTAGTAGTTTTATGTGACGATTCTAAGTACTTTGTAAAGTCTAAGGAATAAAGATATTTTGAATTTGAAATTTGAATGCCGCAGTATGCCGACCCTACCTAGCCAGGGATAAGGGCAGGATAATTATGATGACACCTGACGGTTATTAAGGCTCCTCATGTTATCTTGAGTATGATAATACCAACATAGTGTAGGTATTTGGAAAAGCATTCTACCATCATTTCCATCATTGAGGGATATTGTGCTTTCTACATTTTTATTTTTGGGACATATAATGTTTTCTTTTTTTTTTATTAGAACAGGAGGGCAAACGAGCTGGCGTGTCACCTGATGGTAAGCAACCAACGCCGCCCATGGACACCAGCAACACATTTAGTGTTACTGTTGCGTTGCCGACCTTTAGGGCATAGGGGATAGGAAAGGATGGGGAAGGGGGGTGGGCCTCCGGGTACCTCTCTCACCGAACGAAACGCGGCATGAGCCACTTTACGTCGGTCTTTTGAGAGGTCGTGGTATTTCACCGGTCGAGCCGGCCCATTTATGCAGCGAACTGCTTGGCTCTACCACTGTTAAAATGGTCCTAATTATTTTGGGGATTCTGTTTTATTTAAATTATTTATGTTATAGTGTGATGAAAAGCCAGACCTTTTCATCACACTATCTGATTGTAGTTGAACAGCATAGAGTAAAATTTATGTATATAATAAACTTTATATTTTTGTTCGGGGCCTTATAAAATGTAAATCAGATACGATATGGAGATACAGAATAATTGTCCTCAAGTACATCACTAAATAGAACGAGTCCTTAAGTCAGGTCGTGTCAGGAGCCTTAAAAATCAACGAGCGTATACGACGACAAGAGTAAAGAAAGGCAAAGAAGCGTTTGAGGTGTTAAAGAATCGTGCCTTATAGCATTCTGTTCTCTCTGCCTACTACTGGCATGGCGTGAAGTTCTGTATGTATATATGTAGAGACAGAGTAGGTAAGTTTCACCACGTATATCATATTGATCTGAGTTTCTAGTTTCTCAGGAATATCATTAAAACATTGCAATAATTCGAACTTAGGCTATATATTACTTGGTTGTAACTCGTAAACCAGGCAGCGTGTCAAGGTGAAGCCAGACAATCTCAAATTGCACTCCACTAAAGGTACGGTTTTGCCTATACTATAATATAGCTGGCGACATGATATTCTGTAGTGAAATCAACGGAAATACGCCCCGCTGCTTCAACAATTAGCCTGACCCTTTTCTCTTCGTAATGTTTATGTTCCATGTAAATCACATTGAAACTGTGATTTAGTATTTAAAAGCTTTTTATATTATAACCGCCACATCCCAAATCACGCCAAATTCCTTCCAGGGTAGGCAGAGACAACGCCATAAGGCACGATTCTTACACACCTCACTCGCTTCGTTGATTTTCATAACTCTTTTCATGCACGCGCGTCGATTTTTGAGGCTCCTAACATCACATTCCTCCAGAGAACGGTCTATTCGGTCATGGAATGTGTGTCTTGGCCGTCCTCGACTCCTACATCCTAATAATATTGGGATGATTTCGTTTGGTAATATACATACCACAATTTAAACGTCATGATGAAATATCATAAAGATATGTGAAATTAACACCATATTTGTCTATTTGAAATTCCATACAACACTCAGCAACAGGAAGTCGCCGACCATAATGTATAGAATGACCAATAAGCAACCTCGGCTTAGTAGTTAACCATCACGACAGTTAAACATTTATGGATAATGTTATACCTGCATCGTTGGCCAGGTGCGTTCCGCTGTAGTATTTTTATGCCAACTGTTCATTCTACCACAGACATAATACATATATGTATATGTATTTTTCGAAGCAAGACATACAATACACAATAATACAAATACATATCCCACATGCTGCCGTACATCTCTCGCGAGTGACTGACTTTTTTATCTATATCTACGAGTATATCTATTTACTTACTTAATATTATAAATGCGAATGTAAGTTTGTTTGTTACGCTTTCACGCAAAAACTACTGAACCGATCATCATGAAACTTTGTACATATACTCTTGAAGGTATTAGAAGTAACATAGGGTACTTTATATTAAAAAAAAAAATTTTTTACGAAAGATAAAACAATTGTTTGTCAAAAAATCGTCAAATTTAGCTACTTCAGTAATGAAGTTTTACAGTATTCGTAAATTAGATAACATAACGTAACTTCACACCTTTTCTATCCGAAGGTGTAGGCAGCCGCTGTTATGCCTCGCGAGGGACGGTATTACAGTATTCAGGGTTGATACTTATATACTTAACTTAACTTTTTTAATATATAAATTTGAATGTAAGTTTGTTACGCTTTCGCGGGATAACTACTCAACAGATCATCATGAATCTTTGTACACATATTCATGGGGGTATTAGAAGTAATATAGGATACTATCTTTTTTCTTATTTCTCTCTTTATTTATTAATAGTCTACAAAAATATCCTACATTAATACTCTGCATTTATATCATATAAAATTGTTAAAGTCCAAAATTATTTATTTTTGTTACAGAGAAATATATTTACCGTTTGTTGTTGCATTTTAATAAAGCATATAGTGAGATTTTTAAACGTCATACCTAATGTTGTAATTTTGAAAATTGATAATCCCAGCTAAGTAAGAAAATAGAGTTATTATATTGATTCAATTCTATGGTAATGATTTTGATACTTATTTATTGGCTTCAATGCGAGCGAAGCCGCGGGTAAAAGCTAGTTATAAATAATTATGTATTTTGTCATATATTTGTTCTACTTGTATTTATTTCTTGACTTAGATATAATTTGAACTTGAGACCTTTATATTAGAAGTAGCTGATCCGGCGATCTTTAAAGTGCTAAATCACGTAAATTATCACTTTTTATTTACCACGTAGTTTCAAAGATTGAAGGAAAGCAACATTGTTTTATACTATGAAATGATGATGATACGAGAAATCTATTGTCTCTTAACACATTATCTCTAACATGGATTCTATTAAACTTTAGTTAATATCTTAGAAATTTCTGCGGCAGTAACTGAAACCACTCAAGAATAACTTTCGATTTTCTATTACAAACAGTACCTGATAAGTTTCCACTCCAACAAACATATGCACCTGAATTGCACGCTGAATTGAAAAGAAATAAGCGTCGTCTAAGACTATAGAAAAGAAAAAAAAAAAAGTTTAAAAGTTTTACACGACCATTTACACAAAAACAGCAACAGCAAAACTGCCAGAAAACGAGAAAAAAAAATAGCTTCTCAGTGGTTTTTTTTAATTACATAACTTTATGCAGAATTCTTTTTTTAAATTACATTACATCGTTATGCTAATCTATTCTTATTACTTTTTTTATTCATTCAAGTTTGGGATACTCTCAGTGTGTGAACGGAGATTTCCGCTGATGTTTTCCTTCAAAACCCGTTTCGTTATTTGCGTTCAAGGACTCCGCATTCAGCACCACATAGTTTGAATAGTAAATACTCTGGCAGCTTGACTTGTTCAGACATTAAACCACAGAAATAGATCAAGATAGAACGGCCGCGATGTCATATTTCCATACATTTCGAGCGTGTCACTTTTTTGAAAAACCACGCCCACAGCGTGACGTCATTTTCATTGCGAGCCGGGCGACTAGTTAGGAGACACACACATTAGATTATCACACACATAGATGTTACACATCGATGTTAATATCGGCAACGTGTTAATTTTATTATTTTTATATTTTACCAACTTTATTGATTTTGTGTAACGATAATCATAGAAAGTAAAACATGTTAAATACTTTATCCGACATATTAAAACCTACTTTATCCGACATATTAAAACCTAAAACATATTTTTCCAACAGTATATAAAATTTAATTATAAATATTTTACTGTCCTTGAAACTATACATATTTATTAAATATTTGCCTTTTTGTAAGGGTTGGCCTCACAGTCGTGGTTAAATAACGAAGCCGAACGTCTACATATACCTCGGTTACTGACCGTTTGAGAAGAACGAGATTATTTTCCATCGGCGATTGGTCAAATTGGTGAAAACTGGTGATACTGTCAAATAAACTGCTGCCAATGTAATTACGAAGCACTTTGGTTGAAATTTGTGGTGTTAGAATAAAGTAGGGACAGAGCAAGACATGAGCTGATACTCAAATTATTATTGAATTAATTTATCGATTAGTCCTAAGACTCAACGATACATGGAGTGCCCATCTCTAACAACATTCGAAGACCAATCACAACGATTAACAGACACAGCGATCAACTGGCAGGTGTATTGTGTATTTCGTTCGATTCGACGTACATTACGCGTATAATTTATACGTGCAATGTTTTTGTATATGAGCGTTGAATGCGGACAGCAATGGATATTCATCATAACGAAAAAATATACAAATTGTGACCGTAATTATTGAACATAGTAAAACAATAATTTATAATCTCAAAAAAATACTTTCTACTGATTTTCTGTACTTACTGATCATACGAAATATTTCCTTTTTTCATATTTGATTCACTACTTTTGTTTTTACAATTTACCACAGCATAATAAGGCATATATGTGACGTTTTATCTATTTTTTTACGTCCTGAACGCATGGCAGGAACGCTCGTTGCGTAATGAGAGCGAGTTTCGAAAAGCTTGCAATATAGTGCATGGTTTTGGCACGCTTGCCACGCCTATTCGCCGTTCTATCTTGATATATTTCTGTGCATTAAACTTTCTAGTTTTGTAGGAATCGCACAAGCAAAAAAGCTATTAATATGTTAATTAAATAATGATCTTATTATCTTAGTAGTCTAGCGCTTTAGTACTGTGTTTCTAATTTAGGGGCATCTAGTTCAAAGATGTCTGACGAACTTGTACAAGTCAATTCCAAAGAGACTGATCGTGAAGACCAGAGGAAGAACCAGAGGGCTGGTTTATTCTTCGCACATGAGATTACCATTGCCATTCAGCGCGGCAGACTTATGTGGTCAGTCTTCTGGACACACTGCCAGTAGATTGAGATGCGGAGAAATTTGATTTCTGCTAGTCTTATCATCATTACGTAGTATAAAACAAAGTTGCTTGCCTTATATATTTTTAAATATTTGAAACTACACAGCGGATGTTGATGCAGTTTTTTTAATAGATAGAGGGGTGTCAACGGTGGTTTGTATGTATATTTCATGTATAATATTGTGAAGGAAAAGTGATAATATATTAAAACAACTTATAGGATTAAATCGCGTTTATTTATTACTTGTTTTTATTTATTTCCCGACGTTTCGAACTCTTTACAGAGATCATTTTCACGAGTGATGAACAAAAAGATGGTAGTTGTACAAAAGCTATTTTCATTGATACAGAGAGCATCCACTTTTTGAAAATAATAATCAAAAATATGATTTTTACTATTGGTAACCCACATCAGACCATGAAACAAAAAATTAAATATTTATTTATAAGATGTATTCACCAAAGAAAAAACTCTAAAGTAATACAATCTTCACTAAAGTAAAGAAGTCGGGAAATAAATAAAAATAAGTAATAAATAAACGCGATATAACCCTAAAAGTTGTTTTAATCTCTGAGTGAGATTCGCAAAAATCTGAGAAATAAATATGAAAAGTGATAATTTTCGAGTTTTAGCACTTTAATTGTAAACGCCGTAAAAATTACATAAGATGCGGAACAAAGTTCGCCGGGTCAGCTAGCAATTGTACTCGTATATCTTGTAAACAATTTAATTGATATATTTCTTCTTACTCTTGTAAAAATCACTTCAATGTCAAGTTAATTATAGAAAATGTATTTGTCATAAAAGAATACGTACGCAATAAATTATGATTCACCGCTGCTTGAATATTTTTATTCAGTTCCATCAAAGGACAAACAATATGTTTTAATTGCGAACATTGTTTTACGGTCTTGAGTCTTTCCTATTGCGGTTGTAGTTATCCATGATAAAATAATTATGTTATAAAAACATAATTATTTTATCATGGAGACTGACTAATAATTGATTGAACTTTTCCTTAAGGAATAAATAAAGGTTTGGAATAAATACCCGCAGTTTTGCTCACGTATTAATTTCATAAAAAATACTAACAAAATTCAGATTAAAATCTTCTTAAAATATATGCAGAATATTTCATCTAAATCTGTAAAACATTTAACCTGAATGTGATCACTAAAACATTAAATAACGAGCATGACAATACGAATAAATAATTCCAATTTTTGGCAGTCTTACTGACTGTTTGTTCCGGGTAATCTCTGAAATGTGTGGACCGATTGTGACGGGACTTTTATTGGCAAGTATCCGGTGTATAAGCAGTAATTTGGCCGCTTTATTTAAAAAAAAAATCTTTTATTTATTGGTTCAGAGGCGAAACAAAATTCGCCGGGTCAGCTTGTTTTACTTGTTTATAATATTAAATAATTAAAGTGTGTTTTACCGCATCATTACTGCAATGCTGAGTCACATTATTTCGTCCTTGTTCAACCTTGTTACCGGTGTTCGACCACTTATAAGGTACATTTTTTTGTTCTATAAGTCGAGTTGATAAGTCGTTGAGGCGTAACGTTTTAACGGACGTCTGGCGACCTGCCTTAAAATATACCAAACAACATGTACGGAATAATAATAAATAAAGCCTTTTGGACTATTGTAAGGTTGCGTCGTGCTCGTCCATGTTTTTTTTGTTCGTTTGTTATAAAAACTATTTTAAAAAAAAGACGTAAATGTGTTGGCTTTCTGTATTGGCTTTCTACGTACATAAATACGTGTTTGTTTGTATGTTAACATAATAGTTTTCAACTATCTATATCTGGTTTGGTTAAATAAAATAAAAAAATAAAGCAAATATTATAATGAGCAAATAACTCTATGTCGAAGGTCCCAAAGGTTTTCAAATTTTTACTTTTCACAAAAATTTTAGATCTGTCTAAATTTTCTCAATACTTTTTCCCTTTTTTTATTGTCTGTCAACTTTCAATAGTTAACATAACATAACTTCACGACTATTTTACCCGAAGGTGTAGGCAGCGGCTGTTAAGTGTCGTCTCGCCGTTATGTTGCCAAATGGCGAACCTCTTGCCATACCGGGCCCAAAGTTTTCATTCATCGATATGTATCACACATAACTTTCGAAATTAATTTCGAAAAGTCATTGATGTGTGCCAGGATTTGAACTTGAATTTTGAATGGTTAATTTTATTTTATAGTTATCCAGTGCATTAAATTCAGCAGCATTTTTGTTTGTTTAATACAAAGTTCGCTTTAATTTATCTAAGAAGTTGTCTAGGCGATCTAATAGCTTAGCATTACGCTTGTTTTTGTATATTAACGGCTTGTAACTGTACACTTTGCATGCAAGAACTGCGGAACAGAAAATACTCCGATATCGGAACTACATCCACCTAAATTCCAATTGCATAACATTCAGTTAACAGTTGGGCAGTAGGACGTGACCATGTGAATAGGGTATTGTGAAAAGGCAGGAAGCCATAGGTATGAAGTGCAAGGGTGCATTTACGGCATTTGAAAGGCTCGAAACATATGTATCATAATATCAATTATCACGTGTCAATAACATAACTTTACGCCTTTGTTACCTGAAGGTGTATACAGCTGCTGTTAAGCCTCGTCTCGCCGCTGGTTACGTCCCAAATGGAATAGGTGGTGAACCTATTGCCATACCGGACACAAAATTTTCAGTCATCGATATTTATCACACTTAACACTTCCGAAGACAATTTCGAAAAGTCATTGGTGTGAGCCAGTGTCAGGATTCGAACCCGGACCTCTAGATCAGAAGCCGTGTGCTCGACCACTGGACCATCGAGGCTATTTATCGTACGTGTCAATAAACTTGAGATTATTGAGTATTTTTTGGTTTGGTTGGAAATATGTAGTAGATATTTTGTTGGAGTAGGTAGGTACTACTAACGTCTAAGCAGATTCTTAGCTCTAACTAAGCTATTATTACCACATTTGACACATTTCACCCCATGAAACACTTCCCTTTCTTTCTTTCAATCTAGACGTGGCGGTAGCTCACGTGTAACTTTTAGCAACTGGGTAATTTTATACGTTGAGTGTTCGCACAAAACAACTTGATACATATTCACATAATTAAAGTAGGTAGTCGACTCCGTGCTCTAGAGGTTAAGCAACCAGCTTATGAATCAAGAAGCCACCAATGATTTTTCCAAAGTTATACGTCGTAAACTACAAAAAAATTCGGGCGTAAATTTCGATTAGTGAAGGCGTCAATACCGCTGTCATCACCATTCGCTGGTAGATTTTAAGTTACAAAATAATTGAAGTTTAATATTATGTATTCACCCAAAACATATTATATATTAATATATACAGATATACACTAAAAGGATGTAGATAGTTTTAAATACTCGATGAAATATTATCGACCCTCGCACAATGACAATATAGACTACTGACATCCGCTTCCGATAATTGTCGTTGCTACATACCTACAATGTTATGTTTCCAAACTCTGAAAACAAATGACCCAGAATAACTTCCTTTTAACAAATAAATGGTTTAAACGCTTCGCTTTCCATTATATCTGTAAAGAACAATAATATTATTGGTTTCAATGTGCCAACGTTAAGTTTTCACATCCGTCTATTCATGTTTAAAATACTCCCATCGGATCTTTAGCAATTGTCTTATCCATGTTATGAAAGTGAAATAAAATAAGGATTCCTTCGTTAACTTCTTCGTTACATTAAAGTAAATTGATCGGCAGACAAATTTAGAATCCTGAACCACATCAATTTCACCCAAGAGGTTATGCGTGATAAAACTTTAGCCGATTTATGGCATTGGATTTATGGCTTTTAGTTACACCACTTATTAAGTTTGAGACTAGAAATTAATCCGACGCCCGGAGACATTAATTCAATAAGCTTATAAATACTTATACTTCAGGTATTTTTTTCGATGGAAAAGAGATTATGTGGAGTAATATTTCTTTCTACTATGTTAATATATATTATGACTCCAAACACACATTAGACAGTAGATAACTGATTATTGAACTTGAAAAGAAAAAGCAATAAGAGCAAAATCTTTATGCACATATTTCCACATTTTTTTTTATTAAATGCATTAATGTCAATCGTAATTTTATTTGAAGTTAATCATGGAGAATATATTTATAAGTTTCATATACTTATTTCAGGGCCGGCATCAAAACGGAATAACATTCACAAGCACGGAAGAGCCCATCAAATCTTCAAAGCCTATACCAGATATCAGATTGGTGGATGGTCCATCAATATTAGTCGGAAGAGTTCAATTGCTGCATAGAAACCAGTGGAGATCAGTATGCACGAATTCCAGAAAGTAAGTATGTTTATAACCACTAGCTTCCGTATCTTTAAAACTGTGCGCCTATATTTCACAACTTATTGCGCAATCTTTTGGTCAGTTATGTTTAGTTGCAACTAGGCAGAACATTTAGCGCGAGGCTACTAACTACTCATTCATTCGTTACTAAATACATCAATTTACTTAGGTTGCGGCTCTCGGGCAACTTCAGAACAACAAGGCACCCGGTGATGACGGAATTACTACAGAGCTTCTAAAAGCCGGCGGGACTCCTATCCTAAAGGAATTAGCAAGTCTTTTTAATTCCGTCATACACCAGGGCATAACACCACAGGCTTGGGGCAGGAGTGCGGTGGTGCTGTTCTTCAAAAAAGGTGATAAAACCTTACTGAAGAATTACAGACCCATCTCACTCCTGAGCCATATCTACAAGTTGTTCTCGAGGGTCGTCACGAATCGTCTCGCTGCAAGACTCGACGAATTCCAGCCTCCGGAGCAGGCCGGGTTTCGAAAAGGCTTTAGTACCGTGGACCACATCCATACTGTTCGGCAGATTGTACAGAAGACCGAAGAGTACAATCAGCCGCTGTGTATGGCATTCGTGGACTACGAAAAAGCCTTTGACTCCATCGAAACTTGGGCAGTTCTGGATGCACTGCAGCGATGTCGGATTGACTGGCGTTATATCGAGGTGTTGAGATGCTTGTATGACACCGCCACGATGGCTGTCCAGATACAGGATCAGGCGACGACCGCCATTGAGCTGAATAGAGGTGTAAGACAGGGAGATGTTATATCTCCCAAACTCTTCACCAATGCTCTGGAGGACGTTTTTAAGACACTGGATTGGACTGCTCAGGGTATCAACGTGAACGGTGAGTACATCTCGCATCTTCGGTTTGCCGACGACATTGTTGTAATGGCAGAGTCGCTGGAACAGTTAAGCGGAATGCTGCGCAGCCTGGACGAGTCCTCCCGGCGCGTCGGTTTGGGCATGAACTTGGACAAGACCAAGGTCATGTTCAATGAACATGTCGTGCCCGGACCGATAAGCGTCGAAGGGTCAATTCTCGAAGTCGTTAACAAATACGTCTACCTAGGCCAAATCATCCAGTTAGGTAGACGAAACTTCGAGAAGGAGGCCGAAAGGAGGATTCAGCATGGTTGGGCTGCATTCGGCAAACTACGTCGAGTCTTCAGCTCGCCTATACCGCAATGTCTGAAGACCAAAGTCTTTGACCAGTGCGTCTTACCGGTAATGACCTACGGTGCCGAGACGTGGACACTCACGGTGGGGCTAGTCCACAAATTTAAAGTCGCTCAGCGAGCTATGGAGCGGGCTATGCTCGGGGTATCTCTGAAAGATAAACTCAGGAATGAGTATATCCGCCAGAGAACTGGAGTAACCGACATAGCTCGTAGAATAAGCTCGCTGAAGTGGCAATGGGCTGGTCACATCTGCCGAAGGACCGACGGTAGATGGAGCAAGAAGGTCATAGAGTGGAGACCGCGTCTTGGCAAACGCAGCGTAGGACGCCCACCAGCCCGATGGTCAGATGACCTCAGAAAGGCTGCTGGTAAAGACTGGATGCGGAAGGCAGAGAATCGGATGTTGTGGCGCACATTGGGAGAGGCCTATGTCCAGCAGTGGACTACAATAGGCTGATGATGATGATGATGATGACTTAGGTACTACGAGCTGAAATTAAGAATTTTCTAAATAATCAGCCAGTTACAAAAATAGGCCAAAAATAAGGACAGGATCATAAATCATGAAAATCATCAAAAATAATAAAACCTAATTTTATTTTCCAGCTGGACGGTCAACGATATGGAGACTGCGTGCAGGCAGTTGGGATTTATGGGAGGATCCTTCTACAATTGGATGGACCGACAACCTGGAAGACGAGCTCGGCTACTGTTCGAAGAACCCAAGTGCAAAGGAACTGAATATGATCTATTTAACTGCGACTGGGAATCTAGACAACTGGGCTCAGGTGTTTGCGACTATCATCCTGATCTCGCCATTCAATGTTCCCCTCATCACGATGTTAATGATCAGGGAACTTCACGCAGACATTGGAGAGGAATTCGTTTTGAAAACGCTGTTCATGAGAGAATACTCACTGCAGTAAATACTCTGTACGTCCCAACATCTATGTCCAGACTTGAGCATGTGACAATTAAAAATGCAGGTTTGGGTAGAGAGAACAACGCTACAAGTGCCTTAGACGTAGTAGGTGTTCCACCTGTTATGGAAGATATAGTGATATCAAATTCTGCATTCAATGCTATAAATGTTACATCTCCTAATGCTCCCATCATTATTAATAACTGTACTATACATAACAATAGAGGTTATGGTGTCTATGTAAATTCTACGTATGGCATGACCAGAATAGAAAATTGTCAAATTCACGATAATGGCGGCGATGGAGTTAAATATATAGTTCATGAAATGAATATTGACGAAAGATTGGACAGAAGTGAAATATTTGATTTGTGTACATTGGCGTCTACCCCCAGTCAAACTTTTCCTATTCAAATGTCTATTGAACAATCACGTTATTCCAACATGGAAAGAGACTGCCATCAGAAATTCTATACCAGATCAGATCACGTCTTAACTCTTAGTTTTATCAAACTTCTAACTAATAGAAATAATACAGGTGAACTATTTATATACGATGGCTTAACCACAGATGATAAACTCCTTATGTCCTTCAGTATTAAGAATCATACTAGACCGCAAAGTGTTACATCAACCAGGAACCGCATGTACGTCAGATTCCGTGCTAATACTAGAACAGATATTACAGGTTTTCTAAGATTAACATCAGGTGTCAGCAAAACCTATGATTTGAATGTTACAGACACGACTATTTCTGATAACAATGGCAGAGGCGTGGTGATAGAAAATTTGAGATCGCAAATTCACATTCACCGTAGTTCTATTTCTAATAATAACCATGTCGCTGGTTTGCATGTTGTAAGTGGAGCTGGAGACATTAACGTTACTGAAAGCAGAATATCATTTAACCAAGGTGATGGAATAAATATTACCGTAACAGGAGGAAATCGAAACATTTCAAGAAGTATATTGAGTTCTAATCAAGGCTACGGTGTTGCGATTTGGATTAATAACACTCGAGAAACTGAATATATTCCTGTCAATCAAACTACTGCGGTAGAATACTCAGAAATATTTAAGAATCTGGACGTAGGTATTTTGCATGGAAACTTTTGTGGTGATAGTTGGTTAAATATAACCGGCAATTGGTTCAATACAAGTGTTGAAAGTACTATAGAAATATCAACATGCTGGTTACTAAATAATCCTACGAAATGGCTCAATTTACAAATCGGTCATAATAGATTTTACGATAACCAAAGAGTGCCTCTAAAAATCCAGCCGGCCCTTAATGTCCTTGGTAGGATTGAATATAATTACTTCGAACGAGGTAATTATGGCGCAATAGTCATATTAAATCGCATGGAAGGGAAACATTTAGTTGAATTTGAAATTTTACCATCCAGATTTCATATAGAGCACAATTATTTCTTTGGTAACAAAGGCCCTTTTGTGGTGAACCTTGGTCTATCACCATACAGTGATCTGCAGTATATACTGTTCTCGAGAAATTTCTTACGTGATAATAAAATAAGAGAACCGTACGAACCTCTGGAAGGAATTTCGTCGAGACTTACTCCTCGAAGTAGGGTAGCTGCAACTATAGTATTAGCGTCTAGTAATATTGATGTGTTTAGAAATATAATTAATAATCCAGAAGCACAATATGAAATTGGGTCCCATGTTGAAGATCAAAGTAAGGTGCTGAATTGTACTTATAACTGGCTTGGGCATGGTGAAGAAGAAAAAGTATACAATAGATTATTCCATAGAAAAGATAGATACAATTTAGCCAAAATTATTTATATGCCATATTTATTGCACAGCAGTAACCCTGGGGCTACTCAAATTAATCACAACTCATTATACGTACCACAATTTAATGTACCTGGCACATTTGTAGTTGGTGGTGAAGTCGAAGGCATAGAGATGCTTCGGCAAGGAGAATATGATGTAAACAAAGATATTAATATTCGACCTGGGGGAAAATTAGTATTACAATCTGGAGTTACATTAAAATTTCCTCCTGCGATAGGTATAATGGTTGCAGGAAAGCTAGATGCAAGAGGAAAGCGACCGAACGATATTACATTTACTTTAAAAGAAGAAATTATTATGAGTAATGATAGTATTTATGAAACCGATGTTGAACCCACCACACCTGGATATACCGAACCTATTATACCTATAAGACTTTTGGGAGGGAGAACCCAGCACGAAGGAAGACTACAAGTTAGAATAGATGAAAATTGGGGTACTGTATGCAATTACAGATGGAATATTATTAATGCGGCCCTAGTTTGTAATCAACTTGGTCTAGCTCTAAATCCTGATGATTGGTTTTTGGAGCCAAATGAAATACCTTCCGCGGGTACGACAGAAGATATAGTATTATCTAATGTTGAATGTACCGAGTTTGATAACGACATAACAAAATGTAAAGCCGAAACTAAAGAACATTTCGAGAATTCTTGTACACATGAAAACGACGTGGGCATTAGATGTTACGAAACAAGTTGGGCAGGAGTAAGATTGAGTGTTATTGCTGAACGGGCTGACCTCCAATATATTACGGTGGAAAAAGCTGGATTACTAGATTACTCCTCTAATCTTTTTAAGCCAGCTCTTCAAATCGATTTTGCTCGACACAGCTTAGAAAGCATTCGTATAAGTAACAATTACCATGATGGCTTA
This sequence comes from Euproctis similis, assembly GCA_905147225.2. NCBI lineage: Eukaryota > Metazoa > Arthropoda > Insecta > Lepidoptera > Erebidae > Euproctis > Euproctis similis. Next base: position 6,562,135 of record LR990114.1, read on the forward strand.
GGAATTCTCTACTCAGATTTATATGGAGCAGACGCGGTAAATACAGTACGCAACTCTGAATTTAGTAATAATAGAGGCAGTGGTATAAGTTTTAAACAACTGGGCTTGAAAGTATACGGATCGTTAATAGAGAACAATGAATTGGCTGGCATTTCACATAATCCTCATATTCCTGGAGCACAACAAAGAGAAATAGCCGGCTGGTTTAACTTCGATCCCGGATTCAATTTGGATGAGTCAAGCTACCATCCTATAATGATGCCTGAATATGAAACAGATATAAGTTTAGTTAATGGAGAAACACGACACATAGTTTTCACAAAACGTCTCGGGGAAAATATCTCAAAAACGTATAATGTCAAATGCAATCCCGGTTATGTACTTGGACTGCAACTATTGAATCCTATTCATAACTTTTCATCGGAAAATATTTGTATATTTGATGCGCAAAATAAGAATGACGCTAGTGTTAAATGGTGCCTCAATCGTGATCTGTCTACCTTCCCTACAACTAGCAGCAGTTTTGGTATAGTGTTAACATATGACAGTGGAATGAACGCTTTAGGTGGAGTCGTATTAGTGGTCAGTACAATTTTAGCACCAGTACAAAATTTGAAGAACAGGATTATAAAAGGTCCTGTACCAACCTTACAAGTTGTGAATACGAAAATCAAAGGGAACACTAAAGGTGTTCAGGGTCTATATTATAATCGCTATTTGAATGAATTAGGTGATCACTTTCTACGAAAAGCCAACGAGAGTATTAAGATATTCGGTTGTGAAATTGCTCACAATAAAGAAGAAGCTATTTATATCAATACACCCTTTTGGGACATTCACGAAAGTAATATTACAGAAATAACTATTATGGTCAATAGTAGTTTGATAACAGATAACGGTAGAGGTATATATCATTTCGCTAGAGATTTGAGGAGCTCGAATAATTTATATCATTATATTTTACAAGACAATACAGTAGAAAGAAATAAACAAGGTGGTTTTGATATCAGTTTGCCGTACGTTTGGCAATATAACGAAAATTTTACCCATTCAGTGTACATGCATAACAATACTTGGCGAAATAATCAACAATTTGCTGTTATTGTGGACGGTCATTTCGCAGAAGTGAACATAACAAAGAACGTTTTCACAGATAACAATTGTAAGACAGGTCTGATTTCTATACAAGGTATGGAAAAGAAAATGATGATCGATGGTAACTTAATTGAAAGAAACAGCGGACAATTCATGGTTAAATTCCATATGGACAGTCAAAGCGAAATCATGGGACTAGTGTATGCATTGTTTATTTACAACCAAGTAAAAAATAATAAACACCTTTTATCACAAGTGAGTCGCGGAGCATTAATTAGGAGCACGGAACCCACATACGTCATCGGTTTTAAGGGAATCCAAAAAGTAAAAGTGAGCCGTAATTTATTTGGAAACAATGCATTGGAGTATACGTTACTGGCTGGAGTCAAAACCGCAAAGATTAACAATTTACTAGATGTTAAAGAAAACTGGTGGGGCAGCACAGTGGAAAGTGATATTAGGAAACAAATTTTTGATTTTGATGATTGGAATAATCACGCGATTGCATCCTATTTGCCATACTTGCTCGAGGATACTATGGACTCTAGTGTATCTGCTTCATTTAGTCCTGAAACATCGATTGATGTAAATGAATTAGGGGGACGATTAATATCCAATTTTACAATCGAATTTAGAATAGCTCCATATAGAGTTCGGTCTGATATTACCGTAATGCCTGATGCAGTGCTAACTATCAGTCCCGGAGTAATCTTGGAGTTTGCACCGAATGTAGGAATACTTGTCATGGGTTACCTACACGCTGTAGGTCACAGCCAAATGCCTATAATCATGCGACCAATTACTCCAGAAAATAGAGTTGAAGGGAACCGAATGGAAAGAGATGCTAATCTGTATTCGACAATTCATCAGAAACATAGACGTCAATTGGAATCCTTAAGTATACCAAAATCAATAAGATTATGCACAGGCAGAAATTGTACTGTTAATGACAATATGGTTGAAAATACGAATGAAGGATTTTTAGAATACTATAATAAAACTACTCTACAATGGGTTCCAATGTGTGACAATAGATTTACAGAAAGAAATGCTCAAGTAGTATGTAGAGAATTGGGTTTTGATCCTATCAATATATTCTTTGCTCATGACAGACGAGTAGAGTACCATAGTAACTCTTTATCAAGAATATGGTCATGGCCAGAACCCCTGCAATGTGTAGGAACTGAGGAACGCTATGAAGACTGTCCGATTAGATTAAATGGTCAACTTTACGGTCATAGGCACGAGTGTAAATGGGATTCAGAATTTGTATTTATACATTGCGGCAATAGAAATTTAGAAGATAATTTCGAATACTGGGGCGGAATAAGATTTGCCAATCCGGAATTTGAATATTCTCTTTACGAGCATCGAATTCATGACCATCATACACACGAGACTATGAGGAAATCGGAAAGCGAACTGTTACACGTACACATAATTGGTGCTGGTATTTTACACAACGAGAAATCACCAGCAATTCAGAGTATAATCAAAAACCCAAAAATTCAAAATGTCAATATAACAAAATGCGCTCATCATGGTATCAATTTGATATCTCCCACTGATACTATTAACATGATGTTTAATACTGTCAATGATGTACTAGGCGAGGGTGTTAGTGCCATATCGTTGAATGGTGAAGGAAGAGAATCAGAAGAATCAAGCTTCAGTCCACTAAAGGATCTGAATCTTCCTTATCATCTATTTTCTCTCATCGACATCTGTGATAGCACTAAGATGATTACTGTAGAAGAACGTGTGCTACTATACTACAAATATGACAATAACCCAATAAATTGTGTTAAAATTTTCAAAAGCATGTACCGAGTCAAGCCTTTTGGCTTCCGATTGCTTCAATTTAATCTATTCAATCACACCAGAAATTATGGTAAACGTGATTCTTTGACCCTATACGATGGAGATATTTATAATATAACAGCACCAATGATCGGCTATTTGGAGAATGGATCACCAGATGAAAAAAAGCTATTCAAAACGGATGGAGCCAGCTTGAGTGTTAAGCTGTTCGCAAATGGTGCATCGGCTGTACATGGCTTCATCGCTGAGATTGTCACTTTACCGATATCTGCAATTGGATTTAGTGAGTTTTAATTGTTATTCTAAATGATCCCATATTCATTAGGTGGTGGAACCTATTGCCATAAACCAGATACAAGGTTGTCAGTCATCGATATTGATGACACATCAACTTCCGAAAAGAATTCCGAGAAGTCATTGATGTGAGCCCAGATTCGATCACACAATTGCTTGGCGAAGACGCTGTTAATACAAAGTTTTTTTTTTTTTACAGATCGTGATGTACAACATAATATATCGAATAGTGAATTCGTAAATAACAGAGATGGAGCAATCACTTACCAGTCTGTCGGCGAAGTTAATCCACTGTTGGCTATCACCAGAAATGAAATTGTCAATAACTGTTTGAAATTGTATGGCAACTTTACTTCTTGCCAGTCGGCTGTGAGAATTGATGTGCAGAATACACAAACCCTTGTTTTTAGGGTAAGTTGATAAGAATATGTTTTATGCGTGTATTAGGTACTAGGAAAATAACAATATAACAAGAAAAAATAGCTTTGAAACTGTTTTTGCTATTGGAATGCTTAATTTTTTCATTTAAACGAATTAAATTGTGATGTTGGACATGCTGGAACCCAAGTGGAACCTATTGAAAGAGCGGCATTGTTTGTCAAAATATTGAAAATTAATGATCCTGGCTCAAAATGCATCCACAGAATTTTGTGGGTATTTTTTTGATAGATGATGCTCAATTAAAATTAATTATTACAAAGAGAAAGAAGGAGAAGATAACAAACTTAGATAATCTAGCCAATAATCCTGCAGCTCAATTTGACAATTTATACCACGGTTCCGTGCCTATATCCTTGTGGACTACAGTTCCATCTGCGGGTAACGTTTTAATAATAATAATAATATCTTGGACACAAATCACACACCGCCCTCCAGTTCCAAACTAAGCAACTAAATGCTTGTGCTATGGATACTTTTATTTTGTAAATAGATACATAAAATATATAGAAAAACACCCAGACGCCTATTTTCTAATCTTCATCGACTTTATTCAGTGTCAATTAATAATGCCGTTAACTCTTCTTTCCAGAACAATTTAGTGCGTAACAATGTCGGAGGTTTACTAGTCAGAGCTGATTCCAGAGGATCTGCAACATCATTGCGAGGCTGGATACATAACAATCTATTCTTTGAGAATCACGACTTGCCGTGTCTGAAAGTTGAAGGTGATTTAAATTGTTTAGATTTTTTTTGTTTCTTATCTATAATATGAAGTCACTAGTATAGTCCGTTATCCAAAACTCGCACAGAAATTCAAATTACGTATCATATCAATATTATTATTGTGATTCTATTTCTAACCGTCTTCATAAAGAAGGAGGCTTTCATTATGCATATTTGTTTTTATATGTGACGCAAGTCAATAAAAAAGTTTTTACATAGAACATTTGTGGTGCGTTGATACAGACAGATTAGGCATAATATGCGTTCCTCCACTGAGTACAAAAATATCTAGTTTCGCGAAGTTAACCGTTTATTAATGGCCAAAAGTGACTAGTAAAGTCATAGTCACCAATAACGAAAGAAGAAGAAGAAGAAGAAATATCTAGTATCAGCAAAGATAATATGTGTTAATATTTTGGCGTAATATCACAAAACAACAGTTAGTCAATTTATTTTGAAGCCAGATGGCGCTTTGTTGCACGCATAAACATGACCATTCTTAATTCCAGGTCGTCAATCATCACCATATCAAGAAGTCACCATTTACCGTAACTATTTCACGCGGAACCGTGTGCCGTTCAGTGACGTCATCATACTTAGGCAGGTGGTCTCCAATTTCACTTACAATTACGTCCATGACAACACTGGCATGAGGATCCTGGAGGTCTCTGGCTTCGATAAAGTGAGACTACCGATATATCAGACCACATCGCATAATGGTTTCTATAAGTAAGTTATTTGCACTTATTAATACACTTACATACACGTATTCTCTTCGAACATTAATTACCCGTAGTTATGAGCAGCACCTACAAGCAAGCCAGTTTGGTTCTTCTGTTAAGACCATTGCCAGTCATCATTTTCGCGACGATTTCACGATTATGCATATAAAACGCCTATACCAATTTCAATGACCTTTAGACATAATATCCTCTTATAACTTCATGCCAAATCCCTTGCGAAGTAGGCAGAAAGAATAGAGCGGCATAAGACACAATTCTCACACGCCTCACTCACTTTTTTGACTTTAATAACTCTTTTCATATACGCTCGTCTATTTTTAATCATCCTAACATCACCTTCCTCCAGAAATGGTTCATTTAATTATGGAAAGTGTTGTCGCATTGTATATCTGCTTAGTCAATGTTGCATTTATTCTATCTGCATGTCCGAACCATCGAAACATGCCCTTTTTTTTAGTTCTACACCGACACTCTCTGTCAATCCAACTTCCTTCCTTACAACCTTTCCCTGATAATCTAATATATAAAATTCTCGAGTCTAGATGTGCGTAATTGAACTCCTCCGAAACGGCTTGACCGATTCTCATGAAATTTTATGTGCGTGTCGGGTAGGTCTGAGAATAGGACAACATCTATTTTTCATCCCCCTTAATCACAAGGGTAGCCCACCCCTCAATTTTTTTTTTTCGACCTATTTCTGTTTCTTATTTTTTTTATAAAACGGGATACAAAAATACATGCAACCCTAAATTTTCAACCCCCTACGATCAACCCCTATTTTTTAAATTTTATTTTTCGGCAAGACAACGTTTGCTGGGTCAGCTAGTATATTTATAATTTCCATTTCTATCCAGAAACTACGCAACAGATCGCGAAGGAAGAGCAACCGTCGTAGCCGGAACAGCCGGTCAGAATTATGTGGATAATATATTCTTCAATCCGGACAACGATTACGAAATGATCACAGTCAATAGATCTTTGTAAGTACTGGGTTTTTTTTAAATATTTAACAATAATACTAACCATCATTTATTTCTACAGATAATATAATTTCATAGGCCATATCTAAATAAGTTAATTGTGAAATATTTAATTACTTAATATTTAAAAATCGACATTAGGCTAAATACGCATAAGTTAAGTCTGCCTTTTTTTTTTTTTTTTTTTTTTTATCGCGAGGAAATGCTTTATGCACACCCCCCGCCTGGGGACGGCAGGGGGTAGTGTGGGACTCCCAAAACAGTAAACTGAAATCCGATCCTAGGGTTACCCACTAAAACCTCGCGGCGGCCTTCCTCCGGCGTTGGGGTGGTCCAGGATTCGGATAAACCCCTCTGGTCCACCCCGCCGTCGCCCCCCCTCAGTCACGAGGGGGTGCTCATCCTCGGGGAGCCTGGCGAGGCTCCCCCGGGCGGGGCGGCTCCGACCGCGCGCTGTAGAGAGGCGCGCGGCTGGCGGCGCCCCCGACGACCCTTCCCGGCCGCACCGGGGGGTCATCCTTCCCGGGCCGCGACCCGGGCGCACCCGCGGGGTGTGCGCCCTCGCGGCCCGTTGGCGGCGGCGATCACTGAGCTCGCCGCCGCCGCCTTCGAGCGGGGTCGGCTCTCTCCCGACCCCGCTCGGCGGCCTCCTTCTGGAGCATGACTGCTTCGCAGAAGGAGACCACAGCCCTCCACTCCTCCTCGCCCGCCAGCATTGCCGCGACCAACGCCGGCGGGGACAAGTCTCGCCCGATCCCGTCGACCAGGACTCGGCGCTCGTCCGCCCAGGCCGGGCAGACCTCCAGCGTGTGCTGGGCCGAGTCCAGGTCGGATGCGCAATGGTGGCATCTCGCCGTCTCTTCACGTTTTATTCGACTCAGATACTCACCGAAGCACCCGTGCCCGGTGAGTATCTGAGTCAACCTGTAGGTGACAGTGCCCCATTTACGGAGCACCCAGGCCTCGAGGTGGGGCAGGACGGCCCCGACGGCGCGCGAACGCGTACCGCCCTGGAGGACCAGCGCGTCGCGCCAGTCCCCCAGGACCCGCCGGAAGGCCTCCCGCCTCCGCACTTCGCGTCCCCGCGCGCCCGGGTCCCCCCCTCCCCGGCCGAGATCGTACGCGGCTGCGTACATCTCGGCCAGGATGATGAAGGGTGGAGAACGCGCGAGGACCGTCGCCGCCTCATATGAGATTGTACGGTAGCCCCGCACGATCCGTATGGCCATGATCCGCTCCAGGCTCCTCAGCAGAGCCCTGGAGCGGGAGGCCCCCGCGAGGTCTCGCGACCAAACGGGGGCCCCGTACAGGGCCACGGACCGCACGACGCCACCGTAGAGGCGGCGAACTCCATCCCCCGGCCCCCCGAGGTTGGGCAGCAGGCGGTGTAAGGCGCCCGCCACCCGTCGCGCTCGCAGACTGGTGCGGAGGACCGGATCGTAGGCGAGGTTCCACAGCAGGGGCCCGAGCACGGACCCCTGCGGAACCCCGCACGTCACCTCCTTCCTTTGCTCCGTCCCGTTCCGGTCGACATAGTCCACCCGTCTCTCCTGCAGGTAGGCCCCGATGACCGACCTGAGGTAGGGAGGCACGTCGTGGTATACGAGGGCCTCCCTGATGGCCGGCCAGGGGAGGGTCCCGAAGGCGTTGACGATGTCGAGTGACACCGCCAGCGCGACCCCCCCCGATCGGACTGCCGGTTCCGACAGGGCCCGCACACGACGCACTGCGTCGATGGTCGAGCGCCCCTGCCGGAATCCGAACTGGCAGTCCGATATGTCCGGGCCCACCTGCGACAGGTGGCTGCTGATACGGGCGGAGATTACTCTTTCAAAGAGTTTCCCCGCCTCGTTCAGCAGGCATATCGGCCGGAACGACGACGGAGCGTCTCCGGTCCTCCCCTCCTTCCTTATGAGTACCAGTCTTGCCGACTTCCAGTCGAGGGGGAACACCCCGCGGCGGAGGCAGCTGGTGAACAGCTGCCTCGCCTTGTTCCCTAACACTCCCAGAGCGAGCGCTAGGACCCGGCCCGGAACTCCGTCCGGGCCGGGAGCGGCGCTGCGGGAAGCGAGCCGCGCGACGGCCCGCCCGAGCTCGTCCTCCGTCACCTCCAGCTCATCGGACCACGGAGTGTGGTCCGACTGGGACGGAGGAAAGTTAAGTCTGCCTATCTTCTTATGTACCCAAAGTTTTTTTGTGCCCACCTTTTAGTCTGTTAACGCCCCCCTTGGTACCTGTAGCGCCCCCTTGTGGGCGCTGCAGGTACCAAGGGGGGCGGTAAGAGACCTAGAAGGAAAATGGGGGAGTTGTGTAGAGGCCTGGGGGTGATTTGTACTATGGGTATACTAGTGATTTTTAAATAGGTGAAAAAAGGGGGCGCTAAAAAAATATTTATTCTCAAAGTGGGCAGTAGGCAAAATAAATTTGGAAACCACTGTTTTAGTAGGTAGCTATTTCTTGGACATTCTCTTAGCTACATAATATAGTTGCCTGTCCATGGGCGTCGATTGATGAATCCAATAAGGATGACAAATTATTTATTGATCTCCTTATTCTAGGAATTTTATTGTAATGAATAAAATGACGTGTTAGGAGATGCTGATGAAACAACAGATGAATCCTTAACCTTAGGGAGTGGCCTATTTACGACCTTGTATATTAATATTACTATATATAAATTACAGTTATTACAAATTAAAGATGTTATTATCAAACTATATTTACGCTTTTAACATTCGCTGGTATATGCAGATGTATATATAAATTATTTATATATACATATTTTTATTATTTAAGCTTATAATATAATTATTATGTCTATGGCTGAGAGTTGCGGGACGCTTCCGATTATTTTAACGAATTCAAAACGAATAAAATTTTAGCATGAGAGACTGCATGTTGCTATTTATGTCGTATCCATGTTATGAAAATTTATTTAAAAAGAAAATCATTATTTATTTATATGCATGTTTTTGTTGCATGACTATCCGGACCATAGATTTGTTGACTATAATCCGACATTAGTAAGGTGAGTTGATGATATATATTTTTTTATATATTTATATTGCCTATATATTAAAATATAGTAATAACAAAAAATGACCGCAGACCATGATAAACGCTTAAGTTTTTAAAAACCGGCCAACTGTACTGGGGCTCAAAGGGTTCAGTTCTACCAAAAAAAAAAAACATGTTTGACATAACAATAGGGTTCCCGCCTTTACTCTTTTCCGGAATTATTTTGATGTACATAAATTATTGAACAAAATGGAGTATATTTGATATTTTTTTAAACCATAGTATTTATTAAGCATAATATTCCTTAGCATTGCAATTAGGTAAAATTGATTTACCCTCTCATAACTTATTCAACAACAATTTAACAGTGGTAGTCTTGATAGATCTGCGTGAATGGGCCTGCTCGAACGGTTAAATACCACGTACTTCGTTCGGTGAGAAAGGTATCCGGAGGCCTAATCCCCTTTACCCTCCTACTCCCTTAAAGGACGGCAACGCCCCAAGGTGTTCATGAGTAGTGAGAAGTTACCATCAGGTGACTCACTTGCTCCTTTGTCCTCCTATACCATAAAAAAATTATTTTTTATTTACAAGGCTAAGAACCTGAGACTATCAACGTCACACACGTCTTGTAGTAAACCACAAAAGTAACAACACACAACAAACAACCGATAACTATATTTTTCCTGTAAATACAAGTTTGTGTATATATTTTAAAATGACGTTTCATTTAATAGTACATTAGGTTTAATTTCCTTCTGTGTTTTTAATGACCATAATTAGTTAAACTAATGAATCATTAATTAAATTGGATCGTTTTGAAGTCGTCGCCGAGTGTCGAGTGTTCGATGTTAAAAAATATAATAACGTAGTACTGTGAATCATTTGACATGGTTTAACTTCAAGATGATAGCTAATTCCTTGTTTATTTTATACGTATTTATTAGCTAAAGTTAATGTCAGTTATTACTGTAGTAAAGTTAAATTTAATATACTGGACATTATTATCAGAATTTAGAATATTACTTTAATTTATCAAGACTCATCAAAGAGTGTGTTCTTTTGAAAAGATAAAGATCTGAAAGATAAATAAAATAACGTAAATTTGTCATTTCTAGTTCACTTGATCTGTGGCGTACTAGAATAGACGCGAAGCACAACTTCTGGAGTTATAACGAGACATTAGCAGTTGCTGGAAGGATACGTGATCAAAGTGATAGTCCATTACTTCTGGAAGTGGATTATAGACCGTTCTATATGAATAATCAGACTGTACTGGAAGGGGGGAAATGCCCTCCAGGATGGGATGCAGTAGCCGGGACGTGTTATATGTATGTAGGTGCGCCAATGACATATGAAGATGCCAGGAGATTCTGTTCGGTAAGTTTTTACTTTTTAAACTAAACTAAACTTAACAAATTTACTCCCAATGCTAACTTATGGAAGCGAGAGCTGAGTATGGCAAGAGTGTGCACGAAAGTAGGATAAACGCGGTCGAAAACAAGGTTGTTGTAAGAAAGGAAGTCGGATTGAAAGAGAGTGTCGGTGTAAAAGTAAGAAAGGGCATACTCCGATGGTTCGGACATGTACAAATAGTGGTTGATGCAAGATTGACTAAGCAGATATACAATGGAAAAGCGGATAAATATTCTAATTGAGGACAACCTTCAACCTTGCCGAAGGTGATGTCAGGAGTCTTAAAATCAGTTCTTTCTGCCTACCCTCCCTTACCTTTATAGCTACGATAGGAGAAAGAGAACAAACTCACAATATAATATATCCTATAATCTCTATTCTATTTTGTTAATCCAACAAGATTTATATTACTCATATCCGGACCCCTAAAAATGCGTTCATCCTTTTTAAACAAATCGAAAGTAGTTTTTTTTTACTTTTTTGTAGTCTGATCGGTTTTTTTACTGGTATGTTGTTTTTTTATAGTCGGATAACGCGTCGATGCCGTTCGTAACTGGGGAATACACAACGCTATACCAGTTCATAAACCGACAGAACCAGTGGTTCCAATATGGCGACCGGGTGTGGGTGAACCATATCGATTACGTCACACAGTGCACGTCGTTTGCGTTTTCCAATGTCGAGATCACAGATTGTAATCAAAAGAATGCGTTCATATGTGAAATTGGTGAGTATTTGAAGATATCATATTTATACTTTTCCAGATTTTCAGGAACAGTGGTGGAGCCACTCAATTTGCTGTTGAATGGGCCGGCTCGACCGGTGAAATAACGCGGCCTCTCAGAATATTGACGTAAAGTGGCTCACGCCGCGTTTCGTTCGTCGAGAGAGGTATCCGAAGGCCTACCGCCGTTCCTCCTCCTTTCCCATCCTATTCCCTTAAAGGTCGGCAACGCAATTTTAACACGATATGTGTTGCAGGACGACGGTAGTTGTTTCCCATTTCGTGTCCCGCTTGCTCGTTTGCCCTCCTATTCCATTCCAAAAAAATCGTTAATACGGATAAGTCTTAACTTTGATGTGTTTGCTTAAGTGATTCCCTGGATGGTATATTGAAGTATTTCGGGAACGCCTTTAGATCTGAGCATGAGGGTAAAGACACGTTTCCACTTCCCAGATCCGAAGATTTCGATCGACCCGATGTCGTGGCAAGGCGACACCATGGCTGTGGCGTTCGTCGGTATATTGTTGGCCACAGTTCTGTTGGTCGGAGCCGCTCTGATCTGCTGGTACACCAAATCTAAACACAGGTAATGACTTATTTTTATTATTTTAATCTTTTTCTATAACCGAGACTTCAAACTCGGACACTCGGTGGTACAGTGGTCGAGCACACGGCTTTTAATCCAGAGGTCCGTGTTCGAATCCTGACACTGGCTCACACCAATGACTTTCCGAAATTGTTTTCGGAAGTTAAGTGTAATAAATATCGATGACTGCAAACTTTGTGCCCGGTATGGCAATAGGTTCGCCAACTATTCCATTTGAGACGTAAACATAACGGCGAGACGAGGCTTAACAGCCGTTGCTTACACCTTCGGGTAACAAAGGAGTGAAGTTAAGTTATGCTATATTTCTATAACAATGTATGTACCTACTTAAGTTTATAAGGGTTGAATATGTGCAAGGTTCAAAGGACTATATTTGGAGGTCTCTAAAAAACTGCCTTTCTTTCAACTTTTTTTATTTATCTACTATAAAAATTACCCAAAACATTAACTATATGGCAAATATATTAAGGTATATCTTACGAAATAGGTATAGATATTTTATATATAGCTATGATGGTGTATGTACAGACATGTGCAGCGGTTGGAGAGACGGAATTCGATACGACAGTCACTGCATTCGGTGCGATCAATCGGCAGCATTAACGGTGGATTCCCAGACACTCCATACAGGAGGAAAATGGCTCAAATGGTAAGTTCCATACTCATATTTACATACATGCCATAGGGAAATGCATTTGGTATGTAAAAGATAAGGCCGTTCAAGTATTACGTGAGCAGATTTATGACAATTATTTACCCCCCACCACCCCCTTGTTAGGAAAAGTATGCTTAAAGCTCTTATCCCCTCCCCCATAATTACGTAATCATTTTTCAAAAAAATAATTTTCAAGAGACCATCTACAGGATTGGTCTAAGGTTTTTTTGTAAAATTGAATAGCCACTGATGACGGAATCATCATCTGGACCCCCCTACCTCCCATATCATCAAAAATAAGCAAAGCAAAAACCCCCCCCCCCCATAGTGCTTACGTAATACTTGAACGGCCCTTGAACCGTGACAGATAATTCAGCCCACCCAAAAAGAGTAAGCGTGAAGTTATATAAATATATTATATGTTACAGAGCACCCGTTCCACGGACACATTAACGAAAGGCTCGGACTATAGAAAAATGATAACATCTACAGCATCCATAGAATCGGTTGATAAAAGCCAATTCAACTCCTCACTAGACGATACCCAGAGCTTCGACATATATGAAGCCCACAACCCAAACACAAACATTATGCCTTTAACCCACACCACATTCATGAAGAAACCTGTCACCCCCGAATACTCCATACCCCAGCCGACGGGTAGACCATACGATTTGGGCTTCAGGAACGAAGGTTACAAAGAGAATTCTGCTGCAAGTGGAGCAACATCTATAAATACAGTGGCCACTGAAGAGATACCGATACTCCATCATGCTGAAGGTCTTCGATCACCACCAGACGATTATCCCTACTCATCTAACAACGATAATCAGTATTTCACGTCTGATACTTTGCCGTTAAGAGATAGAGATGACGGGAACACTCTTAAAAGACTGGAGAGGAGTGGAAAAAACTATGGCTCTTATGGTGCTCCAAGTAATAGTTATGGTGGACCGCCGAAGTTGTCCTTTTTGATGGAGTTAAGGTCTAAAATGCCTGACCAGCCCCAGCCAGGAGCAGCGCCTACCACCACATTTGGACAGAGAAATAATATCGCAGGTAATTTCTTTCATGAATTTGAAAAAAAATAACAATAGTTTTTTACCAAGCGTATTTGTAATTAATGATTCTTTTTTGTTCCAGTTATTCAATAAATTCTTAGCTTGAATATTAGGTTTTTAAATCTGATAGCAGTGTTAGGGGCGTCCATAAATTACGTGAGATATTTAAAAGAGTGAGGGTCGAGTCAAATCTTATTGAATCTTACGTTGGAGGGAGGGGGAGTATCGGCAAATATCACAGAAAATATTTAAAAAACACCTCACTTAATTTATGGACTATATTATTTATTAAATTATTATTTCATATATTATAATTATTTTGATAATAGTTATACAATTTAAATCATTTAACAGATCAACAAAAATATTACGAAGACAATCTGCCAAGTCCACCTCATCCGCCGAGATACTCGAGCGCTTACGACACCACGACATCAGAGAACATACCGAGCTACGACTCCAGCCCACGCGACCTGTCCAGAGACTTTGAAGACTCCTCGCTACCCGAACTGAGTCACAGGTCCAGGTCAGAAGCACTGCTGGAAACGAATTTCGATTTCGACGACTCCGATACCAGTCCCACCCCGATGTCTGAAGCTAGCCGTTCACACAGTCAGCCTTTGGAAACAGCCATGTAAACCAGACTAGAACAATTATAATTTAAGAAACTGTTCATCACATCAGTATTCCAAAATACCCACAATGTATATTAGCTTGTGCACAATTTAATACCTATACAGTTTTAGAATGTTTTCTTTAAAAATGTTGGATTAGATAAAGTTATTCAAGCATTATTGAATATGAATAAGTATTATTTTGAAGAAGAGAGTGTATCTAATATCATAGTATAAAAATGTGCAGGGCTATCTTAGTTATATATTAATTACAAAAAAAAAACTTACAAAATAATTATTAAATACCCGTTAAATATTGTAAATGACCAATTATAATTGCAGACCAATTATAACAGTCTCGGTGGCGCAGTGGCTAGCACCCCTCTTCTGATACAAGAAGTAGCGGGTTCAAATCCTGGCACACACCAATGACTTTTCGAAACTTTCGGAAGTTACGTGTGATAAATATCGATGACTGACAACTTTGTGCCCGGTATGGCAATAGGTTCGCCACCTATTCCATTTGGGACGTAAACATAACGGCGAGACGAGGCTTAACAGCCGCTGCCTACACCTTCGGGTAGAAAAAGGCGTGAAGTTATATTATAATTGCTTGTACTTAGTGTACTTACCTTAATAAATTATAACAGAATTTTTAATATAAATAAAAACTATATTGGTTTAGATAAGCCCTCTACATATAAATATCTTTTATTAGAATTAAAAGGGAATGAAAAAAAAAGACTGAGTACTGCTGTCTTCTTTAAGATGCTGTTTTTCTTGCATTTAATAAATGTGCAATTATATCTATTACGAGTGCCTTGTAAAACTTTCCATGTTCCATCTTATTAACATTCTCTTATAATTAATGTTTAGTTATAATAACTGTAAAAAGAAAAAAAAAATATTTTATGTAAAGTGGATTTTACATATTACCAGAGGTGAAACGATCTCATAATCGATATATTAAAGAAATTAAATCCTAATACAATATAATGATTTACAATGAAAATGTTATGGCCTAAATCTTAAGCTTAATATAATGTAAAAAAAAAAAACAATTGTACTGTATAAAAAAAGGTGTGTTTATTTACATGTGATACATTAATTATTGCAATATCAGATATGTTTAGTTGCATATCAATCCGTCCTTGGTTGTTCATTGGTGGATCCAAATTTATTTTTATTTATTAAAATACTTGAAATAATACTATTTTAATCATAGATTTAGCATAGACTTTAAAATAGATGGCACATGTGAGCAAAAATGTACTAATATTCATCACTGTCAGCGCAACCACGTATATTAGATTTTCAGGATATTTACATTTCAATACATGAACATTATCTAAGTAAAAGTTGACACTTTGAAGCGATTTTTAAGCACACATTGATAAGTCACTCACACATCAACAACCCATCTTTGGTCTCGTTGTTTGGATGACTTGGATCTATTATTCTTATATCTATGGTGAATATGAACAAAAAAATGAGGATCCACCATTATAATATTGTCTATTATCACAAAGTAAACATAATATTATGATATTTAAAATTAAGAGATAATATTTTGATTCTATACATTTTACGTAGATTATTTATGTATTTACCTTTATTGTATGTTAGTTTCCATTTTTATTTTGTTGTTTTATAAAACTTTATCGAGAGCTGTCTACAATAATAAGCTCTCAAAATATTCTCTAATACTTTGCTCACAATCTATAACCATCACTAAAGTCTGTGTTTTCACAGTTTTAATATTTATTTAAATAACTATAAATATTTTTTATAAAATTTTCATGCTTCTAAATGTAAGTGCCTGTAAACACCTTAATAAAAAAGTGTAGTAGCTAAACCATAAACTAGATAATTAGTTTATAACCACGACAAATTGTAGAATATAAGTAACTAATTAATTATTAGACAAATTAAAATACACAATATTTTTATATGGCCGTTTCTCATTTCTTACCTTACCAAGTTAATTAATTTGTACCTTCGCGCCTTTTATATCTGAAGATCACCTTCGGCATCTATAACCATAGATGCCTTCTAACCAGAAGAACGATAGAGGAGTCTAATGCAATGTTTTGCTATGCATCAAGCACGACGTCTATATTTATTACCTGATCAGAAAATCGAATGCTAAAACAGTATTCCCTCGAACAATATTAAATTATTTTATATAAATTAATATTTTGCTAAAATAAAGATTGTTTTCACTTAAAGTTTTTTTATTATTTTAAATCAATATGACGTATTTAACATAAAACAAGATAGTATGTTGTTAAAGGTGACTTAATTCACTTTAAGATTACTTTGGCTGCTGCCATTATATAACCATATGAATGTCAAAAGAGATATTTATTCACAATCAATATGACTATCATTGATGTCACATCAATGATAGTCATATTATGTTTTTTTTCCAATTATAGTGCATTATGCGGCATAATGCTTAACGTTGATTTTCCAACTACTGCATCGCTACGCACAATCGGGCACTCGCAAAAGTAGTGCTTTTGCATGATGCGTGCCATGGATACCAACATTACCAACTCATTGACAGAAAGATAAGTCAGCAATTGATTGAAAATCAATCACGATGAACAAAGTTTAGTTTAGTTCAATCAATTAGTTCAATATTTCATTCATTCTAAATAATAAATCTTTATTAATCGAATACTCTGTGCTAGTGCCTGACGTTTCTGTGTGTATTCAAATATCGTCGATTTTCGATTAAATACACACAAGTTCACACAATAAATATATACAGAAGTATTTTTACAGATAATGGCTAATGTGGTTGGAACCGTCTGTGATTAAAGGTTTTCCTTGATGTACTTACCACATAAAATTTAATGATTTGCAAGCAATTGATATAAGCTTGAAGTTCGAATGAAAAATCGAATACAAAAAATATTTAAGGACGAAAATGACTAGTTATATGAGTGACTAATTTTCTTTGATTTATATATGCCTTGGGCCGCATTGTAATAAACTGGCAACTGAAATTGTGAATTAAATTATTGTTATTCGTTAATAACAATGGATACAACTGGGTCTATAAATTCTGAAGCGTTAGATAATATTGAGAACGAGGACGAAGTTATAGACGATTCAGAAGAAAGAGAACTGGTCACAGGATCTTGTTCCACAAAAGTTTTAAACACAGTCGACGAGCCACGAGATAGATACAGTATTGTATACATACTATTTTATTTGTTTGGATTATCATCCCTTGTACCCTGGAATTTTGTGATAACAGCCAATGATGTGAGTACTAATATTTTCTAAAATAAAATTCATTCACTCAAAGTATATACTTCCTGATATTTATAAATCTAATTTTATTTCTTCATTGTCTTTATTGTTTCTAAATTGAAAGCTAAAAAATTAGACAAGTCCAAGTAAAAATGAGAACCTCAGATTCCTTTCTTGAAAATTTCCTTTTAGTTCCATATGTCAATTTAAATTACTTATTTATGAAATAATATTGAACAATATTTAATTTTATGCAATAGCTAAACACAATATTTTAATTTATTTTCAGTATTGGATGTATAAATTCCGAGATGTGAAACCAAATAATCTTACAATGTATGTAAGAAAAACTCAATTTCAAGCAGAGTTCACGTCATATTTAAATGTTGCTACAGCAATTCCTAATTTATCATTTTTGATCCTTAACTCTATGTATGGACACTTGTAAGTTATAACAGTTTATTTTTATATATATCTTTATTATTCCAGGCAAATAGAGTTGCAATCTAAACAAAGAGATTTGTGTTTCAAGTAAGACCACAGACTCATGTCATCTAAGATAATTAATATATATATATACCTAAATTTAAACTCTTTGTTACATTAAAAACTGTTTGATAAGTCATGTAGGCAGAATTTTTAATAACCAAATAATCCACAATAAAACCTAAATATTGGGTATAAATACAGAACCTGACTATGACACCATATGGGCCATAGCCCATAAGTCGTTTGTAAAATCTGTATATTCCTATATGATATATTTAGATTATAACCATGTATAATTGAAATTTTTATATTTATTTATTTAAAACAGAGTATCAACAAAATGGCGGCTTCAAGGTTCAATGGTGGTGATAACAATATGCTTCCTATTGACAACTGCTATGGTACAAGTTGATACAGATGAATGGCAAAATGGATTCTTTATTCTAACAATTGTCACTGTTGTTGTTATGACTGGTAAGTTACATTTACTTATTGAACTTCAATACCCCATTATGCACAGAGGATAGAGTGCAAAATTTTCACACATGCTCATCGGCTTTAAGGCTCCTGACACTAAAACTTTATATGAGTATACATCAGCCTAGATCTGTCCACTGCTGAACATAGGCTTCCCCCTTAGCACATCATAACTCCTGGTCATGTCAAAATCGGTCCTACTTTTTCAGAGATTACCCACAGCAAAAAGACAGACAAAAAATGCTATTTCGGTGTATGTGCCATATATATTTATATATGAATGTAGTAGAAAGCAATATTACAAACAGACACTTTTATCTTTATTTATATAAGTATGTGTAAATTAATATAAGTGATATAACTTGTAAGTAGGTCATACGAACATCTGTCATTAATAATAATAGTAATATTATTGAAACAGATTGATTGTAATTATTTAATCTTAGTGTTGCACGTTAATCAATCTAGGCCCTTGCAAATTCTTTTTGCAATGATATAGTAAAAAAATAAATTAAAAGCAAAAACCCTTTTTAAAGAAGCTTTTATTTAAGCGCTCTAAAATTAATAAAAATAATATTTCCTTAAAAATTTCAAGTATCAACTTAGAGCCTCAGTATGTACAATTTATATAATAATAAAAGCTTGTCGCGCGAGTTGTAAATAAACTGTACTAATTGTATAATGTGTAATCAAATCAAAATAGCTTTATTTTCATGGGTTTGGGGTTCACACACAGTTAAATATAGTCCGTAACTACAGATATTTAACTTATTATTATATTTAAAGCAGAACATATTAAAACACGAGCGCTTGAGAAAATTGCCTCCATGGAACAAAAACGCACGGACGATTCTGAGTGTAAGGTTGTCATGAGAAGAAATGGGCAAAACACTCATGTAAATTAATCTACTAACTTTACTATATTATCTATTGCAATTTAATTACCTACTGATAGGGAGTCAAACCTCGCGACAAGCTTTTATTATTATATAAATTGTACATACTGAGGCTCTAAGTTGATACTTGAAATTTTTAAGGAAATATTATTTTTAGAGCGCTTAAATAAAAGCTTCTTTAAAAAGGGTTTTTGCTTTTAATTTATTTTTTTATTTTTAGTTATAGCTAGCTAGGTTAGTGTCATTTCATTCAACTTATCATTATTGCAAGTTAGTTTACCACTTAATTTCAAACAGTCCAGCTCTTCAATAAGGAGATCATCTAATTTAATTTCAGCTTGCAGCTTTCTTTTTTTTTCATTTAATCGCAATGATGATTTATAATTCATAGCCATATTGTAGAAATGCATCAAAAATATGTATGCCATAATTTTGGATGGTCCACCGTATTGTATTTAGAATAACATCACATTATTTTTTGAGTTATTGTCAACAAGCCCTTTCATCTGATACCCGTATTGTAGAAATGCAAATATGGTGGAATATCCGCCATATTGGATTTAGATTGACGTCATATTATTTTTCGAGTTAATTTCAACAAGTTCTTTCATTAGATACCCATATTGTTGAAATGCAAATATTTTTCCCGCCATATTGGATTTGGAATGACGTCATATTTTTTTTCGAGTTACTATTAACAAGCCCTTTCCTTTGACACCTATATTGTAGAAATACATTAAAAAAACTGTTCCTCTATCTTGGATGATCCGCCATATTGGATTTAGAATGACGTCACATTAGTCTCGGTGGTCCAGTGGTCGAGCGCACGGCTTCTGATCCAGAGGTCCGGGTTCGAATCCTGACACTGGCTCACACGACTTTTCGAAATTGTTTTCGGAAGTTAAGTGTGATAAATATCGATGACTGAAAACTTTGTGCCCGGTATGGCATTGGGTTCGCCACCTATTTGGGACGTTAACATAACGGCGAGATGAGGCTTAACAGCCGCTGCCTACACCTTCGGGTAACAAAGGCGTGAAGTTATGTTATATATAGTTTTTTTTTTAATAATTATCTCTTTTTAAAAGCTTTTATTTAACTTGCACTGTATGTATGCACTATGCTAATACATGCAACATTACACACAGTGTAGGCTTTTAGTGTCCGGTGGTTGAGCACCCCTCTTCTAAATCAAGAGGTTGCGGGTTCAAATCTTGGCTCACACCAATGACTTCTCAAAATTCCTTTCGCAAGTTATGTGTGATAAATATTGATAACTGAAAACTTTGTGCCTGGTATTGTAATAGGTTCGCCACCTATTCCATTTGGGACGTAAATATAACGGCGAGTCGAGGCTTAACAGCCACTGCCTACACCTTCGGGTAGAGTTGCTTTAAATTTAAAATATAGTATAGTAAAACTGGTACATATTAGAAATTGATTAAAATCAAACATGAAATCATGCAAAGTATTTATTTAAATTTATTTTAAGAAATGACTAACATTAAGATAAACAAACATAATATGTTGTTAACTAATTTTGAGAGATAAGACTATAGATAATAAATAGCAAACATATCATAATCTTGATTACGTATCTTGGAGCGCCATCTGTATTTTTTTTACTACTTTAGTGATACTACATAAAACTCAGCTTGTCTTCATCATGGCCCGTTTTTGACCCAATAAAACCATTATTTTTAATTGCAATTTACATTTAATTTAGTTTAGAATTGTGTTATCTAATTCTTGACCTATGACTTTGCAACAAGCACCCTTATCTCTGTAGCCTATTAATTATGTAATTTATCTAGAACTAGATCTGTTCATCATTAATCATTCTACATATAATATTTGCATTTAATCATTACACAATGGAGTTCTTACTCACTAGTTCTTGATTAATTGTTTGCATAATATAATCTTTGGACTCTTTGATTTTCTCCGTCTCAACCGGTGAAATACTACAACTTCGTTTATCGACGTAAAGTGGTTCTTGCCGCGTTTCGCTCGGTAAGAGAGGTATCCGGAGGCCCAACCGGTCCCGTGCTGCCTTTCTCAGCCCACTTACGATCACTTCCATATCCTATTGTAAGGGATGGTAACCTCACTGTTACACTTTCTGTGTTCAGGTGTCAGGGCGGCGTTCGTTGCTTGCCATCGGGCGACACGCCTGCTCCTTTGCCCCCTATCCTAGCTATCAGACTCGTTATTAAAACTCGAGTCGAGGAATTTTACGTCCCAAATGGAATAGGTGGCGGTACCTATTACCATTGATCAGACACAATGTTTTAATCGATATGTCACATATA
Organism: Euproctis similis; assembly: GCA_905147225.2. Classification (NCBI taxonomy): domain Eukaryota; kingdom Metazoa; phylum Arthropoda; class Insecta; order Lepidoptera; family Erebidae; genus Euproctis; species Euproctis similis. The sequence goes on from LR990114.1 coordinate 6,583,765, forward strand.
ACTATGCAAAATTCATTCCTGTGCGCCAGGAATCGATCCAGCAACTCTTGATTCACCAAGAAAAGAACATAATTAAGAAAGACTTCCATAAAAGTGTTTATCGGTATTTTTATGTCCAGAATCGTATTAATTTTCTAAAAAAAACCATTATCTTGTAGTTATATTAACAGCCTTCAGTTCAAATTTTGTTTTTGCTTGCATATTTCGGTTAATAATTTATTAGTTTGAAAAACTAATTATTTATGCTATGCTAAATATAGATTTTAAGAAGTCTTTAGGACATAATCTCCTTATAAGTGTCACCGGTTTGTCATTGAAACCTGTTTAGTTCGAAGATCTATAATCAATATAATATTTAAGTGTACCATCTATTTAGTTTTGTATTTTTTCTTTATTGCATACTAGCTGACACGGCGAACTTTGTTCCGCATCAAAAGTATTTCTTACAGCGTTCATAATTAAAGTGCTAAATCTCGAAAATTATCACTTTTTCTTTGCTACATTATACATGAATTATACATACAAACCTCCCCGTTGACATCCTCTAGCCCGAATACTGAACTGCCACTCAAATATATAAGCGCTACATAAGAGTTTAAGTAGCTGTCACATTAGACAGAATACGTGAAATTTGAGCAGTAGGTAGCACTTTATTGACTGTCAGATTTGAGTGGCGGTTCAGTATTCGGGCATCTATCTATTAAAAAAACGTATCAAAATGCCGAATAGCCCGAATACTGAACGTTTCAAAGATCTAAGTATATAGGAGGACAGACAACGGAAAGCGACTTTGTTTTATACTATGTAATGATTTTACTTGTTTTCTTTAATAATAGTCGCCATTTGTATCAGCAAAAGAAATAGAAGTAATAAAAAAAAATATTGAATATAAAACCTGTTTACGATTTGAAACATTTAAAATCTCAGCTTAGCTTAATATATTGTTTGTACGAATATGTATGAATAATAATTTGTTATGTTTGCGCATTTTATTTTTCTTTGTTCTAGTTGCATCTAAAGATACTAATTGTTTTGTGTCCAAATAGCATATTTAATAGCATGCTTCCTATTTATTTAAATTACCACTTTGTAGAAACATAGGGGCACTCTGTCATTAAAAAAAAATCTGGATTATATTATGCTTACATAACTTAATTTCGCGACCTTTTCTACCCGAAGGTTTCGCCGTTATGTTTACGCCCCAAATGGAATAGGTGGCAAACCTAATGCCATACGGGACACACAGTTTCGTTCATCGATATTCATCACACATAACTTACGAAATTAATTTCGAAAAGTTATTGGTGTGAGCACAGAAATAGATCAAGATAGAACGGCCGCGATGTCATATTTCCATACATTTCGAGCGTATCACTTTTTTGAAAAACCACGCCCACAGCGTGACGTCATTTTCATTGTGAGCGGGGCGACTAGTTAGGAGACACACACGATGATGATTATCGATGTTAATATCGGCAACGTGTGTTAATGTTATTATTTTTATATTTTACCAACTTTATTGATTTTGTGTAACGATAATCATAGAAAGTAAAACATGTTAAATACTTTAATCCGACATATTAAAACCTAAAACATATTTTTCCAACAGTATATAAAATTTAGTTATAATTATTATACTGTCCTTGAAACTATACATATTTATTAAATATTTGCCTTTTTGTAAGGGTTGGCCTCACAGACCTGGTTAAATAACGAAGCCGAACGTCTACATATACCTCGGTTACTGCCCGGTTGAGAAGAACGAAATGATTTTCCATCGGCGATTGGTCAAATTGGTGAAAACTTATACTGTCAAATAAACTGCTGCCAATGTAATTACGAAGCACTTTGGTTGAAATTAGTGGTGTTAGAATAAAGTAGGGACAAAGCAAGACATGAGCTGATACTCAAATTATTATTGAATTAATTTATCGATAAGTCCTAAGACTCAACGATACATGGAGTGCCCATCTCTAACATTCGAAGGCCAAACACAGCGATTAACAGACACAGCGATCAACTAGCAGGTGTATTGTGTATTTCGTTCGATTCGACGTACATTACGCGTATAATTTATACGCGCAATGTTTTTGTATACGAGCGTTGAATGCGGACAGCAATGGATATTTATCATAACGAAAAAATATACAACTTGTGATCGTAATTATTGAACATAGTAAAAGTAAAACAATAATTTATAATCTCAAAAAAATACTTTCTACTGATTTTCTGTACTTACTGATCATACGAAATATTTCCTTTTTTCATATTTGATTCACTACTTTTGTTTTTAGAATTTGCCACAGCATAATAAGGCATATATGTGACGTTTTATCTATTTTTTTACGTCCTGAACGCATGGCAGGAACGCTCGTTGCGTAATGAGAGCGAGTTTCGAAAAGCATGCAATATAGTGCATGGTTTTGGCACGCTTGCCACGCCTATTCGCCGTTCTATCTTGATCTATTTCTGTGGGTGTGAGCCAATGTGAGGATTCGAACCCGCGACCTTTAGATTCAGTAGCGGGGTGCTCGACCACTGGACCACCGACACTCTAAACTTATTGTTTTTAATCAAGCAAGTTTGATTTAGGGTAATCAGCTCATCATAATGTTGGCTTTGACTATATTTATATATATTTATGGGATAGGAGGGCAAACGAGCAGGCGTGTCACCTGATGGTAAGCAACCAACGCCGCCCATGGACACCAACAACACTTATAGTGTTACTGTTGCGTTGCCGACCTTTAAGGGATAGGGAAGGATGGGGAAAGGGGGTGGGCCCCCGGGTACCTCTATCACCGAACGAAACGCGGCATGTACCACTTTACGTCGATCTTTTGAGAGGTCGTGGTTTTTCACCGGTCGAGCCGGCCCATTCATGCTGCGAACTACAATTGTTCATAATCATCATATTATTATTATTGTAAATTATGTGTCCCCAGTCCCCACAACTATTATTTATGGCCAGGTGGCCATGCCTACGTTTTGTGCTATTCATATCTTTCAAACTCTTCACTGATTGTCATTTTACCTTCTTTTCAGCTGCCAGCGCCATCTTCATCGGTAGCCTGGTAGGCATAGCGAGCCGTTTCTCCAAAGAATATATGACGGCAGTGGTCAGTGGACAATCTCTTGGCGGTATCATAGCAGCTATTGCCCAAATAATATCGCTTGCCTTCAAAATATCACCACTGCACAGCGCTCTGATATACTTTATCATCGCTGATATGATGATGATCATATCTCTGCTGTCGTATGTGCTGTTATACCGAGTGGATTTCTTCACATATCACATGATGAGGGGATGTGGCGGTATTGCCACCAATAGGCACAGGACCGTCTCCATGACGGCTGTAATCAAGAAAGTATGGGTGTATGCCTTCAGTATTTTCGCGGTGTACGCTATAAGTATGTCAGTTTATCCAGCTGTTACTGTTCTGGTGGAATCACATCCGATTACTACTGGGACCGATTGGAATAGTAAGTATTTTTTAATTTACCTTTTATAGTATGTTATTTTTGCCACAAGGGATTTGGCCTGATAAGGATTTTTTTACGGGATAGGAGGGCAAACGAGCAAGTATGTCACCTGATGTTAAGCAACCTGCGCCGCCCATGGACATCAGCACCACATATAGTGTTACTGTTGCATTGCCGACCTTTAAGGGAGTAGGATAGGAAAGGATGGGGAAGGGGGGATGGGCTCCGGATACCTCTCTCACGAAACGAAACGCGGCATGGTCGAGGTCGTGGTATTTCACCGGTCGAGCCGGCCCATTCATGCAGCGAACTGACCAGTAGACCCGGCGAACATTGTTTCGCCTCGAAAGCTATGAATATTTTTTTTAAACATGACATCATGACATCATCAAACCAACTTTAAATAAAAATAAACTCTTGTTTATCTTATTTTATAATATTTGTCGATAACTTGGTACCTTAATCTATACATATAAATAAAATTGATGTGTCTGTTTGTAATATTGAAAATAACTTATTTCTACTATATTTATATTTTTTGCAATTTTCGTCTATCTGTCTGTTTATTTCTTCCGGGTAATCTCTGAAATGGATCGCAGATAGCTGGTGTAATAAGGACTAACTTGTCTCCTTTTTTTTATTTCTTGCTTCCGAGGCGAAATAAAGTTTGCCGGGTTAGTAAGTTAATAAACCTGGTCAACAGCTTGGATATTTTTTATTACATTTAATTAAATGTTTGCATTAAATTAAATTATTGAAAATTATTTACTATCCAATCGTGAGGTATTGATAAACAATATTATATCAATGACTTTCAAAGACTATTTCATCAGTAATAATAATATCTTGGACACAATACACACAGCGCCCTCTAGTTCCAAGCTAAGCAACTAAATGCTTGTGTTATGGATACTAGATAACGGATATAAATACATATATACTTTTCTTTTTGTAAATACATACTTATAATACATAGAAAAACACCCAGACACCACACAAATATTTGTGCTCGGGTGGGAATCGAACCCCCGACCTCATTGCTCCAGCCGGCAGTTTTACCGATGCGCCACGAGGCCCGTGCTATCATTGCACTTACAAATAAATTACGAGAATGAACCGTTCAATTTGAGCAAGTGAAATACTTTGTGAAACATACATAACTTCACGCCTTTTGTTACCCGAAGGTGTAGGCAGCGGCTGTTAAGCCTCGTCTCGCCGTTATGTTTACGTCCCAAATGGAATAGGTGGCGAACCTATTGCCATACCGGGCACAAAGTTTTTAGTCATCAATATTTATCACACATAACTTCCGAAAACAATTTCGAAAAGTCATTGGTGTGAGCCAGTGTCTGGGATAGAACCCGGACCTCTGGATCAGAAGCCGTATGCTCGACCACTGCGCCACCGAGACATACTTTGTAAATATTTTGCATATCAGTAATTGGAGTAAAATAATTTAGAATCCAACGTAAAGTATTTTCTGCTACATCATGTATGCTATTTTTTCGCATTCCAAATTGTAAATTAAAACTATGCTAAAGCATTTAAATAAAGTGTCGTCGTTTTGTAAATATGTCATTAAACGTAGATTATTATCTTGCAACTAGATCCAGGTAATCGTAAACTTCCATTTGATTAGGGACAAATAAAAAAAAACTAAAATTGACATTGAAAAATGTCCGATGTCGTATATAGGTTGTATCAAAATCTATGCGTAGGCTTTATTATTATCTACCTACTTACTTACTAACCTACCTACTAACTATAAAGGGTGATAAGAATGACAGTGGAAGGACCTGTCGGTGGAAGAAGCCAAAAAAGAGATGGATGGAATTTGTTAAAGTAGATATGAGTATGAAAGGAGTAAGTTGGAGACGACAAGTAATGGATGAAGTTGTTCTTTTTTTATGGAATAGATGGGGAAACTGCCCAAGGATTCCTGCAACAAAGATAGCGTTTATGGGCGCGGAGAGGAAATGGTGGGGCAGTGGGTAGGGCGTCCAGATACCTCTCTCACCCAACGACATGAGCGATATTTGTGAGAGGCCGTGGTTATTTTTCCGGTCGAGCCGGTCCATTAATTCAGGAAATTGCGTGATATATCTGACGACTGTAATATATCTTAGTTTATTTTAATATATTGTTTTAATTGCAGACATCTTCTTCGTACCCGTTGTCAACTATCTGATATTCAATTGTGGTGATTACGCGGGAAGACTTGCGGCCGGATTTTTATTAAGAGTGAGTTTGATTTTAACTTTTACAATAACCTTCACGCCTTTTCTATCCGAAGGTGTAGGCAGCGACTGTTAAGGCTCGTCTCGCCGTTATGTTTACATCCCAAATGGGTGGCGAACCTATTGTCATACCGGGTACACAGTTTTCAGACAAGTGTATATTAGATTTGAAACAAAAATAGACTCATAGACAAAAGGTTTTATGAAACTTAAGCCCGAATACTGAACAGCCACTCAAATATATAAGCGCTACTTAAGCGTTTAAGTAGCTGTCACATTAGACAGAATACATCAAATTTGAGCAGTAAGTAGCACTTTAGTCATTGTCAGATTTGAGTGGCCGTTCAGTATTCGGGCGTTAGTTAATTATTAGGATCCTATCTAGTTGCTTGTAGGTCCACTAATTAATTTAATTATTACTTAAATTAAATTCTACTATGTATTTGGATTTTGACAGGGTTTTTGTTATTTGTAGATACTACCTTCACACTGGTTTTAGTGAAATAAATTCATAACATTTCATAAATCTAAGAAATAAATATGAAATAAATTCGTAAAATATATTTTAGCCTAACAACCAATGGATAATAGCTGGAGCCAGTATACTACGTATCATAGGGGTGCCGATGCTAATGTTGTGCAACGCCAAGCCCCGCCATCATTTGCCGGTCATATTCCTCTGGGACTGGGAGTACATCATCATAATGATAGTCTTCTCATTCACCAATGGATACCTCACTAATATCATTATGGTTAACTCCACCAGGTATGTGAACTTGACTTGATTTGTTTTATACGATTGGGGGGAAAACGAGCAAGCCAGTCACCTGGTGTTATGTGACCACGCTGCTCATAGACACCTGTAACACAGATATGTGTAGAATGGAAAAGGAGGAGCCTAATAACTTCTCTAACCTAACCAAACGCGGCACGAGGCTCTTTACGTGGAAATTTTGAGAGGTCGTGGTATTATACCGGTCGATCAAGCCCATTCTAATACTATAGGAAAGGTATTTGCAGTAGTCATAAAAACCAGTCCAGGTACAACTATAAATGTAAAGGATCTCTAGATAATTTGAGGCAAGCAAAGCCATGTGAATTATTTTTATTATTCACTTTTTGGTCTTCTAATTTGCAGGGAGGTAGAGATCCAGGAAAGGGAGAAATCATCATCTTTGATGGCCACAATGCTCAGCGTGGGATTGGTGGCTGGGGCCGCTGCGGGCATGTTACTTGTGCGTTTGCTATAAAAAAAACTTTTATAAAAAAAAATATTTATGTCTGAAGTGGGTAGTCAGATGTAATTAGTCTCCAATAGCAAATGTAACCTTACGCGTACTTCTATCTGTATTCCTATTACATTTGAAATCGCCATAGACAGATAAAAAGTCCCCACTAATGTTGTTAATAGGGGATGATGAATACCTGGAACAAAATCTTAAGAAATGATCAATTATGTTGGGTATAAAAAAACTTTTATCAAACTACCCACACTATTTAAGTGCACAGTGTTGCCATCTGCATCTAGTATTGCTACCGTTATAAATTAATAAATATTTATTAATATTTTTTTTATGCAATATCTCATAAAATGGCATAATCATGTGTATTATTTTATTTTTAAAATCAACCGTACATTCACCTTGTTTAAGTTACCAAAGTAATTTTTGCAATTACTTCAGTTACCTATAGAATTTAAGGATAAATTTACATTTAAACAACATTCCAGTTAGATAAATTTAATTTGAATTTAGTTTATTTATTATATTATTGATATAAATACTTAGTTAATTAAGTAAAGTATTTTTACATGTCCTTATCTATATACTAGTATATACTTGTCGACTTTTGTTTAAGACATTTTCCATTTAAATTTAATTTTAAAATTTATTTGTGTGGATTGTTTGAAGAGACATTTCTTTTGTAATTAAGAATATATAATACAAGCGAATACTTGCCCAATTGTGTTAACGTATATTTGTTTACTGTTTGATATTCAATTAATCTGACTGTTTACAAATAACCAATCGTTTATAACTGAGTTGAGTTAAAACTATATTAAACTTTTTTTTTTACAAAATATATTTTGTAAAAAAAAAAGTTTAATATAGTTTTAAGTTTAACTATTTTAAATGTTTTTGTCTCTGGCTAAAGAGTGTGCCAGGAGACTCGCGAATAAAAAATTGGATGTTCTTCACTAGAATATTTCTGGTGTATTTTTTTATGTTGTCTATGACTTGATATAATTTTAGTGTTACCTCAAGTATTTTGGTATATATTTTATTTACTATTGACAAATATTTTTTTTACGTGTGAAATTTATTATTCTACAAATATCTAGCTCAATTTATTAATATTTTAATTTCTAGGTTGCAATAATTAACCCGCTTTTAATTTATAGAAAATAATAGTAATTCTTTTCATGTACGATAAATTATGGAAATTAATGATACAAAGAACGAGATTGATGGAGGAGATGATGAAACTAACGAAGATAGTGTGATCTCTCTTAAATCAATACCGCGATGATAATTTTTCGTTTTATTCTTATAATTTTAAATTAATATAATCCTTTTAATTTGGTAATAGTTATCCACGTTTTGTTAAGAATGTAACATATAATGCCTACAATACAAAGTATGTAGCTAATATTTAAAGCAATTGTATAATACAAATACAGCTTAAATTTCATAAAATAATATTTAAAACCAATATCAGCTTTAAATTGTTTCAAATGCTTGTAATTTGTTGATAGATCTCATATAGTTTTTAATTATATTTAAATACATTATTATATTATATTACTATATTATTATTTTTAGTATCTTTACTCATAAAAAAGAAATTGAGAATACTCAAATAGGAGCTAAATTACTGTTTAAAAAAGTAATTATTTTGTTCCAACCCTAATGTTGATAGACCTGTTGGATTATTCATTGAAAATGTATACTAAAACTATGTAATTAATGTGACCTATAAATTCAGGGGTTATTTTTTGTCGCGTGACAGAAAATTATAAACTTCAGTTCAGTTACATACTCACACTCATACATACAGTTCCCAAACATTACATACATACTAACTAAAGTAAGACCAAAAAGACGAGATAAAAAATGTATGTCTCGTTGGTCTTACTTTACTAGAGATTGGTGGTAGCATGCTAAAAATATAGGGCTGTATTTATTTATTTATTTCTAAGACTTTCGCGAATCCTACTCATAGATCAAAACAACGTTTAGGATTATATCGCGTTTATTTATTACTTATTTATATTTATTTCCCGACGTTTCGATCTCTTTACAGAGTACTCTCTGTATCAATGAAAATAGCTTTTGAACAACTACCATATTTTTGTTCATCACTCGTGAAAATGATCTCTGTAAAGAGTTCGTAACGTCGGGAAATAAATATAAATAAGTAATAAATAAACGCGATCTAATCCTAAAAGCTGTATTTATTTTTAATACACACACCATTGTCAGTTACGGGTTTAAAAGATTTCCTTAGATCTACTAAATACTTTTAACCGGTTTAGCTATGTGGATAAAATTATAATATATTTAATTTACCCCAATTTTATTGTATAAATTATTTTTTTAATTGCAAATATTTATCATTATTTTTATAGTTAGTTACAGGGAATATTATAATTTGATAGAATAATATTAATATGTACGAGAACAAATCGTTGTATCAAAGAATGTTTACTTATGTAAGTAATAAATATTCGACATTCAGGTAAAACTGATTTGGACACCGATTGATTATTAATAAAGATAACTTCACGCCTTTTTCTACCCGAAGATGTAGGTTATGTTTACGTCCCAAATTGAATAGGTGGCGAACCTATTGCCATTCCGGGCACAAAGTTTTCAGTCATCGGTATCAATCAATACGTCAATAAATTAATCTAAATAAAATGTTGGATTGATTTAGACTCAAGTTTATTATTGATATTTATACCCCTAAGGTCCCTTAGGGGTATAAATATCAACAATAATAAGGTCTAACTGTAATTGCTATAACAATCAGATCATCTCATGTTGAGAAACATATTTTTGGTCTAGTGGTTAAGGCAGTAGACCAATTTTTTTTGCCATTGATCATTTATCGACGAATCAGATTTGTTTGTTTGGATTTTAAATATATGTATTATTATATAAGCACAAGTATTTTCAAATAGCCAATTACCTAGGTATTTATTGTAGTAGATATATTTAATAATATTGTGATATTTGTTGGTGGACGAATTTAAATAAATTTATTTATGTGGATACGACCATAGTTTTTTTCTATATGATGGACAAGAGCTATGTCTTTGGCGTTAATGCAATGTATTTATACATACACACAAAACTTCACGCCAAATCCCTTGCGGGGTAGGCAGAGAGAACGGAGCGCCATAAGGCACGATTCTTACACGCCTCACTCGCTTCGTTGACTTTCATAACTCTTTTCATGCACGCGCGTCGGTTTTTGAGGCTCCTAACAACACCTTCCTCCAGAACACGTTCTATTTGGTCATGGAATGTGTGTCTTGGCCGTCCTCGACTCCTACATCCATCCGCTTCTGCATTGTATATCTGCTTAGTCAGTCTTGCATCAATCATTCTTTCTACATGTCCGAACCATCGGAGCATGCCCTTTCTTACTTTTACACCTACACTTTCTTTCAAACCAACTTCCATCCTTACAACAATGTATTTATGACGCTATGAAATCACCTTTTAACATTATTCAGAGCCTAAAACAGGATTTAAATATAAATAAAACATCCTCTCAATCAGTCAGTCCATTTAATAAATTATGTCATGTAAATATAACTATTCTATTTTTTTGCCACACCATAAGCAAAGCTTCAATATGCCATTAGCTTCATTAAGTTTCTAAATGATTAACTCCAGGCACCATTTTGATATAACTAATACCTAACATATAAAGCTAAACATTATTAAACCCGTTGAATAAATTTATATAAACATATATATTTATAGATCTCTTATATCAGAATATCATATTATTATAGATCGTATAAAAAAAACTAAATTATTTTGATATCAAATTAAATAAAAGACTAAAAATAAACTTCAAAATCTAATCCCTCAGTCACTTTGCCCCCTCCAAAAACTGTTCCTCAACATATCAACTCTGCCAATGTCAGGTGCTGCAAAATGAATGAAACTACATGGAAATATTTAAGTTTTCTTATCCATTTGGATATTCATTCAAGGTCATCAATTTAATTTTGACAACAATGTGGCAATACTAAATACCACGAAATATAAAAACACAGGAGTCTGAGGGATCTAGCTTTCTCCATAGTATTAATGTACACAATAATAAACTGAGATTTTAGTTCTCTTTTCTGCCACTGGCTGCGCTAGTTTCGGACACACCGATGATTACGTACGATTATTATTAATACACGTAAGTAAACACGCGTTGAAAAGTCGGATGCTTCTCGAAGGATAGCGCCCTCTACCGGCGAGCGTTCTTTCCCCCGAATGGAGACCATCCGCTCAACATTACGTTCGGACACATGTGTTTCTATACTTCTTAACTAATACTCATAACACATGAGCAATAGACAAATATTCCAATAGTCCGATAATAATAGGACTTTTTAGCCATTTTTTTATCAGAACATGGATAGATTAATAAAGTCTTTATATTTATTTCAATCAAACTACATACTAACATGTCTTCATAATTTTGTTACAATTTCAGTACATTATCTTATTCATAACATTGTTTAATAGAATGATGTTATACATTTCGATGTCATCAATCAGAAAAATCTAGAAAAGATTCACTTAGACAATATGCATATTTATTGAAATACAATTTTTCAATTCAATATATTTCTTGAAATACTAGCTGACCCGGCAAACGTTGTCTTGCCGATGAAATAATAAATAGGGGTTTATAGTAGACTGTTGAAAACTTAGGGGTTGTATGTATTTTTGTATGCTGTTTCATGAAAAAAACTAAAAATTCAAAAGAAATATTGGTATGGACTACACTTTGGGGGATGAAAAACAGATGACCGATTCTCAGATCTACCTAAAATTTTACGAGAAGCGGTCAAGCCGTTTCGGAGGAGTTCAATAACGCACACGGTGATTTTATATATTAGATTTGTGCAAGAGTTCTTGTTGTGTAATTGGTATTCATCATTATCATCAACAAACTATCTTCGTCCACTGCTGGACATAGGTCTCTCCTTTGGCACGCCACTGAGCTCGATCTTCGGCCATTTGTTGCCAACCACTGCCAGCCACTTTGCGTATATCGTCGCCCAACCTAGCCTAATCGCGTCCTACACTACTATACTACATTGGTATATCTTCAGCTTCAACCAACATACAAGTAAAGATTTGCAAGTTGAGCCTGAGTGAAATTATCTGTAGTCCAGGTTCATAACAAAAGCATTAGTTACTCAGCTTGCAACTAGATGGCGTTAATAAAGATGAAATACTTAATCAATTCTACCAACAGAAGATAGTAATGATACTTTTCCACCTTGTTTTAGACAGTTAAATTGTAATAGGTAGACAGCCAGGGTTGTGCAAATATTACATAATCATAAAACATTACTGACAAACTTAAAATATTAAAGAACATATTTATATATATATATATATTTCATATACAATCATTAATTCTAAAGATTCTACTTTCAAAGCAGTGTTTGGTGTAGGTACTGAACCTTTGTTTTTTTTTTTAATGAAATTTAAATCATTATCACGAATTGAGCAAATAATTAACACTGCTTGGTTTAGCTGTAATGAAATGGGGTTTTTATTAGTATTATTATATATATATATATATATTTAATATACTAGTAAGCTTTAGTGATAAGAGAAAAATTAAAGGATGACTATTGTGAAATAAACTATTTTTTTATTCCTAAAAAGGATTGTTTTGATTTCTTTACTGAAATAAATTCGCACATTTTTGTTACACTATTTATTTTTCTACTGCTATTTATAGGAAATTAATAAAAAAATCTATCTATTTATTACTTATTTCTGTCAAAAAAAAACTGCAAGCGTCTTCCATTGGCAGGTTGCAATTGTGAATGTACAACATTTTATTACAATTGGCATAGCCGTTTAGGAGTTTTCACTAGCATTGAAAATATACAAATGACCCGGTTTTCTTGTTACAATGAACTAGCATCACATGTACACAATATAAAGACTTTAAACATTGATTGTCAGCATAAATAATTAAAACAAAACAAAATTTACACAATAATATATTTATTAATGGATTACTTGCTCTTTATATCTCTATTCATTCATTAATATCAAATACAAAATGCTTTAAAATATGAAATAGAATCTAATGTGATGGTTTCATCAACTTCAAAATGGTTGTTTTAAGATACAGTTATTTCCGAAAACATAAATAAACTAATTGGTTCGATTGTTGACCAATTAAAAAAAGAATTAAATCTTTTTAAATTTTCCTCATTATCAGTTAGCATCACTAGTAACCTCTAAATAGAAGAGAATGATTTATAAGAATGGAAAAAATGTTAGGTTCTATTTAGACTCATAAACCATAAAAATGTCTTTAATACAGAACAATATTAATAAAAATTTCTGCAATAAACACCAAAAAGGAATTATTTAAACTACATACATATTGTAAACATAAATTGACATACATTTTTATACAGGGTTATTTCAAATATACTAATAATTAGCTAAGGGTATATTCTGTAGGTAATTACCTAACACTTTTGTTCTACGACTTTTTAAAAATCACAATTTTATTTTTTTTTTCATTTCAAACAAATTTAAATAATTAAAATCGGTAGTTGTAAAATATTAACTAAGTCTACGTATTGCATTGAGCGCACCGAGTGACAACGGTATGAGGGGGTAGCGGGGCAAGGTCACGCGGCATTTGTACTTTGATAGCTCCCGTAGGTCATTAGCCAAACATATGTTAGTCGCCCGTAAGTTACCGCGCTTGTCATCTCATTGTGTGCGAATTGGTAAAGTGACGAATGCCATTCAGTTGCGGTGGCAAGTATTTAATAAATGTAATTAGTCGCAGTTGGTATGTCTGAATAATCTCGAATGCTTAATATCGTGGGCGGAATAATCGAGTTTTCACTTAAATACCCACATTAAATAGGTAGGTAAATAATTCAAATTTCCTGAAATACATTAAATTTTAAGTGTATTAGCCTAAAAATACATTTCTAACACCTTTAATTTCGTAATCTACACGATATCCGATTGGGTATGTGAATTAAAAGCAGTTTCGTGTAGAAAGCGCGGGAACTCGCTTCTCTTGTTTAGATGCATAAACAGAGCTGCTACTCTGAATGAAAATCGGGTGAAATAGGTACGTTTAGTACAAAATACAGAGTTACAAAGTGTCAGATGGTACAATTAAATCTTAAAAATCGTTTTTTTTACTAGAGCTTTAGGTTTTTGTAAAACTGATAAAAGAAAAGTTGTTTAGAATGACACAAAGGAGCTGTGTGTAGAATAGTATTAGTATATTAAAATTAACCCTGTATATGCATGTACACAATACATAATACATATAACCCCATTTTTTTTTCAATTATTATTATCTAACAAATTATATATACAATTAAGAATATTAATTGTATTTCTAATTGACTGTCACACATATCTAAGCCGCCATGTTAATCACATTTTAATGAACACAATTAAATTTTAATTAAAAAAAGATATTTTCTTGACAGCAAAGCTAATAAAATGTCAATAACACGAAGTTGAGATTTTAAGTACCGTTTATGGCACTAGTTAATTCTGCTTCTTACCTTGCAGAGGAATTGGCGTGAAATTATGTTGTAAGATATATATTTAAATTATATACAATATTATCTTGGACACAATACACACAGCGCCCTCTAGTTCCAAACTAAGCAACTAAATGCTTGTGCTATGGATACTACATAACGGATATTAATACATATATACTTTTCTTTTTTTAAATATATACTTATAATACATAGGAAAACACCCAGACGCCATACAAACATTCATGCTTGTCACAAATATTTGTACTCGGGGTGGGAATCGAACCCGCCAAGCTCGATTCTGCAGTCGGTAGCTTTACCAATGCAAGACGAGCCTCAGTCATGATATAATCATTGATTTAAATTACATAATTAAGAATGCTATTATTCGTTTATTGAAGACCTCATATGCAATATTGACACAATTCAAAATAAAAACACATACACAAGTATGTATAAAATTACATAAAAAAACCTAAATAATAAAGAAAACAGCCATTGTTACATGAAAAAACCTGTATGAAACTTATGGATAGCAGATATTCTGTCTTTGTCAGACATAGAAGCTACAACTATCAAATTGTTTTAGGTTATATTTTTAATAAAATATAACAATACACTTGTATTTTTAATATTTATTAATATGATAAAAAAATAATTAATTACATTCCTATCATCAATTCGCACAACCCTGCACCGTTATATTAATATTATCTAGTATGATTTTTAATTTTATTATTGTATGTCTGACAGTCACCTGCTGCGTTGTGTGACTTTTTCGGCACCTCGACGTGCAAACCTGAACAATCCGTTCGATATGGCCACAACTGGTGAGAATAACCTCAAAGGATAGTCACTGAAAATAAGAAATATATATTATGTTTAAAAAAAAAAACAACAAAACAAAACTTTTCTTTTAGATACTTAAATATTATACAACGTGTTCTGGAGGAAGGTGATGTTAGGAGCCTTAAAAATCGACGCGCGCGCATGAAAAGAGTTCTGAAAGTCAATGAAGCGAGTGAGGTGTGTAGGAATCGTGCCTTATGGCGCTCTGTGTTCTCTGCCTACCACGCAAGGGATTTGACGTGAAGTTATGTATGTATGTGTATGGATGTACTAAAATATTATTAGTTTGTTTAAATACATAGTCAATACATCAACTGGGTAATTACCCAAGATGCGATAGCAATCAGGATTGCTAACGAATTATAGTTGTAATTTTTGCTACGACGGTACAGTTATAAAGTCACACAGTTCGCTGCATGGGCTTGCTCGACTGGTGAAATACCACCTCTCTAAGTACCAACTCCTTCGCGCAACCCCTACTCCATTCCCCGTTTCATCTTATAGACTGGCAGCACTATGAAATCTCGGGATTCCAGATGTTCATTGGTTGCGCTAATTACCACCAGGTGGCCCGTTAGTTCGTTTCCCGCCTTTTTCATAAAAAATCTCTAGCGCTAATTGAGATCGCGTAAAATTTGAGTTTCTATTAATACTACTACATAACATATAACATAACTTCACGGCTTTTGTTACCCGAAGGTATAGGCAGCGGCTGTTAAGCCTCATCTCGCCGATAAGTTTACGTCTCAAATGGAATAGGTGGCGAACCTATTGCCATACCGGCAAAGTTTTCAGTCATCGATATTTATCACACACAACTTCCGAAAAACTAATTTTAATTAATACTACTACTACTCAATAATTATTTTAAAGTTAATTAATAGAATAATTATCAAACAGGTAAAGCACAAATATCAAAAATGACACTTTATTTCTTAATATCAATGCTACCGTTAACGACAGGTCAAATAGTTTTATAATAAATTACAAGAATCACTCATACGCAACATACAGGCTGTATTTAGGCATGTTAATTTTTTATATACATCGTGTTCATAATTTTTAAGTTGAATAAATTACTAGTATTCAAAGTGAAATCGTAAGGAAAGAATAATTTTTCCTCAGTTACGTCGATAAAAAAATAACCTTAACATTGATAAACGAAAAGATTATACAACACGATAAGCGTAATACTATCATAATAAATAATAGTTGCTAAGTCTGATAATGCAGTTACTGCTTTTTTACAACAGATTAGATAAATCCATGATCCGGTATCAATACTCGAAAATTTAATTCGACACTAGATGGCGTTGTAATAAATAAATACTACAAGCTTTCAGACACAAATTCTTTTGTTTTAACGTTACTTGCAAAATTCTTGACTTAATGTCTTAGTATACATTAAAGTATGTACAATTCCAATAAGTAGGCTAATAAAATAGCACAGTATGAACGCAATACTTGGGGTTCCTTAACCAAAAAATCTGTTTTATAAACATAGGCAACTTAGTGAATATATTTAGACATCAATTACCTTATCTTTTTGAGATATTATTCATTGTTTTTGTCTGCCTCGTTAGATTAAGAAAACTATGTGTAAATATTTGAGTACTTCTTCTCATACCCCTACACTCGGAATCCGGTAGCTCGTGGTGATTGCGTCCGTGTGTTCTTGTTCCACGGAGGCACTTTCCTTAAGCGCTCGTGTTTAAGTATTTCATTGTAAACAATAAGTTAAATCTTTGTAATTGTTGCCTATTTTGAAGTGTTTGTGAAGACCTATGAAAGTAAAGTTTCTTTGACTACCTATAATAATTTAGGAGGTGCAAACGCAATTACTGTGATCGCCATAAAAATATTCTTAAGAGTAGATTTTTAGTATAAATAACATACCTTCCTGAGACGGGTGTAGCCTCGTTGCCGCTCAATATAAAAACAGGAAAGAATATGGAGAACACGCATCCACTAAAACAAAATTTCATTATTACAATTATTATTCAAATTCTTTTAATTAAAAAAAAAAACTAGCTTAAATATATTCCTTTAGATTAGAAATTATAAAAGTAGTATGTACCCTATGGCGCACTGTTATCTCTGCCTACCTCGCAAGGCACTGAGCGTGATGATATAACTAACTTAATTTTAATATTTTTAATATCTCGGTGGCCCCATGGTCGAGCACACGGCTTCTGATCCAGAAGTCCGCGTTCGATTGGCTCACACCAATGACTTTTCGAAATTGTTTTCGGAAGTTATGTGTGATAAATATCGATGACTGAAAACTTTGTGCCCGGTATGGCAATAGGTTCGCCACCTATTCAATTTGGCACGTAAACATAACGGCGAACTTTGTTCCGCATCAAAAGTAATAAATGCTGTCCCGCTATGTTAATACTCCAATATCTTCGAAAATATTGGTTTAAATTGCATGCTGTACAGGGTCAGGGTCCTCTATATTACATGCACAATCTATTTAAGACACTAAATTGGATGAAAATTTATGCTGTAATGTTAAAAATCGCTTCGTAAACAGGCCATTCTTTCTCGTAAAAAGTAAAAAAATAAAAATGGTCATTGTGGGTTATCCCTGAGAGATATACATATGCCCTCGCGGACTTTTTATGGACCTTTAAAAGGTGTATAATAATGTAGTACGTTGTTTTGATTTATCACTTAGGGTTCAGGCAGCGTTTGCGACTAAAGTTCTAAATCTTGAAAATTATCAATTTTTTTTTACTACACTATACATGAATCATAAATCAAAACCGGGGTGGTTTTGATTTATGATTCATGTACAGTGTTAAAACCACCTAACTATTAAAAAAAAACAGCATCAAAATCCGTTGCATAGTTTTAAAGATATGCGCATATAAGGGGATAGACAGCGGAAAGTGACTTTGTTTTATACTATGTTATGATAATTATTTACATCTATCATAACATAATTACTGACTACGAAGGAGATTATTAAACTCACCTAATAATATATGATTTTGGTATCTGCGTCAATACAGCTAACGGCAACCCGAAGCCCAGGAAGTATGGCCAGTTGGTCTCGATGAAAGTGAGCCGTTTGTGCAGCTCCCAGCCCATGTTGAACCATTTGTACTCGAACGAGTACAAGGAGTAGAGCAGACACATGTGTACCAGACATAGCAACTCGCCTATGTACGTTATTGGCAACATGTTCACCAACATACTCTGAAATATATTTGGAGACTATTAAATAAGAAGAGAAAGACAGCAGTGATGTCAAGAGCCACAAAAACCCTCGAATGTTGTGATAGTCGAAGTAGGGCGTGTGGCAAATAGTTGTCTTTTCTCTTAGTCCGGAAGGTAGAATTGCATTTTAACTAGTGATGTTAACCTTTTTCAATAGATCTCGGATGACTAATCATCGAATCAAGAGTCAGCTGACGCACCCCCGGTACCCATGAGTGTGGGAAGGTCACGAAAGATTTTTAAAAAAGTAACAGTATACCGATTCAAACTTATTTTCAGGGATGGTTTTAGTCAGTACTAACCTGAAAATCATCGGCTGCTGCTTGGGTAGTGGTGGAAAGACCGTCTGCTGACGCCATAAAGGTTACAAATGCTGGAGCATTGATACATCGTCTAATGACATGTTACAATTGCCATATTGCATTTCTTAAAGGATACAATTTGGTTCTTGGGTCATATAAAAGAAGTCAATAGAAGCTTATCCTTATGTTTATTAATACTTTTTTACAACATTCGTGACCACATGGATAGCGGTATTTGAGCAGCTGATTGAGAGATCATTCATCAGTGATATAAGATTAACAGCTGTTGTCAATGGCATACTATGACTTTTCCATTTGCAACGCTACCTCCTGGAAGATCCCTGCCTGCTCCGCAAGGGACTTGACCTTGCGGCACAGGCAGAGAGAATTGACAACCATCTGCGCGAAGCTATATTAGTTCTTATTTTAGTCTCGGTATAGTCTGGAGGTCGAAAACTACGCTTCTGAATCAAGCAGTCTAAGGAATCTTGGCTCACACTAATGACTCTTCAGAAGTTATGCGTTATAAAAATATCGATGACTGGCCGATTTGTACAATAGATTCCGCCTCGGTTATTACGATTGCGACGTGAATATTCCTTTAGGTCTAGAATAGTGAAGTTATATAAAAAATAGACATATATATTTGGTTTTACACATTTAGGTTCGAGACAAACACACGCATCCGCAAATGTTCAAATGATCTAAGTCACAGGGTTTGCTAATAATTGTCAATAGTAGAGTAAACATACATGATCTATATTTACTCAAGATTACATTGTGCGTGTTACATGCGGTTCGTATATGTAGTTAATAAGATAAAGATCGCCTTGAACTTTAACCTATTAAAAAAATCTTTTTAACAAAGTATACTGAATCAAATAATGAATGGTATAAATTAAAAAATATCATGTAGTAGGTAACAAAAAAAAAATGTGTAAAAAAAATATGGAGTTAGTATCTGTCATCAGTAGTTAGTAGTTTAGAGTTAGAAAGTTTGGCGCTTAGTATCGCTGTTTTTACAATAGAACATGTTTGATCTTTGTCTATTAAGAAATGAAAGCGAGAAAGCAAAAGATGAAAAAAAAACTTCAGAAATATGGTGTCTTTTTTTTCTACTTATTTTTTTTTAAAGTACCCTAAGGCCAAAAATAATTGTAACTAAAAAAAACATATTTAATTCTAAATAAAGTTACATAAAATTGTTTCATTACCTGCACAAGAAATAAGGCCTGCACAAGCAGACTAAATAGCGAGTCTGCAATAATTTTGCTGACACTCGACATGAACTGGGGCCGACCACGCCGGTGTCGGTATGCCGAATCCGCAATATCCTGACGAATAACATAACAAATGTATTAACGTAGTTTAATAGCTACTCAGTGTTTACAAAATAAAATCTGAGTAATGAAAAAAAATACAAATTGTATGTTTAGTCAGCTTCATATTACGCGCAGCCTAGCCAGCACCATATATAGATAAATTGTATCATCTTCCTGTCCTGCTATTGTGAGCTGTTAATTCTAGCCAGCTAACGCGCTGCCTTGCAAATTCGTATTTTCAATGAATAATTCCATCTACTCAGTGACAAGTAGTCACTGTCAAATTTGATTTATCAACGACTAATTCCATTTAGCCAGTGATGAGTAGTCTAGACTAGCTGGAACTAATAGTTGAAAATGAGAATTTTCTAGGCAGCGCGTAAGCTGACTAAGATTAACGAGCTCATAATAGACCCACTGTTTCCAATATTTGCAGTTGTCTCGACACGTTTTTCTTTTCCATAGTTCACTACCATCCGCACCTACCATACTAACAGACACCATGATTAAGAAGTCTTTCACACAATCCATCCATATTCTTCTTTTGCAACATCCCTCCCTCCTCGTTACATGTCCATAACACGCAAGGCGATTTTCTCTTATCCACTCAGTTCTTGTTGTAACTTTCGAACTTGGTTTTACATACCCTTATTTTATTTGCATCTCCATAGCATGTATTTTTCTTTTATTTGTTTTTTATGGCCCAAATATCTGAAGTTTTCCATAGAAAGAACAGTTTACATGAAATAAGTTTAAGTACTAAGTTTTCCATAGATATCTATGTAATGATGATAGTCTATGGAAAAACTTAGCAATTTCGTGTAAAATGTTCTTTACATGCAAACTATTTATTTTGTTCTTTAAAGCGTAATATCACAGGACTTAATGTGATCACAGTAAACAATATAAATACTGTTTCAACATTAAAGATGTGACCTAAGTCACATACTGAGGATGTCAATATTGGCATCCACCAACATACTGCTGAATGTACCATGAAGGAGACAGATTGTAGTAGAAACGAGAGACCATAAAAAAACTATGCAGAAGTAACTGATTAGGTTGGTTAAGCAGGAGGCATATATATAGTTCCCTAATATTAAATACAGACCACATTCTCATCTTAAAAATGGCTAAACAAAAAAAATAAAAATCAGTTAAAGTAATCTTTAACTCAATTTAATATAGAAAATATTCTCACCTGAAACCACAGGCTGTTGACTAGTTTGCTTAACAGAAATAGAGGTAGCACCCATATCATCCTAAATGTCATGGACAAAAACGGTTGCATCCACGCCCACACATTGTGCGCCACACCAGGGTTATGCCCAAATATCACAGAAACTAAGTACTTCACTGCCGGCAGTAGCACATATTCAAATACTAATATACTAAGCAAAAATATAAAACCATTTAAGATGCATGACTGTAACACTCTTGTAAGTACTTTTGATTCCCTGTAACAAATATTTTCATTAATATAAAATAATAACACACTGTACTCGATCATATAGCCTCAGCGGTCCAGTGGTTGTGCACCTGCTTCTGAATCAAGAAGATTAAGGTCCGAATCTGGGCTCACTCCAATGACTTTTCGAAATTATTTACAAAAGTTAAGTGTAATAAAAATTGATAACTGAAAATTTTGTGACCGGTATAAAAATAATGGTGAGTCGAGGCTTACTTTGCCTACACCTTCCGGTAGACAAAGGCATAATTTTATGTAATGTTACTCAACCACAAAGAAATGCATAGAGGATGGTTAAAACTGTGAAAGTCAAATTAAGACATGTGTTTTTTTTATATCTCCACACATTCCAACCAGTGTAGGCCACTATGTCTGTACTGAATTTTTTGGTCATTATAGTGTAGAAAGAGGATGGAGATCGAATCAGGCGAACTCCACCAGCCGCAACCATGTGCCATTTCCATATGTTGACTGGATGTTAATTCTTGAATAGTGTGAAATGTTTATTGTGTGTAATTACTTTATCATTTAAATAGTAACTTACTGTTTAACTTTCGGTTGTTTGTGTTTATTTTTTGTATTTTCAAATTCGGAGGGTGGTGAGCGGCTCAACGCTTTTTCATTTATCTCCTTGTCTAAATATAGCAGCACAGTTACCCCTCGCAAGCTGTCTATGAAGCCCTTGATAAGCGATACAAAAAAATTCTGAAACAATAACAAATTATGTACTATATATATGGTAACATGAACACAACAAAGAATTGACAGTAAAACGCAATACTTACAGTTACATTCTCCATTTTTACTCAGATTCAGTTTGTCACAATTTTTTTAAATCGGTGTATTAATTGTTTACATAATTATGATAACTTCGTAGGTTTATTGTCTACGTGAATTTAGATAAACTAAATTTTATATGTGGTGGAGTGACAGCCTAAAGTGACAGCACGTGGGATGACAGCAGCCATGCCAAATTGGCATGGATGCCAGTGCAAACTGCAAAGTCCAATTTCCAAACAAGCCAACCAATAACCAAACAATAAAATGACATAGAAAGTGCTGCCATCCTTTTGCTCAGGTACACGAACTTTAGTTGTATTGTCAAATATTTTCTCATAGATGGAGCAAAGCCAGCCAAATTATTCAGAAATAATATTTTAATTTTTATGCAGTTAACTACTCCATAAAGATTTTATAAATGGTATGTGTTAGGGATGATCGATATTCATCGATGTTGGATAAACATCGATGTTTGACTATATAACATCGATGTTTTAACATCGATGGGTTGTCTTCGATATCATCGTAACATCGATGTTAGCTGCATAAAATATCGAAACGTCAATTATTCTTTTGGGCGCGGTCTAGCGTGCAGTAGGTGTACTACCTTCAAGTAGAAATATTGCATAATTATCCCTAAAAATACAGGGGAATTGACGGGCCTCGTGGCGCATTGGTAAAACTACCGCATTGAGGTCGGGGATTCGATTCCCATCCGAGCATAAATATTTGTGAAAAACATGGATAATTGTGTGGCGTCTGGGTGTTTTTCTATGTATTATAAGTATGTATTTACAAAAGAATAGTATATGTGTATTAATATCCGTTATCTAGTATCCATAACACAAGCATTTAGTTGCTTAGCTTGGAACTAGAGGGCGCTGTGTGTATTGTGTCCAAGTTATTATTATATAATTATTAATGTTAATTTTTTAATATTTTTATTATTTCTAGAGCATTTATCGAACAATTTAAACTATTCATAAATATTGTCGACAGTTTTATTTGTTTCCAAAAACATCGATGTTTTAAAAATATCGATGTCTTTCGACCGATATTTATTGTATATCGATACATTTGATTCAATGTTAGCATCGATGTCAACATCGATGTTTTCCTAACATCGATCATCCATAGTATGTGTTTAAAAGTAGGACTGTTGATAAAATATCGATATATCGAAATATCGATATTTTTCCTTAAAAATATCGATATTTATCGCCGATATTTTTTTTCATGATATATCGATAGTTCGATATTGAAATGTACATATCGACTTTCGATATTTTTATGAAAATATTTTTTTTTGGACACAATAACTTAAATTATATCGTCATCGCAAACTTAAGGTTGTCTGGAAGAGATCGCAACATGTGATAAGACCGCCTTTTGTACTTGATCGACATTTACTATGTACTAATTACTTCAATGTAATGTATAAAAATTGCGTACAATAAAGCATATTCTAGTCTAATCTTAATATACTGTATTTAAAAAACTAATAAACAATCGTCAAGTCATCCCATAAGCAATGACAAACAGCTCCACTTTACGAGTTCAAGCTAATTCTTGGCAATGAAAAAATTTTGCATCAAATTATAACTGATTAGTGTTTATAGGTATCGCGTATTGTTTTTTTTTTTTGCTTAAAGACACTTTCACAGGGGTCCGCAGGGCTTATGGAAAACTCTTTGAACAATACCCTCTTTCTATTAATAGACGTAACATATGAATTTTCTGTATATGCATTTTTAGGAGTATGTATTTTTATATGTACCTACATAATTGATTAGTATCTATAATTTTAATTTCCCTAAATTATCTTATGTTATGTCATAAATACATAGTGAAACAATTGTCAATGAATGTGTTAAGCCACTGTTAACTATCACAACGATATAATTTACGTTAATATTTACGTTTATATGTTTGCTGGACGCAGCTGCGGCAAAAAAAAATCTATTATATGCATGTATTTTAAGAAATTATATTCAAGTAGTGTTTTTTGCACTTTGTCGTGAAAAGTTATCAAAGATGTGGAAATGCAACAAATTTAGCAACCCATTTGAAAAGGAAATCCATCATGCATTTGCAAAAGTATCCATCAGAGTAAGTATAAATACTAAGAAAATAATCACGAAAAATGCAGAAGGAAACTATCATAATGAGTCAGTCGTATACTACCACCAAAATCAAATATTGACCTTACTGACAACGATACCGAAAACTAAATACATGGTATATGAAAGAGAAGATATCTTAATAAATCGTTTTTTACGATCTTAATTTACTACCTTTCGTCCATAGATGTCACTACATCTGAAATGAAATCAATTCTACATCGGTAATCTTTAGAGTAGTTTTAGCTTATGGACATAGATGGCGATACGTTAGAATAAATGGTTAATATATTGACTGGTTAATTTACTGCCTCTATAACCAACGCCCATAGTATATTGGACTCGCTGGTCTTCACCGATCACAAAGTTAAGCTACGTTGGGCGTGGTAAACACTTGGATGAGTAACCGTTTTTATTTGGGTAAAATTGTTCTCAAACAATATTTCAAAGCATTGTAGTAAATACGATTAATTTAAAACGGCAGCAAACGGGGCGTTTAACGTTTGCATGTCGTTTAAGAAGTTTCACTTCAAAATATCGATATGTATATCGATATTTTTTTTCGATATATCATACCCCGATATTGATATTTTTAAAAATATCGATATATCGAAAATCCGATATTTTTAAAAATATCAACAGTCCTATTTAAAAGCTCATTACTGATACAACGACGTCGCTTAATGAGATTTATTCCGTTGAATTGGCTAACAACTCCCAAACGGGGAGAATGGAAACATATTTAAACTTTAAAAAAAATTAACACTAGTTATTTCAAAAGTATTGTACGTATTTTGGTATCAAAACTTTAGTATTATTCTTAAAATTTTTAAAACATTTAAGTTACACTGTAACTTTATAGCATACATTAAAACATTCAGTCGTAACTATGTGTTTAAAAATCAGAGCCTATTCTAATTTAAATACAATATGAGGTGACGAGGAACAAACCTTAGCATTACAGGTAAAATAACCAGGGCATAAGCTTTAAAGATGATATAATGATAATATAATTGGGAAATCATATTAATAATATAATTTAAATAGCGAAAAGTTAAGTAAACATGTTAAGTAAGTTAAATAAGCACTTTTATTAATACATATTGAATCTAATTATAGCATCATAAGTTAATTATTCTTCATACAAACAATCCTAATCACAGCTTAAAGACAAATACAAATTTGGTGGGTAGAAGTGTATAGTTTTCCAATTACAGAGCATTATGCAACTCAGTGCCGCACAATGTCGCATTGTGCTGACCACAGAAATAGATCAAGATAGAACGGCCGCGATGTCATATTTTCATACATTTCGAGCGTGTCACTTTTTTGAAAAACCACGCCCACAGCGTGACGTCATTTTCATTGTGACCGTGGCGACTAGTGAGAAGACACACTCATTAGATTATCGATATCGATATCTGAAACGTGTTAAACTTTATTGATTTTGTGTAACGATAATCATAGAAAATAAAACATGTTAAATACTTTAGTCAGACATCTTTAATATCACATAAGTATGTAATTCACAATTCAAAATTCAAGCTGAGTATCCTGTTTTCCCAATAGTATATAAACTTTATTAATAAATATTTTATTGTCCTTGAAACAATACATATTTTTATCTCTAAGACTTTCGCGAATCACGTTCATGACATTAAAACAAACTTTAGGATTTTATCGCGTTTATTTATTACCAATTTTATTAATTTCCCGACGTTACGAACTCTTTCCGGAGATCATTTTCACGAGTGATGAACAAAACGATGGTAGTCGTTCAAAAGCTATTTTCATTGATACAGAGAGTACCCACTTTTTGGAAATAAAAATCAAAAAGTTGATGTTAACAATATGATTTTTGCTATTGGTAACCCATATAAGACCATGAAACAAAAAAAAATAATATTTATTTATAAGATATATTTCCTAAAGGAAAATTTTTGTTTGTAAAGATCCTTTGTTGTATGATTTAATAGGTAACAGTTGTTATTGTTAATTATAAGTTATTTATCTTATTTTCTTAATTAATTTTGGTACAATAACAAATTGACTGATTGACAATTCACATATATATATGTAAATATTTTTTTAGTTTTATTAAAAACTTTACGCAACACGCTTATTAATGTTGTTGGAATAAAGGTAGGAACAAATCAAGACATGAGCTGATACTCGAATTAATATTGAATTAATTCATCGACAAGACTCAACGATACACGGAGCGTCGCATCTCTAAATCTCTCGTTGCAAGCACAAAGACCAATCACAGCGATTCAATGACATATGACCTCTAAGTTGTTACTGGTGCAGTGTATTGTGTACATTGCGCGTACAATATATGCGCGCAATGTTTTTGTATACAAGCGTTGAATGTGGACAGCAATGGATATTTATCATAATGAAAAAATATACAACTTATTATCGTAATTAATTAACATGGTAAAAGTAAAACAATTATTTAGAATCTCAAAAAAATACTTTCTACTGAATTTCAATACTTACTGATGATATGAAATATTTCCTTTATTCATATTTGCTTCACTACTTTTGTTTTTACAATTTTCCACAGCACAATAAGGCATATTTGTGAAGTTTTATGTATTTTGTTACGTCCTGAACGCAGGGTAGGAACGCTCGTTGCGTAATGAGAGCGAGTTTCGAAAAGCATGCAATATAGTGCATGGTTCTGGCACGCTTGCCACGCCTATTCGCCGTTCTATCTTGATATATTTCTGTGGTGCTGACCTAATAGGAACGCGAATTGGTGTTAAAATAATATAATGAAAAGCTGGACTGTTCAAAACCAAGCAGTAAACCGACTTGGATCAATGATGAGATGAATAGAGTTACCTTGCCAGTTTTAACTAAAAAATTAAAATAAATTTACAGTATAAGATAAATCTATGTAAAAAATCTTTTACTTATACTTTAAAGTAAAGAATATTTTTTATTGAAGTGGAACTTCTAAATTCTAATGTCTCGTGCAAAAGCGTTTAACGCTTTTAACGCCCCCTCGCGGGTATTATAGGTAATATAAAACATTAAAACATAAATCAGCTTAAATAAACCAAGGAAGAGAATTTCCATAGCGTGATTAAAAACTGTACATAGACATCTAGTAGCTAGTAGCGGTACTGTTTTTATCGCACCGTGTCTCAAAAGTACTAACTGCATAAAAAATATTGTTTTAAATTTTTAAATTTATATGCTACTTAAAAAAAAGAACAAAACAAAAAATTTTAATATTAGTAGGAATATACAAACAAGGCATTTTTAATGCTATATAACAATAATAATAACAAATAATAATTAGTTTGACGTCGCTATAACTGAAAAACCAACCTTGGGAACCTTATTAAAAAGTATCCATACAGACACAGGAGTAACACAACTAGTTCAGTATTAGAATTGTAAAACATTAAGTAATTAGTCAATAAATAATATAATTATTAAAATGCAATAGGTCGCAGGTAAAATAATTTGCGGAGGAGAGAGGGTAGTACAGTGGTACGATAAATATCGGCTCCGTATTTGATACAAATTAAAAATATAAAAAAGTGATATCCAACGTTATAAATACGTAAAGTAAAATTAAAATTAAGTGAATATCGAAATAAATTGTGGACAAAGTGGACAAAAGTGAATAACAAACTTATTAGCGTACAAAACAGTGAAGTGAAAATTTTTTTAACTCAGAACTATGACTGACATTTGCCGCTTTATTCTGCTAACTAGCTGACCCGGCAAACGTTGTCTTGCCAAAATATAAAATTTAAAAAATAGGGATTGATCGTAGGGGGTTGAAAATTTAGGGTTGCATGTATTTTTGTATCCCGTTTTATAAAAAAAATAAGAAACAGAAATATGTCGAAAAATTAAAAAAAAAATTGAGGGGTGGGCTACCCTTGTGATTTAGGGGGATGAAAAATAGATGTTGTCCTATTCGCAGACCTACCCGACACGCACATAAAATTTCATGAGAATCGGTTAAGCCGTTTCGGAGGAGTTCAATTACGCACATCTAGACTCGAGAATTTTATATATTAGACAAGGGGAACTTGGATTTAACGTGCCACAGGGGCCATGCACCATGTGACTTTTAACAATTTGATGCAGAACAGGATCAACGTCAGGGTCCGGAAGCTCTGCACTTATGACTTGATCAATCTGGATAGGCCTGATCTTTTCTTCCAACCACAAAAGCAGATGCGCGTGTGGCAAGCCGCGTTTTTGCCATTCCACGGAGTACATATGACATCGGACTGTACCAAACACTTTTGCCTTTGTTAGAAGATCCATAAGGCATTTCAACTTCAGGTGGAATACGCGAGAGATCAAGTCGTGCCTGTCGTACGAAACCTGTCCTGCAAGGAGTTGAGCTGTTATTTCAGGCCACTTTGGGTTGGTAGTGATAGTAATAAAGAGGTCCGGGCGACCAAACTTTCGCACATAGCAAAATGCATCTTGGGTCCTCTCGTGCATGTACCGCGGACCTCCTGTGAAGGTTTAGGGGAGAATGACCATCCTTCCTACATCTTGAGCATTGGCATCATTCTGCATGGCATCTCTGAGATGGACGTAGTTCTCAGCTCTCAGCTTTCTTTGATTGGACCTTATAAATACCAAACGCTCTGTCTCAATTTTGGCATACATGTCCACCAGAAACTGACTAAAGAGTGTACGATGATGGTGGAGATAAGAGCCATTGTTCACCCTCAGCTGGATCAAGAAGCTGTAGAACTGCATGGCGGACGTTTTTTTGTTATAATTTGGGGAGCCTGTCTGGGGGTCTACATTATAGTGGGCGAAATGGTAGCCATCCTCTCCGCGACAAAACATGAGCGGATATTGAAGAGAATCGTACGCGCGGTGAGTTTCGCTGATCCTTTGAAGCCGGTCATCGTGCGTGCGTAAGACGATATCTCTTTTATCACACTCCTGATCGACTAAGAGAACGGCGACCTCATTCGTCGTTGGCGCATTATATCGTCCCGGATGGGCTGCAATCGGCTTTCTATCTGCACTGATGACAAACTTAAAGCGGTTGCGCTCGTTCTCAGGCACCGACGCCAGAGCGGCTTTGAAGTTGCCAATGTGCGGATTAACGTTATGCAACATACTTTGCAATCCTCTGACCAGAACAGGGTCCAAATTGGGGATGTGTCTACTTCGTAGGTTTGCTTGTTCTTCAAAATCACTTACAAAATAAATTTGCAAAAATTTTGGAATGTCTGTAGGTAGCAGCGAACCGATTTGATGGTAAACTTGCCCCTGGACCTTGAATGTCGGCATGAAACCTGCTTCAACGATTTGATTTGCACCAAACGAAGTCATCTGGAAGGCGCTGTTATAAGCTCGGATGTTTTTCAAAAAATGGCTGGACTTCGGATGTTCGCCATTTAGTAAGATTCTTAACAGATCTGGTGGGTCTTGCATAGACTCCAAGCGTACCTTACCAGATGCACAACACATCCCATTGGGCTCTCCTTTCCATTTGCGGGCTTGACAGTGGGCACACACTTCTTCTAAGACACCAATATCTCCGTGTGCGGCGTAGTTAATCGCAACATTGTACATAAATCCACTTCCCTCTTTATTTAGCCACGATTGCTCTTCGATATCGTAAACCATGGATTCATCGTCAGATGTTGAAAGTTGATTCATGCTACGCCGCAGACGATCTAGTTCTAGTTGTGCCGCACGCTGTTCACCCGACCAAGATCCTCGAAACTCTTGAATTCTATCCCGTTCTAGCGATAGATGAGCAGACGTATCGCCACACACGTCGTGGTACCGCTGCCGAGCAGCTGCACGACGTTCTTCACGCTGCTCATCGTTCTCTAACGACCGTGAAAGGGCATGCTGAGAACGATCTCTTCTTAACCGGGTCATCCGCTCTTCATGATCTTCGATCGACCGAGAAAGAGAAGTGCGACTCCGCTGCGAATTCAACCTCGTCTCTCGCTGCGTGTATGTCTCTGACGCGCGAGACTCGGCGTGGCGCTCCCGGTCGCTTTCCAGTCGCGCTTCTCGCGCTTCGACACTCTCATAAAATCGAGCGGCTTCTGAGCGAGAGCGCTGGGAACTCAACCTCGTCTCTTGCTGCGTGTACGTCTCTGACGCGCGAGACTCAGCGTGGCGCTCCCGGTCGCTTTCCAGTCGAGCTTCTCGCGCTTCGACACTCTCACAAAATCGAGCTGCATCTGTGCGAGAGCGCTGGGAACTCAACCTCGTCTCTTGCTGCGTGTACGTCTCTGACGCGCGAGACTCAGCGTGGCGCTCCCGGTCGCTTTCCAGTCGAGCTTTTCGCGCTTCGACACTCTCACAAAATCGAGCTGCATCTGTGCGAGAGCGCTGGGAACTCAACCTCGTCTCTAGCTGCGTGTACGTCTCTGACGCGCGAGACTCAGCGTGGCGCTCCCGGTCGCTTTCCAGTCGAGCTTCTCGCGCTTCGACACTCTCACAAAATCGAGCTGCATCTGTGCGAGAGCGCTGGGAACTCAACCTCGTCTCTAGCTGCGTGTACGTTTCTGACGCGCGAGACTCAGCGTGACGCTCCCGGTCGCTTTCCAATCGAGCTTCTCGAATTTCAGCACTCTCGCACGATCGAGCGGCATAAGTGCGGCTGCGCTGCAAACTCAGTCTTGTCTCTTGTTGCGTGTATGTCTCTGACGCGCGAGACTCAGCATGGCGCTTCCGATCATTTAATAGCCGCATTTCGTATGCTTCTATACTTTCCAGAGACCGCAACGATGCATTTTGAGTGCGCATAGTATCTAATCGGGACTGGCGCGACGTACTACTTTCTCCATCTCGAATTTCCGCATTGTGTTCTCGAAGAGTAGCTATCCTTGCCTCACGCTCAATGGTGGTTTCAAGAGATCGAGCTAACCTTTTCCTTCGACTATCGTTTGAGGATTGGGATAGATTAGACCGTTTTCTAGGCATTTTGATTATTTTAAGTTTGAAAAATAACAGAAAATAATTTACACGCTGAGAATTTACACACAGATAATGATAGCTAAGCAGTAAGCAGTAGTCCGATTCCGAATGAAGTTTATTTAAGTAAATATTTTTTTTTTTAATTATATTTCAGGAAAGTATTTTCAGTTTTCACGTTACATTCGACTAAGCACACGATAACTTATAGCAACGCAGGTAACCCCACTCCCCAGTTTCTATGAGTTGTCGCGGCGACATCCGTACTCATAACATCACTTTTGGTGAACGAAATTATAGCGCGATCTAATTCGACGCCAACGCCATCTAGTTAGCGAATAGGAAACATTTTTTTTTAATGGTGTAAAATTATAAAATTACGAAGCAATCATTACACCAATAAATACCGAACAAAAATATTAACAGTTTTTAGCATATACAAATACATTTTTTTAATTGTCTTGCTCATCTCTGAAAAGAATTAACGATACAATTTTAAAGAAGAAAATGCACAACTCCATCTATGACTCTTAAAAACATCTATTGACCGCAAGCGCATGATGAAATTTCAATTATTTATATTCAAAAAGTGTTTAAACATGTAATTCGACTTGATGTTTTTAAAATCTCAAAGATTTATTTATATCTAAAACCAAAAAGTGCTTACACGTGTAATTCAACTTAATGTTTTCTGTTTTGTAAATCTCATAGATTGTTTAAAAATTGTCTGTTATGTTTAACGGCATAAGTTAATTAAAATGTGAAGCTAACTTATATTATATTATTATTATTATTATATGTATAGATTAAAGCATGGTTATTAACATAATAACACCATAACAACATACAAATATGCGTCGTTAGATTACACGTTGCTACAGAATACATTGCAGAAATAAAGGTTCACTGCTCGTTCCTCGTAGGTGATAGCGTGATAATATGTAGCCTATATGTTGACCCGACTTCTTAATAATTTTCGTGCCAAATTTGAAGTAAATCCATGCAGTACTTTTTGAGTTTATCCCGGACATACATACAGACAAACAGACAAACAGACAAACAGACAAACAGACAAAAATTCTAAAAAGTATATTTTTGGCTTCGGTATCGATTGCAGATCACACACCAAGTATTCTTTTTAAAAAATATTCAATGTACAGTTTTGACTTTTCTACAATTTTATTATTCTGCTAATAATGACCTAAAAACCAGTGAATCAATTACAAAAAAGACATTTACATCATTTAAGTTTAAAAATTACAAAAGAAATAAAAAATACGCAAGAGTTAGTTTTGATCGATATTACAACGCCATCTAGGGGAAATTACTAAAAATACTTAGCCTGTCAAACATCACATAATTGACCTGCTACATAGTACCAATCGGAGTCCACTGAGGGCAGCACAAATACCAATAACAAAGCAACAAACACTAGCAATGGAGGAAGTTATGAAAATGCTCAAAGCTATTCAAATTGAGTTGAATGAACAGAAAACAGCAATCATACAATCAGCTGAAAAAGTTACGGAACAAGTTACACAAAATATAAACTGCACCCTGGAAGAAAAATTCAACACAATAAATGAAAAATACGAAAGTATTAAAGAAAAACTGGAAATTCAAGAAAAAAGACTATATATCTTAGAAAAACAATCAAGACAGAGGAATATAGTAATTTTTGGTTTACCAGAAACGGAAAATTCGTATGCAGACTTAGAAAAAAGCATTTTGTGTTTCATAAACCAATATTTCTCGGTTGGGCTGGAAATGAGGGACATACAGGAAACTAGAAGAATAGGGAAGAAAGGAGAAAAGCCCCGGCCAATTACTGTGACTTTCAGCACACTGGGTACGAAAATAAAAATTTTGAAACAAAAAAGACTATTAAAAGACACCAATTACTATATCAAAGAAGATTTCCCACATGTTCTGGAAAAAAGAAGGGAACTGCAAGAGCAAGTAATTATTGAAAAAGGAAAAGGAAATTTCGCCACCATCAAGTACGACAAATTAATAATATATAACGGGAATATAAATAGCTCCAACAACAAAAAAAGAGCACTATCAATATCATCTAACTACAATGATTTTACACAAGCAGACTTAAAAACACAACCCCAAAAGAAGAATATAATTCAAACAAGAATTCAAAGGTCATCAAATGAGTCGCATGGAGTTACTAAACCAGGAATACTCGGTTTTATAACAACCGAAACCCAAACCACTATTAATCACAATTGCCAACGAAACGACGTAACAAAGAAAAATAAAAAACAATAGCAATCACTCCCCTCTCTCAGGATAAACGAAGGAAATGAAGAACAATTAATAACAAACGCCAAAACACATCTTCCAAGCCGGTTGGTCCCCGAGGAAGATTACGACCAAAACCCTCCAGAGAAATCAACAGCGAACATGTCCAAGATTACTAAAAACAATATCTTATATATAATGACTTATAATGTTAAAACCCTTTTAACATAAGCACGCTTGTTGGAACTGAAAGAATCTGTAAAAAGCGTAAAATACGATATTATCGGTCTTTCAGAAGTCAGAAGACTCGGTAACAAAATAGAAGAATATGAAGATTTTATACTTTACCACATAGGGAAAACACCAGGATTATATGGAGTAGGGTTTATTATCAAAAAACATCTAAAGAAATGTATAACATGTTTTAGGGGACTATCAGAAAGAGTCGCGCTCCTAAACATACATATCAACAGATTAGACTTAACTATCATTCAAGCGTACGCCCCAACAGAGGCTGCGAAAGATGAGGAATTAGAACTTTTCTACAATACTCTCGACAACG
Organism: Euproctis similis; assembly: GCA_905147225.2. Taxonomy (NCBI): domain Eukaryota; kingdom Metazoa; phylum Arthropoda; class Insecta; order Lepidoptera; family Erebidae; genus Euproctis; species Euproctis similis. The sequence continues at coordinate 6,618,096 of LR990114.1, forward strand.
CCTTACGACTATCAGGAAACAATATAGTACTTATGGGTGACTTCAACGCCAAAATCGGGCAACCCAAACTAAACGAAATAATCACCGGAAAACACGGATACGGAAATAGAAACCATAGAGGGGAGCGACTTATTGATTTTGCGCATCAAAACAATCTAACCATTATGAATACCTTTTTCAAAAAAAACAACAAACGAAGATGGACCTGGAAGTCACCGGGAGGCACTACGAAGAACGAAATAGACTACATTCTAACAAACCTACCGAAAAACGTTGAAAATATACAGGTCTTGAACATCACTTACCCTTCGGACCACAGACCTATTAGGGCAGCATTCAACATACTTTCAATGTCAAAAAACCGTAGCAAATTTGGCCAGTGCCCTAGATCCCAGTTAAAGAACGAAAATGAAATAGAAGATTATAACAAATCACTAAGCAGTTGCTGTAATAATTTACTCGAACACTTGAATGACGCTGACACGGTTCAAAATTTCTATGATAAAATAACAAATGCGATCGACACCAGCTTAAAAAAAACACACGGACTAACATCGAGCACAAGCACAAAGAAAAGCCAAATAATATCAGAACGTACAAAGATGTTAATCAAAAGAAGACATGATATTCACAAGACTAAACCGAAATCAAGGGCCATGAAAAACGAACTAAGGGCACTATATAAGCTTATAAGTAAACGTATCAACCAAGACTATAAGACACATCGCATACAGATGTAACGGATGACGTTACTGGTGACTATTCCAATGGATGATGGTATATCGTGAGTGGTGCTTCTTCCATGATGGTGGTTGAGCGGCCGGTAAATGAAAGACGTATTATAGATCTTGTCATTTATTTGGGTCCGCGACAACTGTGTGTCGCTGGACACCGACCACTACAGCATACTGTGCGTACCGTTGTTATATACTATTGATGGCACGTACATGTACGTGCCATGAGGTGTAGTATCCCTTACACCATTCCCCCCTTAGTTGAAAAAAATCCTTAAAATTGATCACAAAAGTAAAAAAAAAAATTCTATAGTTACACAGTACAGTACATAATATCTTTACATGTTCATGTTAATACACAAGATTAATACAATAATAACATATAATGCTTAATTGGCAAAAACGTGATTTTACAATAAATATTTGTCAATATATCGGTAATTAGAAAAACTAGTTCTCAATGTCAATGTTAATATAATGCCTACATTGCAAAATAGTGACGACGTGATTTAATAACGATTAGTCGTCAACATGCTTTGCGGAAATTGCGTGACATTGTCACAGTCACTATAACATACACAATATCTTATGATTACGTGTTTTTAACAATTATACAATCCGGTATAGTAGCCGCGTTTTATTGTCTAAACTCTCTACAATGACGTATTTCCCAATTTTTAGGTACAACGTGTAGATCTATCTATCATAGACTTCTTGACGGCCTACGTATCCCTAATTCCTGGATAGCAGCGGATTTTGTTTAAACACAAATAAATTGATTGGGCGGTAAACGTTTGGCGCGCGGAGATATCCGGCTCTGCTACATGTATACCGCCACACCTAGTTTTCCTGCAGCCTTTTTTCGGCTCAGGGTGGCACACATCTATAAGCATGTTTCTTACGTGACACTGACATACCTAATCTTGGCTTTTGTAGTTCTGGAGTGTACGCGTGTGGCTGCGTTATTGCGAGTTGGAACCTGAGCGGCGGTGGCTAAACCTTCTGTCGCGACCGGCCGCGTTGCGCTCGTTCCGTGTCTTCATTACGGGAACTCGGCTACCTTATTATTCCTTCTGTATTTGGCGCCTCTGTGATTCCTCGTCTCGTCTCGAATCTTCAACGTTTCTTACACATCATATCGTCTCGGTTCTTTGTCTTGGAATTTGGTCTCTCGTTGCTGTGCTTCTGTGGAGTGCGTACTTTTGACTTCGTCTTACTTCTTCTGCCCTTGTAAACCATACGCGAGGCTGGTCCGTCCAAAAGTTTCGGAAATTTCGAATCGAAGGAAATGCTGTCGCGTTATAGGCTTCAGATTTCGAGTCATTCTTCGATGGACCTTGCGTAGGCGACGGCATTGTACTGGAGCATGGAGTTTGTGGATTAATTTTTGTGTATCAATTTCTTGGAAGTTGGATTTCTTTGAGGCGTCGGGGTTCACACGTCAGAGTTTCTTGATTGCGTGTTCGTCGGGGTTTCTTCATTGCGTGTTCGTCGGGGTCACCAGTGTAACGGTAGGTTGTTACTGATGACTGTTCTTATGGTTGATGTCATCGTGAGGCGGATGTTCTTCGGTGATGGTGTTCGTCATCAGAAGGTTGCGTGTTCAGATCACGTCGGGGTCACCAGTGTAACGGATGACGTTACTGGTGACTATATTGCTGGATGATGTTACATCGTGAGGCGGATGGTCTTCGGTGATGGTAAATGAGTGGTCGATAAATGAAAGACGTAATTACGATCTTGTCATTTATTTGTGTCAGCGAAACTGCCTGTCGCTGCACACCGACCACTACAGCATACTGTGCGTACCGTTGTTATATACTATTGATGGCACGTACATGTACGTGCCATGAGGTGTAGTATCCCTTACACAGACTATTGAAAAATATCTTCATGGCACGGGAAGCGTCCAAAAAGCGTATAAAGAACTGAGAACTCATAAATCATGGATTGAAGAACTGAAAAATAAAAATAATAACACACAAAATAGAACAGAAATACTCAAAATTGCAACAAATTTCTACAGAAACCTATATAGCTTGCGAAATCAACCATTATACAATTTGCCGGACAGCTCTACTGAAGAGGTGAAACCAACCATCGATGAAGCCGAGGTTGTGAATGGAATTAAATCACTAAAGACAGATAAATGCCCAGGACCAGATAGGATCACTAACGAAGCAATAAAATCTGGATACAAGTATCTAACCAAACCACTAACCAGACTGTTTAATATGATACTTAGTTGCAAAACCAGCCCGCGTCAATGGTCAGAGTCGGAAATAATTCTGCTCTACAAAAAAGGAGATCCGAACGACATTGGTAACTATAGACCAATTAGCTTACTGCCAACATTATATAAGCTCTTTTCCCACATAATAGAGAAAAAAATAAAGGAAACCACAGAGAAATTCCAACCTATAGAACAGGCAGGCTTCAGACGAGGTTTCTCTACAATAGATCACATTCACACGCTAGAGATGATGGTAGATAAGTACCAAGAGTTTAATAGACCATTATATGCCGTTTTTATCGATTATCAAAAAGCCTTCGATACTCTACTACATCCGACAATCTGGGAATCTCTACTGTCCCAAGGAGTGGCATTGGAATACATACAAGTTCTAAAAAACATCTATGACAACAATACCAGTCGAGTGAAGCTGGAGACCACTGGGCCATTGATAGAAATAAAAAGAGGGGTAAGACAGGGAGACCCAATCTCCCCTACAATCTTTATAGCCGTACTAGAGTCCATCTTCCGCAACCTCAGTTGGAAAAACGTTGGCATAAACATAAATGGAAGTTACCTGAGCCACCTCCGTTTTGCTGACGATATAGTATTGTTGTCAGAAAACACAAACCAACTACAGATGATGATAAATTCTCTACATGATGAAAGCCGTAAAGTAGGACTAGAAATCAACCTAAAGAAAACAAATGTCATGACAAACTATACTAAAGTACCTATATACCTTGATAATCTACCTTTAACTTATGTCGATACCTACATTTACTTAGGTAAACAAATTTCATTCAGTCAAGACAACAACCTACAGGAGGTAGAGAGAAGAGTCAACATCACCTGGAAAAAATTTTGGAGTCTAAAAGAAATATTAAAAAGTGACATGACAATCAAGTTGAAAAGCAAAGTTATGAACACCTGCCTACTTCCATCACTAACATATGCCTGCCAAACCTGGAAATTCACTAGAAAAGTGAAAAACAAGATTATCACATGTCAGAGAAGCATGGAGAGAAGTATTTTAAAGATTAGAAAGATCGAAAAAGTCCGCCATACTGACATAAGACGAAAAACTAAAGTTATAGATGCTCTCAACTATGCTCAAAAACTAAAATGGCGATGGGCAGGACATGTGGCCAGACTTGGTGATAATCGTTGGACCAAAGAAATAACATCATGGCGAGGACCATCAGGCAAAAGAAGACAAGGTCGGCCAAATACACGATGGGCAGACGACATTATAAAAATAGCCGGCGATCACTGGATACAAATAGCAAATGATAGAAAAAAATGGCAATCTCTGGAGGAGGCCTTTACTCTCCACTGAGAGGGGTTCTTGCAATAAAAAAAATAAAAAAATCTAAAAAAAAATAATAATAATAAAATAATAATAATGAATGAAATGTAACTTGCATCCACAACTTACTGAACTAGGTTATATATATTTTTTATCTCTATTTATTTCAACATTTTTCTTTTAATTAAATTGGTGTGTAAACTGTTTATATTTGTAAACTTTATAACCTTAGCAGGAAATAAAAGGCTTTTTTATTTTTTTTTATTTATTTTATTTAAGTAATTAGTCAATAAATAATATAATTATTAAAATGCAATAGGTCGCAGGTAAAATAATGGCTTTTTTACTTCTGTATTTATTACTGTATTTAATTTTATTATATAAACTAAATTTTAATTTATTATTTTTACCTTATTGCAACCATTAGTGTACATGTACAAAAGTACAATTAGATTACAAATACGTTTAAGAAGTTTTTTTTTTATTTCATTTATTTAATACATAAAAGAAAATACAAATTAATACAATAAACATCATAAAAACCTAGTTAGGTTTGTGTTTGATGTATCATTCCGTTATATGTATATTAATTATGTTTAATGTATGTAAAGTAAATTAAGTAGTAACAAATGAAAGTTAATAAAAACCAAAGAGCAGGTAGATTTGTTTTTAATAAGCGCTCGTCACAGCACGGACCTAAGCATCAGTACATGAGTTAACCAATAACTATAACCCACAGGATGTTACTAAAATGTACGGATTTAGTTACCAATTAATAACTATAATATAACTTCCTAATTTTTTCTATTCGTTTGTTACATTGACTTATTTTTTTATATTCTAATTTAATTATACGATTGGTAGGAAATTTCTTAAAATATGCTCATGGTTACATTTATTTATTATTTATGTTGTAAATCATGGTTTTCTTCTGTTGCTAGATTGATTAATTTTTATTTAAGGTTTAAGTAAGTATAACAGTTATGTAGACTCGTTTTTGTTTAGTTGTATATGGCAATTGGCAAATCTAGCTCCTATTAATTTCTTCTAATAAATAATTTTCTTCTTATTAATTATACTAGCTTTAACATTTTGTACCGATCGGGTTTCAATAATCGTAGCCACTATGACACGATGATCAGCCAGAACTGTGTCGAGAACTACACAATAGACATCTTGCGTGCGAAACCGAAAAAAATATGTGATTTATGCAACTTTTAGTTATTGAATTTTTTCTATGTTCAGTTCTAGTAAAATTTCGAATCCCGCACTCAAAAAAATGATCACTTAGTATGTCTAGCTAGATGTTTGGTTTGGGTATTACAGTGTTTCAATAGGTCAATGTTAATATCCCCTATAAAACATATTTCAAACTTAGAAAATTGTTTTAATGTGTTATGCAGTTCATAAATGAAACGAGCAATACCAGATGGGGGGTGGTCTATAGAGTGCACACAAGTGGAAAGTGTACTCATCGTGAATAATGAGTTTACCTTTAATTGATTCGCGCATTTTCATATTAAAGCTATATTCTTGAAATATATATTTAGATAATGTATAAATGATTATCCCTTCCCCTTTTGGATTTTTACGCAAACTTGTGTGCACACTGTAGCCATCCAAATTGTACAGAGAACATATGCAGTCCTAGTAACTTATTCTTGCCTCAGCTAGCACAATTAAGTCAATTATTTGTGGAGATGACTTGATAAATTACTCTTATTTAGTGAGGTTTTATATTGGTGAGTGTATGTCAACATGCAATGTGTTAATATTGTGTTTATGTTTAGGTGTTTTATATATATGATCCGCGACATTACCACATTTAGTATTGTGAATCCATAAGACTGTTTTTTGTGTATATTAATTTAGAGTACATTACTGTTTTTTTTTAAATTGTAAGTTATAAAATTTTACTGGCAGTTAACTTGGAAATGTCGCTCTCACTTCTAATAATATTAACTTTAGCTTTTTCTTCTTTACGAACCATAATTTTTGCATCCTTACACCAGATATATTTGTACGAATCCTTTAATTCTTGTTTAGCCTTCCAAAGTAAGGTCCTGAAATATGGCGTTAGAGCTCGTCGTACATATATATTATTACCCTCATTGTTATTCGCCATATCACATTTAATTTGCTTACTTAGAATGCTTCTGTTTTTTGAAGCCAGAATCCATTGTTCAGCTTTTTCTTTGGACTGCAGTTGTATTTGTATGATTCCCGGCCTGTCAGACTTGCTTATTATTCTTTTCGTATTTTTTATATCTGCGTTGTTTAGATTTAAATGGGATGCAACACTTTTAGAGATATCTGGTAAGTTTTCATCTTTTATTTCAGTGATACCTATAATTTCGATGGTGCTATTAAGTTCTCGTTATTCGTGTTAATTAATTCGTTGTTCAACTACCTCCAATCTTAATTCTAAATATTTATTTCTATTCGTGAGTTCTTTATTTTTATTCTCTAGTTCCTTGACTTTTTCTTTGAAGGCATCCATATAAGAAAGGCAATCTTCTACTTTATCACTGCAAAACTGAATAGCTTCATTTGTTTCTTTGATCTCCCTTTTCAGTAGCTTTTCCATTTCCTTGGTGATGTCTGCACATAACTTTTTTAAGTTAATGGACTGTATCCGTGACGAGGAGTCACTGCCATCGTCCTCGTCCTCTAGGTCGTCTTCTGGTGCTATAAATGAATTTCTTTTTGATAGTTTTTGGGTACAGACATTGCAAGTCCACTCAATGTTGCCAACGGATCGCAGAAGATTTAACTGCTTGTTTGAGAGTTCTGCACAAGAGTTACTTGCATGCACTGTAGTTCCACACTTATTACACTCAAGACCAGGACTTTTTTTGGTTATATTTTTGCTACATTTAGAACAGTTCGTCATTGTATTTATCGGTAGGGTAGTAGTAAAACAAAATGGGTAAAATAAATAATTTCTTTCTAATGTGCCGCCAAATAATCATACATACATGTAATAAAATTGTAGGAAAGTTGAATATTTCATTGAGTTTCATTGAATATTTCATTTGCATAATTCTTGGGATATGATCTACAATCGATACCGAACCTCAAAAGATAGTTTTTAGAATTTTTGTCTGTTTGTCTGTATGTTTGTTACGGATAAACTGTAAAAGTACTGCATGCTTTTACGTCGAATTTCGCTTAAATATAGCCAAGAGGGTCGGGTCAACACAGGCTAAATATTATCACGCTATCACTAACGGGGGGTGAGCGATGAACCCGTATAATGGCACAGGCACAGTATTCTTCCTGCTTTTTTGGCGTCCACGCAGATGAAGTAGCGAGCAACAACTAGTATAGTTATTAAAATGCAATATGTAGCTAGTAAAATAAGGGCTTTTTAATGTCTTTGTATTTAATTTCATTACATAAACTAAATTTTGATTTGTCTTAATTATTTTTACCTTATTGCAATTTCTTTCTAATTAATTCTTTTTGTGCTTGTGCACTCTAATTAATGCTTTTTTGTAAATCTCTATTTTTTTTGTAACACAACAAGTAGTTACGAAGCGGCTACCGAGCATGCCAGAAGTATATTTGTTATTATAAGGATAATTCAATCGATATTTGTTATTTTGCAATGTATGTAAGTATCTAAGTATGTATATAATAAGTATGTAATAAATATTTATAATGTATTGAATCTTAGAACTCAATTTTTAAGTTTTTATACACGCTAAGTTTGGATAATATTATTAACAGTCGTAGAGCCAAGCAGTTCGCTGCATGAATGGGCTGGCTCGACCGGTGAAACTCCACCGCCACTCATTCAAATATAGTTTTAATGCTTTTTTACAATATGGGTATCAAATGAAAGGGCTTTTCGATAGTAACTTGAAAATGTGACGTCATTCTAAATCCAATGCTATAAGTATTTTAATGCATTTTAAAATATGGGTATCGAATGGGCTTGAGCTTAGGGGAGTACCTAAATCAAAGAACCACAGAAATAGATCAAGATAGAACGGCGAATAGGCGTGGCAAGCGTGCCAAAACCATGCACTATATTGCATGCTTTTCGAAACTCGCTCTCATTACGCATCGAGCGTCCCGATCCTGCGTTCAGGACGTAAAAAAATAGATAAAACTTCACATATGCCTTAATGTGCTGTGGCAAATTGTAAAAACAAAAGTAGTGAAGCAAATATGAAGAAAGGAAATATTTCGTATGATCAGTAAGTATAGAAAATCAGTAGAAAGTATTTTTTTGAGATTCTAAATAATTGTTTTACTTTTACCATGTTCAATTAGAGATTTAGACTCTCAAAACATATAAACGAGCTCGCCGTCAATCTGAGTGGAGTTGGCGGCCTTCGACATAGAAGACTCAAAAGACACAGTGTTCCTACTCTTCGAGATAGATTCATCACACTGGATTGAGACACTCGCATGGAAGTGTTTCACCAAGCTAAAATATCTTAAACAGATACAAGATATCGGTTAGAGTAGTGGTTTATTGTTGTATAAACAGATCGCCATGGTGCAGTAAATAAAAGAAAAAAAAAAAAAAAAAACCATGTTCAATAATGATAATCATAAGTTGTATATTTTTTCGTTATGATGAATATCCATTGCTGTCCACATTCAACGCTCGTATACAAAAACATTGCGCGCTTAATTATATTATACGCGTAATGCACGTCGAATCGAACGAAATACACAATATACCTGCCAGTTGATCGCTGTGTTTGTTAATCGCTGTGATTGGTCTTCGAATGTTAGAGATGGACACTGCATGTATCGTTGAGTCTAAGGACTTATCGATAAATTAATTCAATATTAATTCGAGTATCAGCTCATGTCTTGCTTTGTCTTTGCTTGCCCTACCTTTATTCGAACACCACAAATTTCAACCAAAGTGCTTCGTAATTTTATTGGCAGCAGTTTATTTGACAGTATAAGTTTTCACCAATTTGACCAATTGCCGACGGAAAATCATCTTGTACTTCTCATACGGCAGTGACCGAAGTATAATGTCGACGTTCGGCTTCGTTATTTAACCAGGACTGTGTGGCCAACTCTTACAAAAAAGCAAATATTTAATAAATATGTATAGTTTCAAGGACAATAAAATATTTATAAATAAAGTTTATATACTATTGGGAAAATATGTTATGGGATTAAAGTATTTAACCTTTTTTTATTTTCTATGATTACCGTTCGTTACACAAAATCAATAAATTTGGTAGCACATAAAAATAATAAATTTAACACACGTTGCAGGTATTATTATCGATAATCTAATGAGTGTGTCTCCTCACTAGTCGCCCCGCTCTCAATGAAAATGACGTCACGCTGTGGGCGTGGTTTTTAAAAAAGTGACACGCTTGAAATGTATGGAAATATGACATCGCGGCCGTTCTATCTTGATATATTTCTGTGCAAAGAACAATGCGACGTCGAATATGGCACATCCTCCTAAATAAAATAGTCACCAAATTCTACCCAGACCTTAAGATAGGGATACTCGAGTGGGGATCGAACCCGCCAATCTCCATTCCACAGTCAGTAGTTTTACCGTGTATTGGTAAAACTACCGACTGTGGAATGTAAGTTGTGCTCTTTATAAATTAAGCGTGTTATAAATGTTCGTCTGTTAAAAAGTTCCACTTCAGTAGCGCGTAGGGACTCCGCGTAATTTTTTTATTCATTCATTCTAACTATGTATAATTTATATACTAATAAAAACTTGTCACAACTTGTCTCAAGGTTTAACTACCAGTTAGTATGTAATTAAATTGCAATTAATAATATATTAAACTTAGCAGGTTTTCATGAGTTTTTGCCCGGTTCTTCTCATGATTGCGTCCATGTATTCATGTTTTAACTATATTATTAAGATAAATATTTAACTTTAAGCATTAACTCACTCGTGATTGTGATTAACTGATTGGTGTTATAGTAGTTGAGTGTAAGAAAAAGGCTTGGTTGGATGGACTAGCTATCAAAGCAAAAGGTAATGAAAGGCAAACAGGGAAAAGCAAACAACAAGGAACGTATATCTGTTAGAAAACGCAAAATGTTTATAGCAAAGAAGAGAGCTAAAATCGTAGTACAGGAAAAGAAGAAATGTATGAAAGAAAAGTTTGACAGAAGAAAGTCTGAAAATTTTAGAGCCAATTTAAAACTATTTTTGAAGCAGGTTAAATTGGTTCGAGGAAGTTCAAGTTCATCTGAGTTCTAAATCAGATGATAATCTTTATCGACGATTGTTGAACAGTGAAAGCGATGTTCTGCATAGTTGGAAAAAGTACTTCGAAGAACTTTTTGAGTGTAGTGATGAACATCCTCACAAAAATGAGCCGGAAAACATTTCACCTTCCACTCAATCACAAAACGATGCAGATCTAGGTAGCTAGTAGGATCTAGGTAACTACCGAGATGCTGAAAAGTGGCAAGGGAGAGAGGGTTGTAAGACTTTGCGACTTCTGTTTAATGTGTGTTGGCGTGATGGCTGTGTTCCGGACGAGTGGACTAAAGTAGTCATTGTGCCCTTGGTTAAGGGGACCATATTGCGGACCATATCCGAAAAACACAAACAAAGTCCAAAAAAGTATTCTGTGCTTTTATAGATCCGGAGAAGGCTTACGATAGTGTACACAGGAATTAATTGTGGTCAATAGCCACACGAGTCGAATACATATGGGGGCTATGGAAGCGCCTAGCTTTACATTTCCAAGACCTCGCCGAGGACTCCCGCTCCAGGGCTCTGCTGAGGAGCCTGGAGCGAGTCATGGCCATTCGGATACCGTACAATATCGTACGAGGCGGTGACGGTTCTCACGCGTTTCCCCTCTTTAACATCCTGGCCGAGATGTACGCAGCTGCGTACGATGCAGATGAGGTCAATGCAGTGTGCTTAGATTGTAGCTTATGGATAGTCAGTCTCTGCTTATGGGATACAGGCGTTGGTTTATGTATGTATGCTAATAGGTACTGAATACAGATTATACACTAAATATGGGGATAGTATTCTTTTCAGTGTTATATTACATCTGTTAAGTTAAGAACATATAAAAACGGATGGTTTGTGGGAGTGATTTCGGAAGGGCTTTTAGACATTTCAATGTTAATTTTATCAAAGTATCGAGTATTCCAGTATTTTACTGAACTTTTCTCAGGCCGGACCTCACAGGGCCTACTCAGCGTAGCTCCTGCGCTTTTTTTCGATACTAATTATGAGTACAGTATCAATACTTTCTATTTGGTACCATGTCTCTAGATACGCGACACGTTAGTTTGTCAATGTTAGGCAAACCACTCAGACCTAGTCTAATGCGCATAGGTCACGACATCAATCTCAGTCAGCTTAGCTGATAGAGAACAAACAAGAAAAACTGTAATAAAATATTAAAAACGTTTAAAATGAATATAATCAAATGTATTGATTATATTTAACTTAACAAAAAACCTTTTATGGCCTCTTTTTTTCAAAGTATCGAAAATTTCAATTAATAAATCATTTTGTTTTGAAAAATAAATACATGATTAAGTTAAAATTACCCCTAAAAATAAAAAAACACCCATAAAATAACCTCTATATGACTTTTTTACTCTTAAATTTGGGGTCAATATCTGAGTTTTATTCGATACGATACTTAAGAAAGTACTCATTGAGTAAAAGTATCGGATGCAAAGTATCCAGTACAAAAGTATCGGTATTGAAAAGAAAAGTACCCGATACCACAAAGTAACGATACTTTTTTCGTGTCCCTAGACTTGTCTAAATATGTTTCTTACTTCATTGTTTACTACCACTTGTTTATTTATATACTCTTTGGTTTACTACGAGTTATCTCAGTTAGGGATGGCGATTCTTTACGAAAAAAATCGATTTTTAAATCGATTCGAATCGTAGTCTAATGAATCGATTCACGAAAAAATCGAGGCCTACAAAATCGATTCTTAAAAAATCGATCTTTTTTTCAAGTTTGCGTTTACAATGTAAATTTGTACCAATTTTACTAAAAACAAGATTAATATTGCAATTAACGATATCTTATCAATAAAATCAGGGAATTCAAAAATAACAATTATTTTTATTACCGTATCAAACTATAAGATCAACTATAAAAAAAAAATAAGTATTTATATACTGAATGTTTTTATTGATTGCAAAAAAGTAAAAAATAAGGTAAGAGTTAAAAGTTTAAATATTAAGCATTGGGAATTATAACTGGGAACTATAGTTCCCAATGCTCAATATCTAAACTTTTTAAAAACAACAGTCTGTCAAGCCTTTTGGGATCCAAGCGGTTACGCTCATCACTTGCGATGTTTCCAGCAATTGAAAACAGGCGCTCACAAGGAACGGATGATCCAACGATACTCATATACATCATGGCGATTGGGTGAACGTGATGATAAATGGAGCTCTTTTGTTCTTGCCAGTAAAGTACAGGATCATACTTCAGGTGCACAACTGCCTGCGATAAATAATGTTTGAATTCTTCATTTAAGCCTTGATTTTCCTGTGCAAGTGCATTGCATAAAGAGAGTTGCTTTTTCACAAGCAACTTATGAAAATCCCATATTCCGTTTTTCATATCCTTATCAGCGCTTTCTATTGCGTCGACTTCCTCACTATTATTTTGTGGAAGTGATTGTCGTGTAATATCCAAAATTGAAGTGTTTATTTTATAAATACATAAAGTCAAAGACTACAAACGTAACTTTTTTATTAAAGAGAGGCGAGTAAAGGATACTAAACATACAGCCATCTCGCGAGTTTATGAGTAGTTAACTCTTTAACCGGCAGCACTCTTATAATTCAGGCACATTCAACTAAATGCAAATAATTGTATGGTTTATACCAAAACAGAAAAAATCGAATGTCGATTTTCAAGGGTGATATATCGATTCAGTGAATCGACACAGTACTTCATATCGATTTAAAAAATCGATATTTTCTGCTCGAAAAATCGATTCTTCGATTAATCGATCTCAGATCGCCATCCCTATTATCTCTCTTTGACAGCATTATAGCATTCAGCACTGTATTTGTTATTGTATAAAACAATTTGTGAAATCATTGTTTTGTGTATGCTTAGGTCAATGTGTGTTCGTTTCTCTTTAAAATAAAGGTATTCCCCAGCAATACCATTTTTCTTATTTATTTTATTACATGGTGCTACAAATATGGACAACGCGTTGTTCCTCAACAATTTAGGGTAAGATTATGAAACAAATAACATTTATTTCTTGCGCTTGCAATCCACTTAGATACTATTTATACGTAGTCGTTTGACACAATTATTTTGTAATTACATACATACATACGTTTAATCCATACTGGTATGGTGAATGGTTTTATAATATATTGAAATGTATTTAAATCTCAATGGCCCGCCATTTAAGAGAAAGTTTTGGCAAATTTGTTGTTTCAATTTAATGAGTTTATGATAGCAGCTACAGTAACATGTACAGTGTATAGTAATAATGTTTAATAGACAGTATTTTAGTAATAATATCGGCCAGTTAATTTTTATCCCTACATCTATCATAATGGTGCTGTATATTGTGGCCATGTATTAATTTATATAACTAGTGGGGGTACTTCTTGAAGTAAAGTCACATCATAATATGCCAAAGAAACATACAATGCATGTTGTGTATTTTCTATTATGTTCATTACTTAAAATTTTTTGCCAATATTTATTTCTTAGATTTTCGCGAATCACATTCATAACATTGAAACAAGTTTTTAAGGATTATTTCGCAGTTATATGGAACTTATTTTCTACTTATTTCGATGTTTCGAACTCTTTACAGAGATAATTTTCACGAGTTTCTCTGTAAAGAGTTCGAAACATCGACATAAATAGAAAATAAGTTCTATCCATTAAAATTTGTTTCAATGTTATATTTGCCAATATTGTTTTTGCAATATTTGTAACTATTTTGCAGTTGGCTTAATTTTCTGCTGTTTCTTCTTAAAATTAAAAAAAAAACTAATATTTATTTTCACACATTCAAAAGAAGAAATGTAGTTTTTTTTTCATACTTTTTACTAGTTCCCACTACAAACTTCATACTGCCAAGTTATATATATCTTTACCAGTAAAAGGGGTTATTGATCTGCTTATATTAGCAGTTGCATGATGATATATGAAATAGCTTAAATCATTTCTTTGCAAGGCAACAAAGGAGGCAATTGGACCAAGTAAACATGTTTATTGGTAGAGTTTCCAAAAATCTTTTCTTATTGGATTCTTACATTATACAAAGACCACACTTTCCTAGTTTCCAAGTGTCAACGATCAACGGCTTAGACTTTGCGTTGATCACTCAGTCACCAAAATACAAAACAAAGCATTTTATATTCATAGTTGAATTTTAATATCGCAAGATCTTTAATTATGTGAAGAATTATTCTGAATCTGAATAAACTGAATGAATATTTTCAATAATTTGAAGTATTGAAACAGTTATGCTAAAGAAGTAATATTTAGTCAAGTTATAAAGCCAAGTCTCGGTGGCCCAGTGGTCGAGCATACGGCTTCTGATCCAGAGGTCCGGGTTCGATTCTTGACACTGGCTCACACCAATGACTTTTCGAAATTGTTTTCGGAAGTTATGTGTGATAAATATCGATGACTGAAAACTTTGTGCCCAGTATGGCAATAGGTACGCCACCTATTCCATTTGGGACGTAAACATAACGGCGAGACGAGGCTTAACAGCCGCTGCCTACACCTTCGGGTAGCAAAAGGTGTGAAGTTATAGAAATGTATGTTATGTATGTATGTACATTTTTGGTATAGAAACGCAATAAACATTCCACATAGTAAAACTGTCATTGGCCATATTTTTATAATTAACTATAGAAATAATCCAAAAAAATACACAATATGAGTCCTTGCCCACTGATGTCAAATTTGAAATAAAAAAATCCAGTATTGTGCTATTATTGGGATATTGTATGGGGGTGTCGATGTGGTTTGTTATTAATTAACTTTTAGAAAGTAAGAAAGCTCAATACACGTTCGAATTAGGACAGAATCGCTACCCGCCACCTTGTGTTTTAATAAACAGCTATGAAGTGTATGTGAATATAATATATGAGTGTAATATATGCAGTAGTTGACGGCTAAGTTCCACTTAAACCATCGCTGTTTATACAGACAGTGGAAGTCAAAGTTCAAAACTAGCAAGTAGCAATAAATAATCAGAGGACGTCACCAACTTGCCAAGCGAGAGCCAGAAACTCATTCCGCTTGGTATCGGTCCATCTATTTTGTCACTGTGAAATTCAACTTAGTCGTACGCGAGCGGGCGAACGGTGTGCACGCGTTTCGTAATAGCGCTTAAATTACACCACTCTTTGTGACGTAGGGATGACCAACTAAGTTTCTTGGTTTGATAAAATCCATTGTGTTGCAAAAATGAAAGTGGACAAAGACAGCCTTGCGGGCCCTGTGGACTCAAAACCAATTCTATCCGACAGGAAAGGGAGTTTAAAGGTGACCATCACACCAGCACAACACAAGACCCTTACACATTTGCCGAAGAGACCTCCAGTGGACTTGGCCTTCACAGACCTTACGTATAAAGTGCAGGAGGGAAGAAAAAGCAGTAAGTTTATTTTTCTAATATTTTAGTGATCTAATAATATTTATTGTAATAAGTATACAGTATGGCATATATTTATCGTCGAGCGATAAACTTGGACGTTACATAAATTATTGCCTTTATAAAGAAAATGTTAACTATAATAAAATTACTAGAAAATTATTATCAATATTCTTTAATATAGTTAGTTGTTGTTGTGTTTGATCAAATTGACGGTAAAAAAGTATTGAAATAAATAAACTACCATCACGCATTTAATAACGTACCTATACGCAGAGAGATTTCTCGTAATAACCAAAATGTCTTATTGGTTCCCTTGGAATAGGTGGCGAACTTATTCCTATACACCTGGAACTACATTTTCAATCATCCTTTATTGCAGAGATATCAGCATTAGATCAAATCCCATAATTTTACGACGCCTATGATAGGTATGAGAGTGGGTACCACGGTTCTAAGCGCAAAAGATTTCAATAAATAATGAAATCCTCATACATACATACACACATACATACATAACTTCACGCCAAATCCCTTGCGGGGTAGGCAGAGAGAACAGAGCGCCATAGGGCACGATTCTTACACACCTCACTCGCTTCGTTGACTTTCATAACTCTTTTCATGCACGCGCGTCGGTTTTTGAGGCTCTTAACATCACCTTCCTCCAGAACACGTTCTATTTGGTCTTGGAATGTGTGTCTTGGCCGTCCTCGACTCCTACATCCGTCCGCTTTTGCATTGTATATCTGCTTAGTCAGTCTTGCGTCAACCATTTTTTCTACATGTCCGAACCATCGGAGCATGCCCTTTCTTACTTTTACACCGACACTCTCTTTCAAACCAACTTCCTTCCTTACAACCTTGTTTTCTACGCGGTCAGCGAGAGTCACTCCGCAGATTTTGCGTAGAGCCCTCATTTCTACCGCGTTTATTCTACTTTCATGCACACTCTGCCATACCCAGCTCTCGCTTCCATAAGTTAGTGTTGGGATCAGGACTGCATTGTGGATTGCTAACTGGGCCTTTCTGCTAATATTTTTTGCGCCCAGGAATCTGCCCAAATCCTCATACAGTTTTGATTAAAAATTATTAAATTGCAAAATTTATGTTTACCTATTGTGTAATATATTCTAAAATTGAATATATATATATATATATGAATCCGTAATGTGGGCACAACATACATTATATACAATGACTTAACATTTGTCTTAGTAAATAATATGCTAGGAGACCAATTTAGTTGGGTCAAGGAGTGATGGGTCCATTTGATAATTATATTTCCAGATAATCATTACATATTATAAAGTCGTTTTCCGCTGTCTGTCCCCTTATATGCTTATATCTTTAAAACTACGCATCGGATTTTGATGCGGTGACTTTTAATAGACAGAGGGCATACACCGGGTGGTTTTTATCTATAATTCATGAATGATGGAAGTATTGGAAGTAAAGGAAAAGTGATAAATTCAAAATTCACTTTTTACTTTTGTTGCGGAAAAAAGTTTGCCGGGTCAACTATACTAGTCTTTATATAATAGGTTGGGGAAAAAGTATTTTCGTATTTTTGTATGAAAAGTCAAGACATTTTTTTCAAAGTTTATTTACATTTATTTACAATATATATGTACCGTTTTGTTGAATAACTTTCTGCCATTTTGTGGGCAGAGACATTATCCCGTTACTGTAGAAACTTTGGGACTTCTGATCAAAAAAACGGGACAAATAGTTTTGGCAGTCCTCTCTTGAGGTCAACCAGGTTACAGAACCTAAAGAATTCTGAAGAGACCGAAACAGGTGAAAATCTGAAGGCGCAAGGTCAGGGCTATATGGTGGATGCACTAGGACCTCCCAGTCGAACTCTCTTAATTTTTGCTGAGTGGCTAAAGATGTGTGTGGTCTAGCGTTATCGTGATGAAAGACCACACCCTTCCTGTTGATCAATTCCGGCCGTTTTCTCTCGACTGCTTCCTTTAATCTCATCAGTTGCTGGCAGTAAAGATCAGAATCGATGGTTTTGCCGGACGGTAAAAGCTCATAATGAACAATGCCCTTCCAATCCCACCATACACACAGCATCACCTTATTTCGTGTTAGGCCAGGTTTGGCCACAGTCTGTGAAGCCTGGCCAACTTTCGACCACGACCTTTTTCGCACGTTCTTGTCGTACGTGATCCACTTTTCATCGCCAGTTATCAATCTCTTCAAAAACGGCTCGGTTTCATTACGTCTCAATAATGAATCGCAAATGAGTACACGGTTCATTAAGTTTCTTTGAGTGAGCTCGTGTGGCACCCAAATATCGAGCTTGTTTGTATAACCAGCTTTCTTCAAATGGGTCAAAACTGTTTTGTGGTCAATTCCCAGTTCTTCAGCTACATCGTAACTACTAATATGCCGATCTTGCTCCACTCTTTCAAAAATGGCGTCCATTTTATTCGTAACAGGGCGACCAGAGCGAGGTGCATCTTTAACATCAAAATTTCCGGACTGAAAACGTTTGAACCAAATTTGTGCTACTCTTACTGACACTGCATCAGGTCCATAAACATCACAATTTTTTTTCACTGCTTGAGTTGCATTTTTGCCTTTTTTATAATAAAATTTTAAAATGTATCGAATTTCTTCATTAGATTCACTCATTTTTACGAAGAGAAAAACAAATGAAAAATAGCGTGAAACAACTTTTTTTTATTTTTTTCTTTTCTTTATAATGTAACCTTTTTAATGTTACCAAAACCAGCCAGACACAAATAGTACAGTCAAAGAAATTTTATAATAAGTTTATACCTACGTTATGCGAAAAGACTTTTTCCCCGACCTATTAATTAAAAAGTGTACTCTATTAATATTACTAAATAAATTGGAGAACATTTTATTTCTAAATGAATCGTGATTTTTAACTGTTTTTGTCTAGATTTTGCTCTAAATTGTAAGCAAAACATACATACGTATACGAGATACGTACATATATAACTTCACGCCACGTCCCTTGCGTGCGGGTGGAGAAAACAGAGATCCATAAGGCACGATTCTTACACACTGCACTTGTCTTTTTAAACTCTTGTCATCGTCGATGTATAAGCCTGACTTCTCCTTATCCAGGACTCGTTATATTTGGTAATGAAAAGTGTGTCGTGGTTGTCCTCGACTCCTACATCTATCCGCTTTTGCACTGTATATCTGCTTAGTCAATCTTTATCAATAATATGCATGATTATTGATGATATACCCAAATAGGTACAAATATGATTACGGAAAACTTTGTCTCGAGCAAAATTTTTGACGTTTATCTATATATTTTAATGAAATCTGTAAAATCAAATAAATAACGTTTTTCTTTGTGTGTATTTATTTGTGGCAGTTTGTTTACGGCATTACCTACATCTCGTTATCAGACAATAGAGATAATAAGAACAACACTGGGCAATGTTTAAAGTAGCATATTTGTATACATTAATCGATATTTATTTAACTAGTTAATATATTTATTTGACGTCTTCTTGCGTAGCGACTCGGTATTTCAACTTCTAATTGAGAGATCCGAAGTTAGAATCCATGTATCCACACCGATGACTATTTGGTAAATGAACAATTATTTCTAAGTATCTATTACTGACATAATTTATTTACCAGATACACACACACACACACATACATAACTTCACGCCAAATCCCTTGCGGGGTAGGCAGAGAGAACAGAGCGCCATAGGGCACGATTCTTACACGCCTCACTCGCTTCGTTGACTTTCATAACTCTTTTCATGCACGCGCGTCGGTTTTTGAGGCTCTTCACATCACCTTCCTCCAGAGCACGTTCTATTTGGTCATGGAATGTGTGTCTTGGCCGTCCTCGACTCCTACATCCATCCGCTTTTGCATTGTATATCTGCTTAGTCAATCTTGCATCAACCATTCTTTTTTATTTACCAAATAATTAATTAAATTAAATAAATAATAAATATACAGACGCATAGCATATTATCTATTTAAGACACTTAATTGAATGAAAATTAATACTGTAATGTTTAAAATCGCTTCGTTAACAGGCCATTATTTCTCGTAAAAAGTAAAAAAAATAAAAATGGTCATTGTGGGTTATCCCTAAGCCCTCGCGGACTTTTTTGTAGATCTTTTAATGGTGTATAATAATGTAGTACATTGTTTTGATTTATCACTTAGGGTTCAGGCAGCGTTTGCGATAAAAGTTCTAAATCTTGAAAATTATCACTTTTTTTTACTACACTATACATGAATAAGCCAATAATCAAAACCACCACGTTGACACCATCTAACTGTTAAAAAAAACCACAACAAAATCCGTTGCGTAGTTTTAAAGATATGCGCATATAAGGGGACAGACAGCGGAAAGTGACTGTTTTATACTATGTAATGATATTTATCTCTAAGACTTTCGCGAATCACGTTCATGACATTAAAACAATCAGACAGAGATCATTTTCACGAGTGATGAACAAAAAGTTGTCAGTTTTGTTCATCACTCGTGAAAATGATCTCTGTAAAGAGTTCAAAACGTCGGGAAATAAATAAAATTAGTAATAAATAAACGCGATATAATCCTAAAAGTTGTTTTAATGCTATGTAATGATGTATATTTTGATACTAGACAAATCTTGTCATATTTTTGTGAGGAAATTGAAATAAGCTGTCTTGCATCTTCAAGACGGATCTCCTTACCAGATAACATACCTTTTGTTTTTAATGTTTCTCAAGAATAACGTAAGTAGTAACGTTATTAAATGTTTACTTTATTAAATATTATCACAATAAAATCAAGAAGTCGCGGGCTCGAATCCTGGCTCACACCAATGACTTTTCGAAATCGAAAATTAATTTCGAAAGTTATGTGTTATAAATATCACAAATATCGATGACTGAAAACTTTGTGCCCGGTACGGCGACAGTTTCGCCACTTATTCCATTTGGGACGTAAACATAACGGCGAGTCGAGGCTTAACATACACTACCTATACCTGCTGGTCGAAAAAGGCTTGAAGTTATGTATTATAATTCCATAGTGCGAATGGACAGTTTATCTCGACAAAGGTCGCCGAGATAGAGGATCATGTACCCACTACCTACCTACTTGTATTCATTGCTTCTTCCGCGACAGACAACTCGTTTATGCTATTAATTGAATGTATGTAGTTTTTATATTTGAAGGCGTCTATTATACATACATACATATATAACGTCACGCCAAATCCCTTGCGGGTTAAGCAGAGAGAACCGTGCGCCATAAGGCACGATTCTTAAACACCTCACTTGCTTTGTTGACTTTCATAACTCTTTTCATGCACACGCGTCGATTTTGAGGCTCCTGACATCACCTTCCTCCAGAACACGTTCTATTTGGTCTAATGTAACTGGTATAAATATAAAAAGAAAACTATTAGACCGCGTAAAAGCGTCTTTTTTCTAGTTCTCATTATGGGAATCGAAGCAGTATAATAACGCATAATCAAAAGTCGGTAAAATCCATTACACCGTAGTGTAGCATGCAAGTATGTAGTAGTATGCAGTGCAGTGCAGTGCAGTGCAGTGCAGTGCAGTGCAGTGTATGTAGTATGCAAAACATAACCTACATTCTGACGCAACCGGTTAACAATTGAAATTGTCTGTATTGTGTGTGATAGCAAAAATAATAATATGTATCACTTTTTTATTGAATGCCCATTACTGTTTTCTGGTCATCTCCTATTAATATAATAGGAGGTGACCAGAAAACATTAGTCATCGATATGCTTTTTATGGGATAGGGAGGCAAACTAGCAGGTGTGTCACCTGATGGTAAGCAACTGATGCCGACCATGGACACCTGCAACACATATAGTGTTACATTTGCGTTGCCAGCCTTTTATAATGGGACGGGGTTGGATGTGGTATGGTAAGGGCAGGGAAGGGGTTGAACCTCCGGATACCTCTGTCAGTTGAGCCGGTCGTCGATATTCTGAGAGGTCGTGACATTTCACCGGTCGAGCCGACCCATTAAGGCAGCGAACTGTATAGCTCTCCCTCTGTTACTGAAAAGTTTAAATAAACTCAACTATAACTGCTACTTGAACTTTAACATAACAAATACACATAACATCACGCCTTTTTTCTACCCGAAGATGTAGGCAGCGGCTGTTAAGCCTCGTCTCGTCGTTATGTCTACGTCCCAAATGGAATAGGTGGCGAACCCATTGATTTACCGGGCACAAAGTTATCAGTCATCGATATTTATCACACATATCTTCCGAAAATTGAATTAAAATTCAAATTACTTACTCTTATGCCCGAATACTGAACCGCCACTCAAATCTGATAATCAATAACGTGCTACTTACTGCTCAAATTTCACGTATTGGGGCGGTTCAGTATTCGGGCATTAGAGTTCCTAGCCGTTAAGTTTATGTTACTAACGTTGCTAGCGGTTTTTCTTTAATTTTTTTCTAGTAATTTAATTTACATTTTTCATTAGCTACGGCCACTTATTTACTAAATCACAATATAATTATGCTTTGGTATTGGGTTTTAATTGAAAAAAAAAATAGATGACTTAAAAGATTATTTATGCCATATAAGACGTTATTCTTGCCCCCTAGTACTCTTGGAAACAGCAGTTACGTAAAGCAAGTTACACATATGTATTGTATATAGTTTTAAACTTAAATTATATAAATATGTATATACATACATAGATAACTTCACGCCAAGTACCTTACGGGATAGTCAGAGAGAACAGAGCGCCATTAGGCACGATTCTTACACACTTCACTACTTTCTTTAACTTTTTTATTTCTTTTTATTAAATTATATACATAATATATAGTTATTACTCTCGGTGGTCCAGTGGTCGAGCACCCCGCTTCTGAATTAAGAAGTCGCGGTTAGAATCCTGGCTCACACCAATGACTTTTCGAAATTCCTTTCGAAAGTTAGGTGTGGTAAATATCGATGACTGAAAACTTTGTGCAATATGCAATAGGTTCGCCGGCTATTCCACTTGGGGCGTAAACGTAACGGCGAGTCGAAGCTTAACAGCCACTGCCATCACCTTCGGGTAGAAAATAAGTTATGTTATGTTCTGTTATAAAGCAATAGTTAAATCTACAAACTAAATCGCTGCAGATATTAATATGGCGGTAAATTTAACGGTGTTATTGTCACTAACTACGCTCTTTCGCGGCTTTCTTTGTTACCGAAGTGAAAGTATGGAGATACATATTATTATTACTAAGAAGAAATCTTTCACGGTTATATCTGTCTACACTTGTTTTTGCCGGTGGGCTCCGTTCTCTCAACAAACATATGGGAACGATTCACCTATAGTTGAACCACTGCCACCACCACCTGCTATTGCAAATTGAACTCATCAAAATCCTCATAAACTTTCATATTTACCAATAATAAATTAAGTAAGACACATGATACACATTCCATGATCAAATTGAACGTGTTTCGGAGGAAGGTGATTTTATTGGGAGCCTCAAAAATCGACGCGCGTGCATGAAAACAGTTATGAAGTCAACAAAGCGAGTGAGGCGTGTAAGAATCGTGCCTTATGGAGCTCTGTTCTCTCTGCCTACCTCTGTCTGGATTTGGCGTGAAGTTATGTATGTATGTATGTATAAATTAAGTAGATAATAGTTTCCTCCATTCTCTTGGGTCGGTATTAGTTAGTAGCACATAGAATAGAATTAGAAGAAAGTTACCTAGATAGCAAAAAAAGAAGTATTAATTTAATTAAATAAATACATATATATGATAAAAATTAATTACAGTGATTTTATTTATTTCTTATTTTTAATGTTTTAATTAAAAGCAACCTTGAAAATGGTTAATATATACAAACGCACATAAGAGTGCTTTTTTGAGCGGAGTCATTAAATTGTCATTTGTGTTGGAGTTAAATTTTAAAGTATTTAATTTGAAAAATTTTACGTTTAATTTGATTTTACTTACTGGTTTTATTCAGTTGGACTAACTCAACTTGCTCCAATGGCTTAGTGGCGTATCAGAATACTTACTTACCAGCGACTTTTCTCTTGTTCGACTGACTTCTGAGTGACTGTGTTAAGTTTGACTTTCGATGACTGAACAAATCTTAAGAGAAATTCGCTGGCGATAGTTGTGCCAAGATTAGTACTCGAAACCTCAGAACCAGAAGTCGAAACGCTGAACCGCTAGACATATGACACGAGAGATGATCAGCTCAAATGACGCAGTTGAAGTCATGGAAAGGCATCTTCTAGAGATGTGCTAGAAGTCTAGAACTGAAACGTCTATCTAAAGGTCTTTTGTTTTGTTATACGGAACCCTGAAAACATAAGTCCTCGTTCAGCGGTGGAACACAAAGTAATTTGCGTTATCCGCTGTAATTGATAATGGATGGTTACAACCTACCTTTATGAATAACTACTTGATGTTGCCATTGTTGCAACGTAACGCAATGTACTTTTTTCAACTTCACGACCTCAATATTTAGAGGCGTAGGCTGTTATTTTTCTATGAAAGAGCGGGGTAAACTTAGCGTTTAGGATGGAACGGAAAACCTTGGAAATCTGCAACACCGAGGTCACAGTTGCATTGTCTGCCGTAGAGATGAGGTGAGATTGCAAATACTGAACGTAATGCGGCGTGACCCACTTTACGTCTATATTCCGAGTGGTAGCTGTAGAATTTATGCCTAGATATGCCTAATTAATTTGGTGATTAAACATTGCCGCATGTAATACATAGATAGCGGAACCTAGTGCCATACTACAAGCGTTGTCAGTCATCGATAAGTATCGCACATACTTAGTGATAATGATGAATGGGAATTAACGCGACACTTTTTTGGCCGCAGGTTGCACTGGCCGAAACGTCAAGCTAATCAAGGTAAATATTTGTTTACCTAAAAAAGTGTCGCGTTAATTCCCGTTCATCATTATCACTAAGTAATATGCAACGCGAAAGCCTAAAAGTTTTTATCGCACATACTGTCAGATAAGATAGCTAAAATGTCATTGGCGTGTACCCGGATTCGAACTTGGGAGCTCATTACGACGCAAAATAGATACATATTTGAAATATATCTGAAGTAGTCTGAACAATGGTAAAACGTTATCGTTACGGCTCTTTAAAATATTGTTTTGAGTTAAATGCTCCTTTAAAAATTTAGCACAGATTTGAAGGGCTAAAAAACCTGTACCTGTGCTAAAACAGCTGAGAGAATAGTGTTCACAGTCACTGCAATTTCATACTATTTGCACTCGAAATTTGTTTTCTTTTAATTGACGTACTAAATATTATTTTGTACCAGTACTTAAAACCGATCTTTTTCCAAATTTAATGTTTTTAGAAAAATGTACGAGATGGCGTGATATTGAAGTTTGTGTTTATATAAAAACTTTCATTCATTGAAGTTGATGCGCTAATGATAACTGGCAACTGTGTTGTTTTTGCCTGCTATATTCTTGGTTGATGTACTCACACTACACCATTGACCTATATGATATAGACTTGTAGTAACCTTCTAAAAGTGTGACCACCGGCCATAAGTCTACAGGCTTATGCGAAGCTTATGTCAATTCAGTCATCTGTCAGACGCGAACCGAATAACAATAGGTACAAAATGGGTAAATGCGTAGTAAAAGAGTGCGATTCAAGATCGGAAACCCATAAGAAATTAACCGGAATTACTTTCCACACGTAAGATTAATGTTTACATTAATATTAAAATACAGTAAAATAGATAAAATGTTGAATTTTCATAATTAGCTTCAGTGATACCACTAAAAACTTAGTTTTAGTTTCCCACTTTTGTGGGAGAGTTATTAATTTATGGAAAAGGAGATTTTAAATATTTTTTGTTATAATAATAACGCTGCAGGGTGCCTAAAGATGCAGCACGCCGTGACAAGTGGGTGAAAATTATCCGATTGCTGAGAAAAGAAACTGACTGGCTACCTACACCCGGGAGATCATTTATCGTCAATTCAAGTTGATCATCCGCTTATATTAATAAATGCCATAATTAATAAATACTTAAAAATAAGATTGTATCACGAAAGCAAATTATTCACTCAGACTTATAAAAAAGAGACTAAAAGTGTATAATCAATAATTGCAACACAATCCCCCTTGGTAAGTCTGGTTGTTAGACTTTCTGGCTTCTGACTACCCGTAACGACTACCAAAGATGTTCAAATGACAGCCGGGACCCACCAATTTAACGTGCCTTCCGAAACACGGAGGAACTCGTCATGATAAGATGGTCACCCATCTACGGCCCGACCGCGCCAAGCGTTGCTTAACTTATGATCGATCGACCCGTGCGGCTGTTAGGCCCTGTCCACACTAAATACAATAATTCCCTTTCTTAATTTTACTTTTTTTTTTTAATTTTACTCCTCAAGCGTTTTCACTATTTTGTGTATCAGTACCTAATTACACACACTGTACACCTTACCTACAGCGGTTTAAATCGCTGCTCTAAGGCAGGTGTACTCAATTAGGTACAGATGAGTGTGATCCAATTTTTTTCGGAACAGCCGATCTAGTACGGAGTACATAGAGATCGTTGATCCATTCATTATTTCAGTTATCTTGTAATACATCTGATAAGAAATTAATAAGTAATAGTAAAATATTGAATTTATATTTATTAAATATTTTTACGAGTACATGGCTTGAAAAAGTTGGGTAAAATTTCGCATGGGCTGGCCACCCCACACCGCCATTGCAAATTTATATTGCCATCTTTGTCTAATCAAAGTGACGGCAATGTATTTGACATTTGTGTGACTGAGATAGATATATGTTTAATTTTAAATGTCTAGTGGTTTCAAAGCTACGTCATTGCATCTAAAAAGTGGACACACATTTTTTGACGCATTTGTATGAGGTTTGCTCCTCTTGTATATTTAACTCAGTGCACTACACCGACCTAAATACTCATTGTTACAAAGTATCTAGTTGACATTTTGTTCCAATATGGCGTCTTCAACATAGCATGAATAGTATTAGCGTAAAAATAATCATTACATGGTATAAAACAAAGTCGTTTTCCGCTGTCTGTCCCCTTATATGCTCGTATCTTTGAAACTATGCAGTGGATTTTGATGTGTTTTTTTTTTAATAGATAGAGGGTATCAACGGGGTGGTTTTGTAAGTCTAATTCCTTTTTAATGTATTAAAAAAGGGATAATTTTCTAGATTTAGCACTTTAATTGCAAACGCTGGATGATCCCTAAGAGATAGACCAAAACTGTGTGTTACATTATTAAAAAAAACCTTCAAAAGGTTTACAAATAATTCCGCGATGGTGTATGTCTATCTTTTAGGGATAACCCACAATGACCATTTTTATTTCATCTTATTGCTTCTGAAGCAAAACAAATTTCAATTAGTTACTAATAAATTGATGAATATTGTCGCGTAAATCCTATTACCATTGTTGACAGTAAACGTAAGTTGGTTTCTTACGCTTTCACGCCGTAATTATTGGACTATTTAATTTATCATGAAGTTGTGTATATCATAGTAATGTTTACACTCTAAAACTTAATAGTTTCCTAAATGTATTGAAAATTAACAAAGAAAATTTCGTTTTCTTGTGATTATTTTTCAAAACATTTCATTTCTATTAGAGAGCATTCATTCATACTGATGTCATGAATTGGTTTCACGTTTATTGCTGATCATTGCATGCTATGTTATAATCCTGCGAATTTTGAAGAGACTTGACGGGTGGAAAAAAGACGATTTATGAAGATTTGCAATGTTCTTCCTTTTCTTTCTTTGTGGTAGAAACAGCTATTTTTCACTCGTTCCTTACACATTTACCTGGACCAGATTATGAATGAAGTTAAGCAGACTGATTAAGGTCGCCCACCCAGGGACAGTGGGTCACGGTAACGGAAGTTTTACTCGAGTAAAAACTAGTACGTACTTATAAGTATATTTACGTGTTTCCTTTCAATTACAACAAAACACTCGACTGCAATCACAGATGTTCTATTTTGTACGAAAATCTATATTACCATCCTTAATATTTACATATCACGATTATGACTTATTCCAATTGGGGGTAGGCAGAGACTACTATCCATTTGCTACGATCCTGAAACACATTCCTCGCTTCCTCCCACTGTCATGATTGCTTTGAAACTCACTCGCCGCGTGTGGACCGTGGACACACTTGGTAGGTTTTATTTATTTAGTACGGGTATTTTTATATGTTTTGATAGGGTTCAAAGTTCCTAAGTATCAATTTAATATATTTTAGACAATATTATTACTATATCATATTAATCATGGTGAATGCATGATGAGATGTATGACTGTGGATGAAGCGAAAGAAGTGTGTCAGGATTGTAGCTTGTGGACAGTCAAAGTCTCTGCCTACCCCTATGGGATGAAGGCGTGAGTTTGTGGGTACTATATCACTACATAGTATAAAACAAAGTCGCTTTCTCTTTCCCTATGTCCCTTTGTATGCTTAAATCTTTGAAACTACGCAACGGATTTTGATGCGGTTTTTTTAATAGTTAGAGGGTGTCAACGGGGTGGTTTTGATCTATAATTCATGAATAGTGTAGTGAAAAAAATGATAATTTTCAAGATTTAAAACTTTAATCGAAAACGCTGCCTGAACCCTAAGTGATAAATCAAAACAATGTACTACATTATTATACACCTTTAAAAGGTCTATAAAAAAGTTCGAGAGGGCATATGTCTATGTCTTAGGGATAACCCACAATGACCATTATAATTTTTTAACTTTTTACGAGAAATAATGGCTTATTTACGAAGCAATTTTAAACATTACAGCATTAATTTTCATCCAATTAAGTGTCTTAAATAGATTGTGCTTTTAATATAGATCAATATAGCCATTTACAGCATGTAATTTAAACTAATATTTACGAAGATATTACAGTATTAACATAGCGGTACATAGCAGTTGCGTTTGCGCGCCAAAACGCGTGCCGATAAATAGCACAAATTGAACTTTTTAAGATCCAAATATTACTAATTTATTTCTTTCGATGCGGAACGAAGTTCGCCGGGTCAACTAGTAGTTATATAAATAAATAATTAGTCACACTCAGCTTGTAATTGGTGAATAATAATGATATATTTTCAGGAACTATGTGTACTGATAAAACATACTATCTTTTGTGACATTTTTATGTGTAGGTG
Source organism: Euproctis similis (assembly GCA_905147225.2). Taxonomy (NCBI): domain Eukaryota; kingdom Metazoa; phylum Arthropoda; class Insecta; order Lepidoptera; family Erebidae; genus Euproctis; species Euproctis similis. Next base: position 6,647,167 of record LR990114.1, read on the forward strand.
ATTCACCCTATTATTTTTTAGCATATGAACACATGTTTTACCCACGAGCTATTCGCTTTATCATAAACTGGTTAATTGCTTGCTTTATAGCTATGTTATATACTTTTATCAATAAAAATATTGGTGCTTCGCTCCTATTGATCATAGCGTTATGTTATATATAGCCTAAAGTCTTCTTCAATAAATGGACTAGACCATTGGGTAGACCTTTGTGCACGGCGCATGGCAATAAGTTCTGCCACCATATTCCATTTAGGATGTAACAATTCGGCGAATCCTGGTAGACAATGTTACAGTTGCGCTGCAGATCTATAAGTAGATATAGATACCGCGTCAAAAATGGATTTAGAGGTTAGGGGCAAATCCGGGCTGAGCCCTTAAGTCCATAATCGAGAGGTTAGTGGTATTTCACCGGTCTACCCGGGTCTATTCGTGCCCCAATCTTGAGATGGTCACTATTTTCATCAAATCACATTGACTACAAAGAAATTAAAATATGTGGAGAATGATCTTTTAGTATTATCTCTGGTTATAATAAAGTAGCCCTTAAACTTCGAACCCCAGCTCAAACCCAATCTCAAACTGACAAGTTCTGCACGTTCTGTCATACAGAAATGAACGTGAAAATTTTGATATTAATCCCACCTTTTATTTTTATTAAACTTTTAATTGGGTAAACTAGATATTGCGCAAAACAATGAATTTGATGCCTCTCTTTTTGCTACAAGCGAGTATTACAAAACATGAAATATCTTGCAATATGACTATAATAATTTTAAATGTAAATATATTTATACGATGCACTCATAGATACTCAAAGCAAATGGTATGTTGTGAAGTTTACTTACATGCATGTGTGACACACTTATCCATTTAATCGCAACAATTTGTACTAAGTTTTTAATGCACGTGCACAATACACACAACGCCATCTGGTTTTCCGAGCTACGCAGTCGCTAGTACGCTTCGTTGTTTAAGACGGAAAAACGTCCTGGAAAGCATACAAATATCAATGTTCATCGCAAATATGTATACTCGGAATCAAACCCGCAGAACTGTACCTCGGCAGTCTGTTGGTTTATCAGTGGATCACCACGAAGTCCGTCAATGCAATTACCTGATCACTAGTCCAAAACTTTCTCTCAATTAAGGACAGTTAGAAGTCTCGGTGATGCACTGGTCGAGCTCCCCACTTTTGATGTCGTTTGATCGATTCCAATGATTTCTCGTAATAATTTTTGACTGTAAACCTTGTGCCTGGCGTACAGCAACAAGTTCCGCCGACTATTCCATTTGGCACGTAACGACTCGGATAGTCGAGGCTTAACAGACGCTGCCTACACATTCGGGGTAGAAAAAGACGTGAAGTTTGCATGTAATTCTGTAGTTAGCCGCTCTTTAACAGATCAGACCAACCACTTGCCTCATGCCTTGGAATTTCGGTTACGTGATAACTTCACGCCAAATCCTTTGCGGGGTAGGCAGAGAGAACGGAGCGCCATAAGGCACGATTCTTACACACATCACTCGCTTCTTTGACTTTCATAACTCTTTTCATGCACGCGCGTTGATTTTTGAGGCCTAGAGGCCAAGATGTCAATCTTGCATCATCCATCCTTTCTACATGTCCGAACCATCGGAGCATGCCCTTTTTTACGTTTACACCGACACCCTCTTTCAATTGATTTGATACATTATTAAATATAATTTGAATAAACTCTTGGCATTGTATGATTATTCCTTGTTTATTATTATAACACGCACGAGACTCACAACTGGTGCCCTGGTGGTGGTTATAGGTAAAATATCTAAATAGATCACTTGCAAGGAGTACGTTAAATAATTTACGCAACGATAATTGGAAATAATTACTTTGTGTGTATGTGTGCGTGTGTGTAGATTACTCACGATAAGACCTGGGTGACGGTTTTTATCGACAGATAAATATAATATCTAGCATTGTATAGGGATTTATAAGGCGGATACAATAAACGAGATAGAAAATGATAGTTGTAACATTTTAATTAGTAGTTGCGCACAATTAAAACGTTCAATTAAATTAAATAATGACATTAGTAAACAGTATATAGTAGAGCCATGCACTTGACTGCATGAATAGGCAGACGCGACCGTTGAAATATCAGGACCACGCAGAATATCGACGTAAATTGGCTCATGCCGATTCGTTCGGTGAAGAAGGTATCCGTAAGGTGAACTCCTTCCACAACCCACTCTCGACCACGTCTATCCCAGGTGTAGCAGGTGTCCATGTAACATAAATGAAATAACAATATTTTCAGATACCCATTAATTACTCTTTGATCTTACTAACCAGCGGCAAATCGGCAAATCTTGAATGCACAGCTTTTTTTATACATATGTATTTCCAAAAACATTTTTATCTCACACATAATGTTGGTTTCCTTAATGACTATAAGTGACAATTTAATTAACATAACATAACTTCACGCCTTTTGTTACCCGAAGGTGTAGGCAGCGGCTGTTAAGCCTCGTCTCGCCGTTATGTTTACGTCCCAAAATGAAATAGGTGGCAAACCTATTGCCATAGCGGGCACAAAGTTTTCAGTCATCGATATTTTTCACACATAACTTCCGAAAACAATTTCGAAAAGTCATTGGTGTGAGCCAGTATTAGGATTCAAACCCGGACCTCTGGATCAGAAACCGTGTGCTCTCCCACTGGACCACCGACCATTTCTATAATATTACATATTATTACGGATTACGGAAAGCGCTAAAATTCTTCTAAAATAAACTACCCTCAGTAAAGAAGTAACTAAGGGTAGTTTTCTGATTAGATCGTTTGTCTGCCAATCATTTCAGAGACTAGTCCGAACAAACACACAAAACTGTTACTTATTCTGTTTATTTAAATAAAAATACATACCGTCGCGCCATCGTTCTTGCGACGTGGTCACAGAATTAGTCCAGTCATTTAAGGATAAATTAGGTAAGAATCTCGGAATTTGAGATACCCGGCTGTAACTCTGTAAATATTTATATATTGACACCCTAAAAGTTGTCTCAAAACCTACATATGGTAGGGTGTCGGCAACTATTAAATTTTAAGGTCAAAAGTCACAAAAATCGGTGTTTTGAGCTTTCTTCGTAAATATCTCATTTCCAATGAGATTTTTGTTATACGTATTATGTATCAATATTGTAGATTATTAAATTCTCTACAAATTTTGATGAAAAAATATTTTTTTACGGTGAACCATTTTAGAGATACAGCGCGGAGAGCGCGCAGTCACAGGACCACTTCAAGTCAACCAGTGCCTCCGCTCGAAAACGCGCCATATATAGTTGTTGAACTATCGATAAATCAATGAAATATTATTATATTTGTCACATAAACATAACTTCACGCCTTTTGTTACCCGAAGGTGTAGGCAGCGGCTGTGAAGCCTCGTCTCGACGTTATGTTTACGTCCCAAATGCAATAGGTGGCGAACCTATTGCCATACCGGGCACAAAGTTTTCAGTCATCGATATTTATCACACATAACGTCCGAAAACTATTTCGAAAAGTCATTGGTGTGAGCCAGTGTCTGGAATCGAACCCCGGACCTCTGGATCAGAGGCCGTGCGCTCGCCCACTGCGCCACCGAGACAATATTTGTCAATTTTTACATAACTTGAAATTATTCCTTAACGTGGAATTATCCCAGAAAATTGTATTTAGCAAATCGTCTGGAGCAGGTGGTAAAATTGTCAATGGGTAATACGATAGTTAGAAAGTTTGAACTGATAATATACTGGTGGATTATTCGAAAACTGTCCAGGTTTATTAGGTTTTGTAGACTTGACATAATGAAGATGATCGAGACTTTTCACAGATTTCGGATTAACAGCTACTGCCTAAACCTTCGGGTATAAAAAGGCGTGAAGTTATGAAAAAATTGACAGTTCATCAACTATAAAGGCGCATTTTTAATCGCAGGCACCGGTCCAGTGACCGCGCGCTCTCCGCCTTTTATTTCTAAAACGGTTCACCATAAAAAAATAATTTTATAAAAAATTCGTAGAGAATTTAGTAATCTACAATATTGATACTGAATACAAATCGCAAAAATCCCATTGGAAATGAAATATTAACGAAGAAAGCGCAAAATACCGATTTTCGTGACTTTGGACCTTAAAATTTAATAGTTGCCGACACCCTACCATATGTAGGTTTTGAGACAACTTTTAGGGTGTCAATATATAAGTATTTACAGAGTTACAGCCGGGTATCTCAAATTCCGAGGTGAACTTACTATAATGACTGGACTAAATGGTCAATCGACGCTTACTTTTAAGATCATTAATTTTTTCAAAGAGTAATTTGTTAATATGAAGAACAATAACAGTAAAATGTGATCAGATGGATACAAGTGGCCGTTCTGGAATTGTTTAACCAATGTACCAGTACTCTATGTGGGTATACTCGGATGGTTTTATTGTGGATAGGTTAATGTTTATTTAATAAGATTTATATGAGGTATATTATATGTCTATTATAAGAGATTTAACAAGATGCGGGCACGCTTCTTGATTCTTTTAAATATATTAGCTTCTGAGTATGTGTGTGTGTGTTTTTCAATATATCACTCCTATTTGACCCAAAGCTAAAGGCAGTGCCGATAGGCTTGTTTCCAGTGGGATTTGATCGGATGGACTAGAGTTTCTTATTAAAGATTAAGATTAAAAAAAAATAGTCTATCCACACAAGTAAAGATTATTAATATTTTTATAAAAGAAATGTTTAAAAAGTAGGCATTGAGTGACGTGATAGTGAACGCCAGATCTTATTCAGAAAATGGCGACTGGAATGACGTCACGCTGTGTTAAAAAAAATCACCAAAATGTCCATACACAAGTACATATGTATTGCCACGGCGAGACGTCATTCAAGACTTCATAACAGTCTGGAGCTTTATTGTAAATATAAGTTTGATTTTTTAAAATACAAAATGCGTTCTAAAAATGTAAGTTTGGAACAAAAATATATGTGTTTCGAAACAATATAAACAATATACATGCTAAATTATTAATCAATTTTTAAGTATATTAAACAAGCCCAGTAAGATTACCAAAATGATCAAGTTTCGGCATGTCAAAGTATAATTGTCGCTGTCTACACCATCGTATTTAAAATTCTTACTTTAAGTAACAAGCGACTAGAGATTTATGTGTTTCTTTACCAATGAATTACTGTTAATCCTGAGTCATATTTTTAACATATTCTTTTAGTGACCCTGCCATATTAGAGATACAAACGTGTCAAGTAAACATGCAAGTAGGTAAGTACGACTATTGATATTAAGTGTTCCCAATCTTGTTCATATGTTTTTTTTTCATTCATCTAAGTTCTTTTTTCTAATTTAACAAACTATATTTTCTACTGTTAGTTTTTTTTTATATTTTCAACTTGTAAAATCTTTTTTTTATATTTTCAACTTGTAAAACCTCACCGGCCAGTAGCGTGTGTGTCTCTGGTATTAGACACTGGCCGGTTCGCATACGTCATCAAGTAAAAATAAATAGTACTTCAAAATGAAATTGTATGAGGAAAAATAATCAAAAATTCCGCCACACGCATGGGAACTGTTTTTACTACCTGTTATTTTTGCCGAGCAGAACTATTTACCTGTTTGGTGTTTTTAAGTAAGATGTTATTACATTTAGTCAAAACCTCTTTCCTTGCGTGTTTCTTTCAAAACAGCGTATTTCTAAAAGCGAAGGTGACTGTTATGGGGAAATCTGCTCACGCCTCAGTATTTATTCTCGAGGACGCGTTAAGCTCTTATTTCGATCTTTGATGTAAGATTTCAAGCGTATGATGGTAATACATAATAATAAACTAATTCAAATGCGCGGCAGTATTACATTTTGGACGATAATTTGTTGGGATAAAGTATCTGAGCTCGTTTGAGCAGTAGTTCTCCATGGTCGTGAGTTTAAAACGCCGGCCTGAACAAGCTTGACAAATATTAATTAAAGTAGCAGCTAGATAAATAGGAAGACCAGCTTAGGGAGACGACAACACTTTAAAATTAAATATTTTTGATGTAAAATCCAGACCAGACCAGACCAGCCTAGTGAGACGACAACACTTCACAATTAAATATTTTTGATGTGATATCCAGATTCCAAATTCGATTAATTTATTTTTTGTCACAACTGTCACTCACTTTTTGTCAGTCTCTTTATTACTTGAATAGGTGGCGGTAGCCATTAGCTGGGCACAGTTTAGTCATTCAAAGATATTTATCACAAATAACTTTCAAAAATATTGGTGTGAGCCAGGATTCGTTCTGGAGATTGCTTTATTCAAACGAGGACTGCTCTCGAGACCACTAAAATGACGTTTTTTGTACATATTCGTAAGAAGAAAATCCAATAGTCAGTATGTATATCACATCACATAGCATATACTAAAATACGCATAAAATACGTAGTACAGATTCCTATATGCTTACTTTGATATGAACTTCGAACTACTTTTGTTTGGTAGTTATTTATGTGTTTATGCAAGATAGTACATACATACATAACTTCACGCCCAATCCCTTGCGGGGTAGGCAGAGAGATCAGAGTGCCATAAGACACGATTCTTACACGCCTTTCATCCTTATTTTCAAACACGCGCGTCGAATTTTAAGGCTCCTGAGATCACCTTTCTAGATTCCTATTTCTAAAGAACATGGTACTCATATTTATCTTTTAATGTCATGAACATGGTACTCTATGATAAATCTATCTTTTCCACGATCAGCTCAAATGTTGTACATGAATTGTGCATATTATTATAATGTTTGTCAGAAAATTACGGTGCCGGCCGAACACGTGCCCGGCAGAGGCACTCAGGAAATACAATGATGTATTAAAAAAACAGATCAACTTTGTTTTAAAACAAATACCGGTTGGCAAGCTCAAGGTCCTCTGACATGGAAGTCTTATGACGTACAGCAGATTGAATGACACTATTGATAGTCAGGCAGCGATAGAGCCACGCAGCTCGCTGCATAATTGGGCCGGCATGACCGGTGAAATACCACGACCTCTGAGAATATGTACGTAAAGTGGCTTCCTGCCGCGTTTTTTATGGGATAGAAGGGCAAACGAGCAGGCGGGTCACCTGATGGTAAGCAACCAACGCCGCTCATGGACACCAGCAACACATATAGTGTTACTGTTGCGTTGCCGACCTTTAAGGGATAGGGAATAGGGAAGGATGGGGAAGGGGGGTGGGCCTCCGGGTACCTCTCTCACTGAACGAAACGCGGCATGAGCCACTTTACGTCGATCTTCTGACAGGTAGTCGTATTAAAAGGTGGTGTTTGGTAAGAGAGTTATCCGGAAGTTATCCTTTCTCCCTTCCCCATCCCACTTTAGCTTCCTTCTCTATCTAATTTTAAAGGTATTGCAGGTAGTGTTACGGTGCTTGCTTTTTTTTTTTAGCGAATACTTATTTGCAACTGCAACAACGTATTATTCTAATACGTCTTAAACCACTTATTATAAGGTAATAAAGTACTTGTAGTAAAAATATATATACTCTATACGTTAGTGGATCAAGGTTCAAATATAGATACTATGTTGCATTGCCAGTGGAAAATTTTAGTGATAACGATTAGAGTAGTTGATTCCACTTTTGTAGTATTATTATAGTTGAAATAGTTATGCTTTGCTGTACTTACATGGCACAGATTTAATCTATACATCAATACATGTGAATAAAATTTGGTGTGTCTGTTTGTAATATTGAATTAACTGCCTTCTATTTCATTCATATACACCAAAATAATATTTATTACATTTTTTCTGTCGTGTCTGTTTTATTTGTACCGGCTTTTTTCTGTAACGCCCTGACCGATTTTGACGGGACTTCTATTGGCAGCTAATTGGTGTAAAAAGGAATAACTTGGGCTATCTGATTTTAAAGACAAATCTTTTATTTTTTGCTTCCGAGGCGAAACAAAGTTCGTCGGGCCAGCTAGTAAGGTATTATTTCAATGTACAATCATATGTAAGTTTTTATCGCCATCATAGAATTATACTACATAATTATTTCTTTAATAATTGTGCAGTTAAATTAGTTCTAATCATTCTTCTGTTGTTCAGAGGTCGGCCACAGATAGGGTTCGAATCCAGACTCACACCAATGACTACTCAGAATTATTGTCGGAAGTCATGTGTGATAAATATCGATGACTGACAACTCTGTGCCCGGTGTATGGCAATAGGTTCAGTTACCATTTGGGACGGAAAATACAAATAAAATGATACCATACCTACTTCATTAATACGTGTGCAGTTTTACTTTAATTAATTTCAATCAAGACTAAACTTTCATTTATGGTTTTAATGTCCCAAAATTGAAATTGCTTTGGGAGTAACGTATAAAATAAAAATCTCACTACCTCCAATAAGCAAGTAAGTAGCTGTATAACGGGCTCATTAATATTTCTTAAATATTAATGTAGTTATAAGCAGAAAATTTCTTAAAATGACCATATGAATATTGATTGCCATTTAATGATATATGTAATGACACTTTTAATAAGGTGAACCGGTAGATTTTTCGTTGAAGTCAAGCGAAGTCATTCACATATTATATGTCTGCTTCATAGCAAATTACTTTGTCTACCGCAGATGTCAAGGTGCTGGACATCATTATGATGGTGGAAAGTCAAAGGTGAATGTTTCCTGGAAAGAAATTGTCGTTTTTTTCCTTGTCCTCTGATTGTTTATTACTGTCATTATGCTTTTTTTTTTGTAAAGAGTCTTTTAGTAAATACTACTTGAATTAACCTTTTTGGGTGGTAAGGATAATGTTGAATTTAAAATTAATAATCTTTTAATATGTTTTAAACCGACTTTAATGTTATATCTGTTGAATTGTCGATATTATTTTAATTTGATTGGTGGTTCTCTCACTTCCTAGTAACTTTGACTAAGTAAGTAAATACGGAACTATAAAATCAGATACGACTGGAATAATAGTAACTAGAACGTACATACATACATACACAACTTCACGCCAAATCGATTTTTAAGGCTCCTAACATCACCTTCCTCCAGAACACGCTCTATTTGGTCTATTATATCCGCTTGAAACGTTTTTATGTCTAGCTGAGGCAGAAAAGATTTTATAAGTTTAAAACAGGCTTCATCATCAGCCCGCATCAGTTCAATGCTGGACGTAGACAACTCCCAATATGTCCAGTCAGCCGAAGATTACGGCAGTTATTTTCCCAATCGTCGTTCAGTTCGTAAAACTCTTACATAATCAAAAGTTCATAAGCTTTAGTTGAATTGGCATCGACTTCAAAATATATCTTTGCAAGATCTCTGTTATTTATTTTTTGAGTGTATTTATAAATCTATGTAAATATATACATATGTGTCTCATCAAATTAACATGTCTTCTTTGTGGTCATGTCAACTGCCTAATGGTTTATTAATGAGCATAGTTAAGCATTCTCATTTTGTTTCACATTAAAATGGAAGTTTCAAGACTCAACTAATTGACTAAACACGATAAATGATGTTTTTCTTTGATTACTTAGAGCTATATATTAATTCATAAATAATTTATAAAGTCTCTCATAATGTATGTGTTTGTAATTTGTAATATTTAAAGATGCATATACAATATGGATTTTACTCTTATGATATAAACGAAATCAGATGTAGTACTAGTCCATAGGAGTCTCTTAAAAATAACATTTTAACTCCTGGGCGAATTTAAAAAAAATACAAATTTCAAACAAACTAAATCGCATTAAAATGCATCAAAACTAAATCACCCGTATAGAGAACACACGCACACGTTGCCACACCGTCAGAGGTACACGGTGTGCCAACGTGTGCGTGTGGCACTGACTTTTCTTTTGACTATCAAATTTCACTGTCACTAGTTGATAGTAATTTGTCATTTTACGAATAGGTACCTACGTCTATTGTTAACTACACTGAACTAACTAAATTCCGTTAAAGCGGATTATTTAGGCACAAAATTAAATCTTCAAGTTTTCAAAATGTCCACCACGAGCAGCAATACATAGCGTACATTAACTGAGTAAACTTCATTTTTAATGAACCCCCACAAAAAGAAATCAATCCCACACTCACCATACAGTACCATGTCCGTATATTCACTAGCGGTATAAAAATGTCGTGGCATTTTATAAAAGTTGCACAAAAGTGTTTTACTATAAATAACACTATAACACACACAAAACTCAAATAAGTAAGTGATAATAAAAAAAAAACAATAAAATAACTTAGACTAATAAATAATACAAATTCGAATAGAGTAATTTGCAGGCGATACGTCACACACAAAGCGGAACAGGCGGTCAACTAAATGCAAAATTATTGGTAATAAAAAATCTGTCGAAAATCATAGGTAAATAGGGTAAACGACCACATTTATGTCAATGCGCTTTAGAAAAATTATAATTACATTAGAATAAGAATATTTGTGTTATTACGATTTTAAAAGTTGTATCATAAAAGAAATGAAAATAAAGGGTTTTTTCACGATTTATCTTATTCTACTATGTAACCTACCTATGTACCTACTGTCTATTTAGATTTGATTTGTCCAGGGGATATTTCCTTAAATAACATTGTCATAAATACAATTTTTTAAACTGTTCTTCTTTGTTCAGAAATATCATAACAACAAATAAATGTAAGCTTTTAAAGTTTTGTACTTTAGTTAGATATTTAGTCAATTCTTTAAAATGATTACAGTTATATTATTTCTGAAAATAAAATGTCGTAACTAAAGCTATAAATTCCATTAATTATAAATTGAATGAAAATCCCAACACATAAAACTACTTCAGTATTTTTTATTAATTTCTAAGGTGTGACGGACAATAATTGTTTCGTGTCCCTAATTTCAAAACCCCCCCCGTACTTCAAGCGGGGGGGCCACGCACTTCAACCCGCGCCCGGCCCGCCTTATGCGCACACGTCGGCTTCTTTGTGAATGATTTTCGTTTATGACAAAGTCGAAGCGGCCTTGACAGGACGAACAGCTGAGAAGAGTTTATTCCAGTTCATACATTTATAGGGAGTGTTCAATTACATGAAAATGAAAACTGTCGTTATTGACCTAATTACTGTACCGATCGTCTTAATATTTTGTACAACGTTTACTGAAATTATGATCTACTTAAGGTATCAATTATTACATATGAGTGGATTCCACCCTGTATGCATTTTTGGCAATTGTCATGAGCCAAGAATGGGTGTATGAATGGACCGGCTATACCGTTAAAATGCCACGATCCTACAGAAAATACATGTTTCGTGGTTTGTGGCCACGATGAGAGGAGTATTCGAAGGTTGTTCCTAGGCTATATCTATTAGGAACTATTTGGGTGTATTTTTTTTCAATATGTTGACGCAAACGGCTTTGATGCTAAAAGTTTCGAAAATAATAAACTTAACATAACTTCACGCATTTTTTATCCGAAGGTGTAGGCAGCGGCTGTTAAGCCTCGACTCGCTATATTAATACGTCCCAAAATGGAATAGATGTCAGAACCTATTGCTACAAAGTTATTAGTCATTAATATTTTTCACACATAACTTCCCGAAAGAATTACGGAAAATCATTGCTGTGGCCCCGGAATCGACCCCACTACTTCTGAATCTGAAGCAGAGAGCTCGACCACTGGACCACTGCGAGACTATAGACGTTTAGTTTTTAATGTTTTGTAAATAATTCTAATCATAAATAATTCCGCCTACGACACAGTTCTGTTTGTTGTTTTTCTATCAATTAATTATAATAATTAATGTTCATTATTTGTCCTCAGTCGGCTCCTCGTTTTTACGATGACCTCTAGTCGTAATGGCGAGATAAAATCCTATATATTTTATTTACTTTAAAAACGTGCAGCGAGGTCGTTCACTAATAAATTAATAGTTTAATTTAAAAAAGGATCACACATAATTTATGTCTTACTTACCTACAATGAATCTAACAATAAATGAAATGAAAATGAACATTTTGAATACAATGAAAATTTTAAATGTAATGAAAAATTTAAATGGAACGAAAAATTTAAATGGAATAAAAAATTTTAATGAAGTGAAAAAAATAAATGAATTGAAAACTTGAAATGTAGTTACTAATGTAATAAATAATTAATAATGAATTACTATACATTGTGCCATTCTCTGACACCCAGTTCCCTCATAGTGAATGACATTTTTGGATCGATCTTTCGTTAGATGATAGAATAATAACTCGGAGGATAGCCTAGGCTTTTTAAAATCTGATGTCCGTGGTAAGAGTTTTCCCTCATTAGAAAAGCCTAGCCTAGATAACACCTATTACAATTAAAAAAACTTCTCTTCATAACTTTGTATTATATGTTTTGAAACAAATTATCCTGTTTTGTCTGACTAGATGGCTTTGCTTTGATATCAAATTTAAAAGCAAAGATCTCCTTCAAAAAATGGTTGCGTTCAAACTCTGTTCTCAACTATTTATATGTTTCTTTGTAAATACTAATAATACATAAATAAGTATTACTTTTGATGCAATTTCTAAAAAGAACGAAGATATAGACCAATAAAATGTTAATGTTAGTCTCTGTTAGAAATAACTTAGACGTACATATTTATATGCACAAAAAAGCAATTGTTAATTCTAACATTACAAAACATTTTAACATTTTTTTTTTCATAAGTGCGATGTTGGTTGGCCTATATGCAGATAGGTTATCATAAAACATAGATTGTGACTTCAATAACGACTCGTGGTATTGTAGCGATTTGACGGTTGATGTATTTATATATGAGGAAAAATATGAAACCAAATTTCGTGAAAATGATCTCTTGCTGTAAAGAGTTCGAAACGTCGGGAAATAAATAAAAATATGTAATAAATAAACGCGATATAATCCTAAAAATTTGTTTTAATGTTATATGAATGTGATTCGCGCAAAATCTGTGAAATAAATACATGAAAAAAAAATAAAAAAAAAATACACATAATACAACATTTTCAACTTTCTTTCATGCGATACAAAGTTCTTAAAGAATTTGCTTTAACATTTTTGAGTTATGTATTTCCTAATGAAATACATATCTTGCTTCTTAGATATCCGAGTTAAAACTCCTTAATAGGTTGAGGGTTTTTGTACAGGAATTGGTGGTGAAATTACCATCAGACTATAGCTAGTAGTAAGCAATATAGCCGTCTCGGTGATCTGGAGAAATCGTGGGATCGAATCTTGACTCATTCCGATGACTGCACGTTGTGTGACAAATATAGATTAATATAATATTGTGCTTGATGTATAATAATAGGTCCCAAATGGAAAATAGGTGATGGAATCTAGTTTCCATTTGGGACGTAAAAATTCGCCGAGTCGAGGCGTAACAGACGCTGTCTACACCTTAAGTTAGGCATAGGAGTGAAGTTACAAAACTATAGCTATAATAGCTGAGTGTGAAAAAAAAACAAAAAGAAATAATTATAAAACCAAGGAGATTTAATATATTATTATATGTATTTACATTTACGCGATAAGAAAAAAAATCGGTGACTGCACGGGATGTGTGCGTACTTGGCCAACTGGCTACTAGGGTGAGTAATCGAAGCGATTGAACGAACAATAGGATATTTTATACTGAACTGCGTATATGTATAATGCCAACAATAGCGTAGTTACATTATATTTTATATGTATAATAGTGTCCGACCGAAGGTCTATTTTTGGCCGAAGCCGAAGCCGATTAATCGGCAATCTCTACAACTTTCCGCCGAAGCCGAAGGTTTATAAACTCTTAGTAATTTAATAATTTTCTTCATTATTATCCACAGATAAAGAAGAATATTGGCGTAAAGTGGTGATAGAGGTGATAGAGGTATCCGCACTGAACTAAGTGCAATCCGGTCCGTCAGTCAGTCACTCTTTCGTAACAGTTTGTTTAATTTTGACTGTTCTTAGATCGAAGATCTCGCCGAAGATGGATTTTTGGCCGAAGGTGACCGAAGCCGAAGCAGAAGCTTCGGTCGGACACTAATGTATAACAAAAAATATATAAATTATATATTTGCCTTTTGAATATAAACAATTGTTTTTGAAATATGGTTGACTATATAAATTTAATTGTTATCATAAAAAGCAAAATATGTTTGGCATATAAAAACGTGACGCATTTTTAGATTTCAAGTTTTGGAAAAAAAAAACAAATCACTACATAGTGAGTGTTATTTGAATAAAAAAATAAAACAAATTTATTTAATACTTATACTGGAATTATAAATTAATTAAAAATGAATAAAATAGGTGAAATTTTAACAGGGTTTAACCTAGGTTTTACTAAGGTTTGGTCAGATAAATTTCACCTAATTTTTAGAGTTATTTTCTAAGACGATTTTTATTAGGGCCAAGGAACCTAAAACTATAATATTTATAATTTCTATATTACTCTCTTTCTCTATATGTATGTTAAAATATTTCGTTCTTCTTCGCCATGATGTTTTCTAGCTGGAAATTGAAACGTGAATTGGCTGTTTAGTAATAAATTTAGAGACCAGTATGATAATCTCTTATCGACGTCCTTTATCACCAAATTACACATTGGTTCACACAATTAATTTTACTGTGATTTGTTTAAAATTAATTTGTTAATTGTTACACGACAAGATAAATATTTTTTGATATGATGCTAAAGTCTAGTCCTGGATCTTGATCACTCAACCATTCTTAATCAAAAGTCTCTGGTTCCAAGCCTCACTTGTTATATTTGAAATAGAACAAAGATTGCAATTTTTTTCTTCCTCTAAAATACGAACTGAAACTATATCTTCATGTGATTGGGTACTTGGGGCATTTTGAACGTACTCTAAATTTAAAAGTATAAAGAAAATGCCGCATGTACCTATATAGCATGGAGTTCCATTACATTTTGATAAAACTTTTTCTACACTTGTCTATGGTACCCACTGATGCCCAAATCATACGGAGTTTTGGCGGGACTGTGGAAGAGACATGTCTGTTATTTGCATTATTTTCTCAAATTTTTGTTTCAATGGATATTATTGAATAAAATTCGTGGCGTTTTATTTAATAAGTGTCCGTATATGTTTGCAAATGTGGGAATGGTGTAAATATCGTGTTTAGTGTGCTCTTCTACATTGTCGTCAGAACTCCCTCGGAAAATCATGCATAAAGTGCCGCGACTTTATGGATGATTAGGTTAGGCTGTAGGTTTAGGCTAGGTTAAGCTGTAGGTTTAGGCTAGGTTAGGTCAAGAATGAAGATGTTAAATATAATAAAAAGACTCGACTTAAAGGTCCTAGCAACCAGGTCGTTAAATCACATAATAAACAAAATCATACGTAGATTTTTAGTTAATTACTAATATTCTCACGTGAAAATAAAGTAATGCTATTTGTTTATATTCTGTAAGAAAATGCTACATGCCATTCATAAGTATGTGCGTAACATGTTTGTTGGAAAAAAAACCTGTTCGCTTGTTGAAACTGCGTGAAATTATGACATGTCCTAAATTATGCAATAAGTACCTATCGGTTTGGAGTTCTTAGAAAAACAAACAACTTATTTGTGTCGTTACAATACTAATGGTATACAATACTGAGAATTTAGTTTTTTTCGCAATTCTTAAATCTATCAAATTTCTAATTAGGTGACATGAGGTAACGTTGCCTATGCCTTCAGATAATAGGTGCGTGATAGTTTAATTCCTCGTAGCTTGTTTCTCGAAAACAATTGCAAACATTTATATTTATGTATTGTGGCAAGGCAATGGAAATTAAGGAATCAGGACGTTCTGGATATCTTTAGCTTAGCTTTCTAGTCTTACTGAGTTGAAACGGACCTTCCAGTGTAATCGTTTGCGAAATAAAAACAAGTCGTAATAACAGTGATCTTGGAATCACTCAGTTTTCTGCATTAATGGTGAAATACCACGATTTCTCTGAAAACCGAAGCAAAGTGGCCTCATGTAGATTGTGAATTGACAGCTTACGACCTTTTTTTGGCAGTGTACTACTACTACTACTACTCCACTCCGACCGTTTTCGGTCATGGCGACTACGTTCGTCTCCTAATCATGTTGTCGCTGGTGCGCACGTATGTGACTAACATAGCCAATTTTAGCGGCAATCTCACGTCCACAATGTGGACACGTGAGTTTTCCGTTCACATAATTGTAAGTAATGGACGCCGGTGGACGGGCTTTCATCTGATCACGTTTAGCGTTTAGGTCATCTTTACGCTTGCTTTCGAAGCTACGTACTTGACTTTGTACATAGCCACGCCATTTTGTTCGCTCTGCTGCCAGGGTCTCCCATTTAGTGGGCTCGATGTCACATGCCTTCATGTGACGTTTTATGACATCTTTGTATCGGAGAACTTGGCCCCCGCGATTTCGCTTACCCTTCTCGAGTTCTGAGTACAAGATGCACTTCGCCACTCTCTCCTCCCCCATTCGTGATACATGCCCGCACCAACGAAGCTGACGTCGCATTAAGCAGGCTTCAATACCGTCAACGTTGGCTCGTCGTAAGACTTCGGTGTTTCGTACACGATCAGACCACTTGATGTTCATAACTTTGCGAAGACATTTCAAGTGGAAGCGGTCTAATGTGCGTATTTGATGGCGATATAAGCACCACGTTTCAGACGCATATAAAAGATTAGGCAGAACAACAGCCATATATACTGAAATTTTTGTGGGCAGCCTGATCTCGTGCGAGCTGAAGACCCTTGAGTACAGTTTGCCGAATGCTGCCGCTGCAGCACCAACTCTGCTGTTGATTTCTGCATCAAGGTCACACTTTGATGTTATGGTGCTCCCCAGATATTTGAATTTATCGACCTGTTTCAGTATATCGTCACCAAGTCTTATGGCTAGCGTCTCACGACCGTGGGTATCCAGGCACATTACCTCTGTCTTTTTCACGCTTATCTTTAGGCCAAACTTGCAACAAGCCTGGTGAAAAACCGACATCAGCTGTTGTAGGCCGTCTGAAGTTTCCGCAAGAAAGCACACGTCATCAGCATACATGATCTCCGTGATGACCGCATGCGAAACCCTAGTGCTGGCTCTGAGCCTAGCCAAGTTAAAGAGGCTGCCATTTGTTCGGAAGCGGATGCGCACTCCTTCGGATATTGTCCGCAAGACTTCCATGACTACTACTGCAAAGTATACGGCAAACAGTGTAGGCGCAATAACACACCCTTGTTTCACACCACACGTTACATGAAAGAAATCGGACTGTTCGCCGTCCACAGTGACGCAGCATTGCATGTCATCATGCAGGAGTCTGAGAAGCCTGACAAACTTTTCCGTACAGCCTAGCTTTGCTAGTACTACCCATAAGGCTTCACGAGGCACACTGTCAAATGCTTTCTCCAAGTCAACAAAGCAGAGGTACAGCTGACGACCTTGTTCTCTGCTTTTTTCTTTGAGTTGACGGACAGAGAAGATAGCTTCGCAAGTACCTCGGTCTCGTCGAAATCCAAACTGGGTTTCAGGCAAAAATTTCTCGGCTAGAGGTGTCAGGCGATTTAGTAAAACTCTAGCAAAGGCTTTTCCCGGGGCTGACAGCAGCGATATACCGCGATACGAACTGCAATCACTACGGTCACCCTTGTTCTTATATAGAGCACTAATGCGAGATACTGTAAACTCATGTGGAACACGCTCTTCAGCCCACATGCGAGTAAACAGTTCCCAAATCCGAGTGTACAGCTCCTCACCGCCGTATTTTAAGAGTTCCCCCGGTACAAGGTCTATGCCTACCGCCCGCTTATTTCGTTGCTGTCTGATAGCAGTGACAACCTCATCTCGTGACAGGGGCCTGTCCAGCTCGACAGCCTCTGGAAGTTGCGCAATCAAGCAGACTTGGTGGAGGTCCACTGGTCTATCCACGTTAAGCAACATGTCAAAGTGCTGAGCCCAGCGTTTTAGTACGCCTTCCCTGCTAGTTATAAGGTTACCTTCTAAGGATTTAAGAGGTACCTTTCCTAGATAAGACGAGCCGATTAACTTACGCACCTCGCCATAGAACTCCCCGAGCCGGTTAGTATCTGCAAGCCACTGCACATGACAAGCCTTTTCCCGCCACCATTTGTCTTTGAGTTTTCGAGACAGTTTACGTAGCTCTTGGTCACTTGCTTTGACTATGTCATTGCTTCCACCCCGCCGAACATTCTGCTGCAAGAGGGTTCTGTGTTTACTGAGGGCAGTGCTGAAGATCTTGTCATTCTCATCAAACCAGTCTTCATTGCGTCGCATTTTAGAGCCCAGAGTCAATGAAGCGGTGTCCGTAATTTGTGATACCAGTGTCCCCCAATCAGTGCCAACATCATCCGTCTCCTTAAACGACAACAGCTCTCCGGTCAAAGTTTGGACAAATTCCTTTCTGACCATTTGATTTTTCAGCTTATCTACATTCAAAGCTGGGAGCCGTTTTAGTTTACATCTTCGTTGTGGTCGACGGAGGTGCAGTCGCAGCTTTGTGATAACAAGCCGGTGATCTGTCCAGCAATGGGCACCTCGCATGACACGAGTAACCTTGACCTGGCCGATGTCTCTCTGCCGTACGATGGCGTAATCAATTAGATGCCAGTGTTTAGATCTTGGGTGCATCCATGTTGTCTTGTGCTTTGCGGGAAGTCTAAACATAGTGTTGGATATGCATAGGTTGTATTGGGCACAAAGACTTAGCAGCAATTGACCATTGCTGTTCATGTTGCCGACCCCGTGTCTACCCAACACTCCAGGCCACGCCTCATAGTTCCATCCAACTCTCGCATTGAAATCGCCCAGCAGCAAAATTTGCTCTCTGGCGCTAACGTTGTCAATGCATCTTGCTAGTTCTTCGTAGAATTTGTCCTTGATGTCATCAGATTTGTCAAGCGTCGGAGCATAGACACTGATGACATTCAGGAAATTGTCTTTATCAAGGTGAAGGCGCAGTGTGGTGACGCGATCAGAGATGTGTACGGGGTATTCCTCCAAACGCTTTGCCAAGTGATTTTTAACCGCAAATCCCACACCAGAACGCCTGGGCTCCGAGGAGGCGGTACCCTTCCAAAAGAAAGTGTAGCCACCTCCATCTTCCACCAACTGACCTTCATCAGCAAGATGTGTTTCGCTGAGAGCAGCCACATCTATATTATAGCGATGAAGTTCACGAGCTACTATGGCGGTTTTACGCTCAGGGCAGATATTGCGATCTCGATCGAGAAGCGTTCTCACGTTCCACGCGCCAAAAGTCATAGCCTGTGTTTTGAGGGAATTTTCTTTATTTTGTCTGTTTCTTCGACCGCGATAATAATGATGCAGTGACAGCCGCGGTAACTGTCACACTTTGGTTTGAGACGGGCATTTGTTTGGGGCACCTTTTCTAGCCCTCTCCCCGGCTGAGCGGGGAAAGCAGTGCTACCCTAAAAAGGGCTGCTTTGTCATCCCGGGTGCTGCCGAATCTGTACTGCCGTCCCTAATTAGCTCAGCACAGAAGCGACCACGGTGTGTGATCACACCCCCAGGATCGCCCATGTGCAGGAATCAGACAAAGCTCCGCTTGCATCCAGCTGAACCTTTCTACTTCAACCTATCGCCATGGGGCTTATAACATGATCGGAGTCCATAGTGTGGAAGCAGTCAGGTGCGCAGGATATATTAGGGTGCGCAAACGTTCGCGCAGACGTAAGCGCACACACTCGTCCGTTCTCTTCCTGAGTTCAGTGGAACGGGAAGCCGCTACGACTGAAGGAGAGATTGGATGATGTGTCTGGCCGGCGGCAACTATATGCCCTCTGCCGTCGCCCTAGGCCTTCCACCTTGCCTTGCTGAACTGCCGAGTCAACCAACTTTGTTCGCATATCTGCATTGAGCTGCTTTCCACGCCAGATCAGACTTTTACTTTTGCAGGAGGGAGCCGCAAAGGGAGTGTTTGGATAGGAAAAGTTTGGTCTTAGGGTGGGATAAGATGTGTAGGATACTATGGCAGCGGATAGGAAATTGGTATGCTGCCCTAGCAGCTAGGGTAATCCGGGGTCGCTCACCCGTATATTCCTGGACAAGAAATATCCCTGAATTAGTGCAGTGTAGAATTAACTTAAAATTCTATGTACATTAATATTATTTTTGTACAAGTTTAGTTACATGTTAATTCAGGTTGAGGTTTTTGAACTAAACAAAAACTAACCTCTAACCGTTATTGTGAGCTGTTCATTTACTTAACGTCTGCTTAGCATTATTTTGACCCTGATGTATTGTTTTTGTTAAATTTTATTTATTATTTGAGTAAATGGCTGCGTTCAATATATCAATGGCGTCATTTATGCCTGATGCTTTTTTGAATGCTATTTATCTCTGGAATCTGCTACCAGGTCTATTTACGTATCATTTTGCCACCATTATTGGTTCTGAACTGATTTGCCATCCTATGCCGACTGCTCGCGTGGATGTGGATGGGGCTATTATTGGATTTGATCTGATACAGACCATAGTTATACGTGATAGATATCGATGATTGCCCAAAAATCTACCAACAAGTTTTGCCACTAATTAAATTCGGGGCTAGAAAATTATATTCGTTTGATCTTGTGATGTAAAATAAGGCATATCAATACTACAGTTGTGAGCTAAATGTAACCAAAATGTTTGTTTGGATTGTACCTTGTTGGGAAAAAAATACAATGGGTATCAACTTTGGAAACGGCCTAATAATATGTCCACAAATATTTGAAATGATTTTCGTTTTTTTTTCCAGATGTCAAAACAATTCTCAAATCGGTGTCGGGAAGACTTCGCTGTGGGGAGCTCACCGCGATTATGGGCCCGTCCGGCGCCGGGAAATCAACCCTGCTCAATATTCTCACAGGATACAAGTAAGTCTAGTCACTTTTTCTCTTTTAAGGGTTTCTGAGTCAGAATGACTATAATCAAGCCCGTATAGAAAACTGTGTATTTATGAAATTTAGATAATATGAGTACGGCAGTATTTGGTTAAAATATAGTAAAAGAAATATTATAAGAAGTACGCATAATTTTTTGTGTATAATTTTAAATTATTATAAATGTTTATATACTTCTTTGTATTGTCGGTTAATGAACCTTAAACCAAGGTCGGTCTGACGGACAGACTGTTCTTTTATTATGGAATTTCAGTAGGTATTTGTAAGATGTCCGGGCAGTGTATGAAAGTGTTCTATCTCTCTAGCATTATCCTGTCGATCCTGGTCGCCGGGTTGCTATGTAAAAATAAGTCAAAGACAGCTTTGTGTGAAACTGGCATCCATACTAGGAACTAGTTTCCTGTCAGACAGATGCCAGACCCACAAAATTATAAACCAGTGAAGAGAGAGAGAGGAAGAATATGACGAACAGTACCTCAGTGGTATCGCTGGAGTTTAGTAAAGAGGGTGGGCAGTCCCATATAACCATTAGCTCGGAGGTTGGTCATGTACTTGTAAGATGAATGGAAGCGCAGGCAGAAGTAGATTACCTATATTTTTATTGACATCATGCATTCCCAAGGTGATCGATGACGTCGAAACTGAGACCGGTTATCAATAAACTTAACGGAAGACTCGTTGTGTCCTACACACAGGTTTTCCAGCAATGACATATATTGGGGGCCGTCCATTAATCACGTGAGGCTCGAAAAGGGAAGGGGGGCGGGTTGTAAGATTTATGTTTAATGTATTACCAAAGGGTAAGGGTTTAAAAAATATTAAAAATAACATCACGTTAGAATGGACGGCCCCTCATTATATTTCTTCGCTTTACATAAGAAACTGACACAACAGGGTTTTTACGCTTTTTTTTGTTGACGGTTCAAAACACAATAATATGTATTTACTGTTGTCGTTTATGTGTTCACAATGTATGTATTTCTGGTTAGCCAATATTTTGTGTGGTTTTAAATTAAACGTCACTTGACCGCAGATAGATAGCGAAGTAATATATATGTGTCACTAGTTTTTACCCACGGTTTTGCTCACCTACGTGCTAGAACTAGATTATTTATAAAAGGTAAAAGTGGAACCTTTTATGAAATGACTGGAGAATAATCTTTGAGGCAGTTGGTTCGATTTAGTTTATAGTCAGCGATGTGCGTATAAGGTTTATTATTAAGTGGCAGAACCTATTGTCATACAAAGGGCATAATGTTGTCAGTCATCGATATCAATATCTATCCACACATGTCTTTAAAAAAACTTGCGACATGCCACTGTGAGAATTCTTGCCCGGTCGCCGCACTACCGAGACGATATGCATATTTTTTCATTATTTCTAGGTATTTTACTAGCTGACCCGGCGAACTTTGTTTTGCCTCAGAAGAAATAAATGCGTAAAAATATCTTTTCGAAAATAAAACTAGACTAAGTTACTACTTATTACATCAACTACCTGCCAATAAAAGTCCCGTCAGAATAGGTGCAGCCGTTTCAGATATTAGACAAGACAAACCGACAGACAGACATTTTTTTTTATTATATTTTAGCGCATAAATTCCAGTAAGTATTATAAATGGGTTATTTCAAATATTACAAACAGACACTCTAATTTTATTTATAAATCTGTGTGGATTATGTTGCTTTTAAGTTTTTAAATAAATCCCGAGTGAGGTCGAATCATTAAAATATTTCACTATCGGTCTATTCTCTCTGCCTACTTGAACTATATGAGGAGACTTATAATTAAAAACCCACAGAAAAAACCCCATATAATATGATAATACAAGTTTTCCACGAATTTAAAAAAAAATGTATTAAATTAATTTGGATTTTTTCCTTGCGTTTCATGGTTTATTCACAGTACGAAATAAAAACAGTTTGTGTTGCTAAATCAGTACGGTGCCTCTGTTTAGAAGTTTTAAGGTTCGAAAATCTACATTCAAATTACAAGAACTTTTTTGAACATTACATAACTTAACTTTACGCCTTTTTCTACCCAATGGTGTAGGCAGTGGCTGTTAACCTTCGACTCGCCGTTATGTTTACCTTACAAATGGAATAGGTGGCGAACCTATTGCCATACCGGGCACAAAGTTTTCAGTCATCGATATTTATTACACATAACTTTCGAAATTAGTTTCGAAAAGTCATTGGTGTGAGCCAGGATTCGAACCCGCGACGCCTCTTTATTCAGAAGCGGGGTGCTCGACCACCGGACCGCCGAGAGAGACTATATATACACTTTTTTGAAGTTATGTGAGAATGTATTAATGTTTGAATGAACAAGGAAAAGTGTCATTGCCTTTATGCCTTTTTATGCTTTGGTCTGCCCTGTTTTATTTGTGTAGCAATTTAGGTACCTGGTTTTCTACGGCTTGTTTAATTAACGGAGATCTTGTGCGCAGAGGTATCTCTGATCATTAAATGCAATATTTTACAGAGCAACCTGAGTTCAGGAGTTAGGGGTCATTCAAGTATTACTTAAGCACTACAGGGGGGTGGGGGGTCTTTGCTTTGCTTATTTTTGATGACATGGGGGGTAGGGGGTGCAGATGATGATTACGTCATCAGTAGACATTCAATTTTATTAAAAAAACCTTAGACCAATCGTGCCAATGGTCTCTTGAAAATATTCTTTTTGAAAAATGATTACATATATGGGGGAGGGGGTAAGATTTGCTTACTTTTGCTGACAAGGGATAGGGATAAATAATTGTAATAAATCTGCTTACCTAATACTTGAATGGGCCCTTAATAGGATAGTGGAGTGGGCTCGGGACTGGGGTGATGAATGGGGGGAGAATGGGGAGTGGGCCTCCAGATGTCTCTCTGATCAAACGCAACACGGCTTAAGTAACTTTCCGTCGACTCTACTATTGTAGATTATAGCATAGCTTACTTATAGACATTTTGCAAATACATAATTTAAATTGCGTTTTATGATATGTAGGTAATATTGCAAAAATACGAGGTTGTTTCAATTTCGTGTATTCGTAATAATACAAATATCAGTTTTTTTTTTGTTACACAATAACCGGCTGTTGCTAATTCTATCTGAACGGTTTTCGCATGATACTTTAGCCTTCTTTTTATATTATTTTGTTAACTAATAAAAACTCATAATAACTCGCAATTTGGTTTGCGTGGAAATAATTTTTAACAAGAAGTAGTATCAGCATTACATAGTATTAAAACAAAGTAGCTTTCCTCTGTCTGTCCCCTTAAAAGTGTGCTAAAATTTTTGAAACTACGCTACAGTTTTTGATGCTCTTTTTTTAATAGATAAAGAAATAATTCATCTATAATGTAACGAGATTTAGCATTTTAATTGCAAACCTTAAGTGATAGATCAAAACAATGTACACCTTCTAAAAGTCTACAAAAAAGTCCGCGATGGTATACATATATCTCTTAGGGATAATCCACAAGGACCAATATAGTTTTTCTTAGGCGAAACGCAAAGTTCGCTGGTTTAACTAGTAGTTGATAAATAAGACGTCAATTATTATTTAAGTGGCTCATGCCGCGTTTAGTTCGGTGAGAGAGTTACCCGGAGGCCCAACCCCCTTCCCCATCCTTTCCTATCCCCTATCCCTTAAAGGTCGGCAACGCAACAGTAACACTATATGTGTTGCTGGTGTCCATGGGCGGCGTTGGTTGCTGAACATCAGGTGACACGCCTGCTCGTTTGCCCTCCTATCCCATAAAAGAAGTCTCTTAGTTTAGTGTCAGTGTGCCTTTAAAATTTTCCAATGCAATCTGTCTTTTTCAACTCTCCACCAGTTCGTCCCTGCTGTTAGTTTTATTTCGTCTTTTACGTTCCTTTCCTCTGTTTCTTTTACCATGGTAAAATGTAAATATACCATTTTTTTAATTACAACCCTGTTGCTAATTGTAATTCGGTTTTCGACTTTCGACAGACTTTCGACGTTAAGTGATGTTGTTATTATGTTAGAGACGGAATGCTTTTAACTTTTGATCTTTAACTTTACGCCATTAATGCAAATGAGAAGGCAGCGAGAATTATCTCAGTTTGTCAGTCTTTGTTTAATGTTATGTGTGAAATGTATGGCAATTGATTTTGCTTCATTTCCGACTGGAAACTTATCGGCGTTTAGAGTAAACAATTTGTAATATTAATTATTTTATTATTTATCGTGTTATGATAATTTATGTTTTTAAATATCACCATTGTGATGATATTTTGATATGAATTATTATTGTTATTAATAATAATCCTATTGTCTATGTTTATTTTTATTTTTTTAATTAGCGATCGCTGGCGTTTTGCAATTAAATTAGTTCCGGTATTAATATCTATATAAATTATAGGTTAATTATGTATTGCTTGCACTTCTAAACTGTTTTTCTCATTTAATTGGAGCGATTTGCTTATCGCGTTATAATTATCTAGGTCGGGTGTCCGATAGCAAATCGTAAGTATTATTGCAATAGTGTTATTAACGAGACATTCCTTTAATTAGATGTTATATTTATATTTAATTATATAATACATACATAACTTCATGCCAAATCCCTTGCGAGGTAGACATAAAGAACGGAGCCATAAGGCACGATTCTTACAAACTTAACTCGTTTCGTTGACTTTCATAACTCTTTTCATGTACGCGCGTAGATTTTTGAGGCTCCTAACATCACCTTCCTCCAGAAAACGTTCTATTTGGTCATGGAATGTGTGTCTTGGCCGTCCTCGACTCCTACATGCATCCGCTTTTGCATTGTATATCTGCTTAGTCAATCTGGCATCGTCCAGTATTTCTACATGTCCGAACCATCGGAGCATGTCCTTGAGCATGTACTTTACACGGATAATTATATAAATTAATACCAAAACTAAGAAAAAATATATATGCAAAAAAAAAGGGATGAGGCAAGATTGACTAACCAGATGTACAGTACAAAAGCGGAAGGATGTAGGTGTCGAGGATGGCCACAACACACTTTACATGACCAGATCGATAGTTTAGTTTAGTTTTTTGCGGAAGGTGATGCCATGAGGCTTAAAAACCGACCAACGTCGTACACATATAAGAGTGATGGAAGTCGAAGAGGTCTGTAAGAATTGTGCCTTATGATGCACTGTTTTCTATGTCTATTCCTTCAAGTGCGTAGCGTGAAGATATATGTATGTAATACCAGAATTGGGGAAACCATCTAGAGATGCATATTTCGGTAAGAATCTTTTCAGAATTTATGTGTGATATAAAATATCATTGACAGATAAAATTCCATCACCTGTTACTAAATTGAGGACGAACAAATTCGATTGTAAAATCGATTCGCTATCTTGAGTATTTATCGATTACCAAACGAATCTACACTTAATATTTAGATAATGTGAACGAATTAGGAAACTTGAAGACGCGCGTAAAGTAATCTTGTATTGGATTATTATTTACGATCGGATAGTTCGAAGGCTTTTGCCTTTTAATTGCCCTCGAATTAAATTGTTTTTATTTTTGCCGGTTTAGAGGCCTGCGAATTTTAAAGAGGTCTATATTAACGTTTTAACAGTGGTAGAGCCAAGCAGTTCGCTGCATGAATGGGCCGGCTCGACCTGTGAAATACCACGACCTCTCAGAAGATCGACGCAAAGTGGCTCATGCCGCGTTTCGTTCGGTGAGAGAGGTACTCGAAGGCCCACCCCCATTCCCCATCCTTCCCTATCCCATATCCCTTAAACTTCGGCAACGCAACAGTAACACTATATGTTGCTAGTGTCCATGGCCGGCGTTGGTTGCTTACCATCAGGTGACACGCCTGCTCGTTTACCCTCCTATCCCATAAAAAAACGTTAAAAATATTTGCAATGTCTCCATAATAAGTTACTATTGTTCACTTGTACGACTGTTCTCGTCCGCAGCTCCGCCAAGGGATGGCATTCATTTGCTACTTCCGGTAGCTACTTCGTTCTTGCAGGAAGCTTAATGCCAAACAGAGAGAAGTCGAGGTCGTTGGCTTCTTTAATTGATGTAAAGGCAATTATTATAGGTTACTTTGCTGTCCTTTTGCATCCATTTAGCAACCAACCAAACGATTCCGATATTTTTTTAAATTATCGACCAGGTACTTAAAACCTTGACCCTTTTTGTAGAAGGGAAATAATCATATCATATACGTAAATCAAAATGTATAAATATAAATACCATCAGAATTCCCACTTTTTAGGAAAGGGGAGACCGCATGTTTGGGAGTAATTCTGAACTGGTCCATATTGCGATAACACGGGACGCATGAGACTTGTCTGACTTGACTTGGCGAATTAACTTAAAAATTGTTTCAAAAATTTGCGACTTTTTATATACCTCTAAAAATCATCTTAACCCAGGAGAGACTATTTCTAGGTGTTTGGTACCGGCTTGAGGGAGAGCTGGTGGAACATGACTTCTGTTCACTCACCACCTTCCACTGCCGCAACCCTGTCTGTGAAACACAATATTCTTGATGGGCCCTAGACTTGTAGAAATTAATCACTCTATCTACTCTATTACAGTGTATTTATGAACTGACGGACATAAATGAATAATTACCCGCTAGATAATAATTTATGTCACGCACAGTCAACCATGGAACCTGTAATTTCACCACACCAAGGACAGTCGACTGATTTTACAATATACTATAGAATAAAGTTTTAATGTATTGACCTTCAGAAAGAATTAGTACGATCAGATTCATCATCAGCCTATTGAAGTCCATTGCTGGAGATAGGCCTCTCCCAATCAATGTGCGCCACAACATCCGATTCTCTGCCTTCCGTATCCAGTCTTTTTCGAGCAGCCTTTCTGAGTTGGCGTCCTACGCTACGCTTACCAAGTCGCAGTTTCCTCTATGACCTTCTTGCTACTTATCTACCATCTTCTTTCCTTCTTTCCATTTTTCTTTCCATCTTTCCTTCGGCAGCAGTCCATTGCCATTTGAGCGAGCTTATTCTACGAGCTATGTCGGTTACCCCAGTTCTCTGGCGGATATACTCATTCCTGAGTCTATCTTTCGGAGATACCCCGAGCATAGCTCGCTCCATAGCTCGCTGAGCAACTTTAAATTTGTAGACTAGCCCTGCTGTGTCCACGTTTCGGCACCGTAGGTCATTACCGGTAAGACGCACTGGTCAAAGACTTTGGTACATTGATTGAATTTCCATTTTCACGAGATAGTTAGTTTATAGATTATTATTATTACTTATAGCTTAATTATCATCAAAGAAAAGAGGAGTAGTATGTCTCAGAAAATCGATCGCGTTGAATGTTATTGAAATAGTATCGATTTATATCTATAGACGAAATATACAAAAAAGGCTTTTCTAAATAAGACCTTGAATAGAGTTGCGATACTATTGACATTGTTTTTAGTAGTATACTAAAATACTATATATACTCATATGTATACTCATTACTCAATAAGGTAATAAATATCTTTCATCATTACACATCGCGGTATTAGCCATTTTGTTATAGAAATATTATGTATAATTCTCTTCGCCAGGACCTCCGGCATGGAGGGGAGCATCACCGTGAACGGCATGGAACGCAACTTGTCCAGTTTCCGCAAGTTGTCATGCTACATCATGCAGGACAACCAATTGCACGGGAATCTGACTGTGGAAGAGGCAATGGCTGTGGCCACCGCGTTGAAATTGCCATCTGTTACCAGCAGCCGTGACAAGGAGGAAGTGGTACGTGGTTATCGCTTTTTATGGGATAGGGGGCAAAGGAGCCGGCGTTTCATCCGATGGCAAGCAACAAAAGCCGCCCATACACACCTGAACACAGTTTTAGAGTTGCGTCCCCGCCCCTTAAAATGGGATATAGAAGGGGTCAGAAGTGGTATGGCAACGGGAGAGGACAAAGGGCTGGGTCTATGGATACCTCTCTCACCGAGCGAAACGTGGAATGAGCCACTTTACGTCAATATTCTGAGAGGTCGTGGTATGTCACCAGTGAAAAGTGTGTCCTAATGTTTTACAAGCATAAGCACTTGGCAGACATCTGATTGAAACGTTTACAGCTTCGAATCCAGACACACAATGGTGTGTATCTTATCAATGGTATGATCATCCTTATGTGTGATAAATATCGATGACTAACAAAATTATTGTGCTCGTGGTTAGAAGGTTATGTATATAACTTCACGCCTTTTTCTACCCGAAGATGTAGGCTGCGGCTGTTGAGCCTCGTCTCGCCGTTATATTTACCTACGTCCCAAATGGAATTGGTGGCATTCCTATTGCCATAACATAACTTCACGCTTTTTGTTAGCCGAAGGTGTAGGCAGCGGCTGTTAAGCCTCGTCTCGCCGTTATGTTTACGTCCCAAATGGAATAGGTTGCCTATTGCCATACCGGGCTCAAAGTTTTCGGTCATCGATATTTATCACACATAACTTTCGAAAAGTCATTAGTGTGAGCCAGGATTCGAAACCGCGACATCTTGCTTCAGAAGTGTGTGCTCGACCACTGGACCACCGACACTCTGGTTACGGGTTACACCACCATTTATCAGCTTTTGTAATAATAAATTATCAATACCCATTTTATAATGACCGTTGATGATGGGTATTTTTTGTTTCAAATGCATTAATGGTAAGTGACTCATAAAATGAGATAACCAGTTGGATTGATCGATTGTGATGATGAAGTCACATTTTTTTATTACAGATTCAAGAGATCCTCGAGACCCTGGGTCTGTCTGAGCACCACAAGACAATGACATCGAATTTGTCAGGAGGACAGAAAAAGCGTCTGTCGATTGCCCTCGAGTTGGTTAACAATCCACCTATCATGTTCTTTGACGAGCCCACATCAGGGCTGGACAGTTCTTCTTGTTTCCAATGTATATCGCTGCTGAAGACCTTGGCGAGGGGTGGCAGGACTATCATTTGCACTATACATCAACCTTCGGCCAGGTTGTTTGAAATGTTTGATCATTTGTATACGTTGGCGGATGGGCAGTGCGTATACCAGGGCAGCACAGGGAGACTGGGTAAGGATTTTTTTATTTATTCAAATTTTCCTTATAGACGTAACTATAGAGTTTGTCGTGTTAGAAATAACGGAATGATAATTGTTGGCAACACGAGAAGAATCAGGCAATAATTAACTCATGTGCCAAATACTCTCTTTTCCGTAGACAACTATAATTTCGGTGTAGAAATTATTAAATATAAATAATGCAACAAAACTAAGTCTTAACGTTACTGACTCCTTATCTACATGCAAGTTTATTATTGTTAACTTAAAAAAACTTTTTGAAATCCAAATGTTTTATTTCAAAGAAGCATCGCCTGCTTAATTACAAAAAACATTATGTACAATTAAAACGAGTACAATATTGAAAAGAAAAAAAAAACTCGTCGACACAAAAAATAATTAACAAAAAAACGTTAAATGCTTATTTTTACCCGACTGCGTCAAGAGAAGAATTATATTATTAATTTGTTGCTGAGCAACTTGTCTCGGTGGTCCAGTGGTCGAGCACTCGTTTCTGAATCCGGAAGTCGCGGGTTCGAATCCTGATACTGGCTCACACCATTGACTTTCGAAAGTTATGTGTGATAAATATAATTTCATATGTTCGCCACCTATTCCATTTGGGTTAACATAATGGCGAGACAAGGCTTAACAGCCGCTGCCTACACCTTTGGGTAACAAAGGCGTGAAGTCTTGCTAAGCTTTGGTAACTGATGGATAGTAGGTACTGTGCATTGTGCTGGACAAGTAGGTTTTTCTATATATGCAATCTATTAAAATTGTAATAAAATCGTATTACATTGAAGATAATGTATGTGGGGTTGAATTTAATTATCAAAACTACGGAAACCGACACAACCGGTTCTAAAATGTTCGTGTCTGTATGTTTGTAATGGATCACGTAAAATCTACTGCATTGTTTTCAATTAGATTTTTGTATAGCAACAGCTCCAAATTAAAATTTAGACAACTTTTGACCGCTGCAATTGAGTTTGGCAAAAAAAATGAAATAGAAAATAATAAAAACTAGTCTCTTGGTTATTGTAACTGATGGAATATTTTTTATCCTTATACTTTAAAATGTATGTAATGTAATTTAATTGTTCTTGTCAGTGGAATGGCTGGGCAGTCTCAATCTGCCGTGTCCGTCGTACCATAACCCTGCCTCGTTCATCATCGAGGTGTCGTGCGGAGAATACGGAGATAACACCGGGAAATTGGTCCGGGCTATCAACAATGGCAAGAACGATATCAGGTAAAACTGCTCAATTACAAAACTGATAAATTAACATATAATTCACGGGAATATACCATTTATTTTACGGGATAGTCGAAGAAATGAGTTAGCAGGTCACCTGGTGGTAAGAGACTGGCGCCATCCATGGATGCCTGCAGAACAGATAGTGTTAGGATACCGACCTTTAGTAGTAGGATGGGAAAGAAGGAAGGGGGTTGGGCCATAGGATACTTCTATGACCGAAGGAAACGCGGTATGAAGTACTTTACGTTGATATTCTGAGAGGCCGTGGTAGAGCCTGCGTGGTAGGCTCTACCACTGTAGATTGTGTATGTTGGAATGTTTGATTAATTATATAATATTGCGTTTCGCCAGGAACGGAATGCCTTTCCCGCAGAGCCAGGTGCCCGACTACAACAACAAGTTGGCCATGGAGGAGTCACTGAACAAGGAATGGAATAAGAATGATCTGTCACAATTACAAGAGAAGTTCCAGGACGCTTCGAATGTCACCAACGGCAATGGAAACCTTCACAATGGCATCTTGCAGTACGCAGCCAGTGAAATCGCTAAAGGTACGTCATATTTCTTCTCATACTCTAACTCTCTTTTTGAAAGACAGAGAGTAGGACTGTGGATTTTTCTTTCTATTGCAATAATGTGTTGTTGACTGCCTTATAAAACTTATACAGTCCATATACCAGCTATAAATATGACATATTTTTGACTTTCAAAAATCTGGACGACCTTAACTCTCGAAGGTAAAGAGTTAGAAAAAGTAGTTTTTGTTAATAGATAATTATCACACATAACTTTCTAAAAGTAATTCGTATATTTATGGATTCGAATCCGAGGCCTTCTAAAGCCATGCAAAATTACAATGCTATTGAAGAAATATATAACACAGTAAATGGTTACACAAAGAGTTGATAACATACCCCGGGGTACTTTGGACTTTGTTTTGTTTCGCAAGATGGCGTACGGCATTAGTGTTTATATTAATATCAATTTATTGCTATGTGGTAATTATATTCTTTACTCATCTTGTTTATTTTTTGACAATGTATTAAAACATATACATTTGTGGTTATCTATTGATTGAAGCAAAATTAAATCAATATTAAGCATATTACGAACATAGATTTATTTCGCTGACTCTATTAATAAATGAGCTACTGCGCTGCCTCACCTCAATCATTAAAGGTGTGAAGATACAAATGAATTGTCTATCAAATGCCACAGTGTATCGTGCCTACAAACAGTTTTAAAAATAAAGCATCGAGGTATCCGGCTCGAGTAGGACTAGTAATATAGAATTATTCGGCAAAGGAAGGACCATAGTATCTAGAACAAACCTGTCGTTCAAGTAAAGTCGTTTGTTTCTCCTTAGACTTTGATACCCTTTTTTATGTGTGTGTGTGTTTAACAAACACTTAATAATACAATTATTATTATAATTTTATCGCGGCACCTTGACATCTGAACTGCTAATATCGTGACGTCATCACCTTGTATTTATACTACTAGATACCAATTACCCGCCAAGAACAACTATGTATACAACGCAAACGTTTAACTTATGGTTTGTACAATAAATAAATATTGGCGTTTGTATGAATCTGAGAATTCATCATTGTTATCATCTTTCGTTTGAAAAAAATATACACTTGTAAATATTTTTTTTCCGTGCGCGCGCCTCATTTCCTCTGAAGGCGGCGTACGTTTGAGGTTATTAAACTTGTTGTTTTTTTCACGTCAACCTCGTTTAACGCGTTCTCTGATGCGTTCTTTCATGCCCCATATACACCGCTACTATGTACGGACTAGACGTTTGAATTTTAGAGAACAATGACTCCTCTTTAAGACTAGTTGACCCAGCGAAGTTTATTTTGCCTTGGGAGCAAGAAACAAAGGTTTTTTTTTCTAAAAAATTAGTAGCCTAAGTTACTCCTTACTACATCAGCTACTTGTCGATTAGACATACAGACTCAAAAAATGTAAATGCTTGAGTTATGGAAACTAGATAACGGATATTAATACAAATACTTTTCGTTTGTCAATACATATATATAATACGTAGAAAAACACCCAGACGCCGTAAAAACATTCATCATAAATATTTGTACTCGGGTGGGGGTTAAAACGCTGACCTCGATTCCACAGTCCGTTGTTCTACTAGTGCACCACGAGGTTGGTGAAAAAAGAAACATGATAAAAGTAATTTTTGCAAAATATAGTTCAGCTCTAAGAAACGGAAAATATAATACGTAAGATGCAATAGTTTTAGAATATCGCTGATCAGCCAGTATTCCCCACAGGAGATCCTATGGTTGTACAAATGGACACAGATAAACAGGACAACGTGGATGTGGCGCTTCTCGGCGGTGATGCGTCTCCGCGGAGATATGCCACATCAGAGTTCACGCAGTTCTGGGTGGTGCTGAAGAGAACGCTCCTGTTCAGCAGAAGAGACTGGGTAAATATATTTCACCAATTCTCGTAGGCATGGTTCAACTCTTTGCATCAACAACACTACCAGGATCGTCTTCTGTATATTGAAATAGAAATCATCGAGATCATTGACCTTAATCCTGGTGGTTTCTGTGCGCGTGCATGAAAAGAGTCAACGAAGCGAGTGAGGTGTGTAAGTCTAGTGCCTCATGGCGCTCCGTTCTTCTGCCTACCCCTCGAGGAATTTGGCGTGAAGTTATGTATGTATGTATGTTTCTTTCTGTAATATCATAATTTCCTGGACACTATACACACAACGCCCTCTAGTTTTCCATGCTCGCCAAATCGCCCGACCAAATCCTCAATCCCCAACTCAGAAGTCGGTTGTTGTACCCATGCTGCAGTATCAAAGAGCCTCTTTACCCTAGTACTCTAGATGGAGGGTCGTGTTTATGTCAGGATGTATATCCTTATCTGATACGCTCTATAGCCTGAAAAACTATAAAATTTCAAACGAATTTCAGACCCTCATGTACCTGCGTCTCTTCGCGCACATCCTGGTCGGTTTCCTGATCGGCGCCCTGTACTACGACATCGGTGACGACGGCTCTAAGGTGCTCTCCAACCTCGGCTTCTTGTTCTTCAACATGCTGTTCCTCATGTACACTTCCATGACAATCACTATACTTAGTTGTGAGTAAAAACAGCAGTTTTTTAATCATAATTGTTAGTATATTCTTCATGAACTAATATGAGGTCTAACAGTGGGGTAGCAATGATATCATATTTTTAAAAATAATATCTGAGGCCAAACGAGGATGCGTGTCACCTGGTGGTAAGCAACTACCCTACATGGACAACTGTGAGACAGATAGTTTTATAGTTGCACTGCCGGCCTTTTAGAGGGTAGGCTGGGAAGGAAGGTGAAAGAGGGGTGGGCTTCCGGATACCTCTCTTACCGAACGAAACACGACATGGGCCACTTTACTTCGATATGGAGGTGGTATTTCACCGCTCGAGCCGGCCCATTCAGGCAACGAACTGTGAAGCTCTACCACTGTCAAAAATATCCTAGCAAAGGAATTGTTTCTGAAAGACGGCATGCAATAGGCCGTCCCTTTTGGATGGTAGTTTAGTGTGGGAGATATGGACAAATTTTTTTTCTTGTTCTCTGTGTTCCTTTAATGACGTCGATATTTATTTTCAAATATATGGACACAAATTTTCTAATGACATATTAAAATACGTATATGTTATTAATATAAAGCTTGTATTTCCAGTTCCACTTGAGATGCCTGTCCTGGTGAAGGAACACTTCAATCGTTGGTACTCGTTGCGGTCGTATTACTTAGCTATCACGATATCGGATATACCCTTTCAGGTAATTATTATTTATTTACATAGCTTCACGCCTTTTACTGCCCCAAGGTGTAGGCAGCGGCGCTTTAAGCCTTGACTCGCGCCTTGGTCGCAGAAATAGACGGACGTTGTGAAAAAAAAATTGGCGTATGTTCTGTATATATATATATCAATACTACAAACAGACACTTGAATTTTATTTATATGTATAGATGCATATGTGCCCTGATTTTATAATAATGTAAAGATATATGAATGTGTGTATTGTGCGCAGGCTGTGTTCTGCGTGATCTACGTGGTGATAGTGTACCTGCTGACGTCCCAGCCGGCCGTGTGGTTCCGCTTCTCCATGTTCCTGTCGTCGTGCCTGCTCATCTCCTTCGTGGCGCAGAGCGTGGGGCTCGTGGTGGGGGCCGCCATGAACGTGCAGGTCGATACTCACCCAACACATTATGAATGTTTTATAACATAACTTCACGCCTTTTTCTACCCGAAGGTGTAGGCAGTGGCTGTTAAGCCTCGACTCGCCGTTACGTTTTCGGCCCAAATGGAATAGGTGGCGAACCTATTGCCATACCGGGCACAAAGTTTTTAGTCATCGATATTTATCACACATACATTTAAAATTAACTCAGAAACCCGCGACCTATGGATTCAGAAGCGGGGTGCTCGACCACCGGACCACCAAGATAAATGAATGTTTAAAATAGCTTTATTTTGCGTATATCTTCATAGACACTTAAAAGTCATCAATAAATACAATACTAAGATTATATATTATTATTCACGAGGGCTTGATGAAAGTGCCCCCGTGGAACAAGAAAAATGGACACAATCGCCACGAGCGTTCTGATTCCGAGTGTAGGGGCTATCATGAGAAGAGTTGGGCGAGAAATTCATTTATCATCATATCTTTTTTTTAATATCTCGTTGAACTAACCATGATATTGTACTGTTCAGAACGGTGTGTTCTTGGCGCCGGTGATGTCAGTGCCGTTCCTGCTGTTCAGCGGGTTCTTCGTGTCGTTCAACGCCATCCCGGTGTACCTCCGCTGGATCACCTACCTGTCCTACATCCGCTACGGGTTCGAGGGCACCGCGCTCGCCACCTACTCCTTTGACAGGCCCAAGCTCAAGTGTCATCAGGTAATATACTCACCTACATAATATAATTTTACACCTTTTTCTACCCGAAAGTGTAGGTAGCGGCTGTTAAGCCTCATCTCGCCGAATCGTTATGTTACGCATAATGGAATAGATGGAAAACCCATAGCCATACACCGGGCACGAAGTTGTCAGTATTTATCACACATTACTTCCGAAAAGAATTCCGATAAATCATTAGTGTGAACCTGGAATGGAGCCCGCGACTTCTGAATCAGAAGCGGGGAACATTGTATTGATTTTACTAACCCTTGCCATGGCAGCTCGTCGGCAGGTTTTGCAGGATTTTTTCGCATGACATCATCATCATCTTCCTGCCCTTCTCCCATCATTTGGTGTCGGCACATCAGGTTTTTCTTTTCCATGCTTCCCTATCATTCACTTCTTCCACCGCAACACCATTCCTAGTCATATCATCTTTCACACAATTCATCCATGTTTTCTTCGATTTTTTCGCATGACTTATTTAGTCTGATATTTTCTCGAAGTCAGGTATCGAATAATGTATCGTTTTGTTTATCCCCAGGTATACTGCCACTTCAAGGATCCCACCACGACACTTGAAGAGCTGGACATGATTGACGCTGACTTCACGCTAGACATCGCAGCCCTGTGCCTCATCTTTGTGGTGCTGCGTATGGCGGCCTTCGTCTTCCTGCGTTGGAAACTCAAATCTAACTGATGACAAAAAAAAACTTTATTCTGACAACCCTATTCGACGGGGTGTAAATTAAAATGACATAACTGGCGTCCGAAGTACTATTTTTCCGCTTCAGTGTTAAATAAATTAATGAATTCTCGGAATTTTTTTTTGTAATTTATTCGTAAAATATTTGAATGAGGTAACAGGTAGATAATATTTGTTTGATATTTTTTTTATATGCCATTAATTTATATTTAAAAAAATAAATAAAAAGGAATTGCGTCAAAATTGTCGAGTTTTACGATCGTCCATTAGACATTATTGTCTATTAAATAATTCCTAAGAAATGTGATATCTTGTTATGTGATATACAAACAAAAAGTTACAAAAACAAATATTGTATATAACTCTATATATATGTTTTATAGTATAATAAATACAATTATATTATAATTAAAAACAATCATTATTTTTTTAGCGATTATTCTCTTGTTCACTGCTGGATTAATACCAGTCCCAGACGTCACAATCAATCGGCTATTTTTGACAATCGATTGATAAACCTCGAATTTGATTAGCTAATCTAATTGTGTACTGTGAGGCTGGCATGAAACATGTTTTTTTTATATATATTTACAAATTCTTGTTTGTCTTGAATTAATCTCGTGAAGTTCGAAAGTGGGGGGAAGGGATATATTTCGGAAAATGTTTTAAAGAAATGTCTAATTGTCTAATGGGGGGCGGAACGGACGCGTATTTACTTTATATACCTAAGTTATAAATAAATGTATTTAAAGATTATTATTTAAGTTAAATATTCTTTTAAACAGACAATAAAATGTGACAATGACAGAAAAAAAATGTTTGTGGCTCTATGGCGTTATTTAGTGTCACAAAGATCTGATGTATCCCGAAAAAAATGTAGCGGAGGTGACATTAAAACATATCTATATTAAATATATAAAAATTGTTGGTTTGTATGTAATAAGAATGAATCAAATTTGAGAGCCACTGCGGTTATCGGAGAAAAAAACCAATTTCATATTATATCCTATAATATTACTACTAAACAGATAGTTGTCATCAATTGTGTTGGAGAAAAAAATGGCAGTTTCCGGTTGCTAACATATTTATGTATCTACAAATAATAAATTAATTCTGATTTTGCTCATCTATTATATTAATAATATATTAATATATCTTGCCTTTAAGTTTCATATCTGAGATAGACATAAGTGTATAGTGCCTTTGGTAATGGTTTAAAAAAAATGTATAAATTAAGATTTAGCTAATTTAAGACTGCTGCTGTTATTTACAGTGAAGAAGAATTTACAGAAAAAAAAATATTTTGGGTTCCTTCTCTTCTTAACTTCTTAAAGAGCCAATAACTTCCCTCAAGTACAGATTCATGTGTCAATTAGTTTGAAAAGTTTCTTCAAAATATTTATTAAGAATGAAAACTGTTTTATTCTTGGTCACTGCACTAAATTTAATGACGTTCACATATTGTAAAATTTTGATGAAGTATCTGCTTAGTCGCTCGT
This sequence comes from Euproctis similis, assembly GCA_905147225.2. NCBI lineage: Eukaryota > Metazoa > Arthropoda > Insecta > Lepidoptera > Erebidae > Euproctis > Euproctis similis. The sequence goes on from LR990114.1 coordinate 6,685,541, forward strand.
AAGAAATATATAAGAAAGAGAGGGAACAACATACGACTGACTTTTATGAAACGCCGGATTCCTACTTCTGCCGAAGTGTTCATTATTTTTGACTTCTTTCAAGATAAATTACTTGACCCATATTGAGGGTATTACAGGTTGAGAATTAAAAAAATAATTAGTTAAAAAAAAATGTTACTAGGCTGTTCTTGTCAATTTATTCCAATAAAAAAAAAATATAAATTTGGTCTATGTAAAGGTATTTTTTTGGACCAATATTATAACAAATATTATATGTATAGATTAAATATAAATAATATGTTCATATTGTGGTTAATTATAAATTGAGTGTTTTTATACTTATATATTTTATAATAAATGGTTTCAGATGTATTGTTGTTTTCTTCTTTTAGCTTATAATTTTTTTCTTTATTGGATAGGAGGGCAAACGAGCAGGCGTGTCACCTGATGGTAAGTGACCAGCGCCGCCCATGGACATCTGCTGCACATATAGTGTTACAGTTGCGTTGCCGACCTTTAAGGGACTAGGATAGGACAGGATGGCGAAGGGGGGTGGGCCTCCGTGTACCTCTCATCGAACGAAACGCGGCATGAGCAACTTTACGTCGTCTTCTGTGAGGTCGTGGTATTTAACCGGTCGAGCCTGCCCATTCAGGCAGCGAAATGCTTGGCTCTACCACTGTTAAAACGTTGTTTGCCCGCTTAAATGCCCAACCGATTGTAATTGTTTTTTGCACACTAGCGAATTTTTTATTCAATTGAGGGCCATGTGAAGTGAAAAAAAGGAAATCCTTAAAAAAAACTGATCCATCCTTGATTACATAGGGGCATAAAAATAATTTACCATCGACTCAGACTTTATTCATCCAAAATATAGGACAGGCGGTCAAGCCGTTTCGGTGGAGCTCCGGTCTTTGAGAATATAGATGTAAAGTGGCTAATAGCGCGTTTCGTTCGGTAAAGAGTTATCGGGAGGCCTATCCGCATTCACCCCTCCTTCCCATCCAACTTAGAAAAAAAAACTAAAGCCCGGCAACGTTGTGTAATTTGTGTTACAGGTGTTGATGGGCCGAGAGAATTTTAATAAATTATCTTAGTCTAAAGTTATCTTGAGAATGGGGTCTTTCAAAAGGATTTCTTAAGTAGTAAGTAGTGTCTATATCTAGGCAATAAATAAATGAATAGACACTGATGCAAGAAAAGTTAATTTTATTGTTTATCATCGATATCTGTACACATTCAACACAATAACGACTTGAAGTTTAAACCAATACCATCTAATACATTGCTTAAGCACTAAGTGGTTAATAATATTGGGAATGCAATCTTTCATTTACGAACGAAATAAGCATACGCTTTTTACGAGTTTCTAGTACATAAAATATATAAACTTTTATTACCTATTCTATGATTTTTTAATGCCATCTAAATTATAAATCAACAAAAATATTAGCGTAGCACCAGAAACCGACGCGAATGCACGATGAGATGCATGATTGTATAAGGCGAATAAAGCGTGTCAGGATTGTAGCAAAATTGTGGAAAACCAAAGCCTCTGCTTACCCCTGTTAGATACAAGCGTTAACTCATGAATCTACCTAAGTCAGTAGGTATTCTATATAAATATCAATTGTAAAAACAGTACTATATCATCTATATCTCACAAGTTTGAACGATGTCTTTGTGAGTGAATCACGAGTTCGAACACAAAAGTTATTGTCGACAATAAGCATCCCAAAGCGTACACTTGCCAAGGAAAAACAAATCTAGACCCTAATTCTTTTTGATAAAACTTAAATTTAATGCTCTGCAGGAAGTATTGATCGCGAAGATTCTTTTCTGCCAACCCATTCTCCCTCATGTGAAACATATTAATTAACATTCTGTGGGTAACGGGAAAACCTTTGTAAAAGTAATAACTCAATATAAACTTTGCATATGGTTTCTCGAAGTAATATATCAAAGGATCACCCCATTTATCGTTGAACGCCTGTTTATTATATTGGTAGAAATAACTCGGTATCAGAGCGAACATATTGTTATTTTTGCTCACTAATTTCATACCTTCAATTATATCATCGCAAGTTATATCATTGATTTTGTTATCATTAAATCGTTCTATTTCATCTAACTCTGTATATAGATAGTTAGCTAAAACTGTAGCTACACACGGTCTCAGATTAAATCTTTCCATGTCATATTCATCTTCTATTTGGTATTCTTGGACTGGATTGGTTGTTAAACTAACAAGACTGGATTGATAAAACGTGTTGATCAAATATGCAAACCATACCCACATTAGAAGAACACATTTGATACTCATAGTTGTATTAAAAACACGGCCATGTAGCAATAGATTATCAAGCAATGCTAACATTACAGCGCCTTTATCTTTTGATTTGAGCAGATATACCATTACAGCGGAATAAAATAAGAGAGCTATCATCACCAGTATCCAAACAAGTAGATCAAATTCCAGATATATATTTTTCCAGTTGGGAACAAGTGACGCTTTCTGTACAGCGAATCTTAATTCATCTACATAATCATGATATCCGCAGACTATTGAAAAAGCTGCTGCACGGGACGCTATCAACATCATAGCCCCGAATATGACGTCTGTTTTATTATTCTGCAAAATATCCATTGGACCGATAACTGTCATGTTAGATGTGACCGTTGTGAAGATTCCGGAGAAATTGTAATCATATTCAATTTTAAATCCATCTGTTTCGCTGACCGTATTCAGAATGTATTGTTCTACACCAGTTATTCTATTTTTGAATTCGTTTTGTGATGGATCAATGGCAAAAGGTGGATTATGTGCAACTGTTGCACGAAACGTACAATTTCTAAGTCCTGTGATCAGTTTATCTGGATACAGATCTTCTTTAGTCTCTGAACACAATCCGTAATTAATGATATTATTATAGTATCTACCGCATGCGTAATTATCGTAAGGATTGTAAGTATAGAGATAGGTGTTATCAGTACCGTTGATTAATACTACGTCTTTAACGTGAACATCCAAGAATTCATCAAAGATTTGCCTCAATTCAAATTCTTGTAATGATTTTATTATGATCAAAAATCTTGCATACGGATTCCACAACGGTTCTCTTGTCAGACTTCTGAAACTTTTCTTAAAGGTCTCCACGTTCAGTGAGTATAGTAGATATGCAAAGTTCGGAGCAAACATTTGATGCGTAGATTCTCTGGTGATAAATGAAAAATGCAACTTTGAATGTGTGATTGCCATAAGTTCTTGGTCATCAGGGGTCATCGAGACATAAGTGATCTGGTTTTCTTCAGAGAAGTATTTGTCAAGTATACCGATAGTACAGTCCATCATAGACTGAGACTCGCGCTGGTTGTGGAGAATCAGCAAATTTTGACATTGAACAGCAAAATTCAGTAAAATAGTAACGAAGCAAGTTATAAGCATTTTGTGGTTCCTACTCCTTCAACTCATTTGTTAGAAATGACTTGTATCAAAAACAATTTAGGTAATATAATTTTATTATGTCTTATTTCTTTGGCTTTAATAATGGATGTTAGTATTATGAAGGCATAATGATGGTGTAGAGACTTTATTTGATTAGTTGTAACAGATATTTGCTTTTGAATTAGATATGTTGGCTGAGTTTGTTTTACATTAGCTGTGGGCTTGTTTATTACAATCATTATTAGTTGTCATTATCATTATCAGTTATTTAATTTATTCTTTTTCGTCATAAAAATGTCTTAATTAGATCCTTCTTTTTGGTCTAAATTATTTTCTTTCAAGAAATTAGATAGGTAACTATTGATAGGTAGAAGCTCGGCCGATGTCACAAGTGCCTGCCTGTGCTGGTAAAGCTGGGTATAGGAAGTAAAAGAAAATAATTCAATGCAAATTAAACTAAATGCATCAAAAGTATTACGTTTATTTAATCTATTTATGTATTCATAATTTATAGATTTTGTTTCATTAGACGAAAAACCACAATGCTTAATAACCTGTCCAATATAGGTAGATAGGCCTATTAATATAAGGCACTTAGTCAAATTAAATATCATTATTTAATTATTATAAAACAATTTAAAATATCACAATATTGCAATTGTCTTTTTTTCCAATTAATTAATTAACGTTGAATAATATAAATATATTATTAAGATACCTAAAGTAATTAATTTTAACTTGAATTACAGTTCACAGTATGTTCAAATATGTTCACATAGATGTACATTACTAAATAATATTTCCAAAATAAAAACGATTGTGGAGATAAAGCATCCCGGAATGAAAAGACGCCACGGTGAAGTGAAGCGTGTTTCAAATCCCCTTTCAGAGAATTTCCTCTTCAGACTTTGTCTATAGTAGTGATCACCAAGCCTTTTCTCTGCTAATCCACTTTCTCTCATACGTAACGCGTTCAACTGAAGGCTTCGCGTTATAGGAAAACCTTTGTAGAAATAGAAACCAAACAAAAATTTTGCATACGGCTTCTCAAAACTATATAACAAAGGTTCTCCCCAATTGTCACTGTAAGTGTCCTCGTTATATAAATATACGTAGCTTGGTATAATTGTATACATATCTTCATTATTAATTATTGTATTAATTGATTCATTGGTATTTTGACATCCTTGGTCTTTAAACTCCCATTTACCATCATCACTGTCAAATTTGTCATTTTCGGTGAACAGATATTTTCGTAAACCTTGACCGAAACAGGATTTCATATTATATTTATTTAAATCTTCTTCCATTGACACCTGAAAATCGAAACTCGGTTCTGTTGTGAGACTGAAAAGATTCGCTTGATAGAATGTATTGATCAGGTAAGCGAACCAAACCCACAGCAACAGGACAAGCCGTACTGAGAAACGAGTGCGAATATCTTGACCGTGTAGCAGTAAATTGTCAAAAAGTCTCAAAAATATTGCTCCTCTATCTTTAGAATGCAACAACATGATAATAATGATTGAGAAAATAATATAACATACAAACAGTAAAACCCATACATCCAATTCGAACTCTAGATAAATATAATACCATGTTGGAACCAACATTGAACGTTTCACAACGAATCTTAACTCGTCTACATAATCAAGATAACCATATAGATAGCTAAAGGCTTCCACTCTTGACGAAACCAAACGTATTGCACCTAACGCAATATCAGAATCACCATTCTGCAACATTTTCATGGGACCAAATACTGTCATGTTGGAAGCAACTATTGAATATTCTTCTGAATCATAATTGTAAATGAAATTCACTGTAAATTGTTCTTTCTCCGCTAGTATGTTAAGTATATATTCCTCTGTGCCTAACAAACTAATTTTATCTTCTGACTTCTGTGGATCTACGCTGTAAGGCGGTCGGTGTGCTAAAGTTGCAGTGAAGTTACAATTTCTAAGTCCAGTAACAAGTTTGTTTGGATACAAATTTGTAGATATTCGAGAGCATAATCCGAAATTTGTGATATTGTCATAATATTTTCCACATGCGTAATTATCAAAGGAATTGTATGTGTAAAGTTGTTCATCATCAGTACCGTTAACAACTACTACATTATTGACGTGATGATCTAGCAATTCATCAAACACGAGTCTTAATTCATCATCACGTAGTACTCTGATGACGATCAAGAATCGAGCATCCGGATTCCAAGCTCCTTCCATCACAAGATAATCAAAGTTATCAAGAAAAGATTTCACATCACACGAAGATATGAAGTACGCTTCATTAGGAACGGTCATTTGATGATGAGCTTGTCTGAAAATCAGTGAAAAGTTCAAAGTTGAATGTATTGCTTCAAGAATATTGCTTTCATCATCATCTGGTCCCATTTGAATATAGGTAAGATCAAATTGTTTCGAGAAATATCTATTAAGAATATCGATTAAGCAATAAAATGTTTTATTATTGTCAATTTGATATGGTTGAATCAATATATTTTGAGATCTTGCAACTATATACAACACCGCATATAACATAAACCTTTTCAACATTTTATAATGTGTTATTAGTAACGGCTAAAGGACTGTGTGTCGACTGTTTTTATAAAGTTTTAAAAGTTATAACTATTAATTACTAGTTATCATTCATTACTAAACTGCTAGTTGCTTAGAAAAATGTAATAATTATAGATTCCTCGTAATAAATACATGTCTGACAGGAAATTAACGTTGTTTGAAATTAAATGTACACTACATACACTACTTATTGTTGTTTTTTTTAAATTTTGGATTTTTAACATATGCTCGAAAAAAACTCTTCCTATTTCTTAATGCCACCAACACTCTATTTTTTTTTACTATCCGCCTCACAACGTAACTACCTATATAAATAAGCTCCTATATATATATATATATATACATATATATATAAGTATATTTATATACAATATATACATAAAAGGAAGTAAGAAAGCGAAGCCTCTGAAAGTGGTAATTTTGAGTGGTAAAACGTAAAACGGTGAGTGGTAAGCAACTACTCACCGTCCATGAAGACCGTGGTGCGTTGCCATCTTTTAAGAGAGAAGGAGGTGAAAGGAAGAGGAAAGGGGATCGGGCCTAGGGATACCTGTTACTACCATGTAGAAATAATGTAAGATTAATTAAGCAGATATACAAAAGCTAAAAGATGCTACTGATGACGGACACAACACACTTTCCGGTAACATGAGCCTTAAAAACCCACAAGAGAAATGAAAGTCGAAGAAGCGAGTGAGGTGTATAAGAGTCGTATGTGATTGCGCTCTGTCTACCCCTCAAATGATTTGGCGTAAAGTTAAGTAAGTAATTAAATACATACAAATATTTATTGTATTAACTCCTCTAAACATAACTCAAGTGCCTTCAATGCGCTTTAATATGGCCTTATAAAAAAAAACTTGACCGGGAAAATATATTAACGTCGCTTTAACAAAACGTGGACATAATTACGTACTGCTATTGACTTTTATGATTAATGCCACAAAATATTTGATATCTCACAAAACAAATCAACTGACACTTGTAATTTATTATAGGTAATATGCTAATTACTAAAAAAAATGTAGACAGGTAAAAAACATTTGTCATGTAAAATAAAGGCCTCCGAGTTATGATAAATTACTTAAAAGTGATGATCCACGCTATATTTTTTTGTATCTTCACATCTTTACGCAAAGGTGTAGGCAGTGTTAGTTACGCCACGACTCGTCGATTTTTTTACGTCTCAAACAAATAGGTAGCGCGACTTCTTGGTATATATAATTATATATACAACTAGCTGACCCGGCGAACTCTGTTTCGCATCAAAAGTAATAACTGCTGCCCCGCTATGTTAATACTGCAATATCTTCGACAAATTTGAAGTCGATAGCAGCTATAGGTTAAAAATGGGAATTTTCCATTGTTAACACCCCCGCAACCCCCCTTGTGGGTGGAATTTCGTAAAATCCGTTCTTAGCTGACCTCTACTCGGCGAAAGGAATAATCCTACCAAATTTCAAGTCGCTACGCCTTATGGTTCCAGAGATATCGTGATGAGTCAATATATAGGTGGAAATCTCTTATATATATATATATATAGATAACTAGTTGACCCGGCGAACTTTGTTCCGCATCAAAAGTAATAAAGAAGTAAATTTTGGATTTATAACTTTTTATTTACTACATTAAACATGAATTATAGAGTAAGACCACCCCGCTGAGACCCTTTATCAAAATCCTTTGCGTAGTTTTAAAGATATAAGCATATATTGGGACAGACAGCGGAAAGCGACTTTCTTTTATACTATGTAATGATGCACAACCTTGTCAGTCATCAATATTCATCACTCATAATTTCCGAAAAGAATTACTTGTGCCAGGTGTTGATCCCACGATTTCTTGATGCAAAAGCAGGGTGCCCGACTTTCAGGCCTAAATGTTTAATGTATTATGTACTATCGATACACATAAGATAGAGAGTGGTAGAGCCAAGCAGTTAGCTGCATGAATGGGCCGGCTCGACCGGTGAAATACCACCACCTCTCAGAAGATCGACGTAAAGTGGCTCATGCCGCGTTTCGTTCGGTGAGAGAGGTACCCGGAGGCCCATCCCCCTTCCCCATCCCTTTCTATCCTACTCCTTTAAAGGTTGGCAACGCAACTGAAACACTATATGTGTTGCAGGTGTCCATGGGCGGCGTTGGACACTTAACATCAGGTGACACGCCTGCTCATTTGCCCTCCTATCCCTAAAAAAAAATATTTTTATCATTATACTGATTCTATATAACAATCGTTTTGGAGATTTTGGATTGGAATAAAATGGAATATAAAATGAGCTACTGGGATAGTACTGATATAATACAAAATATTGTTTTATAATTTATATTTATATACCAGCTGTCTCAACGGACTATGCACACGAGTCATATTATGATCTTATAATTAAATCTTTGAACTTATTGACATTTCTGTGCTATGATATGCATTTATTATAGGAAAATAAATACATTTCTCATTTATCACTACAGCTATTGATGCTAAATGCATTAAAATCACTTATATAATTAGAATATTTATGCCGTCTGATTTCGGCAGACGAGACATATTCAACCTACAAGTAGCAAGCCCAGTAATTTCGAATAGACATTAGTATGCGCCAACACACCAATGGGCGTGCTACTTAAAGGTTGGATATATCTCGTCTGGCGAAATAAGATAGCAGTATTATTTGTAGTATTATACAGAAAAGCACTGGGTGACGATGGAATTACTACCGAACTTCTGAAGGCGGGTGGTACACCGATTAAGGCCCTTCAGAATCTTTTTAATTCTGTCGTGCTCGAGGGCGACGTTCCAGAAGCGTGGACCAGGAGCGTAGTGGTGTTATTTTTCAAAAAGGATGATACAACCCGCTTCAAAAATTATAGACCCATCTCGCTTTTGAGCCATGTCTCTAAACTGTTCCCGAGGGTCATTACAAATTGACTCTCGCGCAGGCTTGACGACTTCCCGCCTCCTTCTGGAGCATCACTGCTTCGCAGAAGGAGACCACGACCCTCCACTCACTTCTCCTCTCCCGCCAGCATTGCCGCGATCAACGCCGGCGGGGACAAGTCTCACCCGATCCCGTCGACCAGGACTCGGCGCTCGGCCGCCCAGGCCAGCGTGTGCTGGGCCGAGTCCAGGTCGGATGCGCAATGGTGGCATTTCGCCGTCTCTTCACGTTTTATTCGACTCAGATACTCACCAAAGCACCCGTGCCCGGTTAGTATCTGAGTCAACCTGTAGGTGACAGTGCCGCATTTGCAGAGCACCCAGGCCTCGAGGTGGGGCAGGACGGCACCGACAGCGCGCTGACGCGCACAGCCCTGGAGGACCAGCGCGTCGCGCCAGTCCACCAGGACCAGCCGGAAGGCCTTACGCCTCCGCACTTCGTGTCCCCGCGTGTCCGGATCCCCCCACCCCGGCCGAGATCGTACGCGGCTGCGTACATCTCGGCCAGGATGATGAAGGGAGAGGAACGCGCGAGGAGCTTCGCCGCCTCGTACGGTAGCCCCGTACGATCCGTATGGCCATGATCCACTCCAGGCTCCTCAGCAGAGCCCTGGAGAAGGTCTCGCGACCAGACGGGGGCCCCTTACAGGGCCACGGACCGCACGACGCCACCGTAGAGGCGACGAACTCCCTCTTCCGTTCCCCCGAGGTTGGGCAGCAGGCGGTGCAACGCGCCTGCCACCCGTCGCGCTCGGGGGACCATCCTCACGAAGTGCTCCTCGAAGCTCCAGCGGCTGTCCAGGGTGAGGCTGACGTACTTCATGTACCTGCCCACCGGCATAGCCGTGTCACCCACCTGGATCCGCGAGGTCGGTGGTTCCCGGCCCCGAGAGAGCCGGTGGAACCACAGCGCCCCACTCTTGTGAGGCGCCCCCTCTAGGCCCAGCCCGCGGATCCGTCTGACGACGTTTGCCACCCCCAGCTCAGCGAACCTGAGCGTACGCTCGAAGTCGGGTGTCGTCCACCAGAGTGTCGTCTGCGTAGCAAACGACACTCACGCCACGGGGGTATAGCCTTTGTGCCTGGCGTTTGTGGACTATGAGAAAGCCTTTGATTCCGTCGAAACTGGGGCAGTCCTGCAGTCCCTCCAACGATGCCAAATTGACTATCGGTATATCGAAGTGCTGCAGTGTTTGTATATGAACGCCACTATGTCAGTCCGGATTGGGTCTGGGAGTACGAATCCTATTCCATTGCATAAAGGTGTCAGACAAGGGGACGTCATTTCCCCGAAGCTGTTCACCGCTGCATTGGAGGACATATTCAAGCTCCTGGATTGGCCTGGACTAGGCATCAACATCAACGGCGAATACATCACTCACCTTCGATTTGCCGACGATATCGTGGTCATGGCAGAGTCACTGGAGGACCTTGGTACAATGCTCAAGGATCTAAGCAGATTTGACTTCAATTGTGTAAAATTGAAATTTGTTTACACACCTACTCCTCAGTTTGACACCACAAAAACATTTTAATAAATACATAGTATTTTAATCAAAATATGAACATTACAACATTAATAAATGCTTATGATAAAATTCACACTTAAAACACACGAGTACTTTTAATATTGACAAAATACATAGAATCAAAATGGCTACATAACAACTGAGAAAATTATCACCTAAGAAGTAAACATACAATGAGGCCGACAAACAGCATCTATTTACAGCATCGCTTTTTGCACAAATACAACATAAAATTAAATTTTTCATTAAATAAAAACACTCATATTAATAATAGTAATCACGCTTAGAAAGTACTTCGGTAACAAATGTTATAACGGATATTGTACATCCAAATATATAGATATGCCATGGGACTACAAAGCGTGGTTTCTGTGAAGTCCCATGAAAACGGTGTTTAACACTTCTTAAGTAATTAATATCAGACATAGCTTTACCCACAAAACCCATCTCTCTTAATCTAATTGCTATTAAACGTATATCGTGAGTGAAGGGGAATCCTTTGTAAAAATACATGCAATAGATCACTTTAGAATACGGCGTCTTGAATAAATAAAGACGAGGATTACCATTTTCATCATAAAATTGTTCTATATTATATTCGTACAATCCTGATAAGACAAGTGAATAATATCCTCTTGTATTTATTATTTCTTGTAAAGCGCCACCAATTGGTACTTGGCATTGTGTTATTGGCGCGTCGTTTTCACTAGACTGTACAGATTCCTTGTAATATTTCTCCATTATTTCATCGAAACATGGCCTCAATTTGTGATGAGTAATATCCTCTTCATCAGATATTTGACATTCAACAGCCGGATTTGTAGTGAGACTGACCAGGCTCGATTGATAAAATGTATTTATCAAATATGCAAACCATACCCAGATGATAAATATCACTTTTATTGTTGTGTGGCGTCTAATATCGCAACTGTGAAGGATCAAACTATCTAGAAGTTGAAACAAAACAAGGCTTTTATCATTTACATGCAATAAAATAATAATTATTATAGAGTAAATGACCAGAGAAAGAAGAATGAGCACCCACACAACTCCGTCAAACTCTAAATAGAACGTTTTCCAGGATGGCACAAACTCAGCACGTCTCAGAACAAAACGGAGTTCATCTACGTAAGGAAGCAAATCGTATATATAATCAAAAGTGAGTGCACGTGAAGGTATTAATAACAAACCTCCCATACTAATATCGGCCTCATCATTTTGTACCAATTTCAAAGGTCCATCAGCTTCTATATAGGATTCGGATACCGTAGACAAAGTTTCCGTTCCATTTTCAAATATAATATTAAATGAGAACTTTTTTATTTCACCAATGAGTCTTAATAAATAAGGCTCTGTTCCATAATAGAGAAGCGATGAATTATTAGTTTCGTTTGATGGGAATATTGTGTACGGTGGTGAATTCGGTATGGCCACGTTAAATGTGCAGTTTTGCAACCCAGTTACGTATTTGTCCGGAAACAAATCTTTCGATTGGGTTTGAGTACATTCCCCATAACTGATTGTATTGTTAAAACTTTTGCCACATCTGTAGTTCTCAAACGGATTATAGCTGTACAAATGGGCTTCGGCAGTTCCGTTTATGATCAACACGTTATAGACATGTAGTTTTAGCAGTTCATTAAAAACATTTCTGAGTTGAGAATGACTTAGAGATTTGATGACTATTAAAAAGTATGCATTTGGATTCCATGTAGTTTCTTTTTTGAGATTTGGGAATAGTTGGATTAATTGCGTAGAATTCTCGACGGAAACAAAGTACGACTTTTGAAGGAATTTTTGGTGAGCGCGTTGTAATACGGCAATTGTAGATTTTATATCATGTACTGCTTTCAGGAATTGCTCATCATCATCTTTGTCACTGACATATGCGAGAACTTTTCGCGAATCGAAATATTTTTTACCAATATTTGTCACACATGCCACCAATTCATCACTATGATATGGTTGCGCTTCTGGTATGACGTGACAGGTTACAATATGATACAATACTATAGATAATACTAGAACAGTCACCATTTTTAGTAGATCTTAATTTTAGTTGAGTTATTTCTGCTTTATATAAGTCTCGGTACGTAGTTATCTTGACATATCTCTGATGCTCTTTAGGATATCTGTATTATAATTATTTCTATTAAGCAGTGAACGTTATAATCAACTAAGTCATTAGTGTTTGTTAATTGTAGCAATTATATTTGTGGAAAATATTTTATGTCTCTATTATGTCCAATATGATTTTTATCAAGTCTTTTGTGGTTTGTGAAGAAAGAACTATCTCAGTCTTTCTTTTTGTAGTCTTGTAATCACGCGTTTCAGATGTTTTAATTTGATCAGCTAATTTTGGATGTTGCCCACACAGATATTTCTGCACTATCCATTCTTGATACACAACGGGTCGTAAAGTTACCCATTTATTTTGGTCGGGGTACAGGTTTTCCCGGTATAAGGAGAAATATTTGAATAGACAGTTTCTACAGTGGCAGAGCCACGCAGTTTGTTGCATGAGTAGGGTAACTTGACCGGTCAAATACCACGATCTGTCATCGGCGTAACGAGGTTTCCGGAGACCCTCTTCCACATCCCTTCCGATTCCTCTCCCTTAAAGGCCGGCAATGCAAATGTAACACAACCTATTTTGGAGGAAAAACAGGAATTGCAACAGAGTATGCAGTAAGTTAATATAAATTACGACATCAGTATCTTTAAAATAAAATCAGGTAAAATTATTTCTTTCTTCTTTAAGTAAAATATGTTTATCTAGTTCTAGATATGATTTCAACAATAAAAGTTATAGCAGCCAAAACACATCCAAAAATATAAATATACCAAGGAATAATGAATATTGTTTTGCGTTTCTTGTAATGAAATCGATGTTTGATTCTGTTCAAGTAAATCACGTCAGACATAGCCTTCCCAACTAAACCCATCTCTCTCAGGCGAAGTGCACTGTCGCGTATTTTGTGCATCAAAGGAAAACCCTTGTAAAAATACATGCAATAAATCACCTTTGAGTACGGTATCTTTAATAAATAAAGCTGGGAATAACCATTTTCATCATAGAATTTATCTATATTATATTCATATATTCCAGTCAGAGTAATGGAATAAAACTCATTATTATTTTTTACTCTTTGCAAAGCATCGATTTCCTGACCATTACATTCTGACACGATCGCTTTAGGTCCTTTTGATTTCATCGTTTCTGTGTAATAATTCTGCATAGCGGTACTAACACATGGTTTCAATTTGTGCTGCGCGATTTCTTCTTCTGTCGAAATCTGATGTTCTACAGCCGGATTTGCTGTAAGACTGACCAGGCTAGATTGGTAAAATGTGTTAATTAAATATGCAAACCAAAGCCACATTACAAAGATGATCTTTACTGAAGAATTAGATGCAATACTGCAGCTGTGAAGTACCAAGTTATTTAGTAGTTTAAGCACCATCAGACTTTTATCATCCACCTGAAGAAGAATTATCATTATTATGGAGTAAGAAATCAGAGAAAATATAATTAGTGTCCATACTAATCCGTCGAATTCTATATAAAATGTCTTCCAAGCAGCTACAAACTCAGCTCGTTTAACCATAAATCGAACTTCATCTACGTATGGAAAAAAATCATATGCATACTCAAAAGCTGCTGCTCGCGAAGGTGTCAGCATGCGACCACCCAAGACGATATGGCCATCATTGTATTGTAATCTTTTCAATGGTCCATTTGCTACCATGTCTGCGGAGACAGTAGGAAAGGTGTCAGTACCATTGTCCATTATGATGTTCAACGTAAAATTCTGAAGTTCTCCAATTAATCTCAACAAATAAGGTTCCACTCCATACGAAAGTGGTGAATTATCATTATCATTAATTGGAAATAATGTGTAAGGTGGCCAATTTGGTATTACCACGTCAAATGTGCAATTATTCAGTTCAGTCACATATTTGTTTGAAAATAGATTCATGTCGTGCATTTGAGAGCATTCGCCATAGCGGATGATTTCATGGTAATGATTCCCACAGCCAAAGTTCTCAAATGGGTTGTAGCTGTAAATGTCAGCCTCAATTGTACCATTTATAACGATTACGTGAAAAACGTGGTATTTTAAGAGCATGTTAAAAAAACACCTAAGATCAGAGTATGTTAACAGTTGTCTTATTACAATAAAGAAATAAGCCTTCGGGTTCCATGTTGTTTCTTTACTAAGCTGCGGAAATCGTTTTGTGAAAGCTGTACAGTTCTTTGTAGAAATAAAATATGATTTGTGAATTACTGGTAATTTTTGTGTGGACCGTCGGGACATCAATGTCACAACATTCATATCGTGAATCGCTTTCAGGAACTCCTCATCTTCAGCTTTATTGCCGACATATGTGAGCTCCTTGCGTGGTGCTATAAATTTTGACACTATATTTTTTACACATCCCACTAATTCTTCATTATAATAAGGTTCTATTTCTGGTATTAAATAGGAATATGTAGTTCTTATAAAACTAAAAATAATAAGAACTGACATCATTTCTACATGCACCTTGTTTCTGCTATCATTAACAGCTGCGTGATTGACCTTTATATAGACATTTGGTTAATTCTATATTCATAGGTTTTTGATTTTAATCAAAGTTAATGGGTCTACAATTGAATCATTTATGTTATTTATTGACAGTATTCTCATTTTATAGATGATCAGAAAGTTCGGTGAAAGTAATTGATGAAGGATTTTAAATAAATTATTAGTATTTTTTATGTGACAGGGGGGCAAAAGAGCCAGCGTGTCACCTGATGGTCAACAACAAACGCCGCTCATAGACACTTGAACACAGATTGTGTTACAGTTACGTTGCCGGATAGGGAAGGAATCGGAAGTGGGACGAGTAAGGAGAGGGAAAGTGTTTGGACTCTGGATACCTCTCACACCGATTGAAACGCGGCCTAAGCCATTTTACACCGTTATTGTGAGAGGTCAGACATATTCTGGGTGGCTTTACCACTTATCTACTACCACTAATAAAATGTTTAGTTTCAGACCTTTTAGTAAAAAAGAATAGCAAATATGCATGTAACTCGTCTGGAATATTTTTGGGTGCTAAAAATGCAAAACTCGATCAGGTTTGCCCTCTTGAGAACCACAGACTTAGATATTTTTGCGATTGGACCACCAAGGTTAAAATAGAAATAGGTTGTTTGATTTATATAATTTATGGAAGTTGGTTTTCATTACTTATATTGGAAATAACAAGAATAAATAAATAAATATTTAAGCAGGTTTGCTTTAATGCTTAATAAATATATAAAACTACTAACAGGTATCTTTCCTACAGTATCCCCAACATGGATCCAATTTTATGATCCATGGGTCTTAACTGGAGTCGAATTTTCTAGCTGCTACACCTTTTATGCTCGAGCCAACTGCTTTGTTTTCAATAGATATATTAGTATCATTATTATTAATTTTATATAGTTTGAAAAGAGTATTTGGCATATGAGGTTCTTACCAGATTCTTCTCATGACATGACCTACACTCCGAACAGGCCGATCGTGGTAGAGGTAAAAGAGGTATAAAAAAAGAAAAAAAAACATCTTTTTATTTAGACGATTTAATAAGTTTTCATTTACACAAACATTTCATTTTATTTGCTGACCTAGACCTAGCATTGCTAATAAGTAAAATTACCATTCTAGTAATAATGTAGAATATTTTAGACGATATAAATCGTTCACTACATATTAAAAAGTGTGTTAAAAATTAAAATATATATTACTAGTTGTAAAACCACTTACATATCGCAAAACTCTGTTTCTTCAGGAGAAAATATTTGTGGTTCTTTGCTATATCTTTTCTTTATTAAGCCATATTAAATCTATCAAATAATACGCATTATCAGTTATTAAATTTAAGAAGTTAAAATGTAAAAAAAAATATTTTTGTAGTATAAAAATGTAATAAAAGTTCCGTATAATAAAACTGTCATTGGCAATATTTTTATAATTGACCACAGAAAAAAAAATCCTTAAATGAGTCATGTTAATTATGTTGTATGTTATGTTATTTATGAGTCCTAGTCCACAGATGTAAAATTTAAAATAAAAACAATCCAGTAATATGGTATTACTAGGTTATTGATTGGACGCGTCGATATTTTATTTATGAATTTAGCATAATATTTAGAAAAGATTAGCATTGGAATATAATGTAAGTATACCAATGCCAGTTTAGGCGATGATGGGCCTTTTTGATTTGTCTGGTAGCACGGAGAACAAATCAAAATGCCTCCTAAATATCATAAAAGACGGGTTGAGTGTTTTTTTTTGTGTTCTAGTTATTAACTACTCCACAATAGTTCTAAAATAAAAACGAATATAGCTATAAAGCAACCCGGAATAAGAATTAGCCAGGGTACTATTAATCGTTCCTCAAACTCTTTTACAGAAAATTTGATCTTCAACTTTTGTCTGTAGTAATGATCGCGAAATTTTTTCTCTGCTAAACCACTTTCTCTCATACGCAACGCGTTTAACTGAAGGCTTTGAGTTATAGGAAAACCTTTGTAGAAATAAATACCAAACAAAAATTTCGTATAAGGTTCCTTAAAACAATATATTAAAGATTCCCCCCACTTGTTCATGTATTGGGCTTCGTTGTACAAATATACATAACTTTGTATAAATGTAAACAATCCTTCGTTATTTATGATGGTGTTAATTGATTCGCTGGCATTACGACATCCGTGATCTTTAAAGTCCCTGTAAGTGTCACCGTACTGTTCATTTTCGCTGAATAAGTACTTTCGTAAGCCCCGACCGAAGCATGGTTTCATGTTATATTTAATAATCTCCTCTTCTTTAGATACCTGAAAATCTACACTTGGTTCAGTAGTAAGACTAAACAGATTAGATTCATAAAAAGTATTGATCAGATATGTAAACCATATCCAAAATAAGAGGATAAACCGCACTGAGAAACGAGTGCGGATTTCGCGACCGTGTAGAAGGAAGTTGTCAAAAAATTGCAAAAACGTTGCTCCTCTATCTTTAGAGTGCAGCAACACCACAAGAATTATTGAATATACAATATACGTCACAAATAATAGAATCCAAACTTCGACTTTGAATTCTATATAAATATAATGCCATGTAGATACCAATCTAGAGCGTTTCACCACAAATCTCAATTCGTCGATATAATCAAGGTAGCCGTAAAGATAACTAAATGCTCCGACTCGTGTCGAAACCAGACTTAAAGCACCTAACGCAATATCGCAATCACTGTTCTGCAACATTTTCATAGGACCGAATACCGTCATGTTAGATGCGACTACAGAGTATTCTTCAGGATTATAATTGTAGATAAAATTCACTGTGAATTGTTCTTTTTCAGCTAGTATTCTTAGTATATATTCCTCTGTACCTGATAAACTATTTGCATCCTCTGCCTTCTGTGGGTCAATGCTATAAGGCGGTCGGTGTGATAGTGTTGCAGTAAAGTTACAGTTCCTCAGTCCAGTAACGAGTTTACTAGGATATAGATTGGTAGTTGCTTCAGAGCATAACCCAAAATCTATAATATTGTCGTAGTATTTGCCACATGCATAGTTATCGAAAGGGTTGTAGGTGTAAAGGTTTCCATATTCTGAGCCATTAACAACCACCACATCATTGACGTGATATATTAATAACTCATCAAATATGAGACGTAATTCATTTTCATAAAGTGTCTTGATGACAATTAAGAAACGAGCATTGGGATTCCAAGTGCCTTCCTTCATTAGGTAACTAAAATCATTTGTAAATGAAGTCACATCATTTGAAAATATCACATATGCTTTATTAGGAATGATCATTTGATGATTCGGTTGTCTGGATATTATTGAAAAGTTGATTGTGGAATGTAACGTCTTCAGAAAATCGTCTTCATAAGATCCAATTTGAACATAAGTAAGGTCACTTTCTTCTGAAAAATGTCTGTTAAGTATATCGATCAAGCACTGAATGATCTTGCTGTTATCGATTTGATATGACTGTATGGATAAATGTTGAGATTTTGCAGTCAGGTAGAATAAGAACAGTAACACGCAAGTGACCAGCATATTGTGGTGTAAGCAGTTGTTATATTTTATTATTAGATCGATCAGTAGTCTATATAATTAACATGCTTTAGCTATTATTCATTGCCTTACATTCAGCTGAAAACCGATGATTTTTCGACTATTAGTTATAATTATTTTGTAATACTATGATATAATAATTGTTTAGAAATTGGTGGTTTGTGTCATAAATATCTAGGCACATTAAAGTAATAACATCCTAAAAATATTTTATAAAATACCTATTTCATAAATCATAACGATAATATTAGGGATCAGCAATTGCAAAAATTATAGTCTAAATAAAAACCGTTCTAATATTATAATCTTTTTCAAATATCTAAACTATTGATCGCATAAAAAAACTCATTGAAGTGCAAACAATAACTTTACATGTTAATTCTGTACTATTATTAACACTATTATATTTAATTACCACAAAAAAAAGAATTCTTAAAACAGTGAACGTTAGCGGTATTTTTTTTTGTAAAATAAGTGTTATTTGTAATACAAGATTGCGATAGACCAGTAATTTTTTTTTCATTTGCAATCAATACAAATGTACGACAAATTAATGTTTCATGTACGACTGTATTGCTTAATATACAATGTTGTTTAGAGTTTTCTTTTATAAACCTTTAAGGACGCATGTCTCGAATTACTTAACAGGTATGTAACTGGATTTCTCGATACGTGAATGAATTAAAATGGATGCGACTACGTATGACTCACGTATACATATTGGACCTTAAATGGATTTTACAACCTTCTTGTTTTTTTCCACAAATGTAAAGGCTTACTTAAACGTGTTAAAGTTGAATTTATATGTGATATGATAATTAATTGTTACATTATTTTCCTTGTGTTGAGGCGATTTGATCTTTTTTCTTGTTATGGCCTCAGAGAGTTTTCTAAGACCTGTGCAATCATTATGTAGAGTCATTCGTGCCTTTTACATTGCAAGTGTTCATACCGAGCTGTTCCATGATTTATAGTAATGCTAGTTAACTATTGCATAGTATTACTTACATGAATATAAAACTTCACTCCTTTTTCGACCTGAAGGTGTAGTGAACGACTATTCAGCCGCGACTCATAGAATTGTTACGACTCAAACGTAATAGTTGGAGGGACCTATTAACATACATCAGCCAAATTTTGCCAGTCATCTTTATTTATGCTGGAATTTTTAATTATGATAAATGACCTACCTGATGTAGTGAAACATGGTACCTGCTTATTGTTTGCAGATGACTTTAAGTTGCTGACTGTGGTTAAAAATGGCTCGGATTGCGAGCGTATGCAGAGTGATATCAATAGAATAGTCGAATGGAGTCATAACAATAAGCTTTTATTTAATACCTCAAAGTGCTCTATTATTAGTTTTACTCGGTCTCGAGCACCGTTAACCTTTGACTACAAAATAAAGAACGACAAAATGGCAAGGGTATCTTATGTGCGCGATCTAGGGGTGGAACTTAATCGTGAACTACTATTTCGTGAACACATTACTAAAGTGTGTAAAAAAGCATATCGCAACTTAGGTTTAGTGCTAAGACAATCTAAGGGATTTCACAACATTACCACTATAAAAGTCTTGTACGATGCGCTAGTGAGGAGCTATATGGAACATGGTGCATTCATATGGGCAATGAGCTGAAAGTACGGCGCCAGTTTGCATTGGTGATTTACCTAATTAAGTTGCTTAGGGGAGAACACCACAACCCAGGGATACTACTGTGCTTGAACTTTTGCGTGCCGAACCAGTATATTTGGAAACGTCGGCGCCCACCATTACTAAAAGTTCCAACGGCTAGGACGAACTTACTAGCTAAGACACCGCTTACCTGTGCTATTCATGTAATCAATGAAGTACACACAAGAGTAGATGTACAGAATGATCCCTCTAGTGAAGTCGCGAAGGTTACATTATACGTAGCAACCTATGTATAACTAGACACTAGGCATTATTATTATTATTTTTTAAATTTTTTATATAAATATTTATAAAAATTTTCTCTGTTCTGTAGGTGTAATATTAATATATCTTTTTATTTGTATTTTATTTAGATAATAGTTATTATAACATTAGTTACGAAGGCCACTCTATTGCTTTAGGTGTGTCACCTGTAATAATAGTTTAAGGATGGAAATAAATAAAAATAAAATAAATAAATAATTCGGAAAGAATTCTGCTATGTCATTGATGTGATAAAGGATTGGAAAGAGTTGGATAAGGGAAAATTAAATTAAAACTTTGTAAATTTTTAAGTATTACTATATTTGAAATTAAACTAGACGTGTCGCCAGTCGGTGTGTTGAGAATAAATTGTGCGAAGTCATTTATCTAGTTGATGACATCATTTCTACAAGAAAGGTTATTGCAGCTAATGTACATCCAAATATATATAGTGACCATGGCATAACAAATGGGATTTCGTGTCTATTGCCGTGGAATCGATGTTTGATTCTCTGCAAATAGTTCATATCGGACATAGCTTTCTCCACCAAACCCATTTCTCTCATTCGAAGAGCACTCTCACGAATTTCATGCATAAATGGGAATCCTTTATAAAAATACATGCAATATATCACTTTAGAGTACGGTATCTTCAATAAATAAAGTCGAGAATGCCCATATATGTCGCTAAATTTATCTATATTATAATCATATATACCATTCAGTGCTATCGAATAATATTCATTACTATTTGTCAATTTCTGTAAAACTTCGTTCTGTTGTCCGTCGCATTTTGACACGAAATCCTTGTGTTCCATTGACTGAGTTGAATCCCTGTAAAATTTCTCCATCAGATCACTGAAACAGGGTTTCAATTGATGTTCCACAATCTCTTGTTCTGTTGAGATTTGATCATCTCTAACAGGATTTGTGGTAAGACTGACCAGACTGGATTGGTAAAATGAGTTTATTAAATATGCAAACCAAAGCCAAAACACGAAGATAGTCCTAACTGTTGAGTGAGAAGCAATACTGCAGCCTTGCAACACCAAATTATTTAGAAGTTTAAACACAACTAGGCTATTATCTTCAACGCGAAGTAGAATTGTCATTATTATAGAGTAAGAAATCAGTGAAACTAAGATCAGTATCCATACTACTCCATCAAATTCTATATAATAGGTTTTCCAAGCGGCTACAAAATTAGCTCGTTTTACAACAAAACGCACTTCATCTACATAAGGAAACAAATCATGGACATATTCAAAAGCAGCAGCTCGAGATGGTGTCAGCATCAACCCACCCAAAGTGACATCGGCTTGGTTGATTTGTAACTGCCTGAGTGCTCCATCAGCTTCCATATCAGAAGAAATTATGGAAAAAGTTTCACTAGCATTGTCCATTATAATATTCAACGTAAAGTTTTCCAGTTCTCCAACTGATTTTAATAAGTAAGGTTCCGATCCATACAGATATAATGAATGATCTCCATTGTCTGATGGAAATAATGTGTAAGGTGGCCAGTTAGGTATCACCACGTTAAGGGTGCAATTATACAGTCCAGTCACATATTTATACGGGAACAGATTTTTGTCTTGCATTTTAGAGCATTCACCGTAGTCGATAATTTCATCGTAATATTTGCCACAACCGAAGTTATCGAAAGGATTGTAACTATATAAGTTAACATCAGCAGTGCCATTTATTATTATAACGTAAATGACATGCCATTTTAACAATATATCGAAAACGGATTGTAGTTCAGAATAAGTTGCCAGCTCTCTAATGATAATAAGAAAATAAGCTTTTGGATTCCATGTTGTCTCTTTGCTGAGTTGAGGAAATCGTTCAGCGAATGTTATTGTATTTCTTGTAGAGATAAAGTATGATTTGTGATGTACTGGTAGTTTTTGTGTGTAACGTCGAGACATTATTGATACAATATTATTATCATGAAGCACTTTTAGGAATTCTTCATCTTCTAATTTGTTTCCTACATACGTCATCTCTTTTAGTGGTGATATATACTCTGATACTATATTAGTTATACACTCGACAAATGTTTCACTGTAATACGGTTTCATTTCTGGTATTAAACATGAATTTGTAGCTTGTATAACGAAGCCAAAAATGATAAAGACTGGTGTCATGTTTGCAATTTACCTAGTCCTGTTTTGGTAAGCTCTATATATGTAATTGGTATAGGTTATCTTGACACATCTTTGACATTCATTAGGGAAGCAAATACTAGAATTATTTAAATTATGGAATATCAGCGAGCTGTCAGCTATTACAATTTGATATGTATGTGATTAATAACAGAGGGGTTTATACTATCAGTTTGTACTGAATTCTTCTTTTTTTCGTATTTATATTCCGTTTATTTTTTGTGATTAACAACCAACTCGTAAGCAAATATCAAAATTGATATAATACAACCTGTTGCATATACAGCCCATGGTAAAGAACTCCTTATTTTAAATTCTTCATTCTTATAACGAATTTTAAGGTACCTGGCGTTGTAAAGCTGAGACAAGTATTTTTCAGCCAAGCCGCCTTCCCTCATACGGTATGCTGCTTTTTGCATACCTTCAGTGATAGGCAAGCCTTTGTAGAAGTAAATCGCGAATAAGTATCTACCATAAGGCTTCCGAAAATAATATACAGAACTATCACCAAATTCATCTAGATACTGTAAAATATTGTAGATATAAAGAGATTTTTGAACAATAGTATACATATGAAATGATTTAGAAACTGCATTGATGTTGTCAGTTGAAAGGCGACATGCATCGCTAATATTGTAAGGTCTATTGGTTTCTGTTGATAAATATGTATGTAAGTTTGTTGTTAAACAAGGTTTCAATTTGTGCGTTTTTAACTCTTCTTCAGTTGTGACTTGATATTCTCTTAGCGGGTTGGTGGTAAAACTAATCAGAGCTGACGAATAGTAGTTGTTGATCAAATACGCAAACCACACCCAAATAATAAAAATACATTTTATATATAATTTACAGCGAATTTTACCACTGTGTACAAGGAATGTATCAAACAGCATCAAGATCAGTTTTGTTTTGTCTGTAGGGCGAAGAAGCATTATCATTGATATAGAATAAGTTACAAAAGAAACCAACAGCAAACACCATACCCCTGGACTGAATTCGAAGTAAAAATATCTCTATCCTATAACGTAGGGCGCTTTTTTCACAACGAAAATAAACTCATCTAGAAAATCTAATTGACCACACAGAAAGGCGAATGCTTTTGCCCGTGAAGATACCAACATGAGAGAACCAACCATAGCATCTGTGGTGTTGTCTTGTAATCTCGCCAAAGGACCTATAACTTGCATATCAGACGTGATAGTTGAGTAATTTGCTGAAAATCCGTAATTATAATCAAATTTAACTTTAAAGCCTTCAGCTTCAGCTATTATTAGAAACAAATGCTGCTCAATTCCCAGCTTCATATGTTCATTGATACCAATCTTTGATGGGTTAAAAGTGAACGGTGGACGGTGACCAACTGTCGTGGTGATAGTGCAGTTGCGCAGACCTTTGACGAGTTTCTTTGGATATAGGTCACCACTTCTCTCTTTGCAGACTCCATGATGGTTAATAGCTACGTAGTATTTTCCACAAGCATTGTTATCATAAGGATTGTAAGTAAAGAGGTGAGCATCATCAGTACCGTTCACTACCACAACGTTGATAACATGTACCTTCAGCAGCGTGTCGAATATCTGGTTAAGTTCATCAGCTTTTAATGATTCTATGATAACCAACATACGTGCTTGTGGATTCCAATTATATTCCATGACAAGTCGTGAAAAGCTCTTCGTAAAATTTGAAGCCGTATTTGATATCACCATGTACGTTCTATGCGGAAAAGACGACTTTTTGTTAATATCTCTGGAAATCACTGATACAGTGATGTTCGTATGAATCTTTTGGAGGAACTCAACATCATCAGTGTTCAATGCAACCCAAGTGAGCCAATTCAGATCTGAGAAGTACTGTTTGAGAATATCATTAACGCATTCATATAGTTCTTCTCTAGTCGGTAGTTCCTCAGGGAGCAAATAACTGTTACAGTTAATAGGCAGGTAAAAACTTGAGAGTAAAAGGCACACAACGATCATTTTGAACGAAATCATACATACTAAGGAACAGTGATTATTTTGCTGGAAGAAAATTGATAGATGAGTTTCTAATGGAAGACTAAAAGGTCTTGGACAAGTAGATGTGTTAATGTCATAATTAAAGACAAACATTTTTATTTCTGATTAATGCGTGTGTTAAGGAAATAATAGCTATAAAGTAGTAAGCCCTGAAAAAATTTGTTAATTATAAATAGATTAATTATATTTGTGGACTATCTACAGAGCAGGATGGATATTTTTCATAAATATTGGGCGGATAACAGTATAGAAACGGTGAAATTAGAAAAGACATTATATATTTGCTTAGTTAGGAATAAAACTAACGTATTGTAATTCTAACCTATCGATTATTATTCCAAAGGGACAGTGCATGGTGCAATATTGATCGTGACTGGAATAACTTACTCATAATTCACTGTTTGGTGTTGCCAAGTGTCACGCTTTCTAGTTGAACTCAATTCAATTTAACATAACTTACTTTAGGGGATCATGTCAATGCGTGCACGTCACGATCCCTGCCGTCCCAGAGGGACGCAATCTTGACCGAATCGAATACAGCCGCGCTGGCTGCTAGGGCGTGCCCCGACAGCGACGGGCACCGATTAGCCCCCGTTGGTGCGGCTGCACGTGCATGCGCATACGGCGAAGGGGGCCGCTACCCTTCACGCAGCGCCAATCCAAAAAACGTGCAATGTTAGAGGTAGTATGACAAGAAAGATGAAAGAGATGATGGATGTAATAAATGAGAGATGCCTGGATGCCTTATGTTTGACGGAAACGAAGCGGAAGGGGAATGAGGCCGAGGACCTCCCAGGTGGCATGGTTGCCCTATGGTCCGGAGTGGACCTGGATGTCCGTGCCAGTGGGGGTGTGGGGGTCGTTCTCTCCTCCCGCTTTGCTTCTGGAGTGAAAGACTGTGAGTTGGTAGGCCCAAGACACCTTTGGGTTCGTATAAAACTGGGTATCACGCGGGTCTTCCTGGTTATCCCTTCCTGGCTTATGCTCCCGTCAGCTCCGCCGATCCCCATGAACTCGAGGAATTTTGGGAAACTGTTAGGATATTCTGGATTTGGTTGAAGGAAATGAAGGTATAATTCTGTGTGGTGATCTTAATGGATGGGTCGGAGAGAGAGATGGCCTGGAGGCTGTCCTTGGTCCGAATGGTGACAAGAGAGTGAATGATGCTGGTAAGCCGATCTTGCACGTTTGACGTGTCTAACACATTATTCCGTCATAAAGATATTCACACGTATACGTGGAGACGGAATGAACAAAAGAGTAAGATTGATCTGTATCTGGTAGACAGTCGTCTCCGAAACTCTCTAAGGGATACAAGAGCCTACAGAGGCCCCACTCTTGATACGGACCACTACCTGGTGGTGAGCCGCTTCGTGGGCCTATTCCAGAAGTGGAGGCACTGGCGAGTGCGTACCCATTTCGGAGAGCTTGAAAGGATAAAGTGTGAGAAATTAGAAGATGAAAAGCATGTATGTAAACCTAGTCAGCAAAAGATTCAATGACACGAACGAGTCTTTCTGACTTAAGTGTTGAAGAATGCTGGGAAAGAATGAAAGAAAGCATAGTGGATAGTGCAAAAGAAGTATGTGCTTGTGCAAAGAGACATAAGATTCTGAGAGGTGATGCCTGGTAGGACACGGATTTAAAATCTATTGTCGAAAGAAAGAAAAGAGCATGGTTGGATTATGTCTCAAGTTTGAATCAAAATGATAGTATGACAGAGAAAAAGTGTGAGAGCTACCGCCGCTGCAAGAATGTTACCAAAGCCTTAGTGGAAGAGAAGTGTGAAAGATAAGTTGCAAATGAGGAAGTGAGGTTGACGGAGAACTTCGAGGCCAATAGCAAACTCTTCTGGAGGGCAGTTAGAAAGTCTCGGGGTTCTTCGTCAACATCCATAATGGACAAAATTATCTCTAAGCCTGGTGACATTCTTGCAAACCCAAACGATGTATTGGGTCGGTGGAGTGAATATTTTGGGGAAATGTACGAGTATATTCCGGACGTGGGCGTCGCGAGTGAGTCTACGACTGACGCCGCTGCACCAACATCTGCCGAGGACATTACTATGGTAGAGATTGAATGGTCGATACGAAGTATGAAAAATGGTAAGGCAGCTGGAATTGACATGATGTCTGCTGAAATGATCAAACACGGTGGAACCTGTGTCCGGGACGCTTTCCTGACCTTGAGCAATCTGTGTTGGAGGTCGGGTAAGGTTCCCATGGACTGGAGGCGCGCTGTCATCGTGCCCTTGTATAAAGATAAGGGATCACGTATGCACTGCGCCAGTTACAGAGCTATCAGTTAGATCAGCTTAGCAGCGAAAGTGTGTGGGAAGATTATTGAAAGGAGAATGAGGGTGATATCTGACGAAGTGTTGTGGGAGGCTGAAATGAGGTGAAGTGAGGTGTGGTGAGGTGAGGTGAAGGGAGGTGAATGAAATTGTATATCTTGGATGCGCTTTTAGCAGAGATGGAAGGTACACCGCTGAAGGTTATAAGGAAGGAAGTCGGACTGACAGAGAGTGTCGGTGTAAAAGTAAGAAAGAGCATGCTCCGATGGTTCGGACATATAGAAAGGATGGATGACGGAAGATTGACTAAGCAGCTATACAATGCAAAAGCGGATGGATGTAGGAGTCTATTTGGTCATGGAATGTGTGTCTACACATTCCATGAACAAATAGAACGTGTTCTGGAGGAAGGTGATGTTAGGAACCTCAAAAATCGACGCGCGTGCTTGAAAAGAGTTATGAAAGTCAACGGAGCGAGTGAGGTGTGTAAGAATCGTATCCTATGGCGCTCCGTTCTCTCTGCCTACCCCGCAAGGGATTTGGCGTGAAGCTATGTAAAACTTATCGTAACTTCATGCCTTTTTCTACTCGAAGGTGTGGGCAGTGGCTGTTACGTCTCATTATTTACGTCCCAAATGGAATAGATGGCAAAACTGTTGCCATATACCGGGAACATGGTTTTCAGTCATCGATATTTTAGCATTTTGATCGAACATCAATAAGATACTGTTCGCTAAGAAGGACCTTAAGTGTTGTATCCTGTGTGGAGTCTATTAACGGTCTTCATTGTGAACATGTCGGCATCATTCCGCAGCAGATCAGCATAATGTACTTAACAATACACTTTTTTTATTATTTGGCTGACAAATACTACTTCGAAACTTGAATCTCAGAGAAGTGTTTTGATTTGAAATATTAATTTAATAAGAGGCCTTTCTTGTTTTCTGTAAATAATTATTTCTTGAGATAACCAAGTGAGGAAGAATAAATAATAACTGTATAGATCTCTTCTGGACTTGCAGAAATTCGTGTATCAAACTATCAACGTTGCACTCTCTTACAGATGAATTCTTTTTTATGACAAACGACAAACGTGTTACCTGATGTGAGGCGCCTAGAACAGCTCATGCACAACTACAACACAGTATACTAAACACTGTTACAGTTGCTGGCCTTTAAAATAGAATTGAGAATGGTGCGAAGTTGGATGGAAAGAGGAAGACTTAAAGGACTGGTTATCTGGATATCGCTCTCAATGCGGCTTGAACCACTTAACGTTGATTTCCTGAGGAGTCTTTCTATTCGTATTTCACATCCATGCAATGATCTATGTGACTCTAATGATTTATTTTAGCATAGATCATAAACTAAATAAGTTATTAGATAGGTAGTAACGCGTGTCTTCTGTAAAGTAATATATCTATTTTATGACCGTAAGAATCCCATTGGAGTCAGTTAGAAACAGTTGATATGTTCATTTTATTTCAAGTTCATTACGAAGATATTGCAATTCATCATTATTCATCGCCATTCATTCATTCCTAACGCCCGAATACTGAACCGCCGCTCAAATCTCACAGTCAATAAAGTGCTACTTACTTCTCAAATTTGACGTATTCTGTGTAATGTGACAGCTACTTAAACGCTTTCGTAGCGCTTATATACTTATTTTAGTGGCGGTTCAGTATTCCGGCTTAAAACTCGTTGAGTCGTTTCTATTTGTAAATTCACGCCAGAAGGTGTACGCAGCGGATAGTATACGTTGACTCGCCGGATTCTTACATCCCAAACGGAATAGATGGCGGAATCTATTACCAAACATCGGGTACACTGTTGTCGGTCATCAATATTTATCACATATAAATTCCAAAAATATATCGGTTTAGGCCAGGTTTCAATCACATGTGATTCAAAAGCACCCCGCTTTTCGCTCGATCTGTAAACCACCGAGTCGATTAAATCGATAACCAAATTATCTACTATTGAGTGAAAATTCGCGGCCTTTATGATTAAAAGCACCCATTATCCATCGCCATTATCTATTTATTACCATACATTAATATGTAAGTATTTAATATTTTTAGATATTACCTATATTCCAATTAAATTCAACCGTACTTTGGAAGTTCGCATGTATTATCGTAGATATTATTTTTCTATCTTAGCAAAAATGGTAATGCATTCGGCGTATCCGTCTAAAGTAAAAATCGGTTTTAAAATTAAAATTTTACTAAAATAAAATTATACATTTAAATGTATAATTTTATTTTAATAAAATTTAATTATAAAATATGTATATATATATATATATATTTAATTTTATTAAATATTCCAAATATCCTATTCAATACAATAACGATGGAAGCCACTCTGTGAGCAGTATGAATGGGTCGGCTCGACCAGTGACATATACATGACTTCTCAGAATATCGACGTAAATTGGTTCATGACGCTGCGTTTGGATCAGTGAGAGATGTATCCATGGGCCCACCCCCTACTAAAGTTAAAGTCAAAGAAACTTTATTTTCGTAGATATTCACAGACACTCAAACATATTCAAAAAGTAATACGAAGAATAAGCTAATTATCAATGAAATATTTAAACACGAGCGCCTGAGAAAAGTGCCTCCGTGGAATAACGAAACACAGAAGCTATAGCCACGAGCGGCTCGATTCCTAGGGTAGGGGCTATCATGAGAAGAACCGGGAGACAAACCGGGAGATCTCTGCCAAATACTCTTTTCAAACCATGTATAATATAGAAACATATAATAATAATATGAATATCGCTATTGCAAACATAGCAGCAGGTTCGTGCATAAAAGGTGTAGCAGCCAGAATACTCGACCATCAAAGTTTAAACTCAAACAAATTAAAATCAACGTCCTACAAGTTAACAACAGGAATTCTCCTGCTTCTCCTGCAGGAGTGCTCCTTTGATAGTCGAGCTTACAGCTCGCTTACTTTATCTATTCCATTCCCTAAACTATATTAAAGCCCGGCAAGTTAACTACAACATTATTACGTTGCCGGGTCCATGGGCAGCGCTAGTAACTTACCATCAGGTGACCCACTTATTCCATTTACCCACTATCTAATAAAAATATTAATAAAAATGGTAGAGTCTTGCAGTTCGCTGGATGAATGTGCCGGCTCAACCGGTTAAATACCACGACCTCTCGGAATATCCGCGTAAAGTGGCTCGTGCCGCGTTTCATTCGTTGAGGGAGGTATCCGGTGATCCGATCCCATTTCCCCATCCCTTCCTATCCTACTTCCTTAAAGGTCGGCAACGCAACTGTAAGTGTTGCAGGTGTCCATGGGCGGCGCTAGTCACTTAACATCAGGTGACACGCCTGCTCGTTTGCCCTCCTAACCCATAAAAAAATAAAAATATTCCGGCCTTCATGTTCACGTTTTAAACTGGTTTATAAATCCTTTTTTTTTTTTGGTAGAATTATCATCACCTTTGGCACTCGCAAATCTACTTTTTAAGTGGCACAATAATAATAGCGTGAGATTATTTTATGCACTAAAATAAAAATAAAAACATATCTCATCATCTCATATCATCAAACCGCTTTTATGGGACTATAAAATGTAAATTAATATCAGTTCTATGCAATTACTGTACATATTTAGAATACTACGCTATTTTCTGAAACTGTTATTGCTGATACTAGGTTAGTCTTCAAAATATTTTTACCGTTACTTACAGACATACAGTTAATAAGATTATTTTTATGGGTTAGGGACAAACGAGCAAGCGGGGAACTTGTTAGTAAGCAAACAGCGCCATCCATATTCACCTGCAACACAGATAATGTTACATTTGCGTTTACGGCCTTCAAGGGTGTAAGATGAGAAGGGAGACGGAAGGCCCACACTGGTCCTCCGGATTTCTCTCTCTCCGTACGAAACGCGGCATGAGCCATTCTACGTCGCACTTCTGAGAGGTCGTGGTATTTCATCGGTCGAGTCAGCCCATTAAAGCAGCGAACTGTTTCACTCTACCATCATAAAACCTGTACCTGTAAATTGTAATTTATTAATTGGGACGTGTTGACGTGGACGTGACTAATGTTTTTTTATGTATAAAAAACAGTAAACGGGCAAACCCTTTGTTTATGTTGAGCTATAACAATAACAAAATAACTGGTATTATTTAAAAACTAAATTAATAGTTACAATGACAATGAAAGAGTAACACTATATTAAAAATTACCACAATTGTTCGCCGTCGACTCTCCAAAAGTGAATCGCAAAGTTTCAGCTTCGAATGCCGAACTTGTAAAAGTTGACACAAAATGTTTCAAAGTCATATATGTATTCTTACTTAAACACCGGGAGTCGTGTTTAAGTAATAAAAAATACATTCACGTACCCACAGAATCGAAGGCGAGAACTTTTTAACAGAGGTTTCAATGCCTAGTCACTGTATCGTGACGACGCATATAAAAAATAAACTAGGTACCTACCAACAATATCATATATTAACTGAAATATCATAACTGAATTATGTTTTAGCATTTTTCTTTTTTAATAACAAAACATAGTTTGACGCCTTTTTCAACCCGAAGGTGTAGGCAGTGGGTGTTAAGCCTCGCCTTTACATACATACATAACTTCACGCCAAATCCCTTGCGGACCCCGCAAGGGCAGAGAGAACAGAGCGTCATAAGGCACAATTCTTACACTTACTTGTCTTATACTTCTTCTTACACTCGCTTCGTTGACTTTCATAACTCTTTTCATGTACGCGCGTCGGTTTTTGAGGCTCCTAATATCACCTTCCTCCAGAACACGTTCAATTTGGTTACGGAATGTGTGTCTTGGCCGTCCTCGACTCCTACATCTATCCGCTTTTGCATTGTATATCTGCTTAGTCAGTCTTGCATCATCCATTCTTTCTACATGTCCGAACCATCGGAGCATGCCCTTTCTTATTTTCACACCGACACTCTCTTTCAAACCAACTTCCTTCCTTACAACCTTGTTTTCTACGCGGTCAGCGAGAGTCACTCCGCAGATTTTGCGCAGTGCCCTCATTTCTACCGCGTTTATTCTACTTTCATGCACACTCTGCCATACCCAGCTCTCGCTTCCATAAGTTAGCGTTGGGATCTGCATTGTAGATTGCTAGCTGGGCTTTTCTGCTAATGTTTTTTGCGCCCAGGAGGCTACCCAACACTCGTCTTTCTACATCCGCGGTGTACCTTCCATCCCTTCTTAAAGCGCAAGATCCAAGATATACAATTTCATTCACCTGTTCCAGCGCTACATCATCAACCGGTATCCTTGCATCCGTTCTGGATTCCTCCCTTTCAAACACCATAACTTTCGTTTTCGGCGTATTCAACTGCAAGCCTTTAATCATGCAATCATCTTTCATAGTAATGACTAGTGTTTGCAGGTCCGACGGCGATTCGGCTAGAAGCACGGCGACATCTGCGTAAAGCAGGTAGCTCACAACTAGGTCACCCATTCGCATCCCTACATCCATCGATCTCACTCTCTGGAGACAACTGTCCAGGTATAGGATGAACAGTCGAGCGGACAGCACGCAACCCTGTCTGACGCCGATATTGACGTCAAACCAGCGGGACAAGCCGCCGTCAACACGCACATACGCTGTGCAGCCCTCATAAGGTGCAGCAGTGCTCCACTCACTTCGTAGCCCGGGAGTATGTCCCACAGATCTTTTCGTAACACTCTGTCAAACGCTTTTTCCAGATCCACAAAACCGCAGAAAACCTTCCGGTTAACAGCCAGTTGTTTCTCCACGATGTTGCGGAGAGAAAAAATCTGATCCACGCACCCTCGTCCGCTGCTAAAACCACCCTGAGCCTTCCACAACACTCCATCAGATATCACCCTCATTCTCCTTTCAATAATTTTCCCAAACACTTTCGCTGCTAAGCTGATCAAACTTTTGGCCCTGTAACTGGCGCACTGCATACGTGATCCCTTACCTTTATACCAGTCCCTTTATACCTCCAGTCCATGGGAACCTTACCCGACCCCCAGCATAGATTGCTCAAGGTCAGGAAAGCGTCCCGGACACAAGTTCACCCGTGTTTGATCATTTCAGCAGACATCATATCAATTCCAGCTGCCTTACCATTTTTCATACTTCGAATCGACCATTCAATCTCTGGTAATTATTTTACAAGTCATTCAAATTTGCCGTAATTTAATTTCAAAACACATATAATTTTAATTAACTGTTAAGATTAAGAACACTAGTTTAAAATTGTACGCATTAAGTATGAAATAATGAAAAATGCTCTTTTGTCCCCTTTCCCATACAAAAGGCGATGAAAAGTGTAAAGACTTATCGTGACTGAATTGACCGCGTTCCATTACCCATTGACGTCAGGGGTTATAAAAATGGATTCAAGTGAGGTCTTTAATAATATAATACTGTAACACAATCGATTCTTTCTGCTTACCACACTAAGGAATTGGCGTGAAGAATTACAAACTTCGTTTATAGGTTAGGGAATAGGCAGAGTTACCACTAACTAGTACTTCTATATTGATTATATTTTGTTTAGTTCATTACTGTTGCTTGCGGCTGATCGACGTTCTCTGTAATGCGCATTGACGAATATAGTACGCGCGGAACGATATTATTACTTTAAAAAGATAACAATATTTACTATTAAAAAAACATATGTTTCTTGTTTGATAAAGTGTTGTGATAATATTATTTGATTTTAGTTCTTTTTAGACTATTAATTGAACTATTTTGATTAAGTCTTTAGTTTTTTTTTGGGATCTCTGCAACGCATCTGTATCCAAGCGTGTGGGTTTAAGGTATGTTTTAAATTATTGTATTGTATGCGTTTGTATTGTAAGATATTTGTGAAAGGTAACATACTCATGACATTGTCATGTGGAATGTAAAGTGTTAAGTTTATGTATTGTTTCGGGCCGTATGTATGTTTAACGCAACTATTAATAAAGTTTATAAATATTTTTATATCTGTATTTATAAATAACTTTTCTGGTGACTGCCGTTGTACGTTATATTTATAGCTGTGTGTGAGTTGTTTAAATTAATGTGGAAATGTCTTTATAATGGTCGGCTGGTTTGATTTTGGATTCATAGATGTCGCTAGACTCGTCTTCACTGTGATAATGGCATAACATACAAAGCTTTGATTTGACACTATCATTATTTGAAATGATTTTAAAAGATATTTTTTATCATTGTGAATTTTGCTAAAAGTTTAGTGATTTTTTTTTAACTTAACTAAATAATATTTAGTTTGAATATTCCTTGATTTTTTTTTAAATTACTAGTTAATATACTTCTTATATACACTTAGGTGAAAAGTTTTTGAGATATAAATAAACATTATTTTCATTTTTGCAAATTAAACTATCAACAGAATGGTTCTATGCTACGATGATAATTATTTTTCTTGTAATTATCCACTTACAAGGAGATACTAATGTTATACTAAATCATACCTATTATTAGTAGAATTTTAATTTACCATTCCTCAATTCCTCCCCTTCCATAGGGGTAAATAATATAATCGAAGTATTTTGTTTTTAATTATCATTTAATTTAATTTTATGAGTAAATAACTTATTCACGGTGAGAGAATCTACTAGGAGACGAAAATCAAACATTCTGATGTCACTGAAATATATCGTGGTAGTTTAGTTAAATTAACGACTGCCGTAAAGGGGTTCACTGGTTCGGTATCCATGTCCATATTCCAAACAATCATTGGTGTGAGTTGGGAATCGAATCGACGACTACTGAATCAGAAGCGGGGACCTTGACCATGGACCAACGTGTTTGTAATTCTACTCCTTCGAAACTTTGTGAAATTTTGTGTGCATTTCGGGTAGATCTGAGAATAGGATAGCATCTATTTTTTAACCCCCTAAATGTTAAGGGTAGACGTTTTTTTATGAAACAACGTTAAAAAATACACATAACCCTGAATATTGAACCCCATACGAGCAATCCCAATTTTCAATTTAATTTGTTTTGTAGTTGTCTAGTTTCTATAACACGTGTATTAACTCTTAAACATTATTATTATTCTCATTATTAGATAGTATAAAACAAAGTCGCTCTCAGTTGTCTGTCCGCTCATATGCTTAGATCTTTGAAACTACGCAACGGATTTTGATGCAGTTTATTTTTAATAGATAGAGGGTGTCAACGGGGTGATGGCAAAGAAAAATTAATAATTTTCGATACTTAGCACTTTAATTGTAAACGCTGTAAAGTTAACTTTTAGTGGGGAACAAAGTTCGCCAGGTCAGCTACTATATTATATGACAATATCATTACAATTACTGTCAAATGATAGTTTTTGCGTACGCCAATAGAAAAATAATTACTAATTCATTAATTATATATACCATTAACAATGACCTTATGTATGACAATGCGTATTATTTGAAGTGGATTTTATAATGTTAAATATAGGTAGTATATGTGAACTTCACGCCTTTTTCTACACGAAGGTTTAGGCAGCGGTTGTTACTGCTTTCGTCTATGTGAATTTTTACGTCCCAAATGGAATAAGTGGCGGAACCTATTGCAATACTTCGGATACAATATTGTCAATCATCGATATTTATCACACACAATTTCGGCAAAACATTCCGAGAATTAATCGATGTGAGCCAGGATTCGGATGTATTCTGGATGTATAGATTCAGCGAATCGAAGCTCAACAACAGTTACACCTTCGAGAAGAAAAAGGCGTGAAGTTATGTGATTTTAAAATGATTTTATTAAATGGTTAAAACAATAGCAACTGTAGTCGAAACACGAAAGCCTCGGGCTCAAAATTATTGTTGTTTATAAAAAAGTTATACGTAACTCTTTGACCATAGACTAATTTTAAAATTCTAATCCAGCCAAAACAGTCATGCTCTGTTCAGCGCTATTTCCTTTGACTTTTTAAATATAATTATGTGCATATCTTTACATATAAACAAAATTGAAGTGTCTGTTTGTAATATTAAAAATATCTTTATTCCACTACATTCATATCTAGGGTACCATAATATAACTTTACGTTTTAGTTCAGTTTCGAGTCGCCATGATGTTTGCGTCCCAACATAGAATAGGTGGCGAACCTATTGCCATACCGGGCACAAAGTTTTCAAGCATCGATATCTATCACACAACTTTTGAAAAGAATTTTGAAAAGTCATCGATGTGGCCAGGATTCGAACTTGCGACCTCTGGTTTCAGAAGCGGGGTGCTCGACCACTGGACCACTGAGACTAATATAGGGTACATACACCAAAATATCATTTTTTAAACTTTTTGTCCGTCCGTCTTTCTGTCTGTTTGTTCCGGGTAATCTCTGAAATTGCTAGGCCGATTTTGCCAGGACTTTAATTGGGAAGTAGCTGATGTAATCAGAAGTAACTTAGGCTACATTTTTTCAGAGAAAAACCTTATTTATTTCTTCCGAGGAGAAACAAAGGTTACCGGGTCAGCTAGTAGTAGTACCTAATAAGGTTAGCGCTAATATATCTGATTGTAAATGTGTTAGATTATCACGCCTTTTATAGTCCAAGGTGAAGGCAGTAGCAATTATACTTCAAAGAGCCAATTGTTTTTTATTTTAAATTAATTTCGTCAACTCATTTGTAATATGAATTTGCACGTGAAACTTCTGATTTAGGAGTGTGTCTCTGTGGTCCAGTGATCGAACACAAGTTGCTGAATCCAGAGGTCGCGGATTCGCATCCTGGCACGCACCAATGACTTTTCGGATTTAATTAATTACGAAAGTTATGTGTGATAAATATCGATGACTAAAAAACTGTGTGTCCGGTATGCCAATAGGCTCGCCACCTGTTCTGTTCGGGACGTAAACATAACGGCGAGTCGAGGCTTAACAAGCCACTGCCTACACCTTCGGGTAGAAAAAAGCGTGAAGTTAAGTTATGTTACGCGAAAATACGCAGTGGAAATTTAACACTTAATTATTTTTTTCAATACAACCTTCGACGCAACATATTGTTCAGTATGTTTATAATTTAACCTACATGGAAACAAGTTTAAATTTATAACATAGGCCATATAAATCTAATGGTGCCCTTGATAAATCAGCTCTGCCCTAGTACCTACCGACAGCTTATATGGACATCTGGCTATCGACTGGAAAATTCTATCCAATAACACAATTACTTGATTTACATATTTATTTCTTAGATTTTCGCGAATCAAATTCATAATATTAAAACAACTTTTTATGGATTATATCGCGTTTATTTAGAACTTATTTTGTATTTATTTCCCGACGTTTCGAACTCTTTACAGAGATCATTTTCACGAGTAACGAACAAAAGGATGGCAGTCGTTCAGAATCTATTTTCATTGATACAGAAAGTACATACATTTTGGAAATAAAAATCAAAAAGTTGAAGTTAAAAATATGATATAATCTTATTATAATCACTTATTCCTTTGTTGTATGATTTAATAGGTAACAGTTATCTATTAAATCATACAACAAAGGATCTTAACAAACCCTTTTTTTTTTTCCTTTAGTAAATATATTTTATAAATAAATATTTAATTTTTTTTCATGGTCTGATGTGGCTTACCAATAGTATACAATCATATTTTTAACTTCAACTATTTGATTTTATTTGATATAATCCATAAAAAGTTGTTTTAATGTTACAATTATTTCAAATTAAAATACACAAAAAAAAACAAATAAAATAAAAAAGCAATTAATATTTAATGTGGAACTGTATTTTTTTGGCTTCCAAAAATAAATCGTTCTCTAAAAGTATCGGTCTTACGAAATAATTATAGCTTTAGCTATTTAATAACTAATTTTTAACTGCGGCTCTACCAGTGAAATACCATGACCTCTCAGAATATTGACGTGTAAGTGGCGCATTTCGCATTTAGTTTGGTGAAAGAGGTCTCCGGAAGCCCATCCCCCAACCTTCATTCCGACCAATCCCACTCCCTTAAAGGTCGCCAACGTAACTGTAACACTATCAGTGTTGCAGGTGTCTATGGGCAGCAGTCGTTGCTTATCATCAGGTGGCCCGCTTGCTCGTTTATCACATTATAGGTATTGTATTTGTTTTAAATCCTAAAAATAAATTTTCAACATTTACTTTATTTTTAAATCAACTAACCAAGAATAAGTGGTTTTTCTTGTATATACGTCTAAACATCCGGTTTAGTGAGATCTTTTCCGCCCCATTATAGGAGAAACCTATATTTGTTCACTCATATTACCTTAATAAAACTGATATTGAACCCTAAATATCACTTTCATCTTAACGTATAATAACTTCAGGACTTTTTTTACCCGAAGGTAACGGTAGGTAACGGCTGTAAAGCCTTGACTCGCCGTTATGTTTACGTCCCAAATGGAATAAGTGGCGTTCCTATTGCCATACACCCGACACAAAGTTGTCAGTCATCGATATTTATCATAATAAATTCCGAGGGATTTACAAAAAGTCATTGGTGTGAGTCGAACCCATGACTTCTTGATTCAGAAGGGTGAGCGACACTGGACTGGCCAGATTAAGGCTTTGTGGTGTTCATTTTTATCTCCTCTCTCCTCAACGGACTTGGCGTGAAATTGTGTTGTTGAAGTTAATACGCGACGTTGGCGTGAACTAAAATATAACGATATTTACAAGCTTCCTTACCAAGCAGAATACATTAAAATTCGCTGCATGGATGGGCCGGCTCGACCGGTGAAATGGCACGTCCTCTCAGAATATCGACATAGGTGACACGCCTGAATACAATGTTCTTAATTGTTTTTCGACATCCATAGCCCAAAGCATATAATAACACAATGCCCATAATTGCTAATCATAAGTGCCTTAAAGAATCGGAAAACAGAATTAAGTAGGTTTTATAAGAAGCGATTTAATACGTTAAATTTGTCTATACTATACATACATAACTTCATACCAAATCCCTTCCGGGGTAGGGAGAGAGTAAGGTACCGGGTACGATTCTTACACGCCTCACTGGCTTCTTTGACAACTCTTGTCATGCACGCACGTCACGATAACGCTCCTAACATCATCTTCCTCCAGAACACGTTCTATTTAGTCATGGAATATGTCTTGGCCTTCCTCGACTCCTGCATCCATCCACTTTTGCATTGTATATCTGTTTAGTCAATCTTGCATTGCATTATTCTTTATCATGAGTATTAAACATTTATGTGAAATCACCCGAAACAGATGGATCTGATAATAAAAACTGTCTTTCAAGCATATTAATATCGCCATTAAAATAATATAAAACCTTAGAAAATATCAAGAATATAATTGATGTGTGTTATGTTTTTCCTTTGATTACTTACCGTTTAAAATAACAATTCAATGTTATTATTATTCAACGTAAATACTCATACAATTTAATGACTTTAATATTGATACTACATAATGGTCGGTATAAATATATTATTTTGTATAAAATAATATTCATTATAGAAATATAGACACTCTGACTGACTAATAACGAGATATCTGACACGATAAATAATTCTGATCGCCTTGGAATTTTGGCATAGTTTCTAAGTGTTTCGCAATGTAGTAGACGCCAGTTAACAATGAATTCAAGTGGAATGTTAAACGTTCATATAAAGTCACAATTCAATTCAAATTTAAATCATTAATCTTGTAAATTCACGCCTTTTTATAATTGAAAGTGTTGGCATCAGCTGTTAGGTCTCTCCTCGGCGAATTATTGGATTAGGTGGAACCTATTGTCACAATTTTCTCAATCATCGATATTTACACACATAGCGTCTGAAAAGAATACCCTAAGTTCATTGTTTTGGGAGCCAGGTTTTAAATCAGCTAATATACATGATTGCTTGACCTACGGCCCACCGATACCAAGATTTCATTCCCTTGATATTTTTATATTTAACCCAACATTAATAATGGTAGATACATTAACAGTGATAGAGTCGCCCAGATCATTGCATGAACGGGTGGCCTCGACCGATGGAATACCACGACCTCTCAGAATATCGGCAGAATGAGCTGCGTTTTGCCCGATGAGACAGGTATTTGGAGACCCAACGGCCTTTCTCCTCTCCATCCCAATACTGACCCCTTCCCTATCCCATTTGAAAAGCCGAAACAAATAAGCAGGTGTCCATGTGCGGCGTTATCAGCAAATAACTATTAAATAATGCCGTATTATACTTCTTTAATTTGATGCACGAGACGCCATTTTATTCTGGCATAATGAAATTATTACGAAGGTACTGCGATAACAATGACTTATTGTATATACACATATATTGTGAAATACGCACTTATCTATCTGGCCATATGACTAATATGGAGGCGTCACTGACATATGTTGGTACAATTTTGTATACCGATAAACGAAACTGGTAACTATTACGCAAATCGTTCAATAAACAAAGACTAAATATTATTAATAATAACGTATAGTGGATATATTTTTTACAGCGCCATCTAGTTTTCTGGTTTAGCAACTTCATTATATGAGGGATAAAATCTTATCCCTCATATAATGAAGTTGCTAAACCAGCTAATGAAAGCATATAAAAAAGCATGTAATTACGTAATCACGTAATTACATGCTTTTTTATATGCTTTCATTAGCGCCATGTATGTATGTAATAAAATCTTTGAGTTAGATTTTCTCCTACATTGAACGATCCAATTTAATTTATACTTTGCACACCTGTCAGAGACCGATGACAATGCATTAATATGATCATAACACCCGATTATCCTGATTAGATTCGGCAGGATTCATCAATTTCTTTCCGACTAGCTCTATCTCTTTTGCTCTCATGTAATGTTTCAAAATTTGCATGCGAGTAAGAGAGATAGTAGATAAATAGTCGATAGAAGTAGTAGTTTAGATAGATAGTCGGGTGCTCAGCACGCAACTTAAATCGCTTTGTATCTTGTTCTCTATTCATTCATCGATATACGCATACATTTTGCTTCAATAACATCTTTGTTATATTCCGATAAAAAAGTGTAAAATAATTTGAAAAATCGTGGGGTGCTTTGTGCCACGTTTTTATAAGTCGAGCACGATATGAAAGCGTGTTTTTTTATTTTTTTTTAATCACCTTTATTTTATAAATACTTGTAATACATAGAAAATCATCCTTGCCGGTCATAAATATTTGTACTCGGTTGGGGATTGAAGCCGTCGATTTTTACCCAACAGTCGGTTGTTTTACTATATTTGTTACTAGATAATTAATTTTGTAATGTAATGTATTTTGTAATGTTTTCATCCTGTGTAATAAATGGTTTTAAGACGTTATCAGCTTCGGGGTATTTCGATTACTCGAAGCATTAATTACTGCTGCTTACGCCTTCGCGTACAAGGCGTGGTTTTCCATTCTTATTAATACTGGTTTATTAAGTTGATATCCTGTATCTATTAAAAAAAAACACATCAGAAGTCGTTGCTTAGTTTCAAAGGTATAAGCATATATGTAGATAGACAGCAGAAAGCGACTTTATTTAATATTTAATACTAGCTGACCCGGCGAACTTTGTTCCGCAACAAAAGTAATAAATGAGTAAAATTTGGATTTTATAAAGTTCAATTTGTCCTATTTATCGGAACACGTTTTGGCGGGCAACGCAACTGCTATGTCTCGCTATGTTAATACTGTAATATCTTCGTAAATATTCGTTTAAATTACATGCTGTAAAGGGCCAAGATCATCTATATTATATGTACAATCTATTTAAGAATTGAATTGAGAAACTTAATTGGATGAAAATTAATGCTGTAATGTTTAAAAACGCATCGTAAATAAGCCATTATTTCTCGTAAAAAGTAAAAAATAAAAATGGTCAGTGTGGGTTATCCCTAAGAGATAGACATATGCCCTCCCGGACTTTTTTGTAGACCTTCTCAAGTGTTTAATAATGTAGAACATTGTTTTGAACTATCACTTAAGGTTCAGCCAGCGTGTGCAATTAAAGTGCTAAATCTCGAAAATTATAATTTTTTCCTTAGAACACAATATATGAATTATAGATCAAACCACCCCGTTGATACCCTCTAACTATTAAAAAAAAAACGCATCAAAATCCGTTGCGTAGTTTAAAAGATATAAGCATATAAGGGGACAGACAGCGGAAAGTGACTTTGTTTTATTTATACTATGTAATGACTATATAATGATAATGATATTTATATGTTCATCAACATTTTCCTGCCCTTATTCCACACTAAGTGGAGTCGGTACAACATGTTATTAAAGAATAATGTTATTAAAGAATAACATGTTGTACCGACTCCAGCCAAAACTCGTAAAAAATAAAATAATAAAAATGGTCATTGTGGGTTATCCCTAAGAGATAGACATATGTGGTGTTTAATATATGAAGGTGTTTAATAATATAGAACATTGTTTTGATCTATCACTGGTTCAGCCAGCGTGTGCAATTAAAGATCTAAATCTCGAAAATTACCATTTTTTCTTTAAAACATCATGTACGAATTATAAATCAAAACAACCCCGTTGACGTCCTCTAACTATTAAAACAAACCGCATCAAAATCCATTGCGTAGTTTAAAAGATATAAGCATACAAGGGGACAGACAGCGGAAAGTGACTTTGTTTTATACTATGTATTTTATACTATGTTCAATAAATATCAGTGATGTAATTAAATAACTAATAACAATTACAATTATTAACAGAAACTGCATTTGTTCCTGGATTTATTAATAAAACAATTAGATGTATAACAAAGGTCGTATGAATATCAAGAATCGAGATAATACTTTTCCGGGAAGACGGCTAGATTTTATTTAAATTTATTCATTTATTCAAATTTATGAATGCCACTTCATTTTATGTTAAACTTAGCTAACGCTTGTTACGGCGAAACATTCTTTATTTAATTACTGTATAAAATATTATTTATTGTAAGCGGAGTACTTAACTAAGCAGATAGTAGTTAGGTAGGTAACTTTTTACAAGGCAATTTAAATATTGATCACAACGCATAGGTTTCGAAAAATATTCATATACTCATCAATTTCACCCATATTAGAATCTGGGACTTCTTGTAAAAATTTGTCAGTTAAACCAACATACCTAATTAATACGATGACATTTTCCTTCACGGCTTATATATTCTCAAATTATTATTTCTTACTCAAATCTTAAAATATTATTTAAAAAAACCATGAATATACATTAAACAATTTAATTATTAACTGTAAACCTACAGATCATTAATTAATTATTAGATTTCTTGCTTTATGCTCACCGTCTACAAGATGAAAGGCATCACAATTAGGTATTTGAAAAAAAAAAATATTGATTTTTTTTTATGTATTTTAAAACTTTATTATTAATAATATTGATATTTAATGCAAAAACTTCAAAAAATTATTTTTTCAATTAATTATAAACAATTAAAAATTGATGAAATTTAAATAAAAATCACGTGACTATAAACGCGCCATGATTGGTCACTATAGTTGTGACGTCATAATGTTATAGCTATTTAATAACAGTACAGCGTTTACGGCTAATACTCATGTCTAGACAATAATATTGAAAATTTATTGCTAAAATACGAGTTGTTAGTTGATTTAAATTAGTTATGTGTGATAAAGGATTTATTAAGGCAAAGTCTGATAATATTCCTGATGTTGATATATTTATGATCACCGATTTTTTAAGAAATGACGTTCGACGACGACGACGACGACGTTTCTTGAGAAAGAATTAAGAGTAAAAATAACGCGTCCGGGGATGTATCTTGTACCTAGTTATCCGATTTTTGCAGCATCTCCTGATGGAATGACAAGCAATGCCATTGTTGAAGTAAAATGTCCCACCAGTCATAAATCATTGGATATTTTTCTAGCAAAAGGTAAAGTCAGCTTGAAGTGTAATGCCCAAATGCAACTACAAATGTTATTGACTGGTAAAAAATAAAGTATCTTTTGTGTTGCTGATCCACATTTTGAAGAAAATAAAACTATTTACATTAAAAAATTTATTTACTGAACTTTCCTTAAATATATAATAATTATTTGATTTGTATACTTAGATAAATAATAATTAATAAAAATGGTATTAAGAAATACTTACATCGAAATGATCTTCACAACAAAAAAAATTCGATTTTGTTTGGGGATTATCACGGTGCACTGCTTGAAACCATTTATTTCGACATTTGTCATCTTGGGGAACATTTAAAAACATTTTATCAGGAGTTGCCTTTGTAGTATTCGTACATAATGGTACAAAACAAGAAGGATAACTTTTGAGGTTCGACATTTTTAATATAAATTTAAATATTTAATAATTTTTTTTTTTTTTTTTTTTTTACTATGGGTACTCGACCTAGATATGGAGGTACACCATCAAAATCACAATCTAGCTCATAGAGGCTAATAAGCAATATTAATTTAACTTAATCTACTATTTTTTTTAAAGTCACTAAGAATAATGTCCAATGAATTTTCTTAGAGTCTATTAAGGTGAAGCACTT
The DNA here is from genome assembly GCA_905147225.2 of Euproctis similis. Taxonomy (NCBI): domain Eukaryota; kingdom Metazoa; phylum Arthropoda; class Insecta; order Lepidoptera; family Erebidae; genus Euproctis; species Euproctis similis. The sequence goes on from LR990114.1 coordinate 6,730,094, forward strand.
AGTTCATGTGTTCTTTATTTAGGCCACTATCACTGTAACACTTTCACTAATAACATTACACTAACTCAAAGGGTTTAGTCCTTTTTAGTCTTCTCACTAGGTCGGTGACGTCGAGGAGTTGGATTGCCTCGACGTTCACGTGATGATGAAGTCTGCGTTCATGAGCTTCGGCATATTTGGATATAATATTATGGACTAGCTCGACTTGAAGGTCCCGATGGAGATCGTCGTTTCTTATGTACCAGGGCGCATTCACTATATCCCTAAGAACTTTATTTTGGAACCGTTGAATTATTTGTATATTACTTTGTTTGGTACAGCCCCAGAGCTGTATACCATAAGTCCATACTGGCATCAGGACTTGTTTGTACAATAATAGTTTGTTGTGCACTGACAGCGAGGAGTGTTTTCCAAGTAGCCAGTACATCCTTTTGTATCTTATTCCTAATTCTTCACGTTTTTTCTTGACATGAGCTTTCCAACGTAGCTTCGTGTCAAGTGTCATACCAAGATATTTGGCTGTGTTTGCGTAGGGTATTGGTTGGCCATTTATATATATCGGGTGATACATAGGCCTCTTATTTGTAAAATCAATGTGAACTGATTTGGATTCATTGAGCTCAATTCGCCATGATTTTGTCCACTGATAAACACGGTCTATGGCTGTTTGGACCATTTCTACTGCTTCCTCGTGACTGCTCCCGGTTGCTAAAATAGCAGTATCGTCAGCGTAAGTTGCAATAGTAGTGTTTTCTATGGCTGGAATGTCACAAGTGTATAATAAGTACAAAACCGGACCCAGAACACTCCCTTGTGGAACTCCGGCTTTTATTTCTTTAAGCTCTGAGTAGGCGTCGTCTTGCCTAACTCTAAACATTCTGTTAGAAATGTATGAATTTAGTAAGTCCACGAATTGTTTAGGAAGTAATGACTTTAGTTTGAATATCAGGCCTTCATGCCATACTTTATCAAAAGCCTGTGCTACGTCTAGGAATACAGTAGAGCAAACCTTCTTTTCTTCGAGTGCTTTTTCTATTTTATTTACAATTCTATGAACTTGGTCGATTGTAGAATGGCTTTCTCGAAAACCGAACTGGTGGTCAGGTAATAGCTTTTTACTTTCTAGTATGGGCTTCAGCCGTTTTAAAAGAAGTTTTTCAAACAACTTTGACATTATTGGTAACAAAGAAATCGGTCTGTACGAAGTCACGTCATGCGGTGGTTTGCCCGGTTTAGCTATCAAAATGACTTCAGCTATCTTCCACAGCTCAGGCACATATTTTAACCGAAATGCTGCGTTAATTAAATTCGTCAATTTGACTATTGCTCTGCGAGGTAGATTTTTTAAGATTTCTCCTGTAATTAGATCAAAACCAGGTGATTTTTTTGCTTCAATTTTATTTTTTATTTCATCTGTCACTTCTTTAGGCGTTACAAATTTAATTTGTTGATCCTCTACCATAGTTGGTTGTCGTGTGTCAACATCTATTAGCGCTTCAGGGGCCTGAAAAGTATTTTCTAGGTGTTTTGCAAACTTCCTTGCTTTATCCTCATTGCTGGTAGCCCATTTACCGTCATATCCTCTGATGGGCGGGATTTGCATGATCGGTCGTTTCATGTTCTTTGTGACTTTCCATAAAGAGTAATCAGTACTACTGTCATTTGTGAGTTGGCTTATTGCAGTGTGCATCGACTCTTCTCGTACTTTCTGTATTTCTATTTTAAGTTCTTTGGTCAGCTTATTAAGTAGCTTTTTGTCCAGAGGAGACCTCGATTTATGCCATAGTTTCCTTTGGAGCCTCTTTTCCGCCACAAGAGATCGGATTTCTATTGGATAATTATGACCTTTAAGTTTTTTTTTTATTTCGGGTGTATTGTTCCAAGCTGACATTTGGATGGCTTTGATGAATTTGTGTACTTCTTTATCTAATTGATCTGTACTCCGAAGCGGGACATTCAAGTCTATTTCGTTATCCAGGTCAATCTTAAAACTCTCCCAATCAGTGTGTTTATTAACAAGCCTTGGGCTACCTGGTTTTTCTATGATTAACTCACTTAGAGTTAGAATAATCGGAGTATGATCCGAGTTCATATCGTAACTATCTTCAATGTTCAAAAAATTTGATGAAATATTTTTGTAAATAAAAAAATCTATTAGGTCAGGCAGTTTGTTCGGATCAGTAGGCCAGTAGGTCGGTTTTCCAGTGGATACTGTTTCACATTTCATGTGCTGAACTGCACTTAGAAGAACTTTTCCTTTTGATGTGGTTAATCTTGAACCCCAATGTGTATTTTTTGCATTGAAGTCGCCTCCTAGGATAAACCTGTTTCCTAGTTTTTCTAGAAAATTTGTATATTCTTCTTTTTTAATAGAATATCTTGGAGGACAATAAATAGCTGATATCGTGATAGGATAGTTCTTTGTTTGCACGCATATGGCTACGGATTGAATCTCGTATTCTTCATGCTTAAGTACTTCATAGTGGTGGATGTTGTTTTTTATCAGAACAGCACTACCTCCCCTTGCAGAGTTATTAGGATGCAAAGCATGATATGCCTTATAACCAGTCAATTGCAGAAATGACTGAGTAGTAAAGTGAGTCTCAGATATTAGACATACGTCAATATTATTTGTATCTAGGATTACCTGCAGTTCTTGTCGATGTTGAAGTAATCCATTAGCATTCCAGGCCATAACTTTTAGCGAGTAGGTCATTTCTGTTTGGAAGGTGCTACCTTGGCGCTTCGTTCAAGAATCCTAAGTCTCTCATCGAATGATGACATACACTTTAGAATCTCATTTAACTTTTGCTCAATATTTATATTAGCTCTAGATGTACACATAATCTGAGAATTATTCAAATTACGTGTTGTTATTTGTGCGTACGACAAGGTTTTAGTACTTTCGGGGTTTGGCTTTTTTTGTGGCACAACCTTCGAGTTTAAGCTTGCTGGTTTTGCACTGCTAACCGGGTTTTTTCTGTCGTGGGCAGAGCTTTTTTTTTGTGTAAATTTGTTTTTAATGCTTTGCATTTCTTTTGCAACGACGCAGCCTCTATAGTTAGCCGGGTGACCTTCACCACAATGTATACACTTAGGTTTTTCATCCAGTGGTTTCATGCAGTCTTTGGTCAGGTGTTTACCTGTACACTTTACACAACGTGGTTCCTTTTGGCAGTATTTCTGTGTGTGTCCGTACGACTGACATCTTTTACATTGAGGGATTAACTTAGATGTTTTCATTGGATGTATATTTATTTTACATCCTAGTATGCTCTTAAGAGAATAAATTTTCTTTATATCTTCGTCAGTGGCAAAAGTCAAGATAAACATATTAAGAGGTTCTTTGTTCTTCCATTTCAGTTTGTTCACAGCCTCTAAGATTTTAAATTCTTTATCTTTGAGATCTCCCACGATTTTGTCTGGTTGGCATGTGTAGTGCAGGCCTTTAGCTACCACCCTTATTGGTCTCGCTTGTTTATTTTCATACGAGTGCCAGAGGTATTTTTTTTCTGAGAGGAGTTTTGTAATAACTCTATATTGTTCAGCTTCTTTGGTGTTAACTTTGACGTTGTCGCTTTTAAGCATTTTAGCGGTAAACGATTCCTTCGGGATGTTTTCCGAGAGAAGGTCATAGAATAGTTGGTAATTCTTGACGTCATCAACAATGATGGGAGGAGGCGGTGGTATTTTCTTTACCACGAGATTTTCGTGTGAGTGGGATTCATATTGAGAATGTGGTGAAGAGTGAGAGGTATTAAGTTTCCTTTTCTTTCTATTTTTCACCCTAATCCATTCTGTCTCCCTCGCAAGTTCTTCCTCATCCGTACTGTACTCAGTGGGCTGAGGTTTGCTAGGGTTTGGTTGGCCAACTTTTAATGAGTCAGCTTTGGCAGTAAAATCGCTGAGTTGCTTTTGTAGCGTCTCTATCTGGAGTTGCATTTGTTCAATTTGGCATTCCAGTTTTTCTCTTCTAGCCTTCTCACTAGTATAGGCTTTGTGTAACTCATTTTCGGTTCTGGTAGTTACAGTATACGAAAAATGACTGATGAAATATTTAATAATGACAACAAAATTAAATAGATCAAAACACTGTATTTATTATTTTTCTATCAACTGCAATGAGTGAAAACTAACATTAAGACGTCACACGCGCTCGGGTTTGTTCGGGAGTTGTCGGCGTGTCTTCGGTACTGGATTCAAAAATTTATTTTTATTTTGAAATAACTTTTGAATTATTGCGAAAAAAAAAAAAAAAAATGTTTTGTTATAAAACTAATATATAATCTTTCAATTTATCACAAAAAAATTTTTTTTTCAAATACCCAATTGTTACAATGAACTGCCAGTGGTTCAAGGTAGCTTCTCGCATCTTCATATCGACAATAACTACCTCCATCAAGACTTAAGCTCATAGACTACATCTAAAAGAATAGACATTTAAGCGCATAGACTATATTAGGTAATTTTTCTCTCGATTTTTTTAAACGATGGTAGTTAATGAGAGTCCCTAGCTGTATATGATTAGTCTTCTATACCCTATTCTAACAGTGGTAGAGTCTTGCAGTTCCCTGCATGAATGGGTCGGCTCGACCGGTGAAATGTCACGACTACGCGGAATATAGGCGTGCACTTGGTCGTGCCGCATTTAGTTCGGTGAGAGAGGAATCCGGAGGATAGAGATTGAATGAGATTACAAAAAAATAATATTATGAGGATTTATTGTCTCGTTGGTCCAGTGGTCGAGCACCACGCTTCTGATTCAAGAAGTCGTGGTTTGGAACCTTGGCTCTCACCAATGACTTTTAAACTTTCTTTACGGAAGTAATGACTGTAAAATATCGATGACTTAATATTTTACAAAATTAATTACACCAGGTTTGTTTGGTGAATGTTTGGACAAGTTTGTGCCCAGTATATGGCAATAGGTTCGCCACCTATTCCATTTGAAACGTATACATTACGGCGAGTCGAGTCTTAACAGCTGCTGCCATCACCTTCGAGTAAAAAATTATGTCATGATATTATAAGGAGAGATATATTTCATACAATAGTCGTAAGTCGAAGGAGCTTTATTTTAAATTATTTTCATAGGTCTTTACAGACGCTTAAAAATAGTGAAAAGACAGTTTCCTTTTTACAGAATCGAGGATAAAACATAACAGGAAACAAAATGTTGTTACATAACTTCCTGCTATAGTATTGGTAAAAAATATATATATGTATATGTATATACGTTGACGTAGATATTTCAAGTTTTAAGGAATCCCGCAAGTGTGACTTGAACTTGCGAGTAGAAAGTTCCGTACGTTAATAATCGGATAAATTGAGACATATTTATAAAATTTATGTACCAAACAATTCAGCAGTGAAATTAGAGTACAATGTCTATATATAACATAGCACAATACTTCACGCTCTTTTCTACTCGAAGGTGTAGACAGCGTACAGCAGCTGTTAAGCCTCGACTAGCCGAATTGTTATGTTACTTTCCAAATGTAAAAGGTGGCTAATCATACATCGTGTGACCCTGGAATAGATCCCAGGACTTTTGAATAAGAAGTCGAGAGCTTGAATACTGGACCACCGAGGTTTTTTTAAGTCTATAAATAAGTTGTTAATATTCTTAGTTAGTTTCCGAATATTCTAAATTATGTTTTTATAATGCCTTCATTGCTGTTAATTCCGTACATTCGGGTTGGAATAAATGGTCTGGCAAACACACTGTATATACACGAGCGATTCTACATGGGTTTCCCTTTTACCTTTTTGGTGTAAGAGACCCTAAAAAGCTGTATAATTTTGTTGTTTTTGTATCAGACAGTTAGAAACAAAAAGTGAACACGTAAACAATTAATATATTAACGATAAAAAAATCACCAAGGTCTGTCTGTACGTAATAGATTTGAAGGAAAATCAATATGCAGTTGATTTTAGCATATTTTTTATGGATAGGAAGACAAACCAGGTGTGTCACTGATGGTAAGCAAACTAACTCATGGATACTTGTAATCGTTCCTTCTTTAAGGGGTCGGAAATGGGATGGGAAGGAGTAAGGGACATTGGTTGGGCCTCCTTCTTTATCGAAACGCGGTATGATATGAGCGACTGTATCATTGTGTCTAAAATAATAAAAAAAAATACTTACAAAAAAAAGTCAAATCGACTTCTAGAAACGTAAACCACAAAATCTTAATGAAAACAGTACCTTCATAACTAAAAAGCGATAAATAACGAAACTTACTAATTTGTATACTTAATAAAATAAACAAAACATAATACTTAAATAAAGTCATCTTTAACTGTTATAATATTTACTATTGTCGCTCATTATTGAAGTCGGTGCAACATAATAGAGTACGTTACCTGGGCTTGCACCGACTCCAAAAATAAGTTAACCTATTGCCATACCGGGCACAAAGTTTTCAGCCTTCGATAATTATTTATCACACATAACTTCTGAAGTCGAGGCTTCACAGCCGCTGCCTACACCTTCTGGTAAATAATTGCGTGAATGTTATTACAGTGTGGACATAAAAGAGTGTTTGTCTGTCTATTTTTCTATATGTCCTCTCAGTACTCCGAAATCGATGTTCTCTGTTTTTTGGAGGTTGATTAAATTTACCTTAAAAAATGACTGCCGCTTGTTTTAATTTAAATTAAAAAAAAAATATCGCTATAAAAAGGCTTCTGTACTGAATTACAATTTAACTCTGAGCTGTTAATGTAAATATAAAAATAAATATAATTTATGTGAATAATAAAAAATAATATATAACTTGGAGGTGAAGGTGATGTTAGGAGCCCCAAGAATCGACGCGCGTGCATGAAAAGAGTTATGAAAGTCAACGAAGCGAGCGAGGCGTGTAAGAGTCGTGCCTTATGGCACTTTGCAAGGGATTTGGCGTTATGTATTTATGTATATATTAATTACTTTATGTGTGATAAATGTCGATGATTAAAAACTTTGCGTCCGGTTTATGACAATAGGTTCGCCACCTATTCCATTTGGGACATAAAAATAACGGCGAGTCGAGGCTTGACTGCCGCTGCATAAACCTTCGGGTAGAAAAAGGCGTGAAGTAATGTTATGTTTGATAATATAACTTATTCAAAATTCCACGTGTACAAAACTGTAAAAGATATTTTCGTATACCTACCTGCTAATGGATACTTGGATTTTTTTTGTATATGTACTCTAAATGTATATTGTACTTATATATTTAAGTACATGTTGCATGTTTGAAAAGGCTTTGTCATCACGATAATTGCAATTGTCACACACTTTTAATAGCTATTATTATTTCCAATGTCCAATAGGATCTACCTATCTGCTTAGTGATTTAACATGTAAACTTTTGATCTAAAGATACTTGGTTCAAAACAGTATTTTTTTTGGTAATCTATTAGGAAGTTAAACTTGCCAACATACATAACTTCACATAAAATCCCTTGCGGGGTAGGTAGAGAGGACAGAGCGCCATAAGGCACGATTCTTTCACGCCTAACTAGCTTCTTTGACTTTCATTTCTCTTGTCATACGCGCGTCAATTTCTAAGGCTCCATATATTACCTTCCTCCTTGACTCGTTCTGGAAGGATATCGTTCTATTTGGTCTTGAACACTGTACCGTGGCCGTCCTCCATTCCCATATCTATCCGCTTCTGCATTGTATTGCATCTGCTTAATCAATCTTGCGTCGTCCATTCTTTCTACAAGTCTTAACTATCGGGCATACCCGTCCCGAGTATTTATATTTGTTTACCCGATAAGTTCTACTGTTTACACCATACAGTTATAAAATGTTGCATCCAGATTTTGAGATTTATTGCTTCGAGAATTTGATAAAAAAAGTGGAATAGGTACATTGTAAGACGTAAAATTCCTTATCACTTTTATTTTTTTCCACTCGTTAAAAATGCTGTTCATCATGTACTTAATATATAAAATTGTACAGACAAACTTGACCCAGTTCTCTGCCAATGTCAAGTTAATGCTACTCCGTTCGGTAAACAAAACCAAAATTTTTTTTTTTTATATTTTTTCCTTCTCTCTCTCAAATTAACACATTAATATTATATTGCACGTAATGTGATGTCTTAATATTTTTATACATGGTACATGTTTACAGCTCTAAAGTTTTCAACACCCCCCGTTCTTTCCTGTGAGTATGAGACGAGTAACGGATTTGAAGGGAGTTTTTTCGTAAAAGAATGGAGGATAAGTAGCAAGCGACTAGCATTGCTCATGAATATTTGCTTAAAGGGTCACAGTTGCATTGCCGGCCTTCGAGGATAGGGGGAAGATGAGCAGGGCATGAGAATGAAGGCAGAGTGAGAGCTAGACGCTGAGGAGCTAAGGAGCTTGACGTATTTTTTTTTTATTCGTGGTATTTCATTGGTCAAGTCTTTTTTTGTAGCGAACTGAGTGGCTCTACCACTCTTAAAATTGCAATAGTAAAGTTTTGGTGGATTGAAAAAACTTGCATGTATATTATGTTATATATATACTGAATATATTGCAAATTTTGGATACCTTAATTAATATAGCACGATATGCTTGGGGAGGTTTAATTCTTTTGATAAAAAAATGTTAACTACAGTTAAATGTAATTATAATACTAAAACCAAAACTGTATCTTAATCAAGATAATTTCTATAAAATTACATGAATACGCTATGCTATCGTGAACTTCAAAAGTAATTTACAAAATAACATATTACCTATACGAAGAGCAACGGTTTAACATACATAAACGAGATCTCTATCTTATTAATGTTCCATTTTAATTTCTAAGATATTCCGTGATCAACGATAATAATTTAGGTTTTTTTTTTGGATTGACTGAAAATAAAAAAAATAAAAAACGCTAATTCTTTCATTTATATGCAGAGGAATTATTTGGATATAAAATTCAGAAACAACCTACAGTAGTGATAGTTCAATGTACCGGGTCATAGACTCGAGATTTTTCATGCTTCATACATATACAAAAATGCTAATCAAATGTCTTTCTTCAGCGTGTGGTTTTAAACAAGAAATAATTATAAGCAATTTAACATTAGTAACGGCATAAAGAAAGTAATTATACTCCCAAAGAATAGAATCCCAGACGTACCTAAAACGCATCAAAATCGGTCACTGCCCTGAGATGGTATGAAGCCACAGATAAACACACAAAAAGGCCAGACTTATAACACGCATAGCTTAGGCTTAGGGTGAAAAACGTATATAATTTGCCTATATCAATAACTATTGATAAATATCGCTAAGCTGCCTATTAACAGACTGATATGGAATTAATGAAAGAAGTCATACTATCTTAAATTTTATTTGTAACTAGCTGACCCGGTGACCTTTTTTCCACATCTTGCCAGTGGTAGAGCCCAGCAGTTCGCTGCATGAATGGGCCGACCGGCTCGACCGGTGAAATACCACGACCTCTCAGAAGATCGACGTAAACTGGCTCATGCTGTGTATCGTTCGGTGAGAGAGGTACCCGGAGGCCCGCCCCCTTCCCCATCCTTCCCTATCCCCTGTTCCTTAAAGGTCGGCAACGATATAGTAACACTTTATGTGTTGCTGGTGTCCATGGGCGGCGTTGGTTGCTTACCATCAGGTGACACGCCTGCTCGTTTGCCCTCCTATCCCATAAAAAAACAACAAAAATAATAAAGATAAGTATATATAAACCACCCCTCTGATACCCTCTATGTATTAAAAAACCTCGTATCAAAATCCGTTGCGTGGTTTTAAAGATATTTAAGCATATAAGGGGACCGACGGCGGAAAGCGACTTTGTTTTATACTATGTAATGAGTAACATAACATAATATAGCTTGATGCCAAATCCCTTGCAGGGTAGGCAGATAGAACAGAGTGCCATCAGGCATGATCACCATCCTCCAGAACTCGTTTTATTTGGTCATGGAAGATTTATCGTGGCTGTCATTGACTCCTACATCTATCCGCTATCCATTGCATATCTGATTAGCCAATCTTGCGTCGTCCATTTTTTCTTCATATCCGCATTTTAGGAGCATGTCTTTTTTACTAATACATAACATAACATAACTTCACGCCTTTTGTTACCCGAAGGTGTAGCCAGCGGCTATTAAGCCTCGTCTCGCCGTTATGTTTACGTTCCAAATGGAATAGGTGGCGATCCTATTGCCATACCGGGCACAAAGTTTTCAGTCATCAATATTTATTTACTAATACACTGACTAATTCGCAATTGCAAAGAGGAAAGAATGAAGGGTCTGCAGTCTTGTCGGGTTAGAAAACGGTACTCTGAGATCTGGAAAGAGGTGAAAAGGAAATGTCGAAGAGACAAGAACCGATTCCTGTCGAATATCTGCTCAGAAATAGAGACCAACTCCTTAAAATTCCAAACTACAGACCTGTTCAGGAAGGTACGCCTCTTATCCCGACAGTTTAAGCCCAAAACTTGGGTCATCAACGACGAGGCCGGAGATGCAATTCATGACCTGGAAGCGATAGCGGAGAGATGGCGTAGATACTGTGAGAAGCTCTATGACCACCAGGTATGCACTTCCACGGAGACAGGGCCCAGTTGGCTTAGTTTGAAACTTGAGCCCCCAATATTGCGGTCGGAAATAACAGCAGCAATTGGCACTCTGAAATGCAAAAAAGCTCCCGGACCCGACCAAATTACCGCTGAGGTGCTAAAGAATCTGGGTGATAACGGCATTGACTGCCTACATAAAATCTGCAATCGCACATGGCAAACTGGCAAATGGCCTAAGGACTGGACTGAATCGCTGATTGTACCCCTTCACAAAAAAGGCTCCACAAGAATCTGTGACAACTATAGGACTCTGGCGCTCATATCCCACAGCAGCAAAGTTCTCCTGCACATAATAAACAACCGCTTAAAGCATTTTCTTGACTGGCAGATCTCACAGGAGCAGGCTGGATTTGTCAAAGGAAAAGGCACACGAGAACAAATTCTCAACGTAAGATTGATAATTGAGAAGTCCTACGAATTTAACATCCCATTCGTAATGTGTTTCATTGACTACAGCAAGGCATTTGACTGCGTCGACTGGCAATGTTTATGGAAAATACTCGCCGAACTGGGGGTCCCTGACCACCTGACTGCCCTACTACAGTCCCTATACTCTGACAACCAAGGTGTTGTCAGGATCGACCGCACTCTTTCCGGGCCGTTCTCCTTCAAAAAAGGTGTCCGACAGGGTTGCATTTTGTCCCCAATTTTGTTTAACATTTATGGCGAGTATATTATGCGATGTGGAGACTGGGATGGTGGCGTCTCCATTGGCGGTACCAAAATAACTAACTTGCGGTATGCCGACGATACCACTCTTTTCGCATCAACGAAAGAGGAAATGTGCACTTTGCTGAAAAGACTGGAGCGTACTAGTGAGGAAATGGGCCTTCTAATAAACAGAGCGAAAACCAAGCTCATGGTGGTCGACCGCCGCGGGTCTCTCACTCAGGTTTCTGATCTAAATCTCGAAGTAGTGGATGACTTCATATATCTGGGTTCAGTCATTACCAATAATGGATCTTGCGAAAAGGACATCAGAAGACGCATTGGTATGGCTAAGAGTGCTATGACCCAGATGAACCGCATATGGGCGGACAGGAGCATCTCGAGGAAGACGAAGAAGCGGCTGGTCACTACTCTCGTATTATCCATTTTCCTGTATGGCGCGGAGACCTGGACCTTAAGAAAACCTGACTGCAAACGCATCGATGCGTTTGAAATGTGGTGCTGGAGGAAGATGCTCGGAATCCATTGGTCCGAACATCGTACCAATGAATCCATCCAGACCGAGCTCAAGATACCGTCGAGACTCAGCACCACGTGCATACGGAGGAGTTGCGAATTCTTTGGCCATATCGCGAGAGGAAGAGCCGACAGCCTGGAAAGGTTACTTCTGACGGGAAAGGTTGACGGGAAGAGGCCCAGAGGTAGGTGCCCGACTCGCTGGTCTGATCAAATCCGTGCAGCCCTAAACATCTCGGTCTACGATGCCATCCACGCTGCCAAAGATAGAGAACGGTGGCGAAACCTAATCCATACTCTGGACCACAAGAATGATCAATGAGGCCACGACCCTCAGCAGTGAGGATAAACGAAGCAAGGAGGACACTGACTAATATTCTTCCTGATAACACATTTAAAATGCTTCTAGGAAAATGTTAATTGTCATCTGATATATAAAAACGTTGCCAAAATCCTCCGAAGGATCTTACAAGCCTATAATATTTTTTTGGGTCCGGGTAGGTCTGACAATATGATTTGACGTTAACTTTTTTTAACCTTCACGACCCCCGAATATTATTATTATTTTTTTTGCATCATTTTTGCTTAAGTTTTTTCATGAAATGGCATTGAAAACTATATGCACAACCTTAAATTTTCACCTTTGCACCACCAACCTTCGAATAATATTTATTCGACACCAAGTGCGCCGGGTTGCTTAGCTAGTTTTTGTGTAAAAATAATTACTAAAGCAAAATATTTGATATTTGTTCGTGTATTAGTTACATACATACATATATAACTTCACGCCAAATCCCTTGCGGGGTAGGCAGAGAGAACGGAGCGCCATAAGGCAAGATTCTTACACACCTCACTCGCTTCATTGACTTTCATAACTCGTTTCATGCACGCGCGTCGATTTTTGAGGCTCCTAACATCACCTTCACCTTACCCCCGTCCTCTTCCTTTTCTATCCTACTCCCTTAAAGTCTGGCAACGCATCTGTAACACCATCTATGTTGCAGGTCTCCATCGGCGTTCGTAGTTGCCCAGTTCACAGTTTCGAGTTACCCACTTGCTCATTTGTATTCCTATTCTATAAGGACATAAACGTTCAACGTGACCCGATATATTTTGCCGCCATATTGTATAGTATATCTTTACAATTAAAAAGATCAGTGCTCACCTCCACGTGACTGTAGCGTGACGAGACATAACCAATTAAAAACTAATTATTATAAACATTACGATTTTTAAAGCCTGTTACAAAACATATAAGTAGAACAAAAATATAATAGTTTTGAGTATAACATTAGTATTTTTGGATGTATTATTACATATATTCACGCCTTATAAGAAAAGGTAGAGACTGTGAATTTCAGTTGGCTCTCATTCATTCTTGCAACATTACTAAATAATCTTTACATATTTCTCTTTACCTTGGTGATCAAATTTATCTCTCCTCGCTATTTTTTATGGGAAAGGGGTAAATTCAGGAAGCGGGTAGCCTGATGCGCGCCGCACAGGGGATTCGTATCACCGCGAGGTTCTAATTTATTTGCCTTCCTTTATATGAGCTGAAATTAGGGCGGGAAGAAGAAGGGGAATTGGGTTGATCTCCGGACATGTCTCTCACCGAACGAAAATTGAGCCACTTAACGTCGATTTTCGGAGAGATCGTGGTATTTCATCAGTTGAGCAGGCCTGTGCTTCTCTAAAATTACCAATTTATAATTAAATCCGTTATTCTACTAAAAATATTTGAATAGATTTGTTTTTACATGAGCACAACACGCCGCGCTAGGTCGACTAGTAAAAATTTGGTCAAGATCAAGCAGATATTTTAATATATACAATATTAAATTTTTATATTCCCAATTAAATATAAAATATTTTATCAACAAGCAAGAGGATTTCCGAAGTATTGTCCTCATCACCTTGAAGCCGACACACGCTCTGCATCAACTTGTTTTAAATGCAGTGTTTATAACCGAAATTGTAATAATTACTGGATAAAGTTTAAACTGTTAATTTATTCATATTTATTGCATAATTATCTCCGTTTACCAGCTTGGGGTTTTATAATATATTTTTGTGGCAACGTTAAAGTATAATCTTTACTAAAAAAAAACGTACGTTGAGTCCCTCCGCGCGGATGAAGTGTAACTCCGAAGGATTATGAATTGATTTTTAACGAAATCATGTTATTTTCACTTTATTGCCATATTTTCTTCCCTTCCTATTCCCTTTTAGTCTTGCGATTCGCTGCATGAATGGACCGGCTCGACCGGTGAAATTTGTTTATTTAATACCACGATTCAATACACACCAACGAAATACCATGACCTCTCAGAATATCAACGTAAAGTGGCTCGCGCCGCTCCTACTCTCTTACAGGACGGCAACACACCATGGTGTTCATGGGCGGTGTCAAGTTGCTTACCATCAGGTGACCCACTTACCTGTTTTCCCTCCTATTCCATAAAAAAGAAACAATTGAATTTTTATTATCATTTTCGAGTGGAGAATTATCCAAATCTGAAATTTTTATTATGGGGTACCTACCTAATATCAACTAATTCAGAGAAATCATTGGCCCGGAATCGATCCCACGACTCCAGAATCAGAAGCGGAGAGCTCAACTACTGGACCACCGAGACTATTAATATTAATATATTATAGGTACTATTAAAAATGGGAATGATAACTAAGTTCATATGAGAACTAAGTTCCTAACTAGTATTTTAATTTAACTTTGTGTTTAAAAATAGAACAGACTGATCTGAGGCACTTGAAGTTTTGACTTTGAGTTGGTGTAACCTGATGGTTTTGTAACATCAAAAGAAAATGAATATGTATAATGTGTTGAAATATAAATTATACAATACCGTGCGGCACTTCAAATAGATTGTGATTAACAGATATAATTTATAATGATCAACATTATCATAATATTCCAAATATCTCTGGTTCAGCCATCATTTCTAAGATCTTGTAACTTGTAATTGATAAAACTAATTATCAATTAACTACATAATACATATATTTATTAGTAACTGAGGTTATATATAAATATTGTATTTATGGAGCCTTTAACAACGTAAATTCATACGTACATGTTATTATACTTGTTAATGCTTAGGTATAATATATTGTGCATGATGTGACCTCCTGTAATTGAGGGAATATGCTTGCTTGTACCTTACTGTTTACTCTGTAATAAGATGTATGTGTATATCCTTTGTTGGTGGTCCAATAAAGAAATAGACTTGAAAAACCAAGACTCATGAATAATATATGTAAAAAAATGATTAGGTGAATGAAAGATAGCAGGTTCTTTGTATTTCATAATATAGAGATTATTTCACCGAGGACCAGAAACAGACTATTAAATTTATACCCTTAATCTGAACTTATAAATGTTTCTTTTTATAAGATTAGTTAACCACGAGTATAAATGTTTATCATGCCATGATTGAAGTCAGTTTATCATTAAATTATTCTTGAAATATATTATACTTGAAAATTATTTATCTTAAAAATGATAAATGAAAATTATACCTACATCAAGTTACTTGATAAATAACATATTGTTATGTAATATACCTACTAAAGTAAGTAATTATGTTCATGTATGCCTATAGAGAAAACTGTAAATAGGTAATGTTGTTTAGGTATGCTTTGCAAGATTTTAAATGTGAAGAATTAAAAAAGAAAATAGAATTTATAATTACCAAAATATTCGTAAGTATATCCAGTAACAAGTAATATATTTGTTGAAATCACGACTAATTCTAGTTTAAGCACAAGCTTTGTTGTCTTTCAGGGAGTAAAATTAATTTATCGTCACTCGTTATGCACTATTTTTTTTTTACGTTGATCGGTTTTACACTTTACAGTTGGAGTATAATATACTCCAACAGTTCAACATATTATGTTGAACACTTTTAATAAAAGCACATAAAAACAAACAAATAGAATGGAGTACCTACTCAATACCTACTGTCAGTGTTACGATTGTCACGAATGTTTACTAATAATATGTTTTTACATTTTCAGTCATAGAGGTCGCAATACGCCAATTTATTGAATCGCGCTATGGTTTCACTTCCGTGGAGTTTATATATTATCGATATTCCAAATCAATTATAGAACATCCATCTGCCACTAGATGTCTGTGTACTATTAAAATTCAAGCTTAACGAATTGACAAGTCAGCTTCACTTCGATTTTTAAACTACCATAAAAATATTAATATATATGTCGGATAGACTTTTATTCGATTCCTTACTGGAAACATTAATTGTGGGCAATCAGGATATAATCCGAGCACAAACAATTGATAACTGTTATCGAACACATTTAATCTTGGTTATACAATATCAAATCATTAAACAATTATTTAATGAATAATTTGGATTGAGCAGCGAGTTGAGGGCACCGATCTCACTTTATAACCATCTCTTACAAATTTCCCAAACGAATCCTCCTCGATCCGTTTCTCTCACCATTGCTCTAACAACACAACTCTGTTCAACTGTCAAAACTCCATACAGCCAAGATGGCATCCAGACCACGCTCTACACATAAAGTGTTCTGCTCTGATTGGCCGAAATGATGTCACAATATTATTACTTATAATACATTTACAAATGATACAATAGAGTTCTACAGAACAATCCCTACGCCTTGTCACATCCCCCGACATATATATTACCCCGCGAGAGGGCGTTAAAAGCGTTAAACGCTCTTGCAAGAGACATTAGAAGTTACACTTCAAAAATTGCAATGACCCGCCATTATATGTCATAGAGTAATGGTATAATATAGCTTTTGTTGATAAACGGGTTATTTAATAATTAAATAATTCTTTGTTCCCGAGATGCTTTCAATAAAACAAAATGTTCAGCTTTATGATGTTTAAACCCCCGAATCTCTTTAAAATATATAATAACACGTAGGTATATACTTACAGAGTAAGACATTGGTTATAAGCTAATTAAATTATATAACAAAAACTAAACTTGACGATTAATATATATATAACGATTAAAATATATATGATTATATATAAGTATATTAACAGTGGTAGAGTCTTGCAGTTCGCTGCATGAATGGGCCGGCACGACCGGTGAAATACCACGACCTATCTGAATATCGGCGTGAAGTGACCGTTTCGGCGTGCCGTTTCGTTCGGTGAGAGAGGTGCTTACCATCAGGTGACCCACTCGCTCGTTTGCCATCCTATCCCATAAAAAAAGATTAACAAGAGACAGAAAATATTTTTTTTGTTCATGGGTATTTCTCTAATATGCTCTGGAAATTGGACTTTGTAATCCAATGTTTAAAAAAAATAGTCATTTTCATTAAACAGGCCATGCGGGCTAACATGCCGATAATTACTTAATCACCACTTTTTACCGGCAAATATATACATATAAAAATAATATTTTAAAATAATTAGCACATGGAAAAATTAATATTAAGTCCATAGTCAAAGTTTCAAGGAGACCGCTATTAGAATTACAAATACGATTCCGTTAAATTCTTCTCGAAATAGTTACGAGAACATTAGTATTTAATGTTACTATGTATGTAAAAATACATATATAGTAAAAATAAATAGATGTACATAACTCTACGCCATGTCAGTTGCGGGGTGGGCAGAGGGAATAGAGCGCACTTCACTCGCTTCTTAGACTCAGATAACTCTTGTAATATACGCTCATCGGTTTTTAAGGCTCCTGACATCACTTTCCCCAAGGACTCGTTCAATTGGGCCATAGGAAGTCTGTCGTGGCCGTCCTCGACTCCTACATACTTCAACTTTTGCATTATTTATTTTTGAGTATTCCCTATTTTTTTTTGTCTACAGATTGTCTACGGCAACAGAAGATGTCAATTTGAACGATGTCTGCATCGACAATAGTAGATGTACCCGCGCGTCTAGGCCACGCTCACCTCTCCCATCTGCCTCAACGGCCACCCATCAATCTTTCATTCCAGGACTTGTCGTACACCGTACAAAATGGAAAAAGTAAGTACCTGTTCCAACATTTTTTCATAGCCTCTTTCTAGGTGTTAAGTTGACTCGTTAAATTTTTATGCCCCAAATATAATATAATATAATATCTTACACCTAATTTTTGAAATGGTTCGATTCCACGACTTCTAGATTCAGAAGCGAAGTTTAAACCTCCAGACCGCTGAGATTTTTGATTATATTCAACAATTACAGTTGATTATTTATGTATCTGATATTGCATTGAAAAATAGTCGGAATATCATGACTGCAAGATTTATATTACTTCATATAAATAATAATGTAGCCTTGATACTGGTATTTGAACGCACTATATACCAAATCTAAGATGATTTAAATATTCTTAACGGCCCAGTATATAATATAATTAGTTATAGTAAATTTGGCAATTTCAATTTATTTTTGGTGTTCACTCAGCCAGACAGGATGTAATTCAAAATAATCCGAAATTCGGTAACGAACCAAATGACAACTACTAATTTTATTTTCAATCGGATAATAATAGTTTTTGATTACCAACGAGGTTTTTATAGAGATATTTCAAGCCAAGTTCTTTGCCGTACAGAACGTACTATGACATAAAAGGAGCATTACATTACCATAATCTGTTTCCATGCAATCTTGTTTTATTTACCGACATGTAATAAGACAGGGCAATTTGGTTGTATGTAAGTAGGCAAGCCACCCATAAGTGACCATGCTCGACTTAAATAACCTTGTAGTATGACGCAA
Organism: Euproctis similis; assembly: GCA_905147225.2. NCBI lineage: Eukaryota > Metazoa > Arthropoda > Insecta > Lepidoptera > Erebidae > Euproctis > Euproctis similis. Next base: position 6,748,624 of record LR990114.1, read on the forward strand.
TCGTATCTGATATAAATATAAGTACGTATAAATTATAATCAAATTATAAGAAAACAAAAAAAATATATTCATCATATGACTCACTGACCCCATTTCGATGGGTCTTTGACCATTTGTGACTCGGTGAGGTCAAACGTACAACGGTCTTGATCAAGTTATGGGTTTACTAATTAAAAATTAAGTGAATCCATTCGGTTTTCGAATTATTGGGTTCCGTAGAAAATATAAGTCTAACATTTGGTTAGTGTGGATTTTCTCTTTAAAACATATGTAGTTACCGCCTGGCTTCTTTTTATTAGGACTTGGAATTAATTCGTAAAGTTTTATAAAAGATAATAGTCTCGGTGGTCCAGTGGTCGAGCACACCGCTTCTGAATCAAGAAGTCGCGGGTTCAAATCCTGGCTTACACCAATGACTTCTCGAAATTATTTTCGGAAGTTATCGTGACCGGTATGGCAATAGGGTATTCCATTTGGGACGTAAACATAACGGCGAGACGAACTTCGGGTAGAATAGTTGGGTTATGTGATGTTGTAATAAAAGATTTTAGTAGCTAAGTTGCATATTTATTTCTCAGATTTTCGCGATTTTAATGTTATGAAGCTTAGTTATTTTATTCATCATCTTTAGGTCATTATTTATTTTTATCGATGGTTTATTGGCTGACTGATCTGAAGATCACTTAGTACGAAAATTGACAAAGTTCAATTCCTAGATTTCCTCTGCCTCTCATAGGGGTAGAGAGATTCATCGTGCATTCACGTTTATTTCGGGTGCAACGCATTTTACCTACATAGCTTCACGTTAAGTGCCTAGCGGGGTAGGCAGAGAGAACGGAGCACCATAAGGCACGATTCTTACACACCTCACTCGCTTCGTTGACTTTCATAACTCTATTCATGCACGCGCGTCGTTTTTTAAGGCTCCTAACATCATCGTCGTGTTTTTATCTCGTCAGAACTAAGTAATTTTTTATAATAGTGGATTTCATTAGTGTTTAGTTAATTAGTTTTTTATCAGAAAAATAATAATATCATTACTCTAAATATTTACAATCAGGTTATGAGAACAATATGCGCATATATTTTTATCTTCAAATGAGGTCAGCCCCTTATCCGCTTCATGTTTGGTGACACTAAGAATAACAGTTAGATATATCAGTTTAATTTCTGTTTACAATGACAATAGTTGTTTCCGTGACTCACCATCAACAGTCCGGCCTTGCCTAGCTTGCTTAACTTCATTCAAACCTATTCTATGCAAATCTTGTATTACATAATATCCTTCTCAAAATTATAACAATAATTATCTATATTCCTAAGAATAGCTTAATTTTTTACAAGTTAGTAGTTGGCATTGGCGATAAAAAAACGAATTTACGTTTTATTTGGTCTTCTTAAATCTTAAGGTCTTAATACCTTGACATAAATTCCATTTTCGTTTCAATGAACTGTTTAGCTAGCTGTTTATGAAGAACTGGAAGACTGTAATTTAGTTCTAGCAAAATTTTTCAATCCTGATTCCGATGCTGGACAAATTATTTGTTTGTTTGTTGTGCCAGCCCCAAATGATGAGGAGAAGGCAGGGGGAGGCAATGGAAGCTTTGCCTCGACAGTCGAATTTTTGACGCAATGTAATAAAAACAAAGAGTATTCTCATACCCCACACAATTTGGGAAAATATTTAAGAAAAGTTATTTTTGTATACCTATATTCAAACCTGAGACTACTGATTTAGAAGATTTAAAAGCAGAGTGTTGAACTACTGAGGCGGAACATAACATAACATACCTTCACGCCTTTTCGTACCCGTAGGTGTAGGCAGCGGCTGTTAAGCCTCGACTCGCCGTTATATTTACGTCCCAAAAGGAATAGGTGGCGAACCTATTGCCATACCGGGCACAAAGTTTTAAGTCATCGATATTTATCACACATAACTTACGAAATGAATTTCGAAAGGTCATTGCCAATGTGAGGATTCGAACCTGCGACCTCTGGATTCAGAAGCCCCGCTGCTCGATCACTGGACAACCGAGACACGAAATAATATTTATTATATATATTTTTCTCAGATACTTGTTACACAATTAAATGCAGTTAAATACTGTAACGAAACATCGGCATGTCGAGGATATTTTGAACAATATGGAACGAATTCCAAGTATTTACTAAATTTACACTTTTCATATTTGTTTAAGAGCCGTAGTGTACACAGTGTGAGGCAAACGGCAAACGGCATCGACCACCAAAACTATTTGAAGTGTGAACTAAACTTAACCTTGGTTAAGATTTACATAAATCATTGTTACTAAACCCATTGCCCATGGGCGAAAAAGCCTCTCCTATTGTTTAACTGACAGAGACCTTTAAATTTGGCTAATAATATATTTCCGGCAGATCGTTAAAACTTTGCAACTATATTTGATGAAGAACTTTTATGAATATTCTGCTGTCATAAGGAAAATAAATGATTTACATATATATTTACAGTCTCGGTGGCCCAGTGGTCGAGCACACGGCTTCTGATCCAGAGGTCAGGGTTCGATTCCTGATACTGGCTCACACCAATGACTTTTCGAAATTGTTTTCGGAAGTTATGTGTGATAAATATCGATTACTGAAAACTTTGTGCCCGGTATGGCAATAGATTCGCTAACTATTCCATTTGGGACGTAAACATAACGGCGAGACGAGGCTTAACACCCGCTGCCTACACCCTTGGGTAATAATGGCGTGAAGTTATGTTATATTTTGTTGTGTTGTGTTGTGTTGTTATGTTATATATATTTGGAATTAGGAAGATTTATGGATTCCAAATATTATTTCATATAAATAATTGTTAGTCTTGCCTAATTTTCCTGAGGACGTATTTAGTCTTAATAGATCTGTAACATAAGCACATGAACTTACTTGCAGAAGATCCAACTTCGAATCTAGATCTTCAGCTAAAACCTTTTGGAAGTATTATATTTTATATTGCAATATTTTTATGCGTGATATATCGATAGTTATCGATAATTTTGGCCGATTATTATCGATAAAGTCACACATTTCATGGGAGTAAAACGTATTATTGCTACCAGTTACATTTGTGGATATTAAAAAATCAAATTAACTATTAAATATTTTTAAATATTTTTAAAGTGCATTATGCCTCCAAAGCGTCTACTCCTCATAGTGCAACAAATTGCAATACTTGCCAATTATAGATACCTTACAGCTACTCGCTGGCATATTGGTTAATATTTAGAAAGGTACACGTGAGACTTGGCTTAGTAAAGAGACTTAGCACTGCCATAGTTTATCGATGTTAAATATTATTTTCAATTAATAATCTATATCTTAATAAAATGTGTTAAAATGTTTCTGTTTCTGTTTAAAAATATTGACTAATGAATTCATCAAAATATTTAATATATTTTGGAGATTATGTTAAATAGTCTTAAATTAACATTATTATTTATAATTTCATTTAAATGATGTACACGGTTTCTGCACTAGTGGCACGAACATCTGTTAACTTGATATAAAACATGAATATTATAAACATAAATTCACGCCATTGTTACCCGAAGGTGTAGGTAGCGGCTGTTAAGCCTTGTCTCGCCTTTATGTTTACGTCCCAAATGGAATAGGTGGCGAACCTATTGCCATACCGGGCACAAAGTTTTCAGTCATCGATATTTATAACACATAACTTCCGAAAACAATTTCGAAAAGTCATTGATGTAAGCCAGTGTCAGGATTACAAAAAACAAAAAAGGAACCCTAAAAATAGCCTTAAAGCTGTCTAGCGTGTATGAGAGAGTCAAAGAAGCGTGTGAGGTGTGTAAGAATCGTATCGTATCGGCCCGTGCGCGAAAAAGATGTTATGAAAGCACAACTCTTTTCATTGCTGTGTGGCGCCGGCTTAGAATACCGCCACCCCATCTCTTCCCGTGGGTGTCGTAAAAGGCGACTAAGGGAAAAGCTAGAAGAATGGGCAGCAGCATTCTCTCTCAAGAAAATACAGCCTACTGCGATCGCCAACCCGCCTGCCAAGCGTGGCGATTATGGCGAAAACCCCCCATGATTGAGCAGACCGGCAGTTTTGGCGCTCTATGGGGGAGGCCTATGTTCAGCAGTGGACCTCAAAAGGCTAATGATGATGAATGATGAACTATTTTCATGCGCGCGAGGCGATTTTTGAGGCTCATCCTCCAAAAGACGTTCTATTTGGTCATGGAATGTGTGTCTTGGCCATGCTTGATTTTACGTCCATCTGCTTTTGCATTGTATATCTGCTCGGTCAATCTTGCATCATCCATTCGTTCTACATGTCCGAACCATCGGAGCATACCGTTTCTTACTTTTACACCGACACTCTTTTTCATATAAATATTATAGTTGATATAATATATAAATAATTAGTGTGTTATAATAGACGTAGATATTATAATAGTCTTGGTGGTCCAGTGGTCGAGCACAAGGCTTCTGATCCAGAGGTCCGGGTTCGAATCCTGACACTGGCTCACACCAATGACTTTTCGAAATTGTTTTCGGAAGTTAAGTGTGATAAATATCGATGACTGAAATCTTTGTGCCCAGTATGGCAATAGGTTCGCCACCTATTCCGTTTGGGGCGTAAGCATAACGGCAAGACGAGGCTTAACAGCCTCTGCCTACACCTTCGGGTAGCAAATGGCGTGAAGTTATGTTATGTTAGATATTGCAGAATAAACTATTTGCCTATTTGTTTCAAATAAATAAATGTATATAAATATTTTAAAACATAGTCAGATAACAAGAAAATTCTGGTGCAATCGATATTATTTTGATTAGTGCATTAACAAGAATTAACTATTTTTTCTTCTTGAATATTTAAATTTATTATTATGCGAACAAAATCACAAATGAAACTCAATCAAATGTTATCATTTGTCATGAATACATGACACGTAGGTAATTATGCGAAACATGATTATATTGTGGAACTTAATTATATCAACAAATGGAAACAATATGATGTTACATAATTTTGTTACGCAAATCCTTGAAGCGGATCAGGTTTTTAGAAGTACAGAACGCTTGACTGGTGCTGTACAGATATTTGGCATACTATTTACGTCTCCAATTTCTTTTCGCCACTGGCAACAATGGCAACCAAACACGCAGTCGTCATTGGACTATCAATTACGGAGTCACTTATGGACAATAAGCGGTCACTTATGGATTTATGTTACTCGAAGGTCATAAACGTGTTCTTAACAGCATATTGCTCCATTTTGCTAATGCATTCTGTCTTCGGCTTTTGATAATTAATTTTTTTAGCAGCCAAGGGATTAAATTGGATTTGTTTGGAATTTCTTATATGAGAAGTTTGGAAGAATGGGTTGGAGTAAGATGGAAGGAGGAATGAGTGCTTTGGTAATGCACTGCTTGAAAGAAGGTCGGTAAGTTTGTTCATCATCTAAGTGCTAATGTTTATTAAGGGTATTGATACTTAAATGGCTTTTTTATCACAATTATGTTCCATTTTTACAAAAAGTCTCGTTCTAAAAAATGAGCATTACTTTTTTAACTTCGAAACTATGCCCCAAAAACCTTATTATTATTTCTGTATCTATTCAATTGCATCACAAAAATATGTAAAGTTCAAGATTATTTTACTATGTGATTAAATTTGCCAACCTTGATATGTGACGAACTGTTGAGTTATTTACAATTCTAGTTTCATAATATCAAACTACAAGGGATTTAGTAGCTCCAACCAAAACCACAAAATTAATTTCGCCAATCTCCGGAGGACAACTGCACATTTAGATGTAAAACATTTTGCTCGAGTATGACTCAACTATTCAACCTTGCTAAAAGTAAAAGTTTACCAGCTGCCATCACAATACTAACTGTAATTTATTAATCAGACTGTTTGCCATTATTCACGCTGTCCAAATTGTTTAAATCCAATTTTTTTTAATTACCCTATGTTGTAAAATTATAAATCAACAATATATAAATTTATAACTGCACGCCTTTTTATGAAGATTGTTTAGAATTTTTACGTCCCAAATGCAATAGATGAGAAACCTAGAGACGCACACCGGGCACAACGTCATTAGTAAATGATATTTATCATATATAACTTCCGGAAATGACTTCTTCAATCAGAATGGGAGTAATCAAACCCGCTCATCGAATCCGCTAAGTCAATAAATCAATAATATAAAAGTGAGGTTAAGTATCGATATAAAATAACATCACTAATTCCAGAACACGTGACTATTCGATAGAGAATAGTCACGTGTCCTGGAATATAGGACACTATACATACATTTATAAGTGCGACCGGATATGTTGGCGCACGTGTTTCTTAACTTAGAAATATGTAATTTTAATACTACTGCTGATTCAGTTGCGGGTTTGATCCCCACCAGAGTACAAATATTTAAAATATTTATTACTATTTGTAACCATTACCTTCAGACGCGAGGCCTTTTGTCTAAAGACATTTTTTATTGGTATCGTAATTTATTTAAAATAATAAGAAGAAATAAATAAATTACATTATTTAAAATATGTACAATTGAAAAACTATCTGAAATCAAATTTCTCCGCATCTCGGTCTACTGGCAGCGTGCTCAGAAGACTGGCCGCATTACTACGCTGAATGGCAATGCTAATCCTCTGTGCGAAGAATAGACCTGCCCTCTAATCGCGAGAGGCTTCGATCAGCCACTTTGCAAGATCTTTATGAAGTGCACGAGCACTCGGGCCCCATGTCGCCAAAGTCTATTGGTATCATTGGGTCTTTTGGTTAGACTATAAGACGATTTAACAGTACCTACATTGTAAAAGCAATGTCAAAGATGGCAGCACGAAGTATATATACACAGGAGTCCGAAAGTTATAGGCTTTTCCATAGTATTAATGTACACAATAATGAACTCAGATCTTAGTTCTGTTTCCCGCCATAGGCTGCGCTAGAATTCAAGACGTACCGATGATTACGTACGTACGATTATTATTATTAAAAGTTGAAAAAAAAAGTCTAAATTATACTAACTTGCGTTTAGTGTGTGGTAGAGTCTTGCAGTTCGCTGCATGAATGGTTTGGCTCGATCAGTGAAATGCCACGACCTCTCGGAATATCGGCGTGAAATGGCTCGTGCCGCGTTTCGTTAGGTGAGAGAGGTATCCGGAGGCTCGATCCCCTTTTCCCCATCCTTTCCCATCCTACTCCCTTTAAGGACGGCAGCGAACCACAATGTTCATGGGCGGTGAGTAGTTGCTTACCATCAGGTGACCCACTCGCTTGTTTACCCTCCTATCCTATAAAAAAAAGTATTAAACATAGCTGTCAATAGCAACTAAACTTCCTACGTAAGAATTTATAACGAGTTCTTTTTGAACTTCGCCCTCAACCGGCGAAAATTCATTCCAATAAGCAGAGACCATTCGTTCAACATTACGTCCGGGCTTCTGTCTATCCATATCTCCTGGATGGCAGTACTGACAACCAAATTAGGATGGTGTGATAAAACTAGGCGCCATACCTGATTGTGTCCGATACGTATGCGTCCATATTTGAAATATATAATATATAGTATATATGTAAGTGATGAAGTAGACATTTAGAGTGTGTGAGAGTGTGTCACAACTGACCCGAGCAGCGGAATACTCTAAAGATGGCGCCACTGTGCTCACGCTTCGACATATATATTTTATTAATCAAAGTGGAACAAACTAAATCGCTGATTATTTTTTTTTTCTACAAATTAATATTCTTGTTTTGAAATAAAGTTGCTTATAATTAAATAAAATAAATACACATATATGAAACTGCCAATTTTTGACTGTCAAGTTTAGTTTGCCTATTTTTTTTTGTAATCCAATTTCAAAATTCACTTTCCATTTTTGACTGCACAAGAATTGTTAAGAAATAACAAAAAAAAAAAAAGAAATACATCATTTTTTTACGTATTATTTACAAAACCAATTAAAGATTTTCAATGACAGATTACAAAGAATAAAATAAATAAAATAATAATTTATGAAAAAGTATTGTTCAAAATTATGATTTTAATCAAAATTTTATGTGAACGATGGGATACAATGTTTCAGACAGTGTAACCTTTTCTTTAATTTTCTCACGAAACACAAGACATTTTTATTTATGTGGCATCAGGCTTTGTGGGATATAATAAATCTATGAGTTTAACCAAACTCATACATTTATCATAGACTGTAGTAGATGCCACATGTCAGTAAAAATGTACTACTAATTATCACTGACAGCGCGCCGCGAGTAAGCGATTCTCAGGATGCATAAAATTCAACACATGAACAATAATTATATAAAAATGTACACTTGGAAGCACTTTTTACCTATACATTGATAAGTTACTCACACATCACCTTCCCATTTTTAGTCTCGTTGTTTGGGTGACTATTGCCGATCTTATATTTATGGTTAAACCAGTGATGGCAAGTTCGATCTTAAGACGAGTGCACAAACATTTACTATTAGTACCTACTATATAATTCAGAAAGAATTGTTCAAATAAGATCAATAATAGTTCCAGATACGGAAACGTTAGAAATAAACAAAAATCTTTACACAATGACTTTAATTAATTCAGGACCTTCACTCGCATTTAACGTAACATAATTTTCTTGGCCATGTGCTCACTCTAACGGCCGAAACCAATAATCAAACCCAATTCGAATTTTGTCATCTGAGATCAGTATTTCAATCCATTTCTACTAATAAGCGTGCCAATAATCAATCCATGGATTAATTTTGTTTGGGGAATCGATCGACAGATACACAACTATATTAGATTGGCTTCAATCTTAGATTGAAGATTGATTATTGGTTTCGGCCATAAGTGTGGTCCATAACATGTCATCCTTCCAAAGTATCCATGTTGTCAAAAATTTTGACCGTGGTTTTATGATCAGCTGAATGTTTCTTAGACTGCTTTTACAGCTGTACTTGTTTTTTCTCCTGGTACGCATATGTTCAGATCAATCTACCACATCTTTACTTTTACTTTGTCAGCCAACTTCTCCTAATTGTCTTCGTTTATTATAATAGGTATATATAGGTTCTATTTCCAGTTGAAGTATCCTATCGATCCTGGTCGCCTGGTTACCACGTACGTACGTACCATTTCCAAATCCGTAGGTAATGTTTCTTCCATTAATCTATGTGAAATGTTATTTATTGATCGACTCTTGAGTTTCACGGCGAGAAAGTTGAACTCATTAGAGAGACGACTCACAACATCTGTTATATTTAACGCAACAAAGTATATAATTATTCCCTTCTTATTACGTATTGAATGAGCATTTAAAGCATATCAATTATAAATGTGCATACAAATTATATTGATGTTCACACGTAATTTGAGCCAAGTTATTTTTCTAAATTAATTGCAAGGAATATGTAAGCAAATTGTTCAGAAAACAATACATAATTGTGCATGATTTTATGGCAACGCTAGATAATTATATTATTGCTGCTTGACTACTACATTAGAGCAAGACTGAGTCACCTTAGGCCCGTAGGTCATAATGTGGCCTGGAGACTAATTATTAAATTATTATGTGTAGTAATTAACTTGCGATGTTTCTAGTGATATTATTATATTTTGTGCAAAAGGCCGTGAAATAAATATATAATCAGTTCAAGGTCTGATAGTTCATAATGCATAATTTTGGTTTTGGTCACTCGTGCCGGATACTAACTTTGAATTTTGACAATGGGTTGGACAGGCTTTATCATAGCAAAAGGAATCGATCCAACGACTTCAGAATCAGAAACTTGAAAATTTGAGCTAATTAGTTCTTCCATAATACCGACGATTTTTACAATCACGACATTTAAATCCAAAGGAGAAGACAGAGCTATAAGTAATAGCAAAGCATTTTTAGACCCATCGAGTACTTATATTGTGCAGTATGGTCTGGACTTCTGGAAGTTCAGCACCCAGCGGCTACATTAATATCATCTGGTATTTTGTATTTCAATTATGACTCCAATCAAGGCAATAAATGACTTTACCGAAATCTATTCGCAAGTTATGTGTATACATTGTACGCAATTTTAACAGGTGACTTAACCATGTAAGTTTACATATTTGTTTCTAAGATTTTTGCGAATCTCACTCATTGATTAAAACAACTTTTAGGATTATATCGCGTTTATTTATTATTTATTTATTTCCCGACGTTTCGAACTCTTTACAGAGATCATTTTTGTAAAGATCTCTGTAAAGAGTTCGAAACGTCGGGAAATAAATAAATAATAAATAAACGCGATATAATCCTAAAAGTTGTTTTAATCAATTAACCATGTAAGTATAATTAACTAAGCTGCTTACATGTTTATTTATTTAATGCATGAAATGAAAATAAATATATAATTGTCATATAAGGGGACAGACAGCGCTAAGCAACTTTAAACTTTATTTTATCATAGTATAAAATAAAGCTGCTTTTCACTGTCTAAATCATAGCTCCGTCTTCTCCTTTGGATTTAAATATCGTGAATGTAAAAAATATGCATGCCACCTATATCGTCGGTATAAAGGAAGAACTAAATAACTCACATTTTGACCAAATTGACTTTTAACCATTTTCGTGACCACCAAAATGTGCAGCGTGAAAAAACCGCAACAAAATCCGTTGCGTAGTTTCAAAGATTTAAGCATATAAGGAGACAGGCAGCGGAAAGCAACGTTATTTTATCTTAGTATAAAATAAAGTTGCTTTCCGCTTTTTTAATATACACAGGGTATCAACGAGGTTTGTTGGTTTTTATCTATAATTCATGTTTGATGTAATTATGAAAAAGTGATAAATCCAAATTGACTAAATTTATTACTTTTGTTGCGGAACAAAGTTCGCCGGGTGAACTAGTAATATACTTAATACCAGCACAGCTCCACGACAAATGCCAAAAAACAATGGTTTATGACTTGTTAATTCACACTTCTTTAGGTACCGAATTTTTAAAATAACTACCTATTATATACACGTTGTTATCATTAAAATTAATAAATATTACTTACAATGACATCATGTAAGTTGTAATAGTGTGCTTAATATTGTAAATAAAATTGAATTTAAATTAACATAGCATTTAAATACATTATATTTTGTAAGACAAGTTATTTATCATCATTATATGATTACATAGTATAAATAATACACTCGAGAGCAATGAATCCGGGTCACTTAAAGAATCCTAAAAATCTCGGAAACTAAAAATGCTAGGTTAATGCAATAAATTGTATTTAATAGACAATGTAATACTCCTTAAATGAAGGTATTAAAACTTCTTAGTTATTGTAAAGTTATATCATAAAAAAATCAAATTTGAAAAAGGGCCACTTTCGAAGATGGAACTACGAAATTACAGCATTTGGTTTTGCTTTTGTTTGTAATCTGTCATTTATGTGGGTACATAAACCATGTTGATAGTGCTCTATATTCATTATTCAAGCTGAAATTATGTCGCTTACGCCTGAAGAATGCACCAGAATACTTACAATGCTGGAAACCGGCCGGAGTCAGCGCGATACAGCCAGGACTGTTGGTGTGTCGCTGTCAACAGTACAAAGAGTTCTCCGACGTTACGAAGAAACTGGTTCTAACCTACGCAGACCAGGAACGGGCAGAACCAGGTATACCACAGCACGAGAAGACCGATACTTGGTGAACACCATGCTTCGAAATCGCTTTCTCACAGGAACTGAACTCACCAATCAGTTTCGACGCCTCGGAGGAAGTAACCCAAGTGCATGGACAGTAAGACGTCGGCTTGCTGAATCTAACTTAAAACCCCTTAGACCTGCAAACGGCCCTAAACTGGAGCGTGGGCATCGTATTTCAAGACTAAGATATGCCCAGAGCCACGTAAATTGGAGTATTGAAGATTGGTCAAAAGTTATGTTCTCCGACGAATCAAAATTTATGCTCTACAAGCACGATGGAAGACACAGAGTGTATCGAAGACCAGGGGAAAGATTCAAGCAAGCATGCATCGAGGAAAAAGTAGCCTACGGTGGTGGGTCTGTACTTGTGTGGGCCGGAATTTCTTCTGAAAGTCGCACAGAGCTGGTGATCATAGAAAACGGCTCTTTAACTAGCGTAAGATATGTGGAAGAAATCCTCAATGATCACGTTGGTCCATTTATGGTCAATTTAGGTGAGGATGCTATATTTATGCATGACAATGCCCGACCTCATACAGGTAGGATTGTGAATGACTACCTTCAAGAGATGAACATTACTCGTATGGAGTGGCCAGCGCGCAGCCCGGATATCAACCCGATCGAGCATGCTTGGGACGAGCTAGGCAGATGCGTAAAACAACGAAACCCTCCCCCAATCACGCTTCGTGAGCTCAAAATTGCTCTCACAGAGGAATGGGAGAATATTCCCCAAAATCGTATAAGGAACTTGGTGTACAGCATGCCAAACCGCGTAAACGCAGTAATGGAAGCACGAGGAGGCAATACGAAGTATTAAAATTCAAGAAAATCGTAATAAAGTTCAAAAATTTCATGTTTCCTATTTTTGTTTTAAGGAGAGATCAGCAGATTTTTTCTTTATGTAATTTTGTGTTAATAAAATGTATGGTGACTCATATTTTTTTTACTTTCATTTAAGGAGTATTACATTGTCTATTAAATACAATTTATTGCATTAACCTATCATTTTTAGTTTCCGAGATTTTTAACATTCTTTAAGTGACCCGGATTCATTGCTCTCGAGAGTAGTTTAAAAAAACTAAAAAACACGCTTTTTATAGAAAACCGAACTAAAAAATAGAAAATAAATTTAAATGAATTTAAATTAAGAAAATAGTGTTAAAAATTTCAATGAATATAAATTAAAAAAAGAGTGGGGTGCATGGTGTCAATAGTTATAAATATTTTATTGACAGATATGAGTAGAGTGATTATCATTTCGATAATATCTTAAAAAGCACCCCACGCTTTTTTTAATTTATATTCATTGAAATTTTTAACACTATTTTCTTAATTTAAATTCATTAAAATTTATTTTCTATTTTTTAGTTCGGTTTTCAATAAAAAGCGTGTTTTTTAGTTTTTTTAAATTATTATTTATTTTATATTTTTTAGTCCGGTTTTCTATAACAAGCGCGTTTCTTAATTTCGAATTTGAGGAATAGCGCCATCTGCGACTTATACAAGGAACTCGTATCAAGTTGATAACGTAAACTTTCCGCTGATTGCCACTAGATGGTGCGATTTGTGAACTATGAACACTAAAAAAGAAGTCGGTTACAAACAAACCTACAAACCTACAAACATACAAACATACAGGTGAAGCTAATAAAAAGCTAATAAAAATAATATAAAATGAAGTCGCCTGCCGCTCTCCATTCCCTTATATACTTAGATCTTTGAAACTACGAAACGGTTAATAGAGTTTTTTTTATAGATAGAGGGTGTCAACGGGGTGGTTTATATGTATAACTAGCAGACCGCGCGAACTTCGTACCGCCATATCTTATACATTTTCCACTAAAAAGATTATTATTAATACCCCAAAGCTTGCCTCATAAATGGACTATCTAATACTATTTTTTTTTTAATTCAAGTTCCTGATACATACATACATAACTTCACGCCAAACCCCTTGCGGGGTAGGTAGAGAGTACAAAGCGCCTTATGGCACGATTATTACACACCTTACTTGCTTAGCTGTTGATATTAGCGACTAACAACCAAGATATGATGAAAATAATAGCAGTTAAAATATTAAGCAGTTAGCTGCATAAATGGGCCGACTCAACCGGTGAAATACCACCACCTCTCAGAAGATCGACGTAAAGTGGCTCATGCCGCGTTTCGTTCGGTGAGAGAGGTACCCGGAGGTCCACCTCCCTTCCCCATCCTTCTCCCTTAAAGGTCGGCAACGCAACGGTAACACTATAAGTATTGCCGGTGTCCATGGGCGGCGCAGGTCCCATGAAAAAAATATTATCAACTTCAATCAATAGCAATACCACGGTCTTTGTCAGAAGTTTTATTGTCAATCTTTAGTTTTTTTTTTAATATTTTTTTTTAATACTACTTGAACCTTTTTTTTAATTGGTCATTGTCGTCGATTAAAAATAAAACCTGGTCACCACATGTTCTTACCAGTATGGCTAACTCACAGTGAGTGTTTTTTTTTATAATTTAAATGATGTCGATTTGGCACTCTTATCAAAATAAATTCATTAAATTCTAAAAGAGATCACGATATTAAAAATGTAAATATAGATGGGCAACTCTTTGTGGTATGCAGACGTGTAACAAACCCGCAAAGTCTTGATATTTTAGCAAAAGACGCCAAGATCGAGGTGCGTAGGCATAACTTGCGCTTCGTCCATTTATATGAAGTTGCAATATTGTAAAGAATTATAGATAATATTATAATATCTGCGTGAAGAACTAACTGTAAACTAACTCTAGCTTTGACCCATGATTTTGGTTACATAAGTATGAAAACATTTTTAAATATTTTAATATTCGCGTTGCATATTACATATATATAATGAACGGAAAATAACGCGACACATTTAGGTAAACAAATTGTCCGTCTGCTTATGACTACGGCCAGTGCAACCAGGCCGACACGTAAAGCTAATAATAAAAGTAAGTATTTGTTTACCTAAACGTGTCGCGTTATTTTCCGTTTATTATATTCTTAAATTAATCAAATTCTAATCTATGTGTCTAAATATGCACGGAGTCACAGATGTTACATGTTCACATCACCTATTAATTATTACAAAATAAATATATATATATACCCCAAAAGACGATTAAATACTACAAACTCATTAGGACAAAAAGAAACAAAAAAAATGTCTAAGAAAAAAAAATACCAGCTAGCTATGAGCGCCGCTCATGTCCGAGTCGGGCGGGACTCCCGGTCATGTATAGTATATGTGCGCGGAATATTTGCATAAGAAACGAATACTTACATTTTGTATTTTGCGATATCTTTTGAATTAAATGTCCGAATGGAATCATTCAAAAAGTTCTAGAAAGGTATTGAATCTATCTTTATATTGAAGTAATTTATTTTGAGGAGAGTTAATACCAAGGTACAAAATAAAGGACTTTTAAAACGACCTCGTTATAATTATTTTTAAAAATTCAAAAAACACTTATGGTGTGATAACTATAATAGTTAGACATATAGCATCGCGGACTTTTTTGTCGACAATTATATGTTCTGTGAAAGTGTAGTACATTGTTTTGTTCTATAATCAATAGTTTTTGCAGCGTTCGCGATGTAAGAATTTTTTTCGGGTCTTTTTCTTACACCTTGGGTTACATTATTGGAATTATAGTAAGGATCCCTAATTTATTTGAAAATATAAGATAGCCTAAAGCCTTCCTCGATAAATGGACTATACACCAGTAAAAGAATTTTTGAAATCGGACCGGTGGTTCCTGAGATTAGCGCGTTCAAACAAACAAACAAACAAACAAACAAACTCTAATATAAGTATAGATTCAAGAATAATGTAGTGAAGAAAAAGTGATAATTTTCAAGATTAGCACTTTCATTGTTTTTTACTTTTGATGCGGAACAAAGCTCGCCGGGTCAGTCGTTCATTACTTAATATAAAATAATAGTTTAAAAAAACTAAAAAACACGCTTTTTATAGAATACCGAACTAAAAAATAGAAAAATAAAAAAAAATATTTTATTTTAAAAAAAGCGTGGGGTGCTTTTTAGATATTAACGAAATGATAATCACTCTACTCATATCTGTCAATAAAATATTTATAACTATTGACACCATGCACCCCACGCTTTTTTTAAAATAAAATATTTTTTTTTATTTTTCTATTTTTTAGTTCGGTATTCTATAAAAAGCGTGTTTTTTAGTTTTTTTTAAACTATTATTTATTTTCTATTTTTTAGTTCGGTTTTCTAGTCTAGAACTTTCATAGTTCACAAATCGCACCATCTAGTGGCAATCACCGGAAACTAAAAAAGAAGTCGGTTACAAACAAACATACAAACATACAAACCTACAAACATACAAACATACAAACCTACAAACAAACATACAGGTGAAGCTAATAAAAAGCTAATAAAAACAAAGTTGCTTGTCGCTGTCTGTACCTTATATGCTTATATCTTTGAATCTACGCATCTATTGATGCGTTTTCTCTAATACATAGAGCACAGAAATAGATCAAGATAGAACGGCCGCGATGGCATATTTCTATACATTTCGAGCGTGTCACTTTTTTGAAAAACCACGCCCTCAGCGTGACGTCATTTTCATTGTGAGCGGGGCGACTAGTTAGGAGACACTCACATTAGATTATCGATGTTAATATCGGCAACGTGTGTTAATTTTATTATTTTTATATTTTACTAACTTTATTGATTTTCTGTAACGATAATCATAGAAAGTAAAACATGTTAAATATTTCAATCCGACATATTAAAACCTAAAACATATTTTTCCAACAGTATATAAAATTTAATTATAAATATTTTACTGTCCTTGAAACTATACATATTTATTAAATAACACAGGCCTCACAGTCCTGGTTAAATAACGAAGCCGAATGTCTACATATACCTCGGTTACTGCCCATTTGAGAAGAACGAGATGATTTTCCATCGGCGATTGGTCAAATTGGTGAAAACTTATACTGTCAAATAAACTGCTGCCAATGTAATTACGAAACACTTTGGTTGAAATTTGTGGTGTTAGAATAAAGTAGGGACAAAGCAAGACATGAGCTGATACTCAAATTATTATTGAATTAATTTATCGATAAGTCCTAATACGATAGGACGATTACGAACGATACATGGAGTGCCCATCTCTAACATTCGAATCACAGCGATTAACAGACACAGCGATCAACTGGCAGGTGTATTGTGTATTTCGTTCGATTCGACGTACATTACGCGTGTAATTTATACGCGCAATGTTTTTGTATACGAGCGTTGAATGCGAACAGCAATGGATATTTATCATAACGAAAAAATATACAACTTGTGATCGTAATTATTGAACATAGTAAAAGTAAAACAATAATTTATAATCTCAAAAAAATACTTTCTACTGATTTTCTGTACTTACTGATCATACGAAATATTTCCTTTTTTCATATTTGATTCACTACTTTTGTTTTTACAATTTTTCACAGCATAGTAAGGCATATATGTGACGTTTTATCTATTTTTTTACGTCCTGAACGCATGGCAGGAACGCTCGTTGCGTAATGAGAGCGAGTTTCGAAAAGCATGCAATATAGTGCAGGGTTTTGGCACGCTTGCCACGCCTATTCGCCGTTCTATCTTGATCTATTTCTGTGACATAGAGGGTGTCAACAGGGTGGTTCGTATCTTTAATTTATGTATTTTATAGTAAACAGCGAGTGATACATCCAAAATTTACTTATTTATTACTTTTGATGCGGAACAAAGTTGGCCGTGCTTACTAGTTGTAAATAAAATTAACACGGTATATAAAATATATTATATTTTATTAATAATTTATTATATTTATATAATATACAACATTTTATATATTCAAGAATTAATAATTTAATCGTGTACGTCAATAGGGCTTTGCTTCCTTAACATTCGATACAGTGTATATATACTTAACATAACATAACTTCACGCCTTTTGTTGCCCGAAGGTGTAGGCAGCGGCTGTTAAGCCTCGTCTCGCCGTTATGTTTACGTCCCAAATGGAATAGGTGGCGAACCTATGGCCATACCGGGCACAAAGTTTTCAGTCATCGATATTTATCACACATAACTTCCGAAAAGAATTTCGAAAAGTCATTGGTGTGTGCCAGTGCCAGGAATCGAGCCCCGGACCTCTGGATCAGAGGCCGTGCGCTCGCCCACTGCGCCACCGAGAAACATTACATACATACATTACATACATACATACATACATTTATAAAAATTATATACTTAATTATATGAATATGTTGGTGGTATCTTGTGGTAAGCTGTTATGTACCATTCAATCAAAACCAGCACAAATCTCTGGCATGTCTTGTCTTTCTCTGGATATTTCAAACTAATTTATACTAAAAATAATACAGAAGTAGTATCTGTTTCTGATTAATATTAAAATGTTTTATGTATTTTTTTATACAGCATTACGTAAACATAATTTTTTTTTTTTTTTTTTAAATTACATAAAAAACAATGCAAAAAATATAAAATTTATCAAATCATTTTGAAACAAGAAGAAAAGTCACACGAAACTGATAGTTATTAATGGTACTTTTCCAATTATACAACTAGACCGCATTATGCGGCATAATGCATAAAGTTGAAGGTTTCAACTGCGGCTTCTCACAATCGAGCACTCTCAAAAGCAGTGCTTTCGCTGGATGCGTGCAATGGATACCAGTGAACTCAGTGTCAGAAAATTAACAAGTGTTTTTTTTTTATTTTAGTTGGCATAGAACGAAATTTTTTATTTATGTTAACTTAAGTAATATTATTTATTGTTGAAACAAATTTTAAAGCTTCTTTTAATCCAAATTAATTCAACCTGTGTTAAGTAAATAGTATCTAATATTTTATATTCTGATGACTTTTTAAAATTCCATATTTAATATGTGAACTTTGATATTAGCGCACTCTACTGGTGCATTTGAAAACCAAATCACGTTCCGATTAAGCTCCAGCATAATTCGGCATTGTGCGCCACTGAGTCGCACTATGCTCTGTAATTGGAAAACTAACTATATAAATTGTGCACGCACTACTGACGGTAGATACATTTTTTTAGTGCATCATATTTTTAATACGTCAGTAAAAATAAAGAAAATAACAGTTCCGCATTCAACTGTCAAATAAGAAGTTACCCAATATTAATTTGATATTAACAGAATTGTTTGTTAATAGTCAAAGCCAAGTCATTAATTTTTTATGGTGTCGTATCCAAAACCGTTGATTACTGTGACTTCGCTGTCCGTCCGCCCGTTTATTGCGGCTATATCTCAAGAATTGTGATAGCTTTCATATTTGGTAAAGCCAAGCAGTTCGCTGCATAAATGGGCCGGCTCGACCGGTGAAATACCACCACCTGTCAGAAAATCGACGATCGCTCATGCTGCGTTTCGTTCGGTGAGAGAGGTACCCGAAGCCCACCCCCTTCCCCATCCCTTCCTATCCTGCTCCCTTAAAGGTCGCCAACGCACCTGTAACACTATATGTGTCCATGGGCGGCGTTGGTCACTTAACATCAGGTGATATCCCTGCTTGTTAGCCCTCTTATCCTATAAAAAAAAACTAGACATATTTCTATTGCCGCTAAACAAATACTCAAAATAAAATAAATATATCAGGACGGTTCTTACTTACAACAAACATAAATTTTTACCGTTTCTTGATGGGATACTATGGATAACGATTACATGTAGACGCTTTAACTACTCACAGAATATTTTTAGCGACATAGACTTGAATGATGGTACAGTACATTCTATGCACTATTTAGTTAGCATACGCCCCTGTGGATACAATTCCTAATTGAGGAAGTATAGAGTTTTTTCATCCAAACCTACCGACCCGGAAAGTGCGAAAGTGTCTGTAACTTGTGAGTTTATGTTGCAGATATTGAAACGGAACCCTTGTTAAGCGAGTCCCACTCGCACTTATGACACATTTTGTTAATGAAATAAATAGTATTTATTCCATATATGCACCATTGCAATGCATTGATTTAAAACTTTCAGATACTTGACCATTATCTTTCTATTATCTGGTCTGCTTATTCTATCCTGTTGGTGGGGGCTGTAATTTGGCCTCCATCCATCCATTTCAAACCACGTGCTGCTTTCTCAACATATTTGATAAATGACGAGCCTCGTGGTGCATAGGTAAAAAAACCGACAGCGGAATCGAGGTCGCCGGGTTCGATCTGCAACAGAGTATAAATATCTATGAAAAGCATGAATGTTTGTATGGGATCTGGCTGTTTTTCTGTATATTATAAGTATTATTTTCAAAAGAAAAATATATATGTAATATCTATGGTTAGGACTACAATTTTTAAATTATGTTTTTTTTTATGGGATAGGAGGGCAAACGAGCAGGCGTGTCACCTGATGGTAAGCAACCAACGCCGCCCATGGACACCAGCAACACATATAGTGTTACTGTTGCGTTGCCGACCTTTAAGGGATAGGGGATAGGAAAAGACGAGGAAGGGGGGTGGGTTGTTGGGTGAATTGTCCAAAATGTGACGATGCGTATCAAAAAAATAAGACATTAAAATTTCGGAAAGACTTTTTCCATACAAAGCTTTTTTTTTATAATGATTACGATGCTACTAATATAAGCAGAATACTATTTTTTTAGCGGTAAAGATCTTTAATATGGAGGTACGAAGTTCGCGGGGTCAACGAGTACTCTATAAATATACAATTATGAATATATTTAGAATAAAATATACTTAAAACTAAGTGAATTCTATAAATATTACTTACCTTGTATCTAGTATGAAACAAAATTAATAAAACAGTTCCTTATTATCACTACTTTTAATTTAAGCGTAAAAAAACTGAATTAATTAAAAATAGAAGACATTATTTTAATCTTAATAAGTATTTTATAACTATAATATATAAGTAAGTTTTTTTTTTGTGATATAGATAACCGTTAAGTGGATTTTTTTCAAGTACGTCGTTTTGTCGTGGGTAAATTGAGTTTCTCGGTCACTATTACACAACATACATGCATATTTTAGGATTATTTTTGTTCAAAAAACTTATATTTTAACTTGCTTTTTCATGTTAGGAAGCAAACACCCAAGTAAGCAACCAAGTAAGCAAACAACCTGATGGTTAGCAAATAAAGCGTCCCATGGACACCTGTTACACAGATAGTATTACAGTTGCGTTGCCGGTCTTTAAATTGGAATAGGGAAGTAGATCAACAGTAGAATAAGAAAGGGTGATAGGAAGGATAATCAATCTCACCGAACGAAACGCGGCATGAGCCACTTTAAGTGGATATTCTGATCTCTGATTCTGAGATCGTGGTATTAAATCGATCGAGTCGGTCGATTCTTTACAAATCTCTATCTTTATCTAGTAGTAGTTAGCTGTACAGTCGGCCACTATAGTCAGATTTATCACAGTTAATAACTCGATAACTTGTACAAAAAGTACAGACGTAGTAGATTGTGGCAATGCGCAATTTTTAGTACAGCTAGAATATTTAACTAGGAGTATAAATTCCAATGTAGGGTAAGCAGATACAATAAGTATAATCTTTGTAATTATATCTATGATATAAGAAACCTTTTTTTTATATTGAGCCCTGCCTTACATTCCCAATGTAGAAATGACTTGTCCAATTACTTGAAATATAGAATATTTAATATCTATAATTTATTTAATTTTTTCTATTAACTTTTGACAGAACCAATTCCTTAACCCAGGTAGCTAACATATTTGTTGTTTTTCCAACAAATATTCGCAAGAAACTAATTGGAAATTATACGGCGACAGTTCAATATGTCAGTTAATAGATATTTACTGCGCAACCATTATCAGTACACTCATATGGGCTAGTTCATTGTTCTAATTACTAAGTGATTAAGAATTTTAAACTGTCATTATGATACGGTGACGTTTTGTTATTATTATTATCTTTGCTTGTATTGATTGTTGGAAGGGTATTTGTCAAAAATACTGTTATTTAAATTTTTGAAGCGCGCTATTTGATTTGAGTATTGAGCGCGCGTGGTGGCGGAGAGACTCTTAAGAGATGGTACTAAAAATATTTGTCACGACGTTCGTGTCAAATTTTACTGTAAGCCAACCATAGATTTAGCATAGGCTGTAATAGATGGCACATGTCAGTAAAAATGTACTATTAAACATCACTGACAGCGCGACCGCGAGTAAGCAATTCTCAGGATGGTTTTAATTCAACACATGCACAAAACTATGTAAAAGTTGACACTTGGAGGCACTATTTACGCACACATTGATAAGTCACTCACACATCTACAACCAATTTTTGGTCTCGTTGTTTAGGTGACTATTGCCGATCTATTATTCTTATTTCTATGAAACCAACAGAGTAGAGATAATCGATATAAGTAGAATATCGACATCAAAATCCGAATAAATATAATATCGAGTATCTGGCAAGATAATATCTCAATTGCGTCTACAGTATCATTTAATCACCATCAAACATAACTTAATATTCGTTTGCAAATTGCAATATATCCGCTAATTATCTTTGTTTCTAGGATATTGCGTTATTAATCAATATGTTGATTGGTGATTACGCATCGGCTATACCACTATATGTGCCCTTTTTTGTAGGAAAACTAATAACTAAATAATTACTGTGTGTGAACATGTAATTTCCGACTAACAACAATGTCTCAATAGTGTATGCGTGTCAAAGACAATTATCGCTGCCTATATCTTACTAACGGCGTGAAGTTATAGCTGTAAATATCGATGACTCTAGTTCCTTTATGTTAGGCAAATAGAGAAAAATTACCTACATAGGATATCTTTCTCAGCGATCGAAAAGCAAGTTATGCTACTTTAGGTAGTGCTTCTGCCAGGTTATGATATTTCACTGGTTGAGCAGATCAATAATTGATGCAGCAAACTGCGTGGCTCTATCACTCTAGAATAAATAAATAAATTTATTCACATCATTACATTTTAATTAATTCTATTATTTTTCTACTACATCTGACTTCCTTTAGCCAGCTGCTTCACCCTTCAATGCAATTTTACTAATATCTGTTTTAATTGACTATTATCAAGTGTCTGCAAAGACCTGTGAAAAAAGAATTAATTTTGATTTTGAAAAACACTTGTGTGATAAATATCGATGACTGGCAATATTGTGTCTGGTATATGACACTCCCGCCACCTATAAAAAAAATCTAAAAACTACCTAAAAAAATCGCTGCTTAACAGCGGCAACCTACACTTTCGGATAGAAAATGACGTGAAAAGAAAACACTTTGTACCCAAATAAGTACAATCTTTGTGCCTGATATACATTTAATTGTCTTTGTTTGATAAATTTATAATTGAAAAACGTTAAAGTGTACGTTCAATAAGAATGAAGTACCCAATACCTAGTGGTAACACTTACTTCTAAAGGTCGGAATATATCAAGAGGTCGCAAGACACATACAAAAGAACAATACAATACAAAATATATTAAAACTGATAAAGGAACGCCGAATAACATTGGTTTGTATTTAATTATATTTAATTCTTAGACTTTTTATTGCCAGTAACTCCGCTGACATTGCCTATTCAAACACAATTATCAGGATTTTGAAGGAATGATGTTCATGTATCCCTAAAAAGAAATGGATGTATATATAAGAGTGGATAATATGAGGATACACGTGGATAAGGGCCAAAAACTTACGAATATCCAATCAAGAAAAAATTTATCGATCCGAGAAAACTGCATGAAATTTTAACAGTGAGTAGAGTCTTACAGTTCGCTGCATGAATGGGTCGGCTCGACCGTGAAGTGGCTTGTGCCGTGTTTCGTTCGCTGAGAGAGTTCTGCGGAGGCCCGATACCCTTTCTGCTTTCTTTTTCCTTCTACTCCCTTAAAGGACCGCAACGCACTACAGTGTACATAGGCGGTGAAAAGTTACTTACCATCAGGCGACCCACTTGATGATCCTTTGCCGTCCTATCCCATAAAAAAAATCTGTCGAGTAACTTATTGTGTGGATTGTTTGTATCGTATTAAATAGTCTATATATTAAATTAGGATTTTTAGTTATTCACAGATAATAGGAACTTTTTTTTGATTCGTATACAAACAGACACTTAAATGAATACTATAAGAACTGTTTTACATTTTATTTCTAAGACTTTCGCGAATCTCACCCATTGACCAAAACAACCTTTAGGATTATATCGCGTTTATTTATTACTTATTTATATTTATTTCCCGACGTTTCGAACTCTTTACAAAGATCATTTTCACGAGTTGATTGAAAATGATCTCTGTAAAGAGTTCGAAACGTTGGGAAATAAATATAAATAAGTAATAAATAAACGCGATATAATCCTGAAGGTTGTTTTGGTCAATAAGAACTGTTATTTTGGTTTCTGCTATTCTAATAAAGACCCGAAATATTGGTTTTGCTGCAATATCTTCAATATTTTAATCAATATTTTAGGTACCGCGGGGCTACCTGATAAGAACTGTCAGATATGAGTATAAATAAAGATCATAAACTCTTAATTTAATTTTCAAACATACATAAACATAAACAAACATAACTTCACGTCTTTTTCTACCTGAAGGTGTGGTTAGCGGCTGTTAAGCCTCATCTCGCCGTTATGTTTACGGCCCAAATGAAATAGGTGGCGAACCTATTGACATACCGGGCACAAAATTTTTAGTCATCGATATTTATCACACATAACTTTCAAAATTAATTACGAAAAGTCATTGGTGTGAGCCAGGATTTGAACCCGCGACTTCTTTATTCAGAAGCAGGGTGCTCGACTACTGGACAGAGACTTGATTTAATTTTTAATTTAAAATTCAATTTAATTAATTTAATATCCACCTGGGGAAAATACATCCCCTAAACTAGTAATAACGGATAATATATAACGAGTAGAATCGAGTAAGAAATCGATGTAATCGATGTTATTAGCGAATCAAATATAAACTAGCAAAATTTTAACTAGAATGTTTGCATAACTTCTAAGTCAAACACGACCTTACCCTGACATCAAATGTTCAAGGAACCTGTTACTCACTACCAATGCTCCATATTATCTGCTAAGTATATAGTAATTAATTGATAAATGAATATGGCAAATAACCTCATTATTTAAATTCTTGGTCGGTTTTTATATAAATAAAATATATTTATTATTTAAATAACTTTTCGACAGTGGTATAGCCGAGCAATAATTGGCTGGCTCGACTGGTGTGATGTCGGCACCTCTCTGAAAATCGACAGTGGCTCATGGCGAGTTTCGTTTGGTGATAGACGTATCCGACATCTCTATTAAGATAGTTTCTAAAATTTTAAGTTAAGAAGAAAGGAAGAAGTTAAAAAGAAGAAGAAAAGATACGTTACGAAATAATTCGTACAGTGGTAGAGCCAAGCAATTCGCTGCATGAATGGGCTGGATCGACCAGTGAAATACCACGACCTCTCAGAAGATCGTCGTAAAGTGGCTCATGCCGCGTTTCGTTCGGTGAGAGAGGTACCTGGAGGCCGACCCCCCTTCCCCATCCCTCCCTATCCCCTATCCCTAAAAGGTCGGCAACGCAACAGTATATGTGTTAGTTGGGTCCATGAGCGACGATGGTTGCTTACCATCAGCATGTTGCCAATACATTTAACTGCATTTTTATGACCACCTGCATGACGTCAACCGTCAATGTTTTTGTTATTGGGATATAACAAACAAAAATAATTTAATTTAATTGATGACTGAATTGTTAATGCTAATAATTTATTCAGCCTTATCTAAAAACCAGTTCCGTAGATGAATAAAAAATATTAGAATTTTATTTTACCGAAAATGCATCTGCAAACTAAGTTGAATAAGGATGTGAATTTGCATTGCAACCGAGAATTGTTAATATTTAAAGTGACTCTTTTGTATGATCTCATATGACCTTTTTATTATCAAATTGGTGAAAAACCTTTATGTTCGTTCCACTAGAACGTGTAGGCAGCGCTAATTTCTGTCTTTGAATTTAATATTTGGACCCATAAAATAGGTATTTAATCTATATTTTTCCCACACAGCCATTTTGTATATGAATTGAAAAATTCCCTACAGACGGCCGTAAAGACATTATCCAACAGTATTTAAAAAATAGGTAACGACATGTATTCTTGTTGAATAATTATCTATGTAATTATATACTTTTAAAATTACTTTAGATAAGTTTAAATGTGTTCAGGGTTCCTATTACGACATTCCTAACAATTATACCTGTAATGGTAGTAAGTATTGCTGCATAGTTTCAATGAAATAGCTGTGTTATTATTTATATATCCGACTATGTTAAAAAGGAGCGCAATGTTTTCTCAATGCACCTTCGATTTGGAAATACAAAGTATCTCTAAATTTTTATTTACAATAAGAAAAAATATATTAATTACATTATTTACAATATATACAATTAAAAAAACTGGCTGAAATCTAATTTCTCCGCATCTCGTTCTACTGGGAGCATGCCCAGTAGAAGACAAGCAGTTTCAAGAATTGACACGCCAGTAAGAGAGATACATCAACGCCCGAAACCAATAATCAATCTCAATCCGAATTTTGCTATCTAAGATCAATATTTCAATCCATTTCTACAAATAAGCGTGTCAATCATCAATCCATGGATTGATTTTGTTTGGGGAGTCAAACGACAGATAGATACACAATAATCTTAGATTGGCTTCAATCTTAGATTGGAGATTGATTGTTGGTTTCGGCCGCTACTCGGGCGCTCAGCATAATATTACATATGCAAACTATGCATGATGTGACAGTGCGTGTCTGCCTATCTATGTGTGTTTTTATATTATTTTTCAAGCTATATTTATTTTTAACTCTACAGCAAGGAATAATAAGCTGAAAAATTATCCATTATTATTCTAATCGTAATTTTCAAGCTTTATTCTGCAGAAAATAATGAAAATAACTGATACTCTAGTGAGTATCTAAAACTGACTAAGTGACTGACTGACTAAGACTGAAGTAAAAAGAAGAGTGAGTTTAGTAACTCACTCTTCTTTTTACTTCAGTCTTCCATCGGTTCTAAAAACACATAATATATACAAACTTCAGTTATATCTTTTTTATTCTTACACAAACAGCATTAAGTTGAAAACTCCATTTATAGTTATTACTTTATTCTCTCAAAATAGAGAGGAAATATACTTTTTTCGTAGTCTCAGTAATTAATCAAAACGCTTTTGGATCAAAAGTATCGACATGAATTCTTTGTGTTTACAAATTACTCTTAAGAAATTATTTTCTATCGTAACTTTGGCTGATAAATATCTCGTGTTCAATGTCTGGCAGCAGGTTTGGCTACCCATACCTTTGCGCTATATAGGCATGAAGTTAAAAGAATAACACGAGCCAGCTCATTCTTTAAATTAGTTCATTGACTTACGGACAGTATGCATAATGAAAAAAAATAGAGTAACAACAGCACTTAATTACTTTTTCAGGTTCAAAGATCATACTGCGCAGTATCAGCGGTGACTTTCGTTCAGGTCAACTAACAGCTATTTTGGGTCCGTCCGGTGCCGGAAAAAGTACACTATTGAATATATTAGCTGGATACAGGTATTCACAATTGATTTTGTAATTACATTATTAATCATAAATAAATCAAAAGCTAGTCTAATAAATGTAAAAAATAACTAATATGCTTAATGTTTATATTAATCCAAAATGAATATATTTAAAAAATGTATGTATTTTTAAAAGTTCAAAAGCAAAAATCAAACTAATTTCTGCACCAAAACGCTCCATACTGTCATGGCGTCTTGAATGACGTCTCGCCGTAGCAAACATATGAGTTTGTGTCAGGATCATAGATATAAGAATAATAGATCGTCAATGATTTCATTACTGCCAAGAACAGCGTAACTCAATGCCTATTTTAAAGAACTTCTTTTCTAAAATAATTGAAAAATAATATTTATTTATTTTCATAATCAGTTTCCTGATGGCTTAGAAACTCTAAACCATCCGATACAATCTTAGTAGAAACAAGCCCATTCATGGCAAGTGTCGAATGATTTCCAACCATTTATAATTTCGATGTATTAACATGAAAAATATATATATGTGGACGAAAAATAAATTATTTTTTTAAAGAAGACTTATGGTCACTGATTTGCGTTCGAATATTTACATGATTTAGTCTACAATTTAAACGCCTGATGTAAAATTAAAGCAAATAGGCCAATACGGGTATTGCATACACGAATTTATTCATAGATTTAGCATAGACTATATTAGATACATTGCAGATGGTCTTTTTCTGTCACAAACAGAGGAGGTCTCATTGTACCTATTAATAGCCGGGACACAAACATTTGACGAATACCAAGTATATGGAGAGTTTTAAAAAATGCATTTGGCTTTCTACTTTGTGTAATGCAATCACAGCGATTCGGTTCTCTTTATCACCCCACTCCATTTTAATATCGCAAAATATTGTACAAAGTATTGGCGCCAAAACGAGAAAACACAATGAACAATCGTATAAAAATGACAGATTCCAAATTCAAATGTAATATTTTTTTATTTTTAGTTGTAACAGTATTTATGGCCAGACTAAGTATGTTACCCCATTTCGGAAGAAGGCCATCTCATCATCCGTCATCTCTACCTGATCGTTCTGGAAGTTGAAGGCTGATTTTCCTTCACTTACATTCCTTCACTCACCTACAGCAATAGAGTTTAAGCATTTATCTATCTAATAATACTATTATCTACATACCGCCCTTACAAAGTTGTTTGATAGTTAATATTTCTCAAGCTTATATTTATCTAAAATGTCGAGTAATGGCACAAATAACCTTAGGAAGGAATAATTGACCACTATTATAGTGGTTGTTAATAACGACCTCGTGTATTATTTTTTTCTTATAAAAATAACTAATTTATGCAGGAAAACAGAAATGCTATTAATGACTCTATTTATTACGAGAATGTTAAATGTTTTGTTTTTCGGATAAATGTTTTTATATCTTTGTTTGGGAAGTAAAGCGTATCAAGTCCTATATATCGCTTGATGGATTTATCTTTATAATGTTACAAACAAAAAAATCTGCGAATTAAATCAACTATTATTTTTTTAGATTTTCGCGAATCACATTCATAACATTAACAACTTTTTATGGATTTTATCGCGTTTATTTAGAGTTTATTTTCTATTTATTTCCCGACGTTTCGAACTCTTTACAGCGATCATTTTCACGAGTAACGAACAAAAAATACATTTTTTTTGTTGTTCGAGTTCTGTTTTAAATAAACTATATAAAAGAAAACTATATAACAACTAATTCTGAGCACTATACCGTCATTTCTGTGCGGTATAGGTATACATATAAATAAAATTGAAGTGTCTGTGTATGATATTGCCGTCTGTCAATTTGTTCCAGCTAATCTCTCAAATGTCTGGACCGATTTTGAGTTTTTTTTTTAGAATTATCTTCTCCACATAGCTCAGGGGTCCATAATTTATTATAATTTAAAGTAAATGTGCCTCTCGGAAATGACGGAATAGTGCTCTGAGTCATTTTATGATATAATAAGCGATTTTCAGGGTTGTTCATTTCACTGGTTAATAATTTTCATGGGTTTGTAGTCTACTAGAGAATTGTTCTTAGATATCACTGTTAGATATGTAGAATGATAAAAATATTATGATTTTTTTTAAAATGAAATAGAAGCACAGATTAGATATCTTTTGGAGTTCGCATGAAAAAAAAAAAACTGTCAGCTACTTTTCCCTGAGATTTTCCCAAGAAAATGCTTTTTTCTTAATGATTTTTTTTCTTTTTCTCCGTGTATCCTGTATTATTTTGTAACTTACCCTCTCCATTCATATTGCTAAGACATTAGCTGCAGTGGTATACTCTATTCTAGGGTGACTGGTTCGACAGGCGTAGTATCCACAAATGGGGAGCCACGAAACCTGAAGCAATTCAGAAAGGTGTCCAGGTACATCATGCAGGAGGACTTGCATCAGCCTTACATAACTGTGAAAGAAGCCATGTCGGTCGCTGCCGATTTAAAACTTGGCACGGATTTACCTAAATCAAAGAAAACTGTAATTGTAAGTAATACTTGTATACTTTTCTGTGTAGATCAATATTCATCATCATTTTCCTGTACTGTTTCCATTATTTGGGGTCGGCACAATAGGTTTTTCTTATTCACACTTCCTTATCATTAGCATCTTCCACACTGACACCCTTCGTAATCATGTCGTCTTTCATACAATCCGGCTATATTTTCTTAGGTATTTCTCTAACCTATTTCCTTCCACAATCAGGTTTATCATTTTTCTCGGAAATAAGGATATAGCGCTCTGTTCTCTCTGTCTACTCCGCAAGGGATTTGGCGTGAAGCTAGTATGTATATGGATATTGAAAAGTGATAGGTGGAAAGCTTTTGGAAACAAACATTACATAAAACATACATAACATTTTTCACAAATAACTACGAATAAAAATAATTGTATATTGTAGATTGTACTTGATTGAATTAGAATGGAATGTAATGGAATTAATTGGAGTGGAATTTTTTACTTTATTTTTTTAAGGTGGAAGAAATTATGGAACTCCTAAGGTTAACAAAGCCGAGGAATACAGCAACAGATAGGTTATCAGGCGGAGAGAGGAAACGGTTGTCCATTGCTCTGGAACTGCTTAATAATCCTCCGGTTATATTTTTAGACGAACCCACTACGTAAGTATTTATTTAAAATCAGAATATCAAATATGTTTTTATTTGTTCATTAACTATTACTTATTAAAAACCCGGAATCTTCTAATCAGAATCCACTTGGCTAAGAACTCTCGACAATAAGCAATTTTATAGTCTCGTTGGTCAAGTCTTGGAGTTTCCTGCTATTGATTCAGAAGTGGTCGGATCGATTCCGGGCTAAAACCAATGATTTGTCGGAATTCTTTTCGGAAGTTATGTGTGATAAATATCGATGACTGACAACTTTGTGCCCAGTGTATAGCAATAGGTTCGCCACCTATTCCATTTGGGATGTAACATAACTATTTGGCGCGAAAAAAGGCGTTACGTTAGGGTGGCGAAATGTTATGTTACGTATACCTACTAAGTTCATCATTAGCAATGTTGATTGTTGATATCTTTCAAAAGCTTTCTCTTTCAATACAGGTAGGTAAATAAACAGGGATTTAAAGAGTAATTTACTGACAAAAAATTATTTATGCCTAAAACGCTTCGTATTTTGAGGATCTTTAGATATAACAAATTTTCTTCTGAATTCCAGGGGCTTAGATGATGTAGCATCTTCAACTTGTTTGTCTCTTCTCAAACGGGTAGCTCGTGGAGGTCGTACAGTTATCTGTTCCATTCACACACCTTCAGCGCGCCTGTTTGCTGAATTCGACCATGTTTATGTAATGGCTAGTGGCAGATGCGTTTATCAAGGCACATCAACCGGAGTGGTACCATTTTTAAAAGAATTACACTTGCCATGCCCCAAAACTTATAATCCAGCAGATTTCAGTAAGTAAATTTAGTTTATTTTGTATTTAGATAATATTTTTGTTTGTTTGTTCACTCAAATTACTAACAAAATTAATAAAACCAGAATACGCTATAGTCTCGGTGGTCCAGTGCTCGAGCAACACGCTTCTGTACCAAGAAGTTGCAGGTCGAATCCTGGCGCACAGCAATGACTTTTCAAAATTATTTTCGGAAGTTACGTGTGATAAATATTGATGACTGAAAACTTTGTGCCCAGTATGGCAATAGGGTAAAAAAAGGCGTGAAGTTATGACATGTTATTTTTCGCTAGTAATTTAATTCATGACTAAAGGATAAATTAAAAGTTTGGGGTACAATTTCTGCTGCCTACGCCTTCAAATATTACTGGGGCGAAGTCACAGATAGTTTTTTGAACACGTTATATTTCGCTTCCAGTTATCGAAGTTGCAAGTGGTGAATACGGCTCTCATGATGACCGAATGGTTAGTGCAATAGAGAATGGTAGGAATCAGAGCTGGAGAACGTACTCAATAGAAGAAGAGGAATTGCAGGAGATGGAAATAGATCAATTGAACACTGATTTTGTGGAGAATAAGCACAGTTGCTCAGCGTACTACCAGTTCAATGTACTGTTCAAGAGAATGCTTCTGCAGACATTTAGAAATAAGGTATTGATATGTTACTGAAATTAGTAGATAATTTCACCTGTCATGATGAGGCATGAGAAAAACCTGGTCAAAGTCTCTATGTACACTTTCCAAGAATATAAAAAGAGATTGGACGAGAAAAGATTTTGGTTTGTCAAAAGACGGTAGAAATAATAAGTTGATTAGTGATTGCAATTTGGTGTATTAATTGTATTCATTAATTATTTTCAGAATTACCTGTGGCTACGTGTGGGCTTACATGTATTTATTGCCTCCTTAGTGGCCGCCATGTTCAGTAAAATGGGTTATGACGCATCCAAAACTATATTTAACTTTGGCTTTTGTTATGCATGTGTGATTGTCATGCTTTACATACCTATGATGCCTGTTTTGCTTTCATGTAAGTAAATAATTCAATTCTCCATAAGTTTTCCTAAATTATCTTCATGTATCTAAATTATCTTCATGTATCTAAATTATATTCATGTATCTAAATAATCTTCATGTATCTAAATAATCTTCATGTATCTAAATAATCTTCATGTATCTAAATAATCTTCATTAATTATATTCTACAAGTATACAGCATCTTCATGAACTAGGCTCTAATTCTTTGATATTATTTTAAGTTATAATTTATTTCTAGAGAAAGTACTTTTAGTTCAGAATGTATTTTTTCTTAACACTTAATATTTTATATGATGGTGATATTTCTAGCTGCTTTTCCCTCACTGCACCAGAAAATTGTATGTGTCTTCAAAATTATGTTCATAAAAAGAATTGAACCAGAATTAAACACAGTTAATTTAATTTTACTTAAATATTGCAAAGTTACTTCACAAAGTATTGCAATGCTGTATTGTGTAGTGTATAGCTAAAAGCTATACACTACACAATACAGCTAGTAAGAGCTGTTTTTGTTGATGACAAATTATACTACTATTGTCTGACTAGATGAATTTTTCAGTTCCAAAAGAAGTTCAACTAGTAAAACGTGAGTACTTCAATCGCTGGTACGGTTTGAAGGCTTACTATGCAGCTTTAGTCTGCTCTCGGACTCCAGCCACAATATTCTTCAGTCTATTATATTTGGTGATCACGTACCCGTTGACGTCACAGCCAGCGGAACTGTCCAGGATACTAATGTTCTGCAGCACCTGTATTGTGGTAGCACTCATTTCAGAATCTATGGGTACTGCGATTTCGTCTATGCTAAGCGTTGTTGTGAGTATTTTCTGTTAAATTACGAGTTAATGGGTCACCTGATGGTAACCAGCTACTTACCGAATATGAACACCGTGATGCGTTGCCGTCCTTTAACGGAGGAGGGAAGCGGAAACGAGATCGGGCCTCCAGATACCTCTCTCACCGAACGAAACGCGGCACGAGCCACTTCACGCCGGTATTCCGAGAGGTCGTGGTATTTCACCGTTTGAACCGGCCCATTCATGCAGCGAACTGTAAGACTCTACCACTCTCATAACTTTTTGCCTCGCAATGCCGCATTAAATATTAAGTGCCACGGGATATCTGGTACTCCATACGCGGGATACCAGATACTCTTCAGTCATCGGTAATTAACACACATAGTATTGGCATTGGCTTTATAACTGAGATCTCTTGAACAAGTATCTCACAAATGATATTTTTCTATTCCATTATTTCAGAACTCAGTATTCCTGGGCCCGGCCTTGAGCGTTCCCCTCATGCTGCTGGCGGTATATGGTATTGGTTATGGTGAAGAGCACGTGCCCTTGGTGTGGAAAATAGCGAGATCTTGTTCGTATCTCAGATATGGAATCGAAGGTCTTGTTGCTGCCATATACGGACCACCCAGAAACGATCTCATATGCCCCGATGACGTGGATTATTGTGAATATAAAAATATTGCGTGAGTTAAATAAATCAGTTTTCGTTATTAGTCTTTCGAAGTCAACTGCTCGTAAGCCACGTTAGCCTCGTGAAGGCGTCCTGCGATTTTCACCTGGTCGTCTAACCGTAAGGTATTAGACCATAGGACAAGAGTTATTCTCTTCTTTAGCTATATTGCTAAATGTTTTTTTTTATGCGATAGGAGGGCAAACGAGCAGACGTGTCACCTGATGGTAAGTAACCAACGCCGCCCATGGATACCAGCAACACATATAGTGTTACTGTTGCGTTGCCGACCTTTAAGGGATAGGGGATAGGAAAGAATGGGGAAGAGGGTGGGCCTCCGGATACCTCTCTCACCGAACGAAACGGGGCATGAGCCACTTTACGTCAGTCTTCTGAGAGGTCGTAGTATTTCACCGGTCGAGCCGGCCCATTCATGCAGCGAACTGCTTGGCTCTACCGCTGTACATGTACTGTGTGATTAAACAAGTATAACAAATAAATATTTTCCTTTAATTTTCTTGGGAAAGTTTATGCAATAGCGATTTTAGAAATGTCTGCCTTTTATTATATTGTTTGATTAACTCAACATATATTTCCTTTTTCACAGTTACTTCACGAAGACATTGGGAATGGCAGGTGTGTCGTATTGGCAGGACATTAGTGTTTTGATAGTAATGCTACTTGCTATGAATTTTACCGGATACTATCTACTAAGGCAAAGGCTGTCACCTAATTATGCGTTTAGAGCTATTAAGCTAATCGGTAACTTCGTCAAGACGAAGATGAGTTCTATACAATGATAAATTAACAAATTAATTTGTATATTATTTGTACGTATCTCAACTGCAACTTGACGTGTAGTTATGTATTTATGTAAAGTAACATATTTTTATAACTATGTATGTTTTTTTCATCCATCAGAGTAATCAATATTGTAAATATTAATTGTTAAATTTAAAAATTTTTTTATTAAACAGTACTAGGTACTCTGTATTACCTATATAGGTAAGGTGGTCCTTGGCCAAACTATTACTCGCAATGTTTTTCGTTGTAGTTTTATATTACAATTTCTTATGCAATATTATTAATTTATCACCACAATATTATTTATTTGTATTTTAAAAAGACTATAAATTTTTGTGAAAGTGGTA
Organism: Euproctis similis; assembly: GCA_905147225.2. Classification (NCBI taxonomy): domain Eukaryota; kingdom Metazoa; phylum Arthropoda; class Insecta; order Lepidoptera; family Erebidae; genus Euproctis; species Euproctis similis. The sequence continues at coordinate 6,783,579 of LR990114.1, forward strand.
CAATAAGGTGGCGAAGTACAAATCTGTATCAATCCCAATCGAGAAATCGACTTGTTTTTGTGCCTTTATGGACTTTGAGTACTGAGACTTTTTTAATTCTTGGTCATGATTTGGTATTTTAATCATCAGACCAGTCGATCTATCGCTATTTAAAAAACTGAAGTGGAGGCTGATATTAAAAGCATACAAAGTAGGTAATTGATTGAATAATATAAAAATAAAGAATGCATTATTTTTAAATAATATACGGTTCAATATTATAACACTTGGTACTCAATATTTTACTTTTATTTTGAAATCTTGTAGTGCGTCTAATAATATGGCCAGGGAAGGTGAAAATGGCGTTTAAAACATCTAAAAAAACTATTTTTATTTTGTTGTCTGCCTAAATTAAAAAAAAAAAATGTTATAATTGTAACACTTATTACCCAATACCGCTGCTTGGGAAAAAGGGTCTGAATGTAAAGGTCCCTAGTTCGATTTATCAAGTAGTGCAATTATATATGTAACAAAATGCATAAGGTTATTTTTCTGTCTTTATATGCTCCATTTAAGAAGTAGAAATATATTGTGAAAAATATATTCTGTCTTATGAATTAAAACATAGGTACGTGGTTAATCTAACTCTTTTCCAGTAACATTATTTCTAAAATGGGTCCTAATAGTATTTAATTGTAGTGTTTTAAATAATATATTGTAATTGGGTTAGGATTTTTAAGTATGGTCTTTGGTAAATTTCTGGGTTTTAAGTATGGGATTGCTAGTAGTTTGAGGAAAAATTATTAAAGTATGATTTGTGATTTAGAGCTGGTAAGGAATAGTTAGGTATTTATTAACACTTAAACACTAAAATAATTACATAACAACATTTCAACAGTGATCATTAATTAGCAACACCAATAACTGATAAATAATTACTTAGCAATATTTAAACGTAGATAATTTCTTAGCAACATTGCAACACTGATAAATAATTACGTAAACTTAAAACATTAATAAATCTATATCAATGTTGTTATTCGTTTAAGAAATATTTGAACATTGATTGATGTTTCTTTTTCATCGATATATATCTACTCAATTAAAATCATAATTAATATAATTATTTTAATTGATATTCCATAATTGCTGTTGAAATTGTAAATAATTAATTATGTGAAAGATTTCATTGTAGATGTGATAAAATGTTTTGATATTATTGTAGTAAAGATAAATCACATAGTAAAAACAAAATACAATGTGATAATTAAAATTAATTATTATTTATTTTATAATATTTTTTTTTATAATAGCGTAAACTTTTTATATAAATAATGGACATACGTAATAGATGAGGATGTATTTAAGACTGATTGAATGTAATTACGATGGCAAAAAAATAGTAAACGATTGGATTTATTTGGTATTGATTTGTTTTATTTGAATTCGACGATGATAAAGTTATTGAATACACATATAAAACACATAAATATACAAAGAAAATAAAATCATACCTTCTTGCTTATCTCTCTATCTAGAAATTAAATGGAATCTATTCATAATTGGATATATGCGTTGCTTAGTTAAATTTTATTTATCGGCACCCGACTATTTGCTTGGTGTCAATAATATCATACGGTAAACGCACAAGTTCTTCAAAAAGTTGCTTCTATAAACGTGTAGAATTTCAATGCTTTAAAAGTTTAAAAAAATAATGAGTAATAAATAAGTAATAAATAAGTTTAATAAAATAACATAACTTCACGCCTTTTGTTACCCGAAGGTGTAGGCAGCGGCTGTTAAGCCTCGTCTCGCCGTTATGTTTACGTCCCAAATGGAATAGGTGGCGAACCTATTGCCATACCGGGCACAAAGTTTTCAGTCATCGATATTTATCACACATAACTTCCGAAAACAATTTCGAAAAGTCATTGGCCAGTGTCTGGAATCAAACCCGGACCTCTGGATCAGAAACCGTGTGCTTGACCACTGCGCCACCGAGACTGTACTGCGCCACCAAGTTTAATAAATAATTATTAAATACTAGCTGACCCAGAGAACTTTGTTACGCCTCAAATGTAATAGGTAATGTAATGTAATGAGTAAAATATAAATGTAATGAGTAAATTTCGGATATATTACTTAATATCTTCGAAAATATTAATTTGAATTACACGTTGTAAAAGTCCTTTGATCTTTATTACAAGCACAATCTATAAAAAAATACTTATTGGATGAAAATTAATGCTCTAAAGTTTAGTTGAAAAATATTTCTCGTAAAAAGTAAAGGAATAAAAATGATCATTGAGGTTTATCCCTACATATACCATCGCGGACTTTTTTCTAAACCTTTTGAAGGTGTAATTAATGTAGTATTTATGTAATTAATGTGTTTGCCATTAAAGTGCTAAATCTCGCTAAAACTCCGTTGCGTAGTTTCAAAGATCTAAGTATGTAAGGGGAAAGAAAGACATCATCATTAGCCTATTGCAGTCCACACCTGGACATAGGCCTCTCCCAATTTGCGCCACAACATCCGATTCTCTGCCTTCCGCATCCAGTCTTTTCCAGCAGCCTTTTTGAGGCCGTCTGACCATCGGGCTGGTGGGCGTCCTACACTACGCTTACCAAGTCGCGGTCTCCACTCAATGATCTTCTTGTTCCATCTATCATCGGTCCTTCGGCAGATGTAGCCAGCCAATTGCCACTTTAGCGAGCTTATTCTACGAGCTATGTAGGTTACTCTAGTTCTCTGTGGGATATACTCATTTCTGAGTTTATCCTTCAGAGATACCCCAAGCATAGCTCGCTCCATAGCTCGTTGAGCGACTTTAAATTTGTGGACTAGCCCCACCGTAAGTGTCCACGTTTCGGCACTGGTAAGACTTTGGTCTTCAGGCATTGCGGTATAGGCGAGTCGAAAACTCGACGCAGTTTGCCAAATGCGGCCCGACCCAGCTGAATCTTCCTGTCGGCTTCCTTCTCGAAGTTTCGTCTACATAACTGGATAGTTTGGCCCAGGTAGACGTATTTGTTTACAACTTCGAGAACCGACCCTTCGACATTTATCGGTCTGGGCACGACATGTTCATTGAACATGACCTTGGTCTTTTCCAAGTTCATGCCCAAACCGACACGCCGGGAGGATTCGTCTAGGCTGCGCAGTATTCCGCTTAACTGTTCCAGCGACTCTGCCATTACAACGATGTCGTCGGCGAACCGAAGATGAAAGATGTACTCACCATTCACGTTGATACCCTGTCTAGTCCAATCCAGGGTCTTGAAGACGTCCTTCAGAGCGTTGGTGAAGAGTTTAGGAGATATGACATATCCCAGTCTTACACCTCGATTCAGCTCGATAGAGTGGGTCACCTGGTCCTGTATCTGGACAGTCATCGTGGAGGTATCATACAAGCATCTCAACGCCTCGTTATAGCGCCAGTCGATCCGACATCACTGCAATGCATCCAGAACTGCCCAAGTTTAGATGGAGTCGAAGGCTTTTTCGTAATCCACGAATGCCATACACAGCGGCTGATTGTATTTCTCGGTCTTCTGTACAATCTGCCGAACAGCATGGATGTGGTCCACGGTGCTAAAGCCTTTTTGAAACCCGGCCTGCTCCAGAGGCTCTAACTCGTCTAGTTTTGCAGCGAGACGATTCGTGACGACCCTCGAGAATAACTTGTAGATATGGCTCAGGAGTGAGATTGGTCTGTAATTCTTCAGTAAGGTCTTATCACCTTTTTTGAAGAACAGCACCACCGCGCTCCTGCTCCAAGCCTGTGGTGCTATGCTCTGGTGTATGACGGAATTAAAAAGACCTGCTAATTCTTTTATTGCCGGAGTTCCGTCGGATTTTAGAAGTTCTGTAGTAATTCCTTCATCACCGGGTGCCTTGTTGTTCTGAAGTTGCCCGAGAGCCGCCCTAATCTTGCTTTCTGCAATTTCGGGGATGTCCTCACTATACTGACGCGTTAGCGGGGCTCTATGGTCATCATCGCTGTGTCCCGTCGGCTTGATCATCCGTGTGGAATAAAGGAGCCCATAAAAAGATTGGATCTCTGCGAGAATCTCTGGCTTAGAGGTGACGACACGTCCATCCGCAGTTTTCAGCTTCGTCAGATGAGGCCATCCAAGCTGCTGAGCAAACTTTTTCGACCCTTTGTTGCGGTCGATCGCGTTCTCTATTACTCGAGTATTCGCTCGACGAAGGTCGCACCGCATCAGCTTTCCAATATGCTGGTTTAGGCTTCTCCATTCTGACGAAGACAGCTGATCGGATGGAGTTTCTCGCCTTTGCCTCATCAGCTCGAGCGTCCCGGCAGAGAGTTTAGACTCCTTTTTCTGCTGTCTCGCAATTTTCGTTTCGCCGCGTTCTTGTACTCCAACTTTGGCATTGAAGTCCCCCATAACAACGTTGTAGTGAGCCTTGGCGGTACCATGTATTGCTTTTGCAATATCCTCGTACATCGCCTCGGCTATCTGGTCAGAATATGTCGAGGTCGGCGCATATACCTGTATTACTTTCAGGGTGTACCTGTTGGTAAGCTTCAATACAAGGTACGCTACCCTGGTCGACACACTACTGATCTCCACAACGCTGCTAACGAGGTCCTTGTGAACGAGGAAACCAACACCCCCCTGGGAGAGCTGGTCACCTTCTCGAAAGTAAAGTAAGTTACCAGACTGTAGGGTTATCGTGTCCTCCCCCTCTCGGCGAACTTCGGTGAGGTGTTGGTCCAGCACACACACACACACACGCACGCACGCACGCACGCACGCACGCACGCACGCACGCACGCACGCACGCACGCACGCACGCACGCACGCACGCACTCACGCACGCACGCACGCACGCACGCACGCACGCACGCACGCACGCACGCACGCACGCACGCACGCACGCACGCACGCACACACACACACACACACACTGACGGAGTTGAAGGGTTGTACAATATACTGTACAGCAACGAGAGGTAATGAGTATTCCGGCGAAGGCGAATAGGTAACCACTTCAGTTTTTTTTCGAAATTCGGAGACATGATCATACTTGCGAAGACCAAATATGAATCTTATGCAAACATTCTGAAGTCGCTCAAGTTTATCGAGTTGATTTTCGGTAAGATCTGGATAACTGGCATCGGCATAATCGAGGATAGAAAGTAGTAAGGATTGCGCTAGTTCAGTTTTAGTTTCTATAGGTAGAAAGTTACGAAGTCGTCTAAGGGATCCAATAGATGCAAAGATTTTGCGACTTACCTGTTGCAGCTGAACGTCCCAGGTTAATTGTGTATCGATTATAATCCCAAGATTTTTCACTGTTTTACTGAATGGTATTACACTGTTTTCGAATAATACCTTTGGGAGTTGTGGCCAAACGATTTTATTCAATGCGTCCGTTATAGATAGCCACGCGTAGTTGACGTTGACAGCCTGCCGTAACTCGGAGATTCTTCGCACCCCCTGTCCCACCGCTACCGCGACCGTTGTCTTGGCCAGGAATAGCGAGACCAGCGGGAACTGGGGGCCATTGCATTGGTGCTTTTTTCATGGGAGGTTTTTGCCTATAGCCCCCAAGCTGGGCAAACGGGTTGGAGACCGCAGGGGTAAACCTTTTTCAGACAGGGACGTTGCTGTCCGCTCCTACCATGAACACTTAGGTTCACCCATATTTAGGAATAGTTATCCCGCCATTATTCGATGTTGTGCTGTGTAAGCTTGTCAGCCATATGTTTTTCTTTCTCTCCCGACTGACTGGGAGATTATCAAATATAAACTTTGAAATATGTCTTGAAAACAATATTTTGTATAGTATTATCAGTTTCCAATTGTTAGTTTCGAGGAGTTTGCGAGGAAATTTCATGACTCATATCAGGATTTTGTAACTGTCACAGTGCCTATAGTAATTTACTACACTAAAATTGTAACCACTTTATACTTAAAAACCCATAGCAGATCAATGGCTCCTTCAAAGAACTTGCTACGGGCCCCGCGCTTAATCCGGCACTGTGTAGGTAATATCAAAAGCTCAACCTTTATAAAATAACGAATGTAGATTTTTTTACCCACCTTAGATAGCCGTACCCGCCAAAGCCACCTGATCCAAACTTTATAACTGGCCGTCGTTCTTACCTATACTATAATGCTATAATATACTATAATATCACAGCAATAGCTTTTATAAAATGACGAAGTTCTAGCGTACACAAGCTCTTGGGCTCTTCAGTTGTTTTTAAATTTAAATGGGTTTCACCAATTTTTTTTTTAGGTTTCTGATTTTTTTGAAGATTTAAAACTTAATTATAGTTTTTGTCTTTATCAAAAAGTACAACCAAAAGTGCACCAAACCTGTAGATTATTTGGGCATATATGGTTTCGTATGGGTACCAAGCAAAACTAAATAAAAAAAACTTGTGTGGTTTTATGAAACCACCGTAAAAGTGAAACTTTTTTTCACATTATAGACATTTAACTAAAAATTTTCGAAATATTATTTTTTTCGAAAATCGAATGTAAGTCACTGTTCACGTATTTTAGTTACCATATAATATTTCCTCCAGTAAATATGATATTTTGATTTATTATGAAAATGTGACAAATACATATATAAAGAGCACTATCTTATCGCTAATAAATTGACGAACATAACTGTGTCACATATATGTAGTTCCGGTGGTCCAGTGGTCGAGCACACGGCTTCCGAATCGCATAGGTCGCGTGTTCGAATCCTGGCACACTTTTTGGAATTGGAAACTTAAGTAAAGTAAGAAAGGCGTCAGTCTGCTTCCTCCACTAATTCGTTAGTTACAAGTCAGTGGCAGTTTTGCAAAGAGAGAGAAAACTAGTTTAATTTGAAATCGAACCGGACGTCACCGGCTTTCAGGAGATTGTGCGATAAGGGCGATTTTAATTTAGTTGCCATCTTGTATTTGTTATTAGGGTTTAATAAATGTTTTTTATTTTACGTGGTCACGACAATAATTCCTAGATGGCGCTACTAGGTTGCTACTATTGATGATTCTGCCGTAATATCGTATTATATCGATAGATGTCGCCCGAATTGACAAGTATTCCAGCTACGGCACTAGGGATAACGCGACACCTATTAAACGTTAACAACATTACAACAAAGGATCTTTACAAAACAAAACGATATTTTTTCCTCCAGTAAATATGATATTTTGATTTATTATGAAAATGTGACAAATACATATATAAAGAGCACTATCTTATCGCTAATAAATTGACGAACATAACTGTGTCACATATATGTAGTTCACTTTTTGGAATTGGAAACTTAAAAGCCTCCGTCGTTTACAATACATACGAATTTATTATATTCCCTTTTATCGTGTCATTTGTTATATTAATAATATAATTTTTTTTTTCTCCGCCTGCAATACGTACGTACGTATATGTATGTATGTAAAAAACAAACAAACAAACAAACCCGATCCTAGAAAATGTGTCGAAATTGGTAAAGAGGACGGTAATTAGACAATCATTCATACGGGCCTCGTGGTGCATCGGTAAACCGCACTACCGATAACACGAGGTCGGGGCGGGTTCGATCCCACCCGAGTGCAAACAAACAAATATATTTATTGTGTTGTTTGTACGGCGTCTGGGGGTGTTTTTCTATTCTACATGTTTTTACGGTATTTATTTACAAAAATAAAGTGTATATTTGGGTAATTAATTAATAATAAATAAACGATAATAGACGTGAAAGGCGCTCTGACGAGCGCCTTTCACTTTCACTTTATCCCTACTCCGCGGCCGACCGTCACGCGACATGCAACACGCAGACGAAAAAGTTTGAGACGATGTAATAAAAGTTTCACTTTAAAATCATTTCTACTATAATTGTTAAATAGATACAAGAAGAAATCGGCTCTGGAATCTAGCTTTTTTGTATAATCTCATCAAAATCATGAACTCCAGTAAAAATATCCGGGTTAAGAGGAGACAAATGTTCAGGAGTTGCGCAGTTCATTTTAACGGTTGATCCTTTTCCACGCTCTCTTTGTTTTTGATATTATGGGTAAATTTGCTAAAGGGATATCTTTTTCATCCGAAAATTAATCACAGCTTCAGTAATAGCAGGACATCTAAATGGTATAAGTAGAGGATGTAGTTACTCATATCGGTTTCGGAATAAGAATCCAAATCATTATGGCTATGGCCGTGCTAGGGATTTCGTTAGTATGCTTATTATGTCCACAAAAGCGTCCAGCGTCCATCCTATCACTAAGAAAGAAAAAAATTGCTTAGCATAAAGCAAACGTAAAGGAATTTGAAACGAAACCATATCCTCGAGCTTAATTAAATCATGAGTGAGTGCATATGAACCCCGATTGGTGTTGAAAATAGTTGAAATGGAATAAAAAGTTGAAATCTATTTATATCTATCTATTACACTACATGCAAACTAAGGAAACACAAACCATTTTTTTTCACTCGAAAAAACCACTTTTACTCTTAAATTTATTTTTCTACAGATGAGAGTCGCACGCGCTTGTTAATAAGTGTGGATAGGCGAAGTTTTATTTTAGTGGTATGTGTGACCACAGAATATAATTGCGTTTTAAGCGCCTGTTTTTTTTGAGCACAAATAAACTGTAAACATGAAAACCATATATCGTTTCGTATGCGGTAAAGGGTTAAAAATAAAGCTCATCTTATTCATTAAACATATTTTATTCAGCAAATGTCTGTGAGTTATAATTTCACTACAATTAAATCACATACTTTTAATAGGGAACAAAATTCAAATATTTTTCACGAAATTTGACTAGGGCAGTCAATGTGCCGATTAACAAAAAATGAAAAATAAAAACAAATACATATTTTAAATAGTTTACTTAACTAACTGTAATAGTGCTTTTGTACAGGTGTTAGCGTGCAATTAATCTAATAAGAGTACTAAGTTATAATTACACTACCAATTGCACTCCCGTTTCTCTTCGAATTTTAATAATATGACGCCCGAATACTGAACCGCTACTCAAATATATAAGCGCTACTTAAGCGTTTAAGTAGCTGTCACATTAGACAGAATACGTGAAATTTGAGCAGTAAGTAGCACTTTATTGATTGTCAGATTTGAGTGGCGGTTCAGTATTCGGCCGAGACTTTTAATTATAGATAATCTGTACAGTACACACCTAATTGTGATAACAGTTAGGTTTAAAAGTTCCGTAAGATATTTTAGTAGCTTACACCGGACATATGTATTATATGTTCACAAATTTTTTACTTATTTACTGAGCGGATTCTGCTTATTTCCTGCAAGAAAATTAAATTACAGGTATAATTAGGATTAGTACATAAAAATCTTATACATATATAATATTAAAATTATTCGACACTTATTACAGCTTCAATTTGTATATCTTGACTTTATACTGAAAATATTAAGGATAAACGGCATAGAAGCAAGTGGGGTATGTAAGAGTGCTGTTCTATCGCGCTCAGTGCTAACTGTCAACTTTCTTTGTTTCGGGACGAGTGTTGTTGTTATTGTTACTATCAATAATTGGATTATTTTCCTATATTTTTTGATCGCATTAGCAGCAATTATAGATCTTTTTATGATCATCTATTATAAGTCTGCTCAGGTCATAATATTATATCCTAAGTACCTAGTATACTACATATTATTATTTACAGAATATTTTAACAATCGATACATATTATGATATTTTCAAACATTAGGTATCACATTCATTAAAAAAAAGGAATCTTTTTGTCAAAAACATATAAATTTGTCTCATTTAGAATAAGAGAATAAGAATAGAGAATTATCTTAAAATTTAAGTACTAATAAAACATTTCACGGATACATAATAAGAATAAATTATTTAAAATTTTTGTCTTTTAAAATATTGAGCGAACACGGGAAAAAATGTTTTAGTAATTTCAGATAATTTTAATGTTTGTATGTTTGTAAAAATATAATTTTACATTTAGTGTCATGTCATAATTTAATAACCAACAATAACTTTTTTTACTGCCGCAAGAAATTTAGCGTGAAGTTACATACTGCTATTATGGGTACTGTTTTATGAATACAAAACTTAACTATTACTATTAACTATTATTGGATAAAAGCTGTTGGCGTATTTTTATCCTGTGCATATTCCCAATTAATAAAAATCTGTTCAGTATGTATCTTATTATTAAAAAAATATTTCATATCAATACATAACTTACAATAATAAACGAATCAAAAATCAAGATTACATATTTACAATAAATTAATACTTTTTGAGTAATAAAAACAACATGATTATATATAAAAAAACGAATGAAACTATATTGAGATTAAATCTAGTTTAAATATACAAGCTATACTAACTTACCTACTTTAGTCGAGGCCTTAAAATCATTGATCATTATGAATTCGAGAAAGTGATATAAAAGTTTATTGGATCTGGGGATGTTTTAATCTAAAATAATTTGAGTGCAATTAATGAATAAAAAAAGAGTGAATTTCTAAATCTACAATCATCTAGAGTCCAAAAGTTAACATCAGTTAACAAAGAGTATTATTGATAAGACATCTCTTTATTTGTCTACGTCTTCTGACGTCTTTTTGATATCTTCTTCCAAACATAATTACAACACAACATATCAACCGATACAAATTTTAGAAGGCTGATTTGTTGTGTTGTTTTTTTTTAAACTAAGCAATGTAAATATTCATGATGCTCTTTTACAAGCCTTTTAATATTATTAGAACTGAATAGCTTATGGAGATATGCTATTTAATTATTGATTAATCACATTTTAATAGGATATTAATATTATTGGTAACAAGTCCAGAAACAGTTTTTGTTAAATCTGGTTTCAACAGACTTATTTGAAATGTAAGTAGGACTAAAACCTAAATATATTTAAAGTGACAATTAATTGTACTGTAAGGCGACTTGCTGTTTTAAATACACTATCGAGTTATATTTTCTAAATGATATGCCGATAATTGAGTAATTATTAAATATTATGAAGGTATAATATGTCTGTTAGCTGTACCTAAGTGAGTGATTAAAACATGAAAAGTGTGAGTGAATGAATGAGTAAAATATAAAACTCATCAAAACCCCTGCTGCAAAAAATCGCGGAGAAAAGAGTGCATTTGTTGATAAATTATTAATTAAAGAATATAACTTTAAGTATAAGATGAGGAAATATTTACAGTAATGAATTGATCAAATGGAATAAGATTAGAGAAGTACATTCTAATATTAAATAAGAAGCCAATGAAGATCCAAGACAGAACGATATTCTCTGAAACTTCAAAAGGCTAATAGAAATTTAATTCACATTCCACATTCCCGGCACTTTAAGGGCTTAAATTATATCTAATAATGGTAACTATATTATAATTAAGTTTTAGTTGCTAAATAATTATGTTATATATCTAGTGATGTCACTGGTATAATTACATTTTATAATTAATATCAAATCTTAAAAATATTTATATTAATGCTGATAAAAGCAAAAATATAGGTATATAAAATATATAAAACAATGTCAACAAAAATGCAGGTAAAAATAAAAAAAAATTGGAATGTTACAAACATTATCATTAATTAAGTATTATTTACAAGTATTATAAATAAAAAAATCATTTGGCACCTACTTACTATATGAAAAAGATATTTATATGATGCCTTGTGCTTAAGATATTTATTTACCTGAAACCTATCCTAACCTACAGTGATTATGAGTACCAGAATTTATTATATATATGTATGTGATGTTAAACGAAATGATTTAAGTCTTACATATTATGACTATAGTCCTCAATTTTCTTTCAACTCTCAACCGGACTATTTTAAATTTGTTCTCAGTTACCTTCACATGGAATGGTTTTGGTTTATATTTTTTCCGTAACAAAGAACAATCTAATGTTAGATTTTAGGAAAAGTTATATTTAGTTGTCCTTATCTTAATAGTAAAGCACTTTTCTGTAACAATATATTATGTTTGTCAAAATATTTTGGTGACTCAGATTAAAATGTAAATTGTTGGCTAGGTTTGTCCTCTTCGCATTGATCTAAGTAAAGGGCTGGTCGGCTTGAGTCGAGACAGGCGTCTAACTTGCTGTGCCTTATGAGCAGTCCCTGTCGTCTCCACAGCTGTGCTTCATCTGAGGGGTCACAGCCAGCAAGAACAGCGGTGATACGATCCTCAGATGATAATGAAATACAAAGGCGATGGTGTTTGATTTGATTGTGCTCAAATCGCCATTCTTGATTTCCACCTGTGTAATGACAGGGGTACATACCTGAAAAAGCAACGTAGGTATAAGTTAATTTTAATTTTACCTACCACATATGTGGTAGGTAAAATTAAAATTGCAGACTCTTAATTAGTAAAAAGTTTGAAATTTTAATTTTCTAAATTCACTTTAAAAATAATTTAAATGATCAATTCATAACATAAATTAAAATATATTATTTATCATTTCAAAACAAGAATTTAATTAATATATATTAAGACTTTGGTCTTAGTAGGTTTGTTACAGCATAGTGATACAGATAGTGTTCAATGACACAAAGTAACTATAATTTGGAGTCTTCAATTAATTGGTCTCAAATTTTAAGATAATTAATTATTAATTATTAATAATATTTAATTTATATATATTAATATTATAATTAATAATTTAATTAACTAGTGAACAACTTTATATAGTTGAACACGTTTTGATTCATTCAAATACGTCAAGGACTAGTTCATTTTATTCCACTAGTTCATTACATTATATATTTATATGTGTATTTAAATTTATTTACCTAATGTTCCGTCCACAAGATGGCCCATAGTGTCCAGACATTTAGCACCTTGCCTCATTACGTGCGATACTTGTGTCAAAGCTGGCACTTGCAACTCCGGGTATACATGCTCCAGGTACCAACGGAACGGTTTGCAACGAAGCTTCTGGCGGAGGTTCACACGTTCCGATATGCTGCGGATAAACATTGAATAAGTTTTAGTTAAAATACCTTGGCAATACTTACGTAATTTTTACGAAGACATTTATGAAGAAACTATTTTGGAACAAAATAAAATAAATAAACTAAAACAAACGAAAAACAAAGAAACGTATATTTTTATAGCCGGATTTTATAAACATTTACTAAGGTATTTATCAATTTAAATTAAGTTACTTCTTCTTGCAAATGTCGAAGTATTTTCAGACTAAATCGTCCCCGCGTTTTTTTTACAATAGTATCTCTATTTATGCAGAGTACCTATAGATAAATGACCAAACTGTATAAGATACTTCTGAATCCTTAAATTATATTTTATTTCTTGTTTGTTTCATTCAAACAAAGATAACTGTAAACCATGAAACTGTTTACAAAATCAACTTACTCTCCATAGTCTACTTGTTTTGCGAGTGGTTGGGACTTGTAGTAAAGCTCTTTGTAATCATCCATCCAAACCTCGGCCGCTCTCCTCGTGTTCCTCGCGAACACCGCTCCAGATCCTCCAGGAAATGTGTATGGATGACGTTTTCGGAAAACGTGACCTACCCTCGAACAGGGCACGATCTCCAATGAACCACCGCATTGCCATACCCTGAAAAAGAAAATTTCGTCTTGAATGTTCAAAAATATATTTTCGGAGCCTAAAACTTGTACTCTTTAGTTTTCTGTCCTCACTAGGTAGTTTAAAAATAAAATGTCACCCTTTTTCATTATTTTCTATCACACAACATTTTCAAGCTCTCAGTGCACAGTGCTCTCACAGCCTTCAAACTCATTTCATTTTATTGCAATCCATCCATATTTTTTTGGTCTTCTCCTATTGATGTGTCCATTTACATTCATCCTAATCAATCTCCTAGTAAAATGACTTTCTTACTTCTTCATAACATGTTTATTACTTCTAAGATTTTTTTTACTATTGATGCCATTTTCAGGCATCCTCCTATACCTAACATCCCACCTAACATTACCCATCCTTGTATCGCCACACATGAGAGAAATGTGTGATGCAGCATTCTAAAAATAAATCCTGCCTAATATATAAACCAGGTACATATTATTAGATTTTTGGGACAAATAACTCACCTAAATGATATTTCAAGATTCTCTCCCCCCCAAACGTCCATTCTCATGTCGTATTTGCCTAACTTGTTGAAATACTTTCTATCCATGCTGAAAAGTCCACCGGCGATCATTGGTGTCCTTATGACCTGGGTCGGGTCGCTGAGACGGGCACTCCTTTCAGCGTGCGACAAATATTCCCACTAAAACATCAGATTGTTCTTGATATTAAATGACAAGAAACAATAACAAATAAAAATAAAGTAACAATATAATTGTAACTAAATAAACTAATAGTAACTAAGTCTAAACAAATCAAGTCAAATCAATACGCCAATTCCACTGAAATCAATAAAATTACAAACTATATATCAGTATAAATAAACACCACAAAACAAAGACTGTTCTATTTCTTTTGGGAATAAATTCTAAATTGTGGCATTAAAGAATTCTCCGTACCAAATTTAGGGTCTGTAGACCATTTAAGGATCTTAAGAGACTAATGTTCTGCTGATATAAGTCCAGTTCACCTTGAATACTAGGTTCCAGTCGAAGCCACCCCGCAGGTCTGCCGAGGCTCCGATGTACTGGAATGTATCCATGCTGATCACATCAATAACCGGGCACACCACTCGCGTTGGATCCTGACAACAAAAGCAATAACATACCATTATAATATTGTATAATGTGATACAGTGGTAGAGCCAAACAACTAACAGTGGTAGAGCCAAACAGTTCGCCGCATGAATGGGTCGGCTCGACCGGTGAAATACCACGACCTCTGAGAAGCTAAAGTGGCACATGCTGCGTTTCGTTCGGTGAGAGAGGTACCCGGAGGACCACCTCCCTTCCCCATCCTTTCCTATCGTACTCCCTCAAAGGTCAGCAACGCAACTGTATGTAACACTATCTGTGTTACAGGTGTCCATAGGCGGTGTAAGTTGCTTGCTATCATCTGACACACCTGCCCGTTTTGCCTCCCTATCTCATAAAAATAGATCGGCAAATATATATTGGTATTTTGATGAGACGGTTATTTTTTAACGTTATATTTAAATAAAAAATTACTTTAAAAAAAAGTTAAACCGACTTCTAGAACGGTAAACCACAAAATCTTTAAGGAAATGAAAACAGTACCTTCATAACTAAAAGGCGATAAATAGCGAAACTTACTAATTTGTATAATTAATATAATAAACAAAACGTAATACTTTTATAAAGTAATCTTTAACTATTTATTTCTAAGATTTTCGCGAATCTCACTCATTGATTAAAACAACTTTTAGGATTATATCGAGTTGTTTTAATCAATAATCTTTAACTGTTATAATATTTACTATTGCCACTCATTATTGAAGTCGGTGCAACACAATAGAGTACGTTACCTGGGCTTGCACCGACTCCAAAAAATAAGTGACATTTGTAAATATTATAGTAGTTAAAGATTACTTTATAAAAGTATTACGTTTTAAAGTGAAACTTTTATTACATCGTCTCAAACTTTTTCGTCTGCGTGTTGCATGTCGCGTGACGGTCGGCCGCGGAGTAGGGATAAAGTGAAAGGCGCTCGTCAGAGCGCCTTTCACGTCTATTATCGTTTATAAATGTAACCAATATTTTATGGTAACTAAAATACGTGAACAGTGACTTACATTCGATTTTCGAAAAAAATAATATTTCGAAAATTTTTAGTTAAATGTCTATAATGTGAAAAAAAGTTTCACTTTTACGGTGGTTTCATAAAACCACACAATCTTTTGTATATTGTATTAAGTATACAAATTAGGAAGTTTCGTTTTTTATCGCTTTTTAGTTATGAAGGTACTGTTTTCATTTACTTAAAGAATTTGTGATTTACGTTTCTAGAAGTCGGTTTAACTTTTTTTTTAAAGTAATTTTTTTTCACGAGTTTTAGTGATATTAATGAGTTGTGAACTTCCATAGAAGTTAGTTCATTTACATGGCTTTCAGTTTATTAAATATATTATCACTTGTTACAAGTCCGTTTGTTAAATTGTTGATATTTTTAGGGAGCTATAATTGTTATTATTAAGTACTTAACTAAAAGAGTTTGATAATACTTGTTAAGTATTTATATTTTTGTTATTATCATGGGTAGACAATAACACTGCAGCCTGAATGAAGACCAATCGTAACCTTGAAAATATTGCAGAAAAAAAACATTTTTACAGTATTGTGTCGTAACTCCTAACCGTTTAAAAGTTCCGCAGCTTCATCATCAGCACAGCAGTATTAGATATGGATTTAAGATTATCTCCCAAGCAACACGTTATTCCTATACACCACTAAACAGTTTCTATCGACTAACTGCGGTACTGTCTCCAAACTCCTAACCATTAACGAGTTTTGTGGCTTCTTCATCAGCACAGCAGCATCAGACGTATATTCAAGTATACCTCACAAGCAACACGTTAGCCATATATACTACCAAGTAGTTTCTATCGAAAAATTGTAGTGCTGTCTTCAAACTCCTAACCGTTGAGGAGTTTGGTGGATTCTTCATCAGCACAGCAGCATCAGATGTTGACACCATAAAGAATATCCCTAAGACATCACTATTACATAACAAAAATACCATACTCGCATACAATTTTCGGAGGTTGCCTTCGATTTCTCTTGGTTTCCATCATCAGATCCTGACCTGGTGAAAATGGGACCATATCGAAAGTAAACATTATCGATAAAAAAAAATTGAAATCGGTCCATAATTGACGAAAATATCGGTAAACAGACATAAAAAAAAATATACATACAGACGAATGAGGAAAAGAAGAATGAGACAAGAGTAGGTCAATTTTTTTAATGGATTTACTTTTTATGTCTACTATCTGTAGTAGACATAAAGAGACGAGGTAAAGCAAAGACACGATACTACATAGACACAAATATTTCTGCTAACAAGAAAATGAATGTCCGTGTTTAGTTGTAATATAATATTGTCGTACGAGAGTTTTGTATTAATTGGCGTACATGTTGCGTTGCATGCACTAAATCTGCCGGCCAGGGTGAAGGGATCCAACGATACACGTTGCACAACCGTGGATTATCTTCCGTTCACCACGCTTGAGCAACTTTAGTGTGTAACAAGTTGAAGGGGAAGGCGGTATTATATATAGTATAGGATTTACATAAAATAAGTTTGTATTAATTTAATGTAATAGTAATTACTAACTTTGCATTTTATTTACGAAATAGAAAACTAACGATCAAGCGATTCACTTCATGGTAAGAGACTATTGCCGCCCATGGTTACATACAGTGACAGTCACTTAGCCGGTCTTTAAAAGGGAATAGAGAAGGAATTGGAACAAGAGGAAAAGAGGGGACTACCAGATACCAAACAAAACGCAATATGAGCGACTTGACGTCGATATTCTGAGAGGTCGTGGTATTCCACCGATTTTGATCTTAAAGCTTTAAATAAGGAGTTTCGAGAACTTTAATCCAGATTTATTCAACCTTGTACACATTTGCACTATACGGACTGTCTAATATTTTTCATATATAGTATATAACTAGCTGACTCGGTGAACTTTGTTCCTCATCAAAAGTATTTTTTACAGCGTTTACAATTAAATTTTTATTACTTTAATCATGAATTTTACCTAAAAACCACCCCGTTACACCCTCTATTTATTATAAAAAAATCGCATCAAAATTCTTTGTGTAGTTTCTAAGATATAAGCATATAAGGGGACAGACAGCGGAATGTAACTTTGATTGTGACATTTGTAGTTACGCTCTTTTCTTCTGTCTTACGCCACAATATTGTGTTAGGTACGAGATATCTGTAACACCGCAATAAGCATTTACTTTCAACGATACATTACATTTTGTAACAATTCACTAAGTTTTTTACGCATTCTAAGACTTTGTTAGGCGAATGATCTTTTTTTTCCAATAAATAATACAGATTAGATAGGTAATAATAAGCACAAATCGTGCCTGAAGACGATGTCCAAAAATCTATTTATTAATATAGGTAGTACTCGTTTTCACCGATTTTATAGATAATATAAACTTATTTTATAATATTTAGAGTATTCAATTAAATATTTTATAATCACAAGTGATAAAATAATATTATGTAACTCACAGATACCCCACGCAAATTGTAAGTATTTTATGAAGTTGTCCTATTTGCATGTAAAGGCCGTAATTTAACTTCCAAAGACATAATGTAATAAAAGAAAAAAAAAAACAGCACTTTTTGTGAAATAACAAGCTTTTAACAAAAGACAAACTCGTATATTCCATTTTTAAATGAATGGCGTCAATGTTAGTAAAAGAGACCAGTTAAAAAAACATGCGCATTTAATTTTGTTTTGCGCTTGATAAATAAAAATGTTGACCAGAAGTTGTAATATTTTGTTCAGTTTTTTTCTTTGCTTGCTGGCTGGATGTTCATAAAATAGGTACACCCAGTAGTTGCATTTAAATGTCTTTTTCAGTTTTATTTACTGATTTATGACTCTTTAAACATTATCATTACTCATGTCGATCAAGTAAAAGAGTTATTAATTGAAATAGTTATCGACTATTAATATATCGAGTAAAAGTTATTTAACTAATAATAATTGTGGCCGATCTATGTCACAAAAGGACTTGAACTTTACTTATTAAAGTTCAAGTTGCAGTCAGCTTTACTTCGCCTCGCTTTCGCCATTGTTGTTAAATACCATACTTAAATACATTAAGTGTCGGTGATCCAGTGGTCGAGCACCCCGCTTCTGAATCCTGGCTCACACCAATGACTTTTCGAAAGTTATGTGTGATAAATATCGATGACTGAAAAACCTTGTGCCCGGTATGGCAAAACCTATTCCATTTAGGACGTAAACATAACGGCAAGTCGAGGATTAACAGCCATTGCCTACACCTTCGGGTAGAAAAGGGGTGAAGTTATGTTATAATAAATAATGAAATAAAAGATAAATCGATTAAAGAATAGTTCAGTATGACGTTGAATGTCTCAGTGAACGGACTTGTGGGATAATGCCAAGGCCCAATGTGAACGTGATGGAATTTTGTATATAGATTTGCTGCGGTAGTATGAGAATTATGACGTTGTATCATATAACTAGAACGAATGAACGAAACGAATGACTATTGGAATGATTAGATGAAGTAAAAAATGATCTGTGTATAAATGTTACAATAAGTTTAAAAAAAAAATACATCATCATTACTTAGTATAATTAAAGTCGCTTTCCGCTGTCTGTCCCCATATACGCTTATATAATAGGTTGGGGAAAAAGTATTTTAGTATTTTTGTATGAAAAGTCAAGACATTTTTTTCAAAGTTTATTTACATTTATTTACAATATATATGTACCGTTTTGTTGAATAACTTTCTGCCATTTTGTGGGCAGAGACATTATCCCGTTACTGTAGAAACTTTGGGACTTCTGATCAAAAAAACGGGACAAATAGTTTTGGCAGTCCTCTCTTGAGGTCAACCTTACAGAACCTAAAGAATTCTGAAGAGACCGAAACAGGTGAAAATCTGAAGGCGCAAGGTCAGGGCTATATGGTGGATGCACTAGGACCTCCCAGTCGAACTCTCTTAATTTTTGCTGAGTGGCTAAAGATGTGTGTGGTCTAGCGTTATCGTGATGAAAGACCACACCCTTCCTGTTGATCAATTCCGGCCGTTTTCTCTCGACTGCTTCCTTTAATCTCATCAGTTGCTGGCAGTAAAGATCAGAATCGATGGTTTTGCCGGACGGTAAAAGCTCATAATGAACAATGCCCTTCCAATCCCACCATACACACAGCATCACCTTATTTCGTGTTAGGCCAGGTTTGGCCACAGTCTGTGAAGCCTGGCCAACTTTCGACCACGACCTTTTTCGCACGTTCTTGTCGTACGTGATCCACTTTTCATCGCCAGTTATCAATCTCTTCAAAAACGGCTCGGTTTCATTACATCTCAATAATGAATCGCAAATGAGTACACGGTTCATTAAGTTTCTTTGAGTGAGCTCGTGTGGCACCCAAATATCGAGCTTTTTTGTATAACCAGCTTTCTTCAAATGGGTCAAAACTGTTTTGTGGTCAATTCCCAGTTCTTCAGCTACATCGTAACTACTAATATGCCGATCTTGCTCCACTCTTTCAAAAATGGCGTCCATTTTATTCGTAACAGGGCGACCAGAGCGAGGTGCATCTTTAACATCAAAATTTCCGGACTGAAAACGTTTGAACCAAATTTGTGCTACTCTTACTGACACTGCATCAGGTCCATAAACATCACAAATTTTTTTCACTGCTTGAGTTGCATTTTTGCCTTTTTTATAATAAAATTTTAAAATGTATCGAATTTCTTCATTAGATTCACTCATTTTTACGGAGAGAAAAACAAATGAAAAATAGCGGGAAACAACTTTTTTTTATTTTTTTCTTTTCTTTATAATGTAACCTTTTTAATGTTACCAAAACCAGCCAGACACAAACAGTACAGTCAAAGAAATTTTATAATAAGTTTATACCTACGTTATGCGAAAAGACTTTTTCCCCGACCTAATATTTAAAGCGCGGTTTTTTAATAGGCAGAGTATGTCAGCAGGATGGTTTTTATCTGTTATTCATGTAATATGTAGTAAAGAAAAAGTGATAAAACCAAAATTTAAATTTAATTATTAGTTTTAGTGAGACATGTTAACTAGTATATTGAAAAAATGTTCAAGGCGACACAAAAATACCCATTCTCATCACAACTGTTTGTAAGTTGGTGGGAATGATTCCACTTACTTCCATTCAGCAATCAGTTCTTTTATACCAGGAGAAGGCCCATCTAATCGAAGATTTAATAGTCTTCATTCATTCCTTCTTAATTTTTAATCACTGAAGTGATTTATCACGAAAACCAATCACTTTATTGATAGCCACAGCTTATAGAGATAGACCCTTAATTACCGCTATAGTTCAATTTGTATTATCCCCGCTACAACAAAGCCAAGAACCATTAGTCAAGTGAAGTAGCTCTGGGCTTAGCAGTTAATATATACAGCCATGAGAATGACATTACTGCTCCATTTCCACTGATAGAGAAAACGAAATTGTTATTACTCTATTACTTGAATGGTTTGCAATTCTACTTAAAACGGATTTTATGAACCCATATCGTGGTTTGAAATCATAAGTTTTTTTTAAGTGTTATTACAAATTGAATGAAACGCTTCTCTTGAGTCATCACCTTTATGGCCTTTTCACAATACAAACTGTTGTTAACTTTAACTGCTACATGAAATAAAGAACTCAAATATTCCATTTTAAATCAAGTATTTTTTTATCTCTTACTTGCTACTTGACGGCGTAGGCAGTATTATTATATTACCCCATAAATTATTGGCCTATATGTATAGAAATAGACCTATCGCCTATTCCATAAATCAATATTATCATTTGCCAATATTTGACCATACCTTTCAGCTTTTCTAACATGACATGACATGACATTTGTTACCAAGATGGCGCTCAAATATACGTGGTAAATAGGCGCGAATCGGAGCAAAATGTCAGTCAGTAATGATCGTTACACGTAATCCATTTTACGTAAGTATTTCCTAATACTTGTAGCTGTTGATAGATTAATATAGTTAAACTTGCTGACCGGGATAATTTTGCACCATTTAAGACGTTACAATAATTAACAAGCATTTAAAAACTCAATTTTCATTCCGAACTAATGTTTATTGCTAAAAAATTACACAAAAGCTAGGTTCGCACAAACACGCTCAAATTTAGCATAAGGATAATATATTTTTATAGATCTAATGGTTTACCTTAATGAATGTTATGTTTTAAGTATCGACATTAATATTAGTTATAAGAGTATTTGGCACATGAGTTTCTTGCCCGGTTCTTCTCATGATAGCCCCTGCCCTCGGAGCGATGCCGCTCGTGGCGATTGTGTTCGTGCTTTCATAATACATGGAGGCACTTGTCTCAAGCTTGTGTTTGAATATTTCATTAAATATAATAAGTATAATCATATATCATTGTATTTATTGACCATTTTTAAGTGTCTGTGAAGACCTATGAAAGTAAAACTTCTTTGATTTTCACCCGTTTCATCAGCCCTTATTTCATGAAATAAGTGCGTGGCGGAACCTATTGAAATAGAATTTACCACACAGTTTTTTCTAGTTATATTTATCACAAATAACTTCTGAAAAGTCGTGTAAACTGTTACGCACTCGGAACCTCTTAATCAGTAGTCTGAGTGGTTAACCAGTAGTCTATAGCGAGGCTGGCTAATATATATATATATATATATATATATATTTATGGGATAGGAGGGCAAACGTGCAGGCCTGTCACCTGCACACCAGCAACACATATAATGTTACTGTTGCGTTGCCGACCAATAAGGGATAGGGGAAAGGAAAGGATTGGGAAAGGGGGGTGGGCCTCCGGGTACCTCTTTCAGCGAACGAAACGCGGCATGAGCCACTTTACGTCGATCTTCTGAGAGGCCGTGGTATTTCACCGGTCGAGCCGGCCCATTCATGCAGCGAACTGCTTGGCTCTACCACTGTTTCAAGTTCACTAATATTTATTTCGTTGGCAATGAGGAAACTGTTCTGAAGACGTGATAATGTAACTCACCTCTTTAACTCGCTGTAGAAGTGGCTCCAACCAATGTAAATTACATTCAACATGTGAATCCAGGAACGTCAACACCGGCGCAGTTGCGGCGTCTGCTCCTTTGACCCTTGACCTCATCAGACCTTCACGCTTTGAGTTTCTTATCACTTTGACCTTGTTGATCGCTCGTAAAGCTGCTCCATCTTCAGCTGTAAGGTATATTTTGATTTAAGTACTTGGAAACATTGGGAAAAGTGTTGGAACATTTATTTATCGCCAGGGAATAAAATATACAGGCATTGTGATACTGAGCTCTCGTCTACGACCAGATCATTGTCTAATTTAGTTCTTACAAAAAATATATCCTTAATACAGAAAATACCCACATTTTGGAAATAAAAATCAAAAAGTTGAAGTTATAAAAATGACTCGTGAAAATGATCTCTGTAAAGAGTTCGAAACTTCGGGAGGTAAATATAAATAAATAATAAATAAACGCGATATAATCCTAAAGGTTGTTTTGATCAATTAAAAAAATGATTTTTACTATAGGTAACCCACATCAGTTAAAGTTAAAAAAATGATTTTTACTATTGGTAACCCACATCAGACCAAAAATAATTTTTTTAGCTTCAACTTTTTGATTTTGATTTCCAAAATGTAGGCATTTTCTGTATCAGTGAAAATAGCTTCTGAACGACTGCCATCATTTGTTCATTACTCGTGAAAATGATCTCTGTAAATAGTTCGAAACGTCGGGAAATAAATAGAAAATAAGTTCTGAATAAACGCGATATAATCCATAAAAAGTTGTTTCAATATCATGAATGTGATTCGCGAAAATAAGACATTGTCTAAGATATGAACATTCTCTCAATTATCATTTTGCCGAAACGGGCTGCTTTTGAACGCCATTTTTCCAATATGGCGACATTACATAACGCCAAAGATACGAGACAATAAAAAATAAAAATCAAAGATAAAATAAATAAAAAAACAAACTCGTACGCTAAGAAAAAATCTTTTCAGTAGTTATACATGACATTTTTTTGGTTTGAGAATTTTCTAATTATATTTTTTCATTACCAGATTAGGAGACAATTAGATTTGTTATCCATCGGTATGCATTGTATTTACGCACATATGATATCAAAGTCCAATTATATTTTAATAATTTCACAATTGAAATTGTGTGTGAAACGAAAATTAATTAAGTACCATAATAATTGTTGTTTTTTTTTTGTTACAATAATGGGAACCGCATAGGTATTATACATTTAATAATCCTATTCTAATCTCCGCCATTAAACAATATTGTGAGGAATGATCTATGTCACATGGTCTACAGATAGTTTCTGTAGTTTGGAGGTCGAGGTCCTCGCTTCGGAATCAAAAAGTGGTGGAATTTGTTGGGAAGTTTGTGCCCGGTGTAAGGCATTTATTCTATTTCGGCCATAAAAAAATTGTTGAGTCGAAGCTTAACAAATACAAATACACCAAAATATATATTTTATTTTTTATCTGTCTGTTTATTCCGGGTAGTCTCTGAAATGGCTTGACCAATTTTAACGGGACTTTTATTGGCAGGTAGCTGGTGTAATAAGGAGTAACTTGGGCTATATATATTTTTTTAATCTTTTATACTCGCCGGGTCAGCTAGAGAGTAATAAAAATTTTAGCACGTCTTTTTGCGGTACTTAAACTTATAAAATTTCATCGTAATTCTGTCAGCGGTTTACTAAAAAAGACGATAAAGCACACATAGAGACAGAAAGCCATAGTCCTATATAGAACAAAGAGGTTAAGTTATTAATTATTACTTACGGTTATCACTATAATCGTCGACGAGTATTATTTCTTTTATGAGATGCGCCGGACTTCTGTTTAATACACTGGAAATATATAAATACAATTATAGTACTTATAAAATATCAAATAATAATATCGTAAATAGGGACATAAATAATTCAATCAAATTGTTTATTTTATTGTTTCTGTAAATATCTGAGACAAATATAAGCAGTGGGATTTTTCAAAAATCCTAAAAAATCTTCCTCAGAAATCTTTAATAGTACTTCCGCTAAATAACAAAATTTTAATTTAAAAACTTTTTAAACATAGCTGTGTAAACAGTTGTCAAGTGTTAGTATAGCGCGTTCATATTGTGATGGAACCTTGTCACAATAATAGCTGCGTGACGTCAGTTGCTTCTAAAAACGCACGACTTTTAATCACTTTCTTACTTGTTTTAACGAGTAATAGTCCAGTCATTATAGTAAGTTCACCTCGGAATTTGAGATAACCGGCTGTAACTCTGTAAATACTTATATATTGACACCCTAAATTTTGTCTCAAAACCTACATATGGTAGGGTGTACGCAACTATTAAATTTTAAGGTCCAAAGTCACGAAAATCGGTATTTTGCGCTTTCTTCGTTAATATTTCATTTCCAATGGGATTTTTGCGATTTGTATTCAGTATCAATATTGTAGATTACTAAATTCTCTACGAATTTTGTATAAAATTATTTTTATATGGTGAATCGTTTTAGAAATAAAAGGCGGAGAGCGCGCGGTCACTGGACCGGTACCTGCGGTTAAAAATGCGCCTTTATAGTTGATGAACTGTCAATTTTTTCATAACTTCACGCCTTTTTATACCCGAAGGTTTAGGCAGTAGCTATTAATCCGAAATCTGTGAAAAGTCTCGATCATCTTCATTATGTCAAGTCTACAAAACCTAAAATAAACCTGGACAGTTTTCCACCAGTATATTATCAGTTCAAACTTTCTAACTTTCTAACCATCGTATTGCCCATTGACAATTTTACCACCTGCTCCAGACGATTTGCTAAATACAATTTTCTGGGATAATTCCACGTTAAGGTATAATTTCAAGTTATGTAAAAATTGACAAATATTTATTTCATTGATTTATCGATAGTTCAACAACTACATATGGCGCGTTTTCGAGCGGAGGCACTGGTTGACCTGAAGTGGTCCTGTGACTGCGCGCTCTCCGCGCTGTATCTCTAAAACGGTTCACCGTAAAAAAAATATTTTTTCATCAAAATTTGTAGAGAATTTAATAATCTACAATATTGATACATAATACATATAGCAAAAATCTCATTGGAAATGAGATATTTACGAAGAAAGCGCAAAATACCGATTTTTGTGACTTTTGACCTTAAAATTTAATAGTTGCGTACACCCTACTATATGTAGGTTTTGAGACAACTTTTAAGGTGTCAATATATAAATATTTACAGAGTTACAGCCGGGTATCTCAAATTCCGAGATTCTTACCTAATTTAACCTTAAATGACTGGACTATAAGTATGATGTTTAACAATAAATAAATCACAAAAGTTATATATTTATTATATATAGTTATAAATTCAACAATAACAATTTAAACTCAATAGTATGCGCTTCAAAACGTTGCAAACGGTACTGACACTGACTCTTGCACTACGTCATCACCGCCAAGACGGCGGCTATTCCAATCCCAATATCAACGCGCTATGATTATACGAAATTATTGGTCAAATAAAGTCGAACACTCCTTAAATACATTACCTGAATGAAAGAGAATAGGATAGTTTCTATCACAAAGTATGATCGTTAACGAATTATTTTTATTTGTTAGTGAAATAAAAGTCTAACAGATGGCGTTGTACTGCCACTTATCGGTAGTCAATTATCATATCTATTTTTATTAATTCTCTGGATTGAATAAATATCTAATAACATAAAATAACTTCACGCCTTTGTTACCCGGTTTAGGCAGCGGCTATTAAGCCTCGTCTCGCCGTTATGTTTACGTCCTAAATGTGTGTGTGGCTAACCTATTGGCAAATAATAATATCTAATACATGACGCTATTGCAGAATAAATAGGGCCATGTAGGTATTATATGAAACTAATTTTACTGGGTCAGCTAGTATTGGAAAACCCTTTGTTTTTCTTTTACATAGACAAGCTATTTTCCAGAATATATTCCGTTAAATATTTTTTGTGTGTACTAAGGATCCGTGGAAAATAATTAAAATAAAAGGTAAATATCCTGAACAAGTCCCGTACTAATCTTAAAAGTAGCCATTTATTTGAATAAGAAAGAGGGTCCATTTGAGGAGATTAAGTAGAAGTATGCCAACAAAAAAGGTTCTATATTTAGGTTTAGTGTCATGTAGTTTAGAATACATAATAACCCAAATATTAAATTAAAAAAATAAACCATATTGCAAAATAAGACTTAATAATTATTTAAAATAACATTGCCTTAAATACTCGGAGTAGACCAATCTTTTAAAAAATTATCCGCATAAACAGCGCACGCATAGAAAGGTCCAAAAAGAAGTGTTTTCCTTGATCCTGTATTATTTTAACTGGTGCTGCGCTCCTTTTGGCCACAGCGTGATGTTATTAATCCCAAAGCCTTGCACAATAAATAGACTATGGAACACAAACTTAAATATTCAATGCGAACAAATAATACCTGAGATTAGTACGTTTAACCAAACAAACTCTTAATATTTATGGGTAATATTAGCATATGTAATAATGCTAGTTGTAGAACCACGTAGTTCGTTGCACGAATGAGCCGGATAGACCGGTGAAATACCACGATCTCTCAGAATATCAACGTAAAGTGGCTCATGCCACGTTTCGCTCGGTGAGAGAGGATCATCCTACTTCCAACACCTTCCCTATCCCATTTGAAGGGCCGGTAACGCAACTGCAATGCAATGCAATACATTGCATGTATAACCATCAGTTGTGCTGTGTGGCGCCGGCTTAGAATACCGCCACCCCATCTCTTCCCGTGGGTGTCGTAAAAGGCGACTAAGGGAAAAGGATGGAAGAATGGGCAGCAGCATTCTCTCTCAACAAAATACAGCCTACTGCGATCGCCAACCCGCCTGCCAAGCGTGGCGATTATGGAAAAAACCCCCCCATGAGTGAACGGATCGGCAGTTATGGCGCTCTATGGGGGAGGCCTGTCGAGCAGTGGACCTCAAAAGGCAAATGATGATAACCATCAGGCGATACGTAGGCTCGTTTACCCCTATCACTTTCGAAAAAAAACCTTAGCCTTTAATAAGTTTAAATAATTAATACACTTAAAATTTTTAGCTAATTCTAATTCTAAAAAGTTAACAGGGCACTTTTGTATTTAATTTAAACTCAATCAAAAACCTATCAATTTACTAGAATTATAATATTGCAAAGATTATGAATAATATTTTCATATTTTTTTTATGATTTACCTGACCACCGTCCGTAGTAACGTCGATCTGGCCTCGTTGTGGAAAGTGATGATGATACTCGTCTCGGGAAGGTCGTCTTCATATTTCTTAAGGCGGCACCTTAAAATACATTAAATCGGATTAGTTTACAAGTTATTATTTTTATTTTTTGGCTTAGAGTTGGTTATCTATGGTTTGTTTTGCTCTAACCCCACGCCGTTTATCTCTGAAGGTGTGGACAGTGGTAATTATGCGGGGAAAAAACAAGTTTTATTTTGATGGAGTTTGCAAATAAAATACCGACGCATCATGAGTTGTGTCGGGATGTTTGCTATTATATTTCATTACACAGTATAAAACAAAGTCGTTTTCCGCTGTCTGTCCCCTTATATGCTTAAAACGATGATCTATGAAACTACGCAATGGATTTTGATCTGTGTTTTTATTAGATAGAGGATGTCAACAGGTGGTTTGTATCTATAATTAATGTATATTGTAGTAAAACAAGCGTTAATTTTCAAGATTTTGCACTTAAGTGCAATCGCTGGCTGAACCGTAAGTGATAAATCAAAACAATGTACTACATTAATACACACATTCAAAAGGTCTACAAAAAAGTCCCTGATGGTGTATGTTTATCTCTTAGGGATAATCCATACTGACCATTTTAATTTCCTCTTATTGCTTCTGAGGCGAAACAAAGTTCACTGGGTCAACTAGTTATGAATATAACCTACCGGCGGGCCTCGTGGCGCATTGGTAAAACTACCGGCTGCAGCATGAGGTCGGGGGTTCGATTCCCACCCGAGCACAAATATTTGTGGCAAACATATTTGTGTGGTGTCTGGGTGTTTTTCTATGTATTATAAGTATGTATTTACAAAAGAAAAGTAAATATGTATTAATATCCGTCACCTCTCAGTCAGCCGGGAGCGAAAGAACAACATATGGCTGACAAGCTCACACAGCACTACACCGAAGAATGGCGGGATAACCATTCCAAAATATGGGTGAACTTAAATGTTCTGGTAGGGGCGGGCAGCAGCGTCCATATTTTTTAAAAGGTTCACCCCTGCGGTCTCCAACACGTTTGCCCAGCGTGGAGACTATGGGCATAAACCTCCCGATGAAAAGAGCACGAATACAACGGCCCCCAGTTCCCGGTGGTCCCGGTATTCCTGGCCAAGGCAGCGGTCGTGGTAACGGTGGGACAGGGGGTGCTAAGAATCTCCGGGTTACGGCAGGCTGTCAAAAACAACTACGCGTGGCCACGTATAACGGACGCAGTCTTCGGCTGGACCAACACCTCACCGAACTCGAGGTAGAGCTGAGTTGCTTGAACTGGCATATTCTAGGGCTATCTGAAGTCTGGCGAGTGGGGGAGGAAACGATAACCCTACAGTCAGGCAACTTATTCTATTTTCGGGAAGGTGACCAGCTCTCCCAGGGGGGTGTCGGTTTCCTCGTTCACAAGGACTTCGTTAGCAGCGTTGTGGAGATCAGTAGTGTGTCGACCAGGGTAGCGTACCTTGTACTAAAACTCACCAACAGGTACACCCTGAAGGTAATACAGGTGTATGCGTCGACCTCGACATATTCTGACGAGATTGCCGAGGCGATGTACCAGGATATTGCAAAAGCAATACATGGTACCGCCAAGGCTCACTACAACGTTGTTATGGGGGACTTTAATGCCAAAGTGGGAGTACAAGAACGCGGCGAAACGAAAATCGGTCCATATGGCTTGGGGTGCCGAAATCACAGGGGCCAGATGCTGGTCAACTTCCTGGAGTCTGAAGGGCTCTTCTTGATGAACTCATTCTTCAATAAGGGTCTCCACAGGAGGTGGACTTGGCGAAGCCCGGATTCTGTGACAAAGAACGAGATAGATTTTATCATTACGGATAGTAAGCATATATTTAGAGATGTCTCTGTGATCAACAGGTTCAATACTGGAAGTGATCACCGACTTCTTCGAGGCTCTCTAAATATTAACCTGAAAGCTGAAAGGACCTGGAAGATGAGGTCTATTCTCCGACCTACGCCACTCCAAATAGCCGAAACCGAAAGGTTCCAAATGGAACTTCAAAATCGGTTCGACCTGCTGGAAACCACAGGCAACGTGGACGAAAAGACCGCCACTGTGGTCAACACGCTGAGAAAAGTGTCTCAAAGGTTGTTCCCGAGATCGCAGAAAAAGGAGTCCAAACTCTCTGCTGAGACGCTCGAGCTGATGAGGCAAAGGCGAGAAACTCCATCCGATCAGCTGTCTTCGTCAGAATGGAAAAGCCTAAACCAGCAAATTAGAAAGCTGATGCGGCGCGACCTTCGTCGGTCGAATACTCGAGCGATCGAGAACGCGATCGACCGCAACAAAGGGTCGAAAGTGTTCGCTCAGCAGCTTAGGAGGTCCCATCTGACGAAGCTGAAAACTGCGGATGGACGTGTCGTCACCTCTAAGCCCGAGATTCTCGCAGAGATTGAATCTTTTTATGGGCTCCTTTATTCCACACGGATGACCAAGCCGACGGGACACAGCGATGATGACCACAGAGCCCCGCTAACGCGTCACTATAGTGAGGACATTCCCGATGTCACAGAAAGCGAGATTAGTGCGGCTCTCGGGCAACTCCAGAACAACAAGGCACCCGGTGATGACGGAATCACAACAGAACTTCTAAAGGCCGGCGGGATTCCTATCCTAAAGGAATTAGCAAGTCTTTTTGATTCCGTCATACAACAGGGTTTAACACCACAGGTTTGGAGCGGGAGTGCGGTGGTGCTGTTCTTCAAAAAAGGTGATAAGACCTTACTGAAGAATTACAGACCCATCTCACTCCTGAGCCATATCTACATGTTGTTCTCGAGGGTCGTCACGAATCGTCTCGCTGCAAAACACGACGAATTTCAGCCTCCGGAGCAAGCCGGGTTTCGAAAAGGCTTTAGTACCGTCGACCACATCCATACTGTTCGGCAGATTGTACAAAAGACCGAAGAGTACAATCAGCCGCTGTGTATGGCATTCGTGGACTACGAAAAAGCCTTCGACTCCATCGAAACTTGGGCAGTTCTGGATGCATTGCAGCGATGTCGGATTGACTGGCGATATATCGAGGTGTTGAGATGTTTGTACGACACCGCCACGATGGCTGTCCAGATCCAGGATCAAGTGACGAACTCCATCGAGCTGAATCGAGGTGTAAGACAGGGAGATGTCATATCTCCCAAACTCTTCACCAATGCTCTCGAGGACGTCTTTAAGACCTTGGACTGGACTGGACAGGGTATCAACGTGAATGGTGAGCACATCTCGCATCTTCGGTTCGCCGACGACATCGTTGTGATGGCAGAGTCGCTGGAACAGTTAAGCGGAATGCTGCGCAGCCTAGACGAATCCTCTCGACGTGTCGGTCTGGGCATGAACTTGGACAAGACCAAGGTCATGTTCAACGAACATTTCGTGCCCGGACCGATAAATGTCGATGGGTCAATTCTCGAAGTCGTAAACAAATACGTCTACCTAGGCCAAACTATCCAGTTAGGTAGACGAAACTTCGAGAAGGAAGCCGACAGGAGGATTCAGCTGGGTTGGGCCGCATTCGGCAAACTGCGTCGAGTTTTCGGCTCGCCTATACCGCAATGCCTGAAGACCAAAGTCTTTGACCAGTGCGTCCTACCAGTAATGACCTAAGGTGCCGAAACGTGGACACTTACGGTGGGGCTAGTCCACAAATTTAAAGTCGCTCAGCGAGCTATGGAGCGAGCTATGCTCGGAGTATCTCTGAAAGATAGACTCAGGAATGAGTATATCCGACAGAGAACCGGAGTAACCGACATAGCTCGCAGAATAAGTTCACTGAAGTGGCAATAGGTTGGTCACATCTGTCGAAGGACCGATGGTAGATGGAGCAAGAAGGTCATGGTGTGGAGACCGCGACTTGGTAAGCGTACTGTAGGACCCCACGCCCACCAGCCCGATGGTCAGACGACCTCAGAAGGGCTGCTGGAAAAGACTGGATGCGGAAGGCAGAGAATCGGATGTTGTGGCGCACATTGGGAGAGGTCTATGTCCAGCAGTGGACTGCAACAGGCTAATGATGATCCGTTATCTAGTATCCATAACACAAGCATTTAGTTGCTTAGCTTGGAACTAGAGGGCGCTGTGTGTATTGTGACCAAGATACTATAATTGTTTAGCAAATTTGTTTTATCTGTCCGTTTTCTTTATTATTACAAATTCACGAGCAGAAAATAAATTTCATAAAGTGCTACTAAGGTTCTAGTTATTATCGACATAGTTAGGGATCCGTGTGAAAAAATAAAATGTAAAAATTGCAAACTAAGAATATGAACAATCCAAAGATGGCAATAATGTAATAAGACAAGAACTAGTAATATTAAAAATATTAGGTATAACTAAATCGAAATTATGATATATAATCACAGTATACCCATGCAATATTTAACAAATAGACCTTAAAACACTTTTCTTATTTTTACCATTGACCCGGATGCTGAGGTCAGCTAGATGTCGAGGTTACGGCATTACGTTGTCAGTTTGCGTAACTTATACTGACACTGCACTTGTTTTACGTCTGATAGGATGAGCAAGAATTTACGCGAACCAAGACAAACAATAAATTTGTTTAACGTTAATTAAGTTAAATATTTGTTTTAGAAAGAACGAGTGAAGCAGAATAAAGTAATAGAGTTAGCAATAGGGTTGTCAAATAACGAGCAACTGGAATAATACTGAAGTCGTATAAAGACATTCCGATCAATTAAGAACCCTTTCTTATTGATTATATGTGACAGCGGAGAAATAATTAGAAATACTGGCTGAAGGGCCGAGGTCGACGGGTTTGAATCCCGCTCCTGAATAAGTACTCATATTGGGTAGTTACACAATGCAGCAGGGGAATTTAAGTTATATTACTACTTCTTGAAGAAATGATTTTAAAGTGTTTGGAGGAGTGTTTTAAATAGTGTTTGGAGGCGTCTAGGTGAAATATTTCAATAGGAAGTAATGAGAAATAGACCATAGTTTTTCTTTTCTTTATGGGATAGTAGTATAAACGAGCAAGCGGGTAACCAGATGGTACGCAACTACTTCCTTTAACTACGTCCTTTAAGGGTATAAGAGGTGAAAGGAAGGAGAAAGGGGATCGGACCTTCGGATACCTCTGTCACCGAACGAAACCCGGCACAAGCCACTTCAACGCCGATATTCCGAGATTTCGTGGTAATTCCCCGGTCGAGCCAGCCCATTCATGCAACGAACGGCAAGACTCTCCAACACTGTTAGAGTTAGTATAATACCAATTTATATGTCGTCGAAATACAAAATAAAACTCAAATCAGAGGGCTATCGGTATATAGCATACAATTTGTACATTATATTAACACTTCTTAAGCATACCTTTCAAATAAGGTATTTATTATTAGATCCATCTATCCAAATTTGATCCAAAGTCAATTCACAGTTTTAATATTATTTTTGGAGTATATTTGTTTTTCAATTTATCACTAGGTAACAAACATATGTATAACTAATAATGTGAGTAAGTAAAACGAAAGTGATGAGCATGGAGAGAGAAGTCACAGTGTGTGAGATGGTTTTGGATGAAGAGGAATTGACGGAAAATGTGAGGAAGACATTGAAAGGAGAATTGCCGGTAATATTATCAGAATTCTTTCATCAAATTATGAATTATATGTCAATGACTTGCACCCGGTGTATGGCAATAGGACGTTTTAATAACTGCTATGTTGATCGGTCGCTGGTCCAGTGGTCGAGAACCCCGCTTCTGAATCAAGAAGTCCTGGGTTCGGAAACGGGTGTAAACATAACGGCGAGTGTGGGTTTAATAGCCACTGCCTACGCCTTCGTATAGAAAACGGCATGCAGTTATGTTATGTTTTATATTTGTAATATTAATTTTTTCACTCACATTGCATTCCTAGTATCAGGTATCGCTCTATTACTCGGCAGATTGTCTGATGCAGCCTGGTTGAATCTGTTCCTCAAATATGGATCAGAATCCTTAGCATCACCGCTTACATAGGACGCTTCGTCGAAGTAAGTTCTGCTAGTGCTTCCTGTGCCATCGTTGTCTTCAGGAGAGGCCGGACTGCTTTCAGGCTCTTCCACATCGGAATGCTGTTTGATTAGTCGAAGAGCTATATTTTCTTCCTGTAACAAGGAAATTGATTTTTATATTTTTTGGCTAATCTAAAATACACAGTTCTGTATCGCTATTAACAATGTTACCAATATTATTATTTTTGAGGGAAAGTATAAACAAACATGAGTAATATGGCGTCTTCCAAATTTCGTGTTTGAGAGGGAAAAAAAACGTGATGAAGGGTACGACTTTACTGGCAATTTATCTCGAGTTTATGAAGTGCTTACTTTGTAATAGACAATTTGCATTTTAAAAGGGCAACGTGGATTTTGGCTTGTGCCATTTACATTAATTAATGGAATGGAAACTTATAAAATTGAACCTGCTGTTATTATTTTTCTCGAATAAAACTTAATAAGATAGTTACTGTAGAAAGTTTGGATGTTGCAAGATTTACTAAGCAGATATACAGTGCAAAAGCGGATGGATGTAGGAGTCGAAGAAGGCGACTATTCAATTTATAGGACCATGTTGAAAGCGTCCTTGCGGAAGGTATTTTGGGAGCCTTATAAATCGACAAGCGTATATGACAAGAGATAATGAAAGTCGGAGAAGCTAGTGAGCTATCTCAAAGTCGTGCCTTATGGCAATCTGTTCTCTCATTCTAGCCCGCAAGAATCTTGGTGTGAAGGTTAGAACTATTAAATATAACAGTTCAGTATTTTCTGTTATTAAAATAGCTAACTTTAACACATTACCTAAGTGTAGACTGTCTAGGGTTCGATTACTGATATACAAAACTTAATTTGTGACAGTCTTATTATCCTTTAATCGATTTAAATAAATACATTCGAAATTTATTTATAACCTAACATAACTTTATGCCTTTTCTACCCATAAGTGTAGGCAGCGGCTGTTAAGCTTCATCTCACCGTTATGTTTACGTCCCAAATGGAAAAGGTGGCAAGCCTATTGCCATACCGGGCACAATTTTTCAGTCATCGATATTTATCGCATATAACTTCAGAAAACAATTTCGAAAAGTCATTGGGGTGAGCCAGGATTTGAAGCCGCAACTTCTGGATTCAGAAGCGGGGTGTTCGACCACTGGACTACCGAGACCTTAAATTTTATTTATGTTAACTTATAACACTGGGTGAGAATGATTTTGATTATTTTTATTTATCTGTAAACTATTTGTCCAGTTTAGTCACAATTCTGAAAATAGCATCCGTAAGCAAACCATTGAAGTCTGCTTTTTTCGTCTAAAATATATTAAAATGAGTGTCAATGTTACGTAAAACAAAAGTATTATGGCGTAGCCTTGGTAGAGTCATCAATACATTCTCATCTGTTTCACTTAACCTTGACATTTGTCGCTAATTTATAAGATATATCAGTTTTTATTTTATGTATATAATATGTTAATGTTAATAGGTTTTTATTCTCAAAATTGTAAGATTTGGAGTTTCGAGTAACTAGTTAAATATTTTAAATCAATACTTAAAGCACATTTTAGAGTTTTTTTTATTTTGTCAATTAAAACACATCTTCAATACGTATCTGAATTTTTGCAGTCAGTTACAATTTATTTCATGTGAATTGGTTTCGCATCGACTCTACATTTAGAAAGTCCAGAGTTCGAATTACAGAGCTCTTAGTGCTAGTAGTGTTAATTACGAAAATAAATATACAAAACGAAAATGTACTCAATTTATATGTATATGTTAATATGTCACTATAGCGACAGAGTTTATTTATTTTAATTCACTCTCGCTTTTAACATTCGAAGGCGTTTGCAGCGCAAACTCGTCCTGTCAAAATTTACAGTGGCAGAGCCACGCACGCACTTCATGAATGGGCCGGCTCGACCGGTGAAATACCACAACCTCTCAGAATATCGAATATCGCCGTAGAATATCGACTTGGCTTTTGCCGCATTTTGTTCGGTAAGAGAGGTATCCGGAGGCCCAAACCAGCAACAAAGCAAGCAAGCAACAAACGCCGTCCGTGGACACCAGAACACAGATAGTTCTGGTGTTCTGTTGATATTGGCGTTGCCGCCCCTTATAATGGGATATGAGGGGGTCGAAAGTGAGATAGGAAGGGGGAAGGCCCCTTCCACAGGTGCACCAAAATGGTAAGCAACAAACGCCGCCCGTGGACACCAGAACACAGACAGTTCTGGTATTCTGTTGATATTGGCGTTGCCGCCCCTTATAATGGGAAGGGGCCCTTCCTATCTCACTTTCGACCCCCGATATCAACAGAACTATCCAGAACTATCTGTGTTCTGGTGTCCACGGGCGGCGTTTGTTGCTTACCATTTTGGTGCACCATTAGGTGACACGTCTGCTCGTTTGCCCACCTATACCATAAATTGAAGTATTTTGTTCAATAAAATTAGTTTATTTCTGTCACTGATCGTTTTCCGAAAGTAAGTAATTACCTACTTACTTACTCCACTTTAGATTTTCGAGATTATATAAGGATTTTGTACGATAGATATACATATCTACGTTTGTATAATAAGAAAGTTCAACTCATTGCTCAACTGCCTTCGTGATGTCTAATCGTTATTTAACAAGCTCATTACTCGATGGCATATTACACGAGAGAATTTCCCAAATATTTCCAAAGAGATACACAAGTTTCAAGTAATCTTTATGGCTTATTATACAAAACAACCGAAATCATACAATAATATCATTCATGTCAAGACATTTTTTCCAATTATAATTACGTAGCAACAAAGCGAGTGAGATGTGTAAGAATCGAGCCTTATGGCGCTCCGTTCTATCTGCCTACCGTGCAAGGGATTTGGCGTGAAGTTATGTATTTATATTTAGGTATACTCTTTATGTCAGTGGTTCCCAAACTTATTTTGTCTACTGCCCACTTTGAGAATAAATATTTTTTTAGCGCCCCCATTTATTCAACTATTTAAAAACCACTAGTATACGCATAGTTCAAAGCACCCCTCAGGCCTACACAACGCCCCCATTTTCTTTCTGGGTCTTTTACCGCCCCCCTTGAGACATGCAGCGCCCACAAGGGGGCGTTATCGGCCACTTTGGGAAAGACTGCTTTAAGTAGTATGTCACTAAAATTACCAATAGTTATAGTACCAGAATGAGGATCTTCTTTTGAACCCGTTGTGGTTGAAATATTACAATCAGTAACCAAAAAAGAAACTTTATGATCGCTTTATGAATATTCCGAATTATATTTAATTAAATACCCTATGGTTTTATTTAATTTAATTTGTTAGTCTCAAGGATTACATTGTCATAAAAAGGGCATTTTTTTTAAAAATCAATATCCGTCATGCATAACTTTTGCAAAATCATTGGTAGCCACGTTGATTCTAATTTGAAACGTTTCATTCAGAATTCCGGATGCTTTTAACGATTCGCCCATTGATATTTTGAAGTTATTCGTAAGTATTATTAATTTTATCGAAAAAAACCTCTATCAATCTGATATTGAATTATAGTCGACGTAACAAAATCAAAACGTATTTATAATGGCTAGCTAAAATATTTAAATATAGATGCAAAAAACATAACCTTCTCCCTGGTGCGATCGGTTAATAATAACCATTCATTGTTATGTGAACATCGTCCAAATACATACAGTAATCAAATTAAATACAATCCATTGAATAAATTTATCTATTGAACTAACTTTGTATTTATGTAAAGCTTATTTACGGTTTTGGGTGTTATCTTAAGAAATTGAGTTTTAATTAGTTAAGTAATTCCTTCAACGTATGCAGATTCAGGTAGATGTACATAACATATATAACACAACTTCACACCTTTTTCTACCCGAAGGTGTTGGCAGTGGCTGTTAAGTCTCGACTCACCGTTATGTTTACGTCGCAAATATAATAGGTAGCAAACCTATTTCCATACTGAGCACAAAGTTTTTCAGTCATCGATATTTATTACACATAAATTTCGAAATTAAGTTTCGAAAAGTTATTGATGTGGGCCAGGATTTGAATCCGCGACTTCTTGATTCAGAAGCGGGGTGCTTGACTGGACCACCGAGACTTACTTAATTATTACTTACTTATATCAAATTACTGCCTTCATGATAATACCGACTCATAACAATTTTTATTACCTATTGATATTTTTTTGAAAGATTGTCTTCGATTGTTAAAAAGGACTGTTTTTAGTTTAAAAAAAGAATGGACGATACGAGATTGACTAAGCAGATGTAGACGTCGAGAACCTACACGGAACACCTTCCATGATCAAACGTTTCCTTAAGAAGGTGATGTCAGGAGTCTTACGCCCGACGAGCGTGTAAGACAAGAGTTATGAAAGTCGAAGTAGCGAGTGATGCGTGTAAGAATCTGGCCTTATGGTGCTCTTTTCTCTCTGCCAATCCTGTAAGGGATGATGGGACTTGCCATGATGTTACGTATGCATATATATATAGTTACGGTTACGTCTATTATGCCTTCACAAATAACAAACGTAATTTAACGCCAGCCGAGTCAAATTTACACCAATTTGAACTAAACAAGTCTACAAACAATAATGAGGCTCGTTTGTTTCAGCCAACTGACATGTTTGTTAACCGTTCCGTTCCATGGTTCTTACTCGTCCGCACTCAAACCTTCCTGTCTCTTCTCTTTGTAAAATTTAACTTTTACTGTAGTTGTCGTTGCATTGATGGATTTATTACAATTAGTTTCAAACGTAGATAATAATAAATGAAAATAAGAATTATAATATTTGAGTTGAGTTGACTCATGTTTGAGAAATACTTGCCTCAAATCCTACTTGGTTCTTGACCAGGACTCTATAGAAGGTATGATAATAAATAAAAAGAAAAAAAAACGTTTATTTTCTCTCTTTAAAACTGTAAGGGATACTACACCTCGTGGCACGTACATGTACGTGCCATCAATAGTATATAACTACTGTACGCACAGTATGCTATAGTGGTCGGTGTGTAGCGACACACAGTTGTCGCTGACACAAATAAATGACAAGATTGTAATTACGTCTTTCATTAATCGACCACTCACCAAACCATCAGGAAGAAGCACCGCTCACGATGTAACATCATCCACAAGTATAGTCACCAGTAACGTCATCCGTTACAAAACTAATAGTGTCATTATTGATCTAATTACAATTGAGTGAAGGGAGACAGGAGCCCAAACTAGGGAAACCCTGTGCAATGGGTCTCCTGGCCTCTCCAAATAACTGTGATACACAAAATTTACAAGAGACGATACTAAAGATTAGAAGAAAACATACAATTAAATATTTCTAACTTGAATTTCATATCCACATTACATAATTATACTAGCAGACCCGGCGTACTTTGTTCCGCATCAAAAGTAATAATGGAGTAAATTTTGGATATCATGGTCGCTATGTTAATACTGCAATATCTTCGAAAATATTCGTTTAAATTGCATGCTGTAAAGGGCCAAGATCATCTATATTACATGCACAATCTATTGAAGACACTTAATTGGATGAAAATTAATGGTGTAATGTTTAAAATCGCTTCGTAAATAAGCCATTATTTATCGTAAAAAGTAAAAAAATAACAATGGTCATTGTAGGTTATCCCTAAAAGATAGACATATGCCCTCGCGGACTTTTTTGTAGACCTTCTGAAGGTGTTAACTAATGTAGAACATTGTTTAGATTTGTTACTTAGGGTTCAGCCAGCGTTTGCAATTAAAGATCTAAATCTTGAAAATTATCATTTTTCTTTATATATGATTATATATAAAGAAAAATTTATGAATTTTAGATCAAAACCACCCCGTTGATACCCTCTAACTATTAAAAAAATCCGCATCAAAATCCGTTGCGTAGTTTTAAAGATATACGCATATAAGTGGACAGACAGCGGAAAGTGACTTTGTTTTATACTATGTAATGATGTAATGATTATATTTAATAGTTTAATTTGTTAGTCATCATTTAAAGTTCGAATGTAGTAATTTTTCACTCTCATCATAATCTAAACTCAAAAGCCAATTAGTTATAAGTTCCTTTGTTTCATATTTAGATTTATTTACCATGTTAAGAGTTTTATTAATTTTATTGTACAGGTTTGAACTTTAATAACAAAAAAATAATGAACAATGAACGAGCAATTAATGAAATTTAAACAAATGAGAATACAAGAGGAAGCTTAAAAGTAGCAGAAATTACAGAAAAAATAGAAATTGTAGATTGGCATGGTTTCAAGTTTCAATTCATGTTTCAAGACGAGTGATAAGGACGATTTTGGATGAGCATATCGCTAGAGGAAGGATAAAAAAGATGGATTTATGGAAAAAATATGAGTACAAAAGAAGTAAATGTGTAGACGACGAGTGATAGGAATGCAGGTAGGATGACCATTTGAACTATGAGCAATGGGCGTGCCAACTTTTCCAACTGTCAAAACATATCATTCGGCAATGCAGATTGTTAGTATAAATAAATAAACATTCCAAATAAAGTGAGTTATGATAAATGTAGGCGTTTTCAAATGTCAAAAAGATCATTGAAATATTTAAAGTTACTGTTGCCCAAGCGGACGGAGGCGCCATTTTTTAGGGTTCCGTAGGTACTCTATTACTATAAGATTTTTATATAAGTCTGCTTGTTACCAACTATAATATCTGAACGGACGTCAATATTTAAGAAGAATCTAATGACATTTACCAAATTAAATTCCATGAACAAGTTTTAGATGTAGCCATACATAATATAGCTAAAAAGCTCAATAAAGCTTAAAAGGTATAGCTTATAGGTAATACCATAGATTAAGAATCCAATCGAGAATTACTGAAAGTGCATCCGTCATACTTAGAAAAATTATATATAACAGCAGTTTTACTTTACAATATCTATACACCATGTTAAAACGCTAACTTATGGAAGCGAGAGCTGGGTATAGCAGAGTGTGCATGAAAGTAGAATAAACGCGGTAGAAATGAGGGCACTGCGCAAAATCTCCGGAGAGACTCGCTGACCGCGTCGAAAACAAGGTTGTAAGGAAGGAAGTTGGATTGAAAGAGAGTGTCGGTATAAAAGTAAGAAAGGGCATGCTCCGATGGTTCGGACATGTAAAAAGAATGAATGATGCAGACTGGCTAAGCAGATATACAATGTACAAGCGGATGGATGTAGGAGTCGAGGACAGCCAAGACACACATTCCATGACCAAATAGAACGTGTTCTGGAGGAAGGAGGTGCTGTTGGAAGGAGGTGCCTCAGAAATCGACGCGCGTGCATGAAAAAAGTTATGAAAATTAACGAAGTGAGTGAGGCGTGTAAGAATCGTGCCTTATGGCGCTTCGTTCTCTCTGCCCACCCCGCATTGTGATTTGGCGTTAAGTTATGTATGTATGTATACACCAAGATAGGTTTAACTAAAGCGTAAAAGTCTTAACAGGACTATGGACATAAAAACTGGACCTAATGACATAATGTAGAAAACGTGTAGATTCACCAATTTTTTCTGTAAAGACATTCAAGGTTTGTATCTGGGAATTTGTTTGGAATGTTTTTGGAAATCTTATGTGTTACAATTAATTGTTTTGGTGTCTAAAATTGTGCTCGATTTACGGCAATACATCAGTTATGTATATCCTATTTGGACACAAATCACTCAGCGCTCTCTAGTTCCAAGCTAAGCAACTAAATACTCGTGTAATGGATATTACATTGATGATTATTATAAATATTTGTACTTGGGTAGGGATCGAACCTTCTGATCTCGATTAGGCAGTCAGTTATTTTAATAATGCACCACGAGGCCCGCCATTTTATATAAGCATATTAGCAATAATATTGTTTTGGATGCAACACTCACAGCGACATCTATCTGCCAGTTTCAGAAAGTAACATTGCATATAATGTTATTTGTTTCTGTTTTTATTTAAAAATATTCACATTTTTACAAAAAAAAAACAAATAAAAGCATGTTTATAAGGTAGGAATACATTTTTTATTACATTTGCTTACCGAGCAAAAGGCGGCACGCTTTAAGAGCGACCGGGTTGCATCTCTAGTGCACTTGTCTGCCTTGCCTCTATTAGATCTGCTTATTTTAGACCACTGCAGTAGACACTCGACACTGAAGAGAATAAAATGAGTGAATCTCAACCTTGTTGTAGCAACGTTTGAATAGAATAGTTGGTAGAGCCATGCAGTTCGCTGCATTCATGAGCCGGCCGACCGATGAAATACCACGAACTCTTCGAATATCGACGTAAAGTGACTCATGCTGCATTTTGCTCGTATTGCATTTTGCTGAGATATCCGGAAGGATCCCCTTCCCCTCAACCTTCCCCACACATCCAAACTCTTCCCTATAGCATTTTAAAGGCTGGCAAGGCAAATGTAATACTATTTGTGTTGCAGGTTTCCATGGGTTGCTGTTAGTTGTTTACCACCAGGTGACACGCCTGCTCGCTTGCCTCCATATTCAATGAAAAAAGTACATATATTTTAAATTTAGACGGCGTCATGCTTCTCTTTCTCTACCTTTTTCAACTACTTCCATTCGTTCTTGACTATTATAGCACTAGTGCAAAGTTTGATTGTCAAAGAAGTGAGCGACGTATAGAAGAATCATGGTACTCTGTTCTTTCTAACTACGCTGCGATGACAACAGCTTAATTAAACGCCTAGCCCCTTACTTGGGTTTAATTTAAGCTGCTGTATACTGGCTGCTTTTACTTTATGTATCGCCAATTTTACTACACACTGTCATAGAACAAGATTCGATTCCACTTTCTTCCTCTATCAGGATGTTATTTATTATAAGTAAGTTCCGACTCTCTCTATTTAAATTGTCTTACGAGAATAACTCGATATAAGCAACATCAATTACTTTTACTGAAAGTCACCACGTTCACACAGCGTTAGTATTTTATATTAGACATAACGGCGAATCGAGGCTTAACAGTCACTGCCTAAACCTTCAGGTAGAAACACACGTGAAGTTTTGTTATGTTATTTATGACGATAAAAGTCTTTGGTGGTCAGTGGTATGGAGGGCGATCAGTCCGCTTTTGAATCAAGAAGTCGTGAGATCGAATCCAGTCTTACACCAACGATTTTTTGGAACTCTTTTCAGTAGTTATGTGTGGGTGGAGGGGTGTATTACGCCACTCAATTCATTTGAGACGCGACAGTTAGGCGAGTAGAGGTCGGGGTAGGTCGAGGTAGGTCGTAGGGTAGACAAAGACGTGAAGTCTTTGTCTACCCTACGACCCTTACAAAAAAATAACTTCCTAAATAACTTAAATAACTTATATCAAAAAATCTAATTGTAAATAATAATAATAATATCTTGGATACAAATCACACAGCGCCCTCCAGTTCCAAACTAAGCAACTAAATGCTTGTGCTATGGATACTAGATAACGGATACTAATACATATATACTTTTCTTTTGTAAATACATACTTATAATACATAGAAAAAACACCCAGACGCCCACAAATATTCATGTTTGTCACAAATATTTGTGCTCGGGTGGGAATCGAACCCCGACCTCAGTGCTGCAGCCGGTAGTTTTACCAATGCGCACGAGGCCCGTCAAATAAAAAACCTTGAAAAAAAGTGTTATAATACAAGTTAGAGTACCTACTGCGCTCGTGTATAACATCGTGCTTCGTAAAGCATGACCAGACGCCACGTGACTGAGCTTTACAAGCTTGATGATAGGGCTGTCAACACCTTGTAATATTAATTAATAGTAGTATTATTGTTATGTGCAGTCAATACCTAAAAATATTGATATATTTTATTGCTCTTTTTATCAAAAGGAATAATACGAGATTGTGTGGGGTAATGTGATGATGCAGGTTGTCACTGTAAGAAAAATAACTTTATTGCATTTTAGGTGATGCAAAAGTCGCAGACGTAAGTAAAATTACTTTTGATTAGTATCCACAAATACTTTGTGTTTTACCTTTTCGTGAGGTCGTAAAATATTATAGGGAATAGGATTTTTACTAATAAAATGCTAAGCACTACTATAACCAACTTCATTACTTACATTATTTACAATATATACAATTCAAAAACTAACGCTTAATGGCAATGCTAATCCTCTGTGCGAAGAGTGGATAAGCCATCGGGCCGCGAGAGGCTTCGATCAGCCTCTTTGCAAGATCTTTATAAAGTGCACGAGCACTCGGACCCCATGTCCCCAAAGTTTCAACCCCAAACGGCTCAAATACATAATCACCTACAAGGTTTCTGTATTTACATTACTTATAAATTATTTTAAATCTAAGAAATTAAATTTATACTACAGTACAAAACGAACCCGCGGGCCTCTATGCAGTAGCTAGTACACCAAAATTATCTTAATTAACGCCTAACTAAAAACATAAATATATACCTACTTTAATATTATACGCTTGTGACAACCCTGTACTAAGCACGGGTCGTGAGTTCGTGAGGTGTGAACTTAAAATACAAACTTTCTGTTAAACATCAATTTATAGCCGACATTATTTGTATAGAATTATAAAATTACTGTTGCAGATTTGCACGTTCTAAGGCTTTGATATTATAAAAGGTTAAACAAACACAACAGTTTAAAATCGGGCTATCAAGATTGCATAGGGACTGAAAGTAGCAAAAATTACTAGAAAAGCAATCGATAATTTGTTATCATTTAAAAGTATTCTGAGGTTCGGAGGCCGAGCAAACACACTTCTGAATCAAAAAGTGGCTGGATCAAATTCTGGCTCACACCAATGACATCTCAGAATTCTTTTCCTAAATTAAGTGTGACAAA
Organism: Euproctis similis; assembly: GCA_905147225.2. Classification (NCBI taxonomy): domain Eukaryota; kingdom Metazoa; phylum Arthropoda; class Insecta; order Lepidoptera; family Erebidae; genus Euproctis; species Euproctis similis. The sequence continues at coordinate 6,828,411 of LR990114.1, forward strand.
TATCGATGACTGAAAATTTAGTACCCAGTGTATGACAATAGCTTCCGTCACCTATTCCATTTCGGGACTAGTTAAGTGAAAAACCGATTCCTACCTCTTCGTGTAGAGAATGGCGTCAACTTTTAAATTCGCTAATCAAAGACATGAAATATTATAAAATAGTCAAAATATGTAAGAATACAATAGAAAAGAAAAACAATGCAGAGATGACAAATGCACAAAATATTTATCTACTAAAATGGTATGACAATTTCACTTCAGTCACAAATAACACACATACATTTAATTTTGTCCACAAACCGTGATAACTGTATAACAATGGAACATTTGGAAGAAGTAAAGACGCGTCCAAATTGAGTCAGTTATAATTTTTTTATATTAAGAATTAATTTATAAAAAATTTAATTTAATTTAAATTAAAAATTTAAATACGAGTAAAGCTACTCAGAATCAGAGGTATCTGTGTGCCCACCCTACTTTCCCCCATTATTTCTGTTCCAGGTGTCCATAGGCAATGCTAGTTACTTACCATCAGCTAACCCGCTTCTTCGTTTGTCCCTTATCCCAAAAAAACCGTGACATGTTTAACGTCCATATTCATCATCGTCATCAACGTTCCATCACAGTTAAAATCCTCAACTTTTTGCAATATTTATAACGCAATCATTATAAAAGGCAATAATTATAAAATTATGCGGTGGATTCGATCCCCGCCACAAGTATTTATCATAGGGATGAATGGTTGTCTAGGGTCCGGGTGTTTTTCTATGTATTAAAGCTATGTATCAACAAAAAACTATAGATATACATATTTTAATATCAGTTATTAAGTATCAATAACACTAACATTTAGTTGCCTAGCTTGAAAATAGAGGTAGCTCTGTGTATTATGACCACAATCGTTATTATTACATAATGAAGTAGCTTACCGCTGTCTGTCTCCTTATATGCTTAGATCTCTGAAACTACGCAACGGATTTTAATGACGTCTTTTTAATAGATGGAAGGTATCGACGGCGATTTGTATGTATAATATGGTAAACAAAGTCAGTCTCGGTGGTCTAGTGGTCGAGCACACGGTTTCTGAATCCAGAGATCGTGGTTCGAATCCTGACACTGGCTCACACCAATGACGTTTCGAAATTGTTTTCGGAAAGTTATGTGTGATAAATACCGATGACTGAAAACTTTGTGTCCGGTATGGCAATAGGTTCGCCACCTATTCCATTTGGGACGTAAACATAACGGTGAGACGAGGCTTAACAGCCGCTGCCTACACCTTCTGGTAACAATGGCGTGAAGTTATGTTATGTTTATAGTAAACTAAGAGTAATAATTTTTGATGCGGAACAAAGTTCGCCGGGCCAGAACGTATTAAATAAATAAATATAAAATCATAACAAAAACTCTTTATGTGTGCATTAGGTAATGTACAACTACTAGAAGGAACAAAAATAGATTTTTTGTCGTCAATTCCTAGGCTGTACAAATGTTTTTCATATATTTTGCAAATTTGTTTCAAGTAATAGTATAAAAACTATGAATTAATGTAGGGTATAATAAAGTTAAACGTTTATAATGAGAGATTTTAACTGCATGAATAGGCTGGCTGAGCCGATCAAATACCACGGATATCGTGAGTGATATTCGGTGGCCAAACCATTCATCATCCCTTCACTATTCCACTCCAGACCTTCCCCTCTATCTAACCTTATTGACAAAAAACAGTATGTTATTTAAAAAAAAAACAAAAATTCTCCACTAAATAAATATTAAAAGAGTCCGTCGTATAATGATACACCAATGTGAACACGCAGTTAGCCCGTTTGAAAATAACCGGATCTCAGTAATGCTGTGTGGTAAGTGCGCACGGCAAGGCCACGAGCTGACCCGCCGGTGCTTTCACTATCACGCACGCGTAATTGGATTAGTTAACTAATGCCTACGCGATGGGAAATTAAAAAAAAAAAACTATACAAAAGGGAAAGTTGAAGGGCGGCCGGTGTTATGCAGTAAATAATAATTAGTCAATTGACTATATTTATTTGAAATTGGAATGTAACAAAACATAACATAACTTTACGCCTTTTGTTACCCAAAGATGAAGGCAGCGGCTGTTAAGCCTCGTCTCGCCGTTATGTTTACGTCCCAAATGGAATAGGTGGCAAACCTATGGCCATACCGGGCACAAAGTTTTCAGTTATCGATATTTTTACACATAGCTTCCGTCAGCATTCGAACCCGGGAACTCTGGATCAGAAGCCATGTTCTCGATCACTGGACCACCAAGACTACAAATAATTATATTTATTTGAAATTGGATTGAACTCAGAATAAGAAGCAAGTTATTTTTGGCCAACATTTTTTTGGGGGTTTTGTCATATTATTTTGATCACCGAGTTCAAACATTAAGTTTCCTGATCTGCTATGGTAAATTTTATGCATTTAAAATTACCAATTATATAAAAAAAATATCTTTAATCAGTCTACTAAAATGTGTATCAACTCTCAGTTTAAAAATATCGCGTTGTCATAAAAGCTTTTTATATATTTAAAAGCACTTTCTCGTCTTACATTATTCCTGTGAGAATTTTTTTAATCTTATCTCGTAATACTGATACAAAAATAACTGTTAAATAAGCGAATTTGTAAATAAAACGAATGTAACTTTATTATTGAGCTGTTATTATTTCTTTTTTTAGTTTCAAGTAAAAAGGTTTAGTTGATGATATCACCTTCAGCCAAAAAGGTTTGTGGGGTCCAAATCATACTATATTAGAAACTTAAATATGTTTTAAGCACTAAGTTGTGTTATTAGGTAGAGTTGCAATTGTTAATTCATATTAAAGTGCATATATATATAAATAATAATAATTCCTGTCACATGGACACATTCTTAGGTGGGGAAAGGTTGTTTGGTTGTTTTATGTTATCCATATAAATGAAATATTAAATAATTCCTATCTTAAGCACCGCTTTATGTAGTTTAGCATTAAATAACTAGCTCTGCTCTCTCGAAAACAAAAATAAAATATCATCAAGAAAAACTATAATTTCTGAACTTGAAATAAACGTGATTATAATAAAATATGTATGTTCGACCTTAGTTCCTTACTTCCCTGGTTATGGCGATGATTTTGAGATTTTGAGATGATTCAGTTTGATTCCAATTCGAATCTCACGTTTTTTTACGGAATAAAAATGTAAACGAGCAGGAATGTCACATGATAAGGTAAGCAACTAATACCGCCCATGGACACAGTGTAAAAGTGATACTGCAAAAATATTAACGAATTATTATAAAAAATATAACATTCAAACCAATCGGGCTTAGAAAGGATTTTATTTATATGTATGTATGTATGTATGATGTCATTGTTTTTTTATACAATCACGGCTAATATTTGAGTGAACAAAACAACTTTCACAGTCGGAAGTTGGTTCTTTTTTTATCTACATAATTGTGTTATCACGTACTCGAGAGCGTGTGATACATATTATATGGCCACTTGAATTATATTTTTATTTTAACATAACTAAACTTCACGCTTTTTTCTACCCGAAGGTGTTGGCAGAAGCCGTTAAGACTCTACTCGCCGAATCGTTATTTTACGTCGGAAGTTGGATAGGAAGAGAAGAGGGGAAAGGGTGTGGATAACATGAGCCACTTATGAGTCGATATTCTGTGAGATCGTGGTATTTCAGCAATCGAGCCCATTCGTGCAGCGATCTGTGACTCTACCACTGTTGCTGGATGTAAAGAATGTAATGTAAAATTAGGTGGATCGAAGCTTATTAGCTGTATACACCTTCGGGTACAAAAAGCCGTGAAGTAACTTTTCATGATGTCTTCAAATACACGTACTTCCATTTTGAAGAAACTACAATTTTTTAATGATTTTGACGCATGACCGATTCATTCACCGACAATACTGAATGATTTGATATCATTCAGTATTGTCATTCAATAATATGTCATTCAATTGAATAGATAGGTATTGAATAGATATTGTCTATTGAATATTATTATTAGTTGTCAAAATAAACGATGGCATTATGTAATCTTTTCATTTGTCTGATTGCTATAGATATTAATGATATCATTCGAGAGCATTGTTATTATAACAATTAATAATATTCTTAATTAAGTTTAGTGTTGTTAAGAGTAAATTATTTGAATAACTTGCGTTCTTATTTTAATTGTCCTTTTTGATAACTATTATGTGTGTGATGTGACAGAGTAACCCGCTTCGTAATTAAGAAGACGTATTTTAGAAATTCTTTCAGGCATTTATATTATGTGATTACTATTAAGCCTTTTTTAAGGTATAGGGGGGCAAAGAGGCCAGGCATGTCACCCATTACAATGGCTTTGCCGGCCTTTACAATGGTTTATGGAAGGGATCGGAAGTGGGATGGGAACCTATCTCACCAAACGGAACGCGGCTTAAACCACTTTACGTCGATATTCTGAGAGGTCATGGTATTTAACTGGTCGAGCCGGCTCACTCATGCCGCGAACTGCATGGCTCTATCACTGAAATGATTGACTAAGATTGTGCCCGATACATGGCAATCAGTTCCACAACTTTATTCCATAAGGGAGGCGTAAAAACTGCTTTGAATATTTTTGGCTTCAAATTGTTCAGGCGTGGAACATACATATAACATAACTTCACGCCTTTTTCTACTCGAAGGTGTAGGCAGTGGCTGTTAAGCCTCGTTTCAACGTTATGTTTACGTCCCAAATGTAATAGGTGGCTGACCTATTGCCATAACGGGCACAAGGTTTCAGTCATCGATATATATATTTATCACACTAAACTTCCGAAAATAATTTCGAGAAGTCATGTGACCAGGATTGGAACTCACGACTTCTTGATTCAGAAACGGGGTGCTCGACCACTGGACCACCAAGACCTTTTAGGAATTACGTGGAATTACAAAAAAAAATCAATAGCGCTATATTATTAAAATTTAAAATCAAATAACAACGTAAGTATGATATGAAAAATACAGAATAACATACATACCAAATTGCAAACTTATCTATTCAACTAATACAAATTTAATCTGTTACAATCTGAATGATGACTAGGTCATGTTTAAATGCTTGACCTGTTCTCAACAAGCACAAACCGCACATAGCAATCTCTTATAGCAATTAGATTACGCGATGTTACACCTTCTACGACAACCAACTTATACAATAATTCTTAATATGTATGGTAGCCACGTGATGTAATTGTAATGATTTTTTTTAAAATTTATTTGTCCTATAGGCTGAAAATAGTTAAAACTATGTTAAATTTTGCCTAAATGCCTATGTATTTTTAATGTTAATGCGAAAATATTTTCTTAGTACTCACAAAGAGTTCATTGAATTTATATATACAACCAGATTTGGATACGACAACGTCTTATAATTCGATGGAGCACGCAAGAAAAGACATGACTCATGCGGCGTTACCACGCTCTAAGACAGAAGCACTTCAAAACTGCAGCGATGAAGTGCATCTGTCTCTCTCCTACTTGAGTCAGCGATGCGTCCGCGCGGACAGTTGCTTTACAATAATAAATTACAAGTAATTTAAATTGTAATTTCAATAAAATTTTCTTTTGTAAAAAGGAACCCATTCGATCTGTATATCGACATTGTAACGTTCAACTATCGTCAGTAAACCAACTTTACAGACAACCATTTTTTTTACAATAATTGTTACCGTTTCTTTATTACAGACGTTTAAGGATAAGTAACGAAACGAGTGAGGTGTGTAGTAAGAATCGTGCCTTGTTCTCCCTGCCTACCCCGCAAGGGATTTGGCGTGAAGTTATGTAAGTATAAAGAGTTTGTAAAAGAAAAGTTTAAAAATTTGCGATTGGTATAAGTATTCCTATAAAATGTTATCAGCTCACAAAAATGTTTCATAAAAAAGAATAATGTCTGAGGAAGGCTGAAAATTGAGTAAACAGCAGTGAAGATACGAGGGACACGCCCGACATGTTAATGGCGTCTGATTAGAAGGGTTAACTCTAAATGTAGAAGGAAATAGGAGAACGGAGAGGGAAACTGAAGAATAGAGAATCAGTGTCAAAATTCAACCAGTGCAAGTCAAATGTAGTTGACCTTTTAGACGTAAATTTTTGAGTGGTAACATTTTGACATTTAGCTCACATTGGTACATAGAAAAAAAAATCATATTTTGTAACAAAGCGAGCTCATTTCAAGATCCGTTTGATAACAATTTAAATTTGGTATACTTCTCATTGTGATTACAGACATTATAGTTATTAGTAATTAAAAATTATTTAATGTAATAATATTCTTGTCGGTATTTTTAAAGTGAAACTTTTATTACATCGTCTCAAACTTTTTCGTCTGCGTGTTGCATGTCGCGTGACGGTGACGTGAAGGCGCTCGTCAGAGCGCCTTTCACGTCTATTATCGTTTATTTATATTAATTAATTACCCAAATATATACTTTATTTTTGTAAATAAATACCGTAAAAACATGTAGAAAAAACATGTAGAAAAAACACCCCCAGACGAGGGATCGAACCCGCCCCGACCTTGTGTTATCGGTAGTGCGGTTTACCGATGCACCACGAGGGCCGTATGTATAATCGTCTAATTACCGTCCTCTTTACCAATTTCGACACATTTTCTAGGATCGGGTTTGTTTGTTTGTTTGTTTTTTACATACATACATATACGTACGTATTGCAGGCGGAGAAAAAAAAAATTATATTATTTATAAATTGTGTTTTTTGAAAATTATATTTAAGTACGAATTACATACTATTTGAAAATTAAATTTAAGTACGAATTACATACTAATAAAATAATGAAATATCAATAATATTTTTCGATCTTACCGACAGAATAATAAATATATACTAATATATACTATGTACTAACATATTATATTAGAAACATATACTTAATTTTTTGCAGTGATAAACTGTAATAAAAGCAAAGCAAACACACATTGACTTCGTGTTAGTTAACAACGCCATCTGCTGGAATAGAAATTTCATGAAAATCGTTGGAGCCGATTCCGAGATTCCAATTTTATATATATACAAGAATTGCTCGTTTATAGATATAAGATAAGATAGTGCTCTTTATATATGTATTTGTCACATTTTCATAATAAATCGAAATATCATATTTACTGGAGGAAAAAATATCGTTTTGTTTTGTAAAGATCCTTTGTTGTAATGTTGTTAACGTTTAATAGGTGTCGCGTTATCCCTAGTGCCGTAGCTGGAATACTTGTCGATTCGGGCGACATCTATCGATATAATACGATATTACGGCAGAATCATCAATAGTAGCAACCTAGTAGCGCCATCTAGGAATTATTGTCGTGACCACGTAAAATAAAAAACATTTATTAAACCCTATTAACAAATACAAGATGGCAAGTAAATTAAAATCGTAACCAATATTTTATGGTAACTAAAATACGTGAACAGTGACTCACATTCGATTTTCGAAAAAAATAATATTTCGAAAATTTTTAGTTAAATGTCTATAATGTGAAAAAAAGTTTCACTTTTACGGTGGTTTCATAAAACCACACAAGTTTTTTTTTTTACTTTTAGTGTTTTAAATTTTTTCCCAATCATGAATATAAATAAAAATACTTTGTTGAAAATAGTGAAAATCTCAGTGGAAAACTACTTGGCAAATATGTGTAAATAAAAAGAAAATGGCGTAGCAAAATAGTTTATATTACAGGTATTAATTTTACTATTTGAGCATTATTTACCTTTGTATTTGTATGTTTGAATATACATTAAGTATTAATTATAATGAGAGCTGATTCAGGAATAATTTTTTACAAACCCTGATTTAAAAAAATAAAATCTATCTTTAGGTGTCTCAAAACGTACCATAACGTGTCTTAAAATATTTTAATGGAAAGGAAAATATATGCAAGTTAATTCAAAACATGAATAACCGGTTGATAAAATAATAATCTTTGGATTCCTAAATGTGGTTGTGAAAGGACGACACCATGTACTGTGAATAAGCTTTATCTAATAATAATAATATCTTGGACACAATACACACAGCGCCCTCTAGTTCCAAGCTAAGCAACTAAATGCTTGTGTTATGGATACTAGATAACGGATGATAATACATATATATGTACTTTTCTTTTGTAAATACATACTTATAATACATAGTAAACACCCAGACGCCACATAAACATTCATGTTTGTCACAAATATTTGTGCTCGGGCTGCTGTGGGAATCGAACCCCCGACCTCATTGCTGCAGTCGGTAGTTTTACCAATGCGCCACGAGGCCCGTCAAACACGTCACAAACGTCTATACATATAAAAAAAATTTGAACGTCTGTTTGTAATATTAAAATAACCTCTTTTTACTACATACCTCATTGTGGATTCCTTCACATCTCAATAACAAATTTTACTCATTTACTGAATCTAAAATCTTCAAATAGGCTTATGATTAAAATTTCTGAAGAGTTTTCAAAATATATACATATTAAACTTTCGTCCAGTGGTCGAGCACCCCGCTTCTGAATCTGGACGTCGCGGGTTCGAACTCGCACTGACTCGATTTTTCGAAGCTCTTTTCAGAAGTTATGTGTGAAAAATATCCATGACTGAAAACTTTGTGCCCGATATGGCAATAGGTTTGCCACCTATTCCATTTGGGACGTAAACATAACGGCGAGACGAGGCTTAACAGCCGCTGCCTACACCTTCGGGTAGAAAGAGGCGTGAAGTTATGTTAATATATAATGAATGAATATATATGAACCTTACTTTATATTTGAGGCCATAAGATCAAAAATAGCGTAGTCTCAACTATCATATTAAAAGGTAGCCCGAAACCGAATGTCAAATTTTGATATTTAAAGATTCCCATTTTTTACGTGGGCGGATAAAGTGGAGAGATCACCAATCTTGGTAATGTACAAATCTCTCAAGTTGATATGGAACATAAATTACATCTGCTTAAACCGATCTCTTGAGGCTTTCGGCTGCAGCTATTTATATCAAACGCTCACAGAAATATTTTTATATCCAAGGAGATGGAATTTGGCCGCCATATTTTCTTCTTTCCCAAGACACTATTTGCTTGGTTATAAATGTGATGTCGTCACATGGGTCGTCTTCATTTTGAAGATCATGTTGTGCACTCAATTTTGGATATGTTTGTTTTGTTTGTATGTAAAATTCTAAGTTACATATTTTCATAATAGAGCAATATTTGGAATAAAACTTGTCAAAATATAATTTCGGGTAATATTTGAAATGGTTGGACCGATTTTGACGGGACATTATTGGCAGGTAGCTGATGTAATAAGTAGTAATTTAGGCTGCTTTTATTTTCGGAAAAAATAGTTAATCTCATTTATTATTGCTCTGAGGCGAAACAAAGTTCGCCGGGGCAGCGTATAAAATAATATATAACATACTAGTTAAGGCGCCATTTTCGTGGCGATATCTAGTTGTAAGTTAAGTAACAAGCGCTATCATCATAAGCCCTTTTGAGGTCCACTGCTGGACATAGGCCTCCCCCATAGAGCGCCACAACTGCCGGTCCACGCAATCTTGGGGGTTTTTGCCATAATCGCCACGCTTGGCAGGCGGGTTGGCGATCGCAGTAGGCTATATTGTCTTAAGAGAGAATGCTGCTGCCCATTCTTCTAGCTTTTCCCTTAGTCGCCTTTTACGACACCTACGGGTAGAGATGGGGTGGCGGTATTCTAAGCCGGCGCCACACAGCATGAAACGTGGTTTTAATAGAATAATATCCAAGATCAAAACAAACACCAGTGTACATCATTGAAACAATGACCTAGGGGTGGGAATAGAACCCAATATTTTTAACAGTTATTAGAAATTATGTAACAGTTAACAGTAAATCAGCAATACAGTTGAAAGAGGTTTTAATCAATTAAGAAGCGATTTAACATAAATTTATTACTTATTTTATTTTTTAGCTAGTTGTCATCGCAACCTCGTCTACGTGAGATTTAATAAAGCGAATGACCCTAAATTACTTAAGAGTGAAATAAGAGTGAAAATATCTTCAAGATGGCTCTATCTGTTGCACAGATTAGCCGAAACAAATACATAGGAAAATATTTTAAAAAAAAAGTTACCGTCCCAACTATTAAAAAAGACACAATCTTTCAAAATATACAAGTAAAGTGGCTCGTGCTGCATTTATTTTGACGAAACAGCTACCCAGAAGCCTGACCTCCATCCTCATCTCATTTCCGATTCCTCCACTTCATCTATCCAATCTTCAAGACCAGCAACTCAGGTGTCCATAAACAGCGGTAATTATTTATCATCAATTGAGCTGTTTGCTCCTTTGCCCCCATATCCCAAAAAAAGTACATCGATACGTATTTAGTAAAAATAATGTCACAAACATACACTGCGATTGTATTTATTTGTATATATATATTCGACACAAATTTAAATTTGATTGATTCGTTCAATCAATCGCAATCTGATATCGATCATCGAAACAAAAACCAGTTTTAAAATATTACTTTTCTCAATTTCATATTACGTAAAACGGGACGGTTTGTTTGTTCATTAAAATTATTGATGATGGCGAGTTTTTAATTTAAGAGTCTTTTATTAGACGTGTGAATAATGAATTTACTACAACTATTATAATGTTTGGTATTTTTCACAGTGGTTAGAGCTACGGAGTTTGCTGCATGAATGGGCCGGCTCGACCGATAAAAAACGACGGGCCCTCAGAATATCGAAGTGTGTCATGCCCCGTTTCGCTGAGAGGAGAATACGATAGTTTACCTCTAATTTTTTTCTTTATATTTTACATAAAACCTTAAATATTCACCCCTCTACGATCAACCCTAACCCTTTATTTGTTTATCAAAAACTTCTTTTTTCGCTTCGACAATGTTTGCTGGGTCCGTTAAATATACAATTATTTATATAATATACATTTATTTAGGTCTCGGTGGTCCAGTAATCGAGCACCCCGCTCATGAATCAAGAAGTCGCGGGTTCGAAAATTATGTGTGATAGATATCGATGACTAAAAATTTTGTACCAATTGGGACATAAACATAACGGCGAGTCGAGGCTTAACAGCCACTGCCTCCACCTTCGCGTAGAAAAAGGCGTAAAGCTATGTTTTGTTCTCAGCAGGAGACATGGATGTAGCTTTGAAAGAAACTTCTTTAAAGGTCACGTCTTACCAGAAACTGACATGTAGCATAACCTATTAAAATTAAGTTTGTAAGTAGGCGAGTTTTGCATCAAGCAGTGTGTATAGGAAGGTTACTACCCTCGCTTCTTAACTTTGAAAAAATACATGCTGTTTTTTAATATACATAATATGGTAAATGGCAGCACTATAGAGAACAGTGGTCATCTCTTTCTGTAGGTGTAGTTAGAAGCCTGACATGGGCTCTAACTTGTTCAGAGGTCCAAAATTCGACACTGTCTTAATTTCGAAAGTTATCTGTGATACATATCAATGACTGAAAACTTTGTGCCCGGTATGGCAATAGGTTCGCCACCTATTCCATTTGGGACGGCGAGTCGAGGATTAACAGCCACTGCCTACGCCTTTGAAGAAAAAGGCGTGAAGTTATGCCTACACCTAAAATTTTAGTTTCTAACTCGAACGTTAATTCCAGCCTTTACTTGATAAGAACAATTAGCATTTAAAATAGATATTGAGGACCTTTAGGTACGGTGATGCAAAATAAAGCAATTAGATGATATCGTTTAGAACTGTTTAATAAGACTTAGAAAGTCAACATGTATATTTAAATTTGGTTATAAATTGATTATAGAGATGATTACTGACTGTAGAATTGAGGTCGGCAGGTTCGATACCCACCCGAATACTAATATTTGTAATAAGCATGAGTGTTCTTATGGCGTCTTTGTATTTTTTGGGTCGTATAAATACTTCTACGATTATATGTAAATACTTATAATTAGAAAAAAAAAATTATACTACATCTAGTACCTATAGATGCATTTAAATATGTACCTAGCTTGGAACCAAACGGCGTTGTGTATAATTTGTCTAATAAATTACTTTTATGTTACTTTACGGAAAAAAAATATATAGAGATCTGCATCACGGCGTAGTAGTTAGTAGCAACAGATGTGAGGTCAGCAAGTTTGATACGCACCAAAATCTTTACATAATGGCCATCGCCGCGATAGCTTAGTGTTATACTATCCTGAATTCTGACACAAATCTGAATGCACATACTTAAATGACTTTTTTTATATCTTTTCAGAAGTTATGTGTGGCAAATACCAATAACTGACCAAATTGTGAAGTTTCACCACTCATTCCATTTGAGATGTAAATATTCGCTAAATTGAGGTTTAACAGCAACTGCCTACAACACTTTCAGGTGGAAAAGGGCGTGAATTTATAAAAACAGACATAACAATAGTGGAGAAGAGCGTTTTGCTTCATGAATGTGCCGGCTCGATCGTTGGAATACCACGACCTCTCAGAAGATCGACGTAAAGTCGCTCATGCCGCGTTTCGTTCGGTGAGAGAGATACCCGGAGGAAAAGCCTCTTCTAAATCCCTTCCTATCCTACTCCCTTAAAGGTCGGCAACGCAACTGTAACACTGTGTCCATGGGCGGCGCTGGTCACTAAACATCAGGTGACACGCCTGCTCGTTTGCCCTCCTATACCATAAAAAAAATCCCTAACCCTTCAGCTGCAGTTGATTAAATTCTAAATGGACCAAGAAATACTACTTATCTTTAGTGATTCGTCGTTCACGCCAAGTAATTGTAAATTCAAATCTACTCACTTCAAGAGTAAGTAACATAACATAACTTCACGCCTTTGTTACCCGAAGGTGTAGGCAGTGGCTGTTAAGCCTCGTCTCACCGTTATGCTTACGTCCCAAATGGAATAGGTGGCAAACCTATTGCCATACCATGTACAACGTTTACAGTCATCGATATTTATCACACTTAACTTCCGAAAACAATTTGGAAAAGTCATTGGTGTGAGCCAGTGTCAGGATTCGAACCCGGATTTCTCGATCAGAAGCCGTGTGCTCGACCACTGGACCACCGAGACTATTAGAGTAAGTATAGGATAATCTAAAGTCAATATCTATTTCCTTTCCATCCAAGCAAAGTTTCTCTAGAAATGGTTCGGATTTGTAAACGTGTTTGGAAAGTGAGCGGTTAGTACGTTCATAGACAATCTTGTCACGAACCAGCTCTGGTCGTTATTATGGACTTGCTGCATTTGTACTGGTCGTGATGTATCTACGCGAAATCTTAACCGGATAGATGATGGTAAGTGGTAAGTAGTTGAGTAGTATCCAATAATATACCACTTGCAAAGGCAATATTACAAGTAATATGTACAGTTTTCTCTCCATTCTTTATTTGTAATTGTATACCGGTTTTGAAAATTTCCAATAAGATTTTTTTTTCTTACTCTAGTAAAAAAAAAGGACTGTAATATTTTTTGACAATTTTTAATTGCTTCCGCTTTGCTTGATTTTAGATGGTTTTGTGATAGGTGTTTTGTGTGTATTTATGTATAATTCTTTGCAACGGTCTGTAACATGAGCTACTGGATTAACTAACTTAGTAACTCTTTTAACTTAATAACACTTCTATGCATACATTTATAGGAAGAGAGAGAGAGAGTGAGAGAGAGGAAGAAATGATAAAAGACTAAATAATAGCAACGATTTCTCGAGTCACCTAATTTCCTTCTCACGTCTTCAAATTGGTTTAACTTAATTGCCACTTTTTATAGAAAGACAAACAACTGGGGAAAAGATCGTTAGAACATATAGAGACACACATCTGAAATAGGTGTCGCCAACTATTAGGATTTTTTAGTACATCTTATTAATGTGGCGCGACGCGGCAATAAATACCTGCTGCCTACTCACTCGGGCATGTGTATTAAAAAAGTGGAGCAATGGATTTGGCATAAAGTTAAGTAAATAAGTAAAGTTATCAAAAAAAGTTGCAAAAAACACATACATGGCAATATTTAAGATGTCAGGAACTTAAATTTAATAAAAAAAAAATAAACGTTTAAAATACACGTAGAAAAAAAAACATGTTAAATTTAAAATTTGAACGCGTCCGTTATTAAAAAAATAAAAAGGAAACAAAATAATCCGCAGCGGATGTATTAATTATATTTCATTAAAACTATTTTTAACCAGTTTATATAGTATCTGTGCATAATCGGTTATACAATCCGTATGTCCGTCACAATTAAGAGAAGGAATAAGAAACTTATATTATTTTAATTACTTATACGTTTTGTAATAAATACTGTTGAATTTAAGTATTTGATATAAATAAGTGTAGATATCTATATAATTAATATTATATGTCGGAGCGTGAATACAGTGGCGCCATCTTTAGCGTATTCGTGAACTACTTTGGTTTCTTATCTCATTACAATACGGGTAGTATTGGTGCGTGATCCGATCGTTACAAGTACAGTTACTTAGGTAGCTAACTAAAACAAAAGGGAGGAATTCGCAGTTAAATGGAGACGCAATTCTGGTGGACAAACAGACATCCAAGCAGACCGAAGTTCATCTTTTTGGATGAGTAATATATATTTACATTAAGAGTAGATTTTGTGGACTGGGATAAGTACAATGAGTTCTACGCCACCCAATAGCAAGCAAATATTGAGGCCGTATAAAAAAACTACTGCTTAACAGTATAATAGCCAGGTAGTTGTATGAATCAGCCGTTCAGACAGAGGAAATACCACAACGTTTATCTTTTTTTTTATAGTATAGGAGTGCAAAGGAGCAGGCGTGTCACCTGATGGTAAGCAACCAACGCCGTCCATAGACATCTGCAATACATATAGCGTTACCGTTGCGTTGCCAACCTTTAATGGAACGAGGATAGGGGGGTGGGCGTCCGGGTACCTCTCTTACCGAACGAAACGCGGCATGAGCCACTTTACGTCGATCTTCTGAGAGGTCGTGGTATTTCACCGGTCGAGCCGGCCCATTCATGCAGAGAACTGCTTGGCTCTACCACTGTTAAAATTTACGTATCACTATCAGAAAATTTACGTTAATTATGTCGTGTTAGAAAGGCATCCAGGCAGGCAGCACCAAAACCTGCCCCCACCCTTAAGCTTTCCTCAACACTTCCCCTTCTTAAAGACCGGAAGTTGTGACCCTCTCGATATAGCAAATGACCATGAGCGTCGCTTATCAGTTACTAACAGGTGACCCTCTGGCTTGCCCCCTTCCTTTCGTAAAAAGAAAACCTATTTAAATTTCTTCTAATAGGTATATGGATGTATATGTATTACGCAAATTTAAAATCTTTTATAGTCAGTCACAGAATTGGTATGGGTTACAACAACTCCGTGGGACTTTACGACTGATTAACATCAATGTTGGCAACTTATGTGCGTGCGCGGAGTTAATCCGTGCACGCACGAAAGTGGAGTTCGGTTTGTTTGTTGAGTCATTCTAGCGGTTCCAGCGAATAGCAAACTTTTATTTATTGGTTTTGGTGGTAAGCGTCCCAAAGGGATTCAGTTGCGGCACCAGCCCAGCCTATAAGATGTGATATTGAGGATGTGAGAGCGGCAGCAATGAGAAAATGCACCTAGAAAATGGTACATGGAGCTACTAAATAGAACGTGTTCTGGAGGAAGGTTATGTTAGGAGCCTCAAAAATCGACGCGCGTGCATGCAAAGAGTTATGAAAGTCAACGAAGCGAGTGAGGTGTGTAAGAATCGTACCTTATGGCGGTCTGTTCTCTCTGCCTACCGCGCAAGGGATTTAGCGTGAAGTTATGTAACTACTAAATAGAATTTCTGCTCTAAGTAGTTCTTCGCTTATACATTTTTTTAAATTGCACTATCTATTACCATTTCAAGGGTAATTAAATAACTGCTGCTATTTGAAAGAAGTAAAAGAAACAAATTATATTTGTATAAAATTAGGTAGATTTATATACACATATAACTGTATATTACTCTACGTCTATGTGCAGTGTTACCTGACTTCAATATTAAATAGAGCTTATTAATCTGAATAACTTAAATAATTCACTTGATTAAAAAAACCAAAAAAATGCAGTATTTACAGTTTTATAACTATAACATAAATCTAAACTAATATTCCTGAATAAAAACAAATATTAATTTAATATTTGAAAAAAATATTTTTCTTTATTTTTGGGAGGTTTCATCCTTCATTTTTATGCGCCCGTCTGTATTTACTGCATTGTTTTAAATGCGGTTTCAAGCAACGAAGCTTGGAGATTTAACTAGAAATAATCCCTGTAGTTATCCCAGGAATATTGAATTATTTACGGCTACGGAAAAATCGGGATATCTTCGAAACTACCATTTTATCAGTTTCAAATGACGCAGTAGGTACCTGTAACAAAAAAAAACCTTATTTCAGCACAATAAATGTTAAATTGAGAATTTACTCATAGATGTTTCATGGGATAGGAGGGCAAACGAGCATGCGTGTCACCTGATGGTCGGTGACCAGCGCCGCCCATGTAAACCTGCAACGCATATAGTTTTACAGTTGCCTTGCCGACCTTTAAGGCAGGAGGATGTAAAAGGATAGGGAAGGGAGGTGGGCCTCTGGGTACCTCTCACCGAACGAAATGCGGCATGAGCCACTCTAACTCGATCTTCTGAGAGGTCGGGTCGTGGTATTTGTAGCTCATTCATGCAGCATTATAGATTCAAATTCCTAAGGCTCGAAAAGACTCATATCCAGAGCCGAAAAAACATTTACAAAAAAATAAATAATTCCGAGCTTAGTCGGTAGTTAGCAAAAACGGGTAGAAAAACACATATAACAAGTCTTGCACCAAATTAAAGTGTTCAATGTGAAATTCAATTTTTTTAATTTATCTTACGAATATACGTAAACGCAGGACTTTGATTAATTAGTTTTTCGCTATTCAATGGTTACATTCAAAACCTTTACCTTTTTATAATAAAACCCGCATTAATCTTATTCAAGGTTTCTGGATCAGTTTCTGGTGAGGGAATGAGGTTTAAATCGAATGATTACACATGTTCTTTTACTTTTTTTACCCGAAGGTGTAGGCAACGGCTGTTACGCTTCGTCTCCCCGAATTTTTACGTCCGAAACGGAATAGGTGGTAGAACCTATTGCCGTAAATCAAGTACAACGTAGTCATTCATCGATATTAATGACATTTAAATTATATACAATACTCATATATAAGCATTATTTTGTATTAAGATATTGCATCTCAAGATAGTAACAATGACTTATTTGATGAAAGTTCATTATTTACATGAAAGTAACTTAATATCTGTACTTTCATAATGCGCGCAGCGAATGTAGTGGTAGAGCCAAGCATTTCGCTGCATGAATGGGCCGGCTCGACCGGTGAAATACCACGACCTCTCAGAAGACCGACGTAAAGTGGCTCATGCCGCGTTTCGTTCGGTGAGAGAGGTACCCGGAGGCCCACCCCCCCCTTCCCCATCCTTTCCTATCCCCTATCCCTTTAAGGTTGGCTACGCAACAGTAACACTATATGTGTTGCTGGTGTCCATGGGTGGCGTTGGTTGCTTACCATCAGGTGACACGCCTGCTCGTTTGCCCTCCTATCCCATAAAAAAAAAGAATTATTTATACAATATGTATATTACTTATATTATTCGCATGGAGGCGTTAAATGCGTTAAAAGATTGCAAGTCCCATTTGAAGTTTCACTTCAAAAATACACTTTATAAGCAAATAAACAAGAGGCAGAGTAATTGATTTACAAAAAAAATTCAGTAAAGAGTTCAGTAATTCTATAAATAAATTCAACTACAGCCCTCAACGTACGCGCGTACCTACAATAGAGAGTTTGATCTCCTTTCAGAGCCATTGTGTGTGGAGTGGAACTAATTCTAACGAATGACTGCACTCGTGCGAGAGTCGTTTGAAATATCGTGTGCGTATATAGCCTGAAAAAAGGGTTTTCGTTTAAATTATTTCCTTTTTATCCGGATGAGAAGAGAGTTCCTTCTAACTTACCTATTGTAAAGCCTTCTG
Source organism: Euproctis similis (assembly GCA_905147225.2). Classification (NCBI taxonomy): domain Eukaryota; kingdom Metazoa; phylum Arthropoda; class Insecta; order Lepidoptera; family Erebidae; genus Euproctis; species Euproctis similis. The sequence continues at coordinate 6,846,497 of LR990114.1, forward strand.
AATTTTTTATAATGACTGTATTTTTTATAATTAGACAAGCAACCTGAGTATGAGCCATGGTCTTTCTTTCAGGGGCTTACGAGCTGCAGACTGCTACCGCATCAAATATCATAACGAGATAAAAAAAACCTAAATATGTGAGTTATTGTAAGTAATTAAAGTTTGAGAACTACAATGTCTGTTTAAGTTAAAACAACTAAATTGATGTTCTTATTCTGGTTTAAAAAAATTACAAATGTAAAGCGACCCTAGCCACCCACGCTGCATGAATGGGCCAGCTCGACCAGTGAAATACGACGACCTCTCGTGTTACAAAGTGCTTGTGCTACATTTTGTTTAGTGAAAGACGCATCCGGAGACCCAGCCCCTTCTCGACTACACTCCCCATTGATCTAACCCCATTCCTATTTGTAAAATTAAGCCGTGGGTGGCGTTAGCCACTTACAACCAGGTGAACCGCTTGATCATTTGCCCCATAAAATATCCAGCTAGAAAATACTATATAATATGGTACTGAACAAAGCTTTAATGAGACATTTATGAGTATCTGGTGATGCACTGCGCAATGAGTAAATAATTACAGGTAATTTTCGTTTTGTAAGTATGTACTGAAGCTACTGTTGTTTGTGATGTAACAAATTGTACCGGTATGAGTCGGCATAAATACGAATGCAATCGCTAATTGCAAAGAACATTAGTACGTAAGATATTTTTTTTATTAAGTCGGTTCGATTTTTCTCTAAATTTATTTGGGATTAATCGTCTACAATTGTGAAACGTAAACTTAACTCGGTTAATACTTCAAACGTAGTCGTCGATACTGAAGAGATTGAAGAAAATCGATAAAAAGAAATGTATATAAAAATAACATCTACACATACAACTAAACATAATTAAAATGTTTAAAATACGGAACAGTACGCAAGCAAAATAGCATTGTTATAATTGTCTTCCCAGATATAAATATAGCATTTGGCGCGATTTATTCGCGCTAAAAGAAACCATAGTTTTATTTATTTGCCAAATAAATTAAACAAAAGAGGATCACTAGTCTAATTTCGAATGGGTGAAATAAAAAAAAATGATTCTTTTTTAAAATTAATTTACCGCCAAGTTATGCTTCACCTAAAACAGCCAGCCCCGTTTGGTAGTTACAGATTTAGTTCAGACAATAGTAAGTCGCGACCAAACACGGCCGAACAATTGTTACTCCCAGACAATTTACAATCTAAAATAGATGTTAATTAACTATTGCATTATCTAAACTATTATATAGGCGGAGTGTACACTGAGAACAATCGCTGTACAATCACACACACGGCACTTTCAAATGTCAAACTTTGAACATTGAACATTATTCTTAATAATTATATGTATTATATTATAACATTCGCTGAATTAATAGGCAAGTACGACTGGTGTAATACACATGAAAAATCGACATGAAGTTATGTTTTTTTCGATGTGAAAATGGTATCTGAATTTCTTTTCTTTTCCTATCCCATCCTAGAGGAGGGCATCCTAGAGGAGGGCAACTGTGATCTTCTTATTATTGCAGCTGCCTATGAGTAGCGGTAGTCGTCTGTTGCTGTGAGGTGTCACGCTTGCTTATTCCCCCTTGAAAATAAACACTCACCTTTGAAACTTCACGTCAATATTCTTAGGAGGTAGGCAGACAAAACTTAGCACGAGAAGACACGATTATTACATACCTCAATCAATCGCTTCCTTGATTTTCATGTAAGACTTTGTCATTAGTAATATTCAGACTATAAATTTGTTTGAGGAATTGAAAAAGCAAAAATTATTCTAAAGCAACCACGTATGTAACTTCTTAAGACAGTACACGTCCAATTACATCAATAAGGCAAAGACATAGCACTTAAATAATGACCAAAGTATAATACGATATACTCGTTTACATTTCAAGAAAGATTTGATACGTGAGTGTGTTTTAAAATATATAATGAGAGTATTATGTGACTTGGATTATTTAGAATTTGAATTAGCAATTGTTGCACGCAAAGACATGATCAATGTTTATAATACCACGCAAATTTATTCCAATCAGAAAGATGATGTCCTAGATTTTGCTGATGGTAAGCTGTACTGAGATCTTTAGCTATATGCAACGGTAGGAGCATCTAATGTATTGTGGATCTTACAAATCTATCCATTTCTAGCATTAATGTTAAATAAGGTTGTGTTTTCGGAAAGAATGGACTGTTCAATCTATACATAATTGGATGAATTTATACTCAAATGTAGGAAAATTACCTAAAAGTTGAGCTACTTGTCTGTGATTTTGAACAGACTTATTTACTCCTTTGGTGTTATCATTTTTGATTCTTATTTTAATTTCTTCATCACACGTCATTTATTTTATAAACCTTCTTTACAGTGCTTCTTCTTTCAATCCAATGGTTTTACCATAATCGTTTTAGCATTTAGGCAATTGTGCCTCAACATGTCGATTAATTTTCTTATCCCAAATATAAATAGGTATAGAATACTACATATCATTTTCAATATGTTTAGCACAATTTCGATACTAATATATTTTGTATTTTAAATACATACATAATCCACACAACCATGTAGCCTCCCCTTTACTTTATCAAGTCCAGTTTAGAGCGGTAGGTACTCGCACATGTGTTGCAACCTTATTGTTACGCAGACAATGTGTTACGCCACAACACTTATCTTAGGCCCCATCTAGATTCACATCACTAGTGAGGTTATCTATGGTCCAGTTAGACTAGTCAGATCAAACGATACTAAATTTTTAATGTGCTGAGATTTTATTGACATATTTGTGAGAGCTAGAAGTGTACGTTTTCAAAATTGATCTGGGTAGTAAAATCAAGTAACCATGTTATGTGTGAATTTATGTTGGAAAGAATGGACTTAATTTCACGTAAATTTCAGGAAATATTTTTGTGATAATGTAGTACATTGTCTGCCTCAATTAATGGATGACCGAGTCTAATGCCGTTGAGCACAATTTCGCTAATCACTGATTTTTGTGACACATATTACTTCCGAAGAGATTTTTCCGAGTTTTTTGTTTTTATTTTTGTTATGGGATAGGAGGGCAAACGAGCAAGCGTGTCACCTGATGGTAAGCAACCAGCGCCGCCCATGGACATCAGCAACATATATAGTGTTACCGTAGCGTTGCCGACCCTTAAGGGAGTGGGATAGGAAAGGATGGGGAAGGGGGGTGGGCCTCCGGGTACCTCTCTCACCGAACGAAATGCGGCATGAGCCACTTTACGTCGATCTCCTGAGAGGCTGTGGTATTTCACCGGTCGAGTCTACCACTGTTCTCTGTCTTGTGTTTCTTTCTTTTCTTAATGTCAAGTGTGAGTATTATACCAGTCCGATATTCCGACGGGTAGGAGATTGCAGATAAACCAAGATCCAATATAGTCTCGCTATTTGTAATAGTAGTACTAAAAATTAAGGTATTAAAGAGTAAGAATGGTTTGGACATGTAGAAAGAATGGATGATGCAAGATTGACTAAGCAGATATGCAATGCAAAATCGGATGGATGTTCGACGAGTTTTGGAGGTAAGTGATGTTAGGTAGCAGCCTTAAAAATCGACATGCGTGTATAACAAGAGACACGAGTGAGTCTTATAAGAAGCCTTATAGCGTCCTGATTTCCCTGCCTACCCCGTAAGAGATTTAACGTGAAGTTATGTATGTATGTAAAAGTAATAATGAACAGGAAGTACGCACAGATACTAAAGGTTAAACGCAGCACATCACTCAATACCTCTCTATAATAAAAAAAAACTATTGCATACCGCCTCATACTTAATAAAAGTTACAAACAAAAAAAAATGTTGCAAAAAAAGGCATTAAATTCTGTAACACAGGTTAGTATAGAATAAGTTTCATACTTTATGTAACACTCAAGACTAATCTGTGGCATAGCAGTTGCAGCATTAGATATACACATGTAAAGACAGTGTAATTAAAAAAAAACAGAATCTCATCATAAATCTAATCTAATAGTCTCCATGGTGGTCCAGTGGTCGAGCACACGGCTTCTGAATCCAGAGGTTGCAGGTACGAATCCTGGCAAGGACAATGACTTTTCGAAATCAATTTTGAAAGTTATGTGTGATAAATATCGATGACTGAAACTTTGTGCCCGGTATGGCAGGATACTCCAATTTTATTTATATGTATAGAGTATAGATATAAAATAGTTAAATAATCGCGACCTAGATGCGAGCATTCACCAAAATGTGTGCAGTACTTCCATAGATCGCTTTTGAAACTATGATGTAATGAACAGTGTTGATCTAAGTAATCTATTGTCTATATTCTCCGTGGTGACTGTAATTATTATTATTTTTAATTTGCTATAGTAAAATATATTATGAATATTTTTAAATAAAATAAAGATGTTATGTTCTAGAACCGAACGGTTTAGTGCGCGATCAATAGCAAGAGACCGCACCGGAATGTCTCTTTTGCCTTGGAAAATGGGTAGGCCTTTGGTGTGGGACGCTACTTGCGTCGATATCCTTGCACCATACACCTTCCCAGCACTGTAGGGGTGCTGTTACTGCTTCAGCAGAAAATCGCAATTGGCACAAATACAGAAACCTTGTAGGTGAATATGTTTTTGAGCCATTTGGGGTTGATACTCTGGGGACATGGGTCCAAGTGCTCGTACACTTTCAAAGTCGGATTAGACTAGTGGTTCACCATGAGTCGTGTGTCTACAAGGTCTGAGATTCGAAACGATATTCCAGCCAAGACTCTTAATATGTCTAATAATAATCTAACAAACCGTGCCCGATGTATTTGCAATTATGAGGAAACACTGATTACACCCTCAGGCTTTAAAGGTGTGAAAGATACGAAACCAAGTTATGTAACCAAATAGCAGTTATTATTGCTTCTAAAGTGAACTGCGGTCGTAAAATCTCATATTGAAATGCATTCATGCACTCTCGTTTATAATTCAAGCGTTGCAGTACTCGACCTTGACTGAGATGAAGTAACATCTTCAGTAGACCCACACAATTCTAATTTATAAGCGAAAAACATAAAGTTGCAATATATTTTGTAAAAGTCAATTCAATTGGAAATGTAATATTACATACGTAACTTCACGCCTTTTTCTGTCTGAAGGTATAATACAACGGCTGTTAAAGTTTCGACTCGCCGAACCGTTACGTTACGTGCCGAATGGAATAGGTGGCGAACCTATTGCCATACGGGGCACAAACTTTTTTGTCATCGTTATTTATCACACATAACTTTCGAAATTATTTAATGTCGAAAAGTCACCGAGACTATTAAAATACCTAAAACACTTTTTTAAAAGCTCAAGTACTACTATTTACCTAATTAACTATCTACTATGTTTTTCGCGTCTAAATAAAAGAGAGCACTGGGTACTGAGTGTAACTTTAATACTCAGAAGAGAAGGATTCTTCCTCTTGATTGTTGGAGATCAGAAGAACTTTCGTAAATCTTCAGTTGTGTTTGCCTTACAATATACTTGTCAGGATCGTCAATATTTAATTGAAAATTTTAATTTTACTATTTTTTTGCTTCCATTAATTGAAGTCGGCACTACAGGCCTTTTTGTGCCAGCCTTGGTAACGTACTCTATTGTGTTGCGCCGACTTCAAAAGTAAGTGACAGTTGTAAATATTTTAATAGTTAAAAATGACATAATTAAAGTATTACGTTATGTATATTGTATTAAGTATACAAATTACTTACGCTATTTATGGCTTCTTAGTTATGAAGGTACTGTTTTCATCTACTTAAAGATTTTGTGGTTTACGATTCTAGAAGTCGGTTTAACTTTTTTTCTAAAGTATTTTTATTATATCTTCCTCTTGTGTTATTTCCATCCACAGTACGGTTTATCATTCTTCACGCAATCTATTAATTATCAATATTATTATCGTTATTATTTTCGGTTTTTCATTATTATTTGTAAGTAATGTAGGTATATTTGTCTGTAACCAATACCATACGATCAATACGTCCAAGAACATTTTAAATAAGTATAACTGCTGGAGAAAGTTACTGTTCCAAACGAAAAACTGTTAACCAACATTAAAACACCATATTCAATAACAAATAATTTCATTGAATATTGTTAAATATATTGATATGTTTATTTGATGCGCTATTGTTGCTTTCTAAAGAAATCATCATCTTTCTATCTAACGATATACAATAAATATTTGGTAATTTATCAATATCTAATGTATAAAAACAACATATTTAGAATTATTGTAGTCAAGGCGCTTGAGTGTGTCTTTTAATAATATAAAAAACAACTAGATAAAAAGAAATTATTAAAAATAAATAAGGGAAATGAATGAAACGAAGCGAGTGCTTGGTGCTAAGAGACTAGCACCCTCCATGAACATTCACAACATCCGAATAGGACAAAATCGCGAAACAAATCCTCCAAATGGGACATGAGCCACTTTACGTTTGCCACTGTAGAAATCAGACTTGAATTATAGCAATATTATTGTAAAATTGTACATTAAATTATAACTTTTAAAACAGATTATATTAGCCAGATATTAAAACCATTTTATGGCTACAGCGTAATGCGTAGTTTCAAATACAGCTGTGCGCCTGTCATAGGGTTTTACAGTAAACGGTTTAACAGATTGAGCACGCCGAGTGGTTTTAGTGATGGGAATTTAAGGATTCACTATACCATTAATAATATTTATTTTCTGATTGATATTGAACCAATTTTATAAACTTTGACGAAAGTCACAAACTTTGGACTCAGTAGTCGAAGTAGTGTTTTACGCCGCGATATCACGCTTTTAATAAGCAGAACTGTAGGCAACTTCAATTACGCCTCAAGACCTTGGATATTTTTCTTAGCCCAAATGTAGGTGGGGAAATACCTTTGCCGAATAATGAGGGTAACGGGGGTAACCATATAAACCATACCATCTATAGGGCATATTTTTTAGTCATCAATATTTATTTACTTATCGATATTTATCTTCTTGAAAGTTATAAAGTGCATTAAATTTAATTCAGTCCAGTCCATGAAAAGCTCGGGACCTCTGAAGTAAATACCAGACATGTTGTTGGTATAACATTAAAAACTTGAGGTAGGTACTTTTACGAGACCCGCGGGAAGGGTATTTTTGTAGTGGTGCCACATAATACCTTATCTGTGTTCGAAAGTAGTCAAAAGTATAATATCCTTAATATTATATACACGTTACAATTACTGTACCCACAATTACAATTACTTTATAAGTAATTGAGATACGTAGTACTGCAAAGTAGTTCACGCGTCCCATCACTAGTTCAAACACTGGCAACTGTGGAGTCGCTGTCAGATTGTCCGCAAAAGAAATAGATCTGTCATTTCAAAATGGCTCCCATTTTTCACATACCTGTAACAAAATGAACAAATATTCAGGGAAATGTTTGTTTTCAATTTATTCTATTCAAAAGTTTATTAAAAACATGATCTGTACGATAAGAAAGTTGAGTTAATCATTCAAGACAAGGTCGCATGGATGATACGGATGGTATGGATGAGAAATAAACATAACATAACTTCACGCCTTTGTTACCCGAAGGGGTAGGCAGCGGCTGTTAAGCCTTGTCTCGCCGTTATGTTTATGTCCCAAATGGAATAGGTGGCGAAACCTATTGCTTTACCCGGCACAAAGTTTTCAGTCATCGATATTAATCACACTTAACTTCCGAAAACAATTTCAAGACAAACCAACTAAAAAGAGATACCTACGTAAGAGATGAGAAATAACTACAGTTTATATTTTTTTTAAATATCTTCACCTTCTCAATACTTCAAAGGCCACTATAACTTGGACTCGTCGTTTGAATCACCTCGTGTTAAGCTTAATAAAATATTTAAGTCATCATTTTATTTGATCTATATTTGCCATACAACTTCTTATAACACTACATCAGGTTTGACAAACCACAAATCCTCGCCAAAGAACAACATTATCGTCCCAGGATGATACGCGAGGCTATTGAAATCAAAAAACATCCAAAGAATTTCAATAGAGAAGATGGCTGGAAACTATCACCTAGCTGGAACCCAGTCATAAGTCTCATCAAACCTAGCCCACAATCAAACAGCTCAAGACAGCGAGATACTATTAGTATAGTTTGCAGGTCAGACCCACATCAGGAACCATAATAATATAGAATTTTGAGTAGTGCAGTAATAATCAAAACAAAATAATTTTAATTTAATTTTTATTAACCTAGAAACCAAGTCCCTTTCTTTTTCTCAAAAACATTATAAATAATAGCAATATCAATAGCCCGTTCAAAATGAAATAATAATCAGTTTTGCAGAACAGCCGCTGAGTTTTCTTGCTGGGTCTTTCTCAGGACTGGCCGCGTTTTTGACCCAGTGGTAGATTTTTAATAAACACTTTATCTTTTAATTTAAAATCAATGAATGTTTAATAATAGTCATACTTTAATCTCAACCAACTTAGAAAATATGATAATTTGTAATAATTTAATAATAACAACTTTTACTTATTAAATCATACAACAAAGGATCTTTAGAGGCAGGATGTATTAATGCATCTTATAAATAAGTATTTAACTTTTGTTCTCATGGTCTGATGTGGGTTACCAATAGTAAAAATCATATTTTTAACATCAACTTTTTGATTTTTATTTCCAAAAAGTGGGTGCTCTCTGTATCAATGAAGATAGCTTTTGAACAACTACCATCTTTTTGTTCATACTCGTGAAAATGATCTCTGTAAAGAGTTCGAAACGTCGGGAAATAAAAATAAATAATGAATAAACGCGATGCAATCCTAAAAGTTGTTTTAATCAATTCTTATAATGTTATATTTACCCAGATTTGAACCCAGGTCTCAGGATTTTCAATCAGAACTCAGATAACCAAAACAATTGAGAAGACATCATTTCACATAGTATAAAAAAAAGTCGCTTTCAGCTGCCTGTCCCCTTATATACTAAGATCTTTGAAACTACGCAACAAATTTTGATGCGGTTTTTAATAGGGATAGGGCATCAACGGGGTGATTAGTTTGTATAATTCATGTATAATGTAGTAAAGAAAAAATGATAAATCCAAATTTACTTATTTATTACTTTTGATTCGGAACAAAGTTCGCCGGGTCAACTAGTATCTATATAAATGAAAGTTTAATTATTCAATTACAATTACAGTAAGAGCGTAAACAATTCGATTACGATTAACTCGATTAATTCGAATTCGATTAAATCGAAATTAATTCGTGGATTTATAATTATTATGTAACTATTTAAAAAGCAGCTGTAATGCACGCAGCTCTGCCCACGTGCCTCTCTTGATGGCGATTATGTTATTGACATACATCAGATTGTGCACTTATTATAATTTTTAATTCAGGGCAAAAGTTACATAAACGTTGTAGGCACGATAATTTTCTACAAATTATGCACTAAGAAATTTTTTGTAAGACACGTTGTTTCCGAAATATCGCGAAAAAAGTGTTTGTAACCCCCTTTTTCCAAGATGGCGGCCGGATGACAAGTGCGACGACCCCACAAACTTTATGTAAAAGCTTCTATTGACCGCCCCCACATGTTCCAAAAAAATTAAATTGCGTCGTCTAAGAAATGCAAAGCTCAAGTAACATTTCAATGGACTATTTCAAGAAAAGTCTATCTGAGTTTTTAAAAATATGTTGAGTAATTACGAAGATGCTGTGAAGCCTGTAACGATTTCTAAATTATCAATGCCACGATTCCTGGCATTGATAATCACTGCGAAATTCTAAATATTTAGAAATATAATCTGATTGTGATAAAGGCCAGTGTAACCTGGAAGAAACGTAAAGCTGCTCAAGGTAAACTATGTTTACCTAATTAATTACCGTTAATTATATTTATGTAATATCCAACATGAAAGCCTAAAAATTATTATTTAGAAATAAATATATATTTTATTCAATTTTCTACTACATGACATAACTTCACGCCTTTTTCTACCCGAAGGTGTCGACAGTGGCTGTTAAACCTCGACTTGCTGTTATGTTTACGTCCCAAATGGAATAAGTGGCGAACCCATTGCCATAATGGGCACAAAGTTTTCAGTCATCGATATTTATTACACATAACTTTCGATAATAATTACGAAAAGTCATTGGTGTGAGCCAGGATTCGAACCCACGACCTCATGATTTAGAAACGGGGTGCTCGACCACTAGACCACCGAGACGACCCTAAGTTTCTACTGATGGCAATTATGCGGCCTGTCGGAAGAAAAACAACAACGGTCAACAAAAGACTTCTTTTTGTCTATCCAAGGGATCAGAAGTATGCTAAATATTCTTTCCTCTTCTGACTCTGGCTCTCATACAATAGTTGTCCCGGACAAAACTGATAATGAAGCTTAGGTATATCAAGAACGATAAAATTCTCTTTGTTAGAATTTCTTTATGAACCCACTATCTCTCATCTCCTCACACATTGCAATTATAAATAATCGTACCATTTGTATAATAAATCGTAAGGATATCCGTAATTATATAAAGACATATTAATTGATGTGAATTAAAAAAATATATATTTACGATCAGTCCATCATGTAACGAATGCAAAAACTCTCGATTTCTCAAAATAGAAATGATGAACAGATGGAATTTACAACTTAGGGGCCGTCCATTGTTGTTTCGCATGATATTTTGTTCATAATTTTTTGACCCCCCCCCCCCCCCATGGTGATATGTGGTGATTTAAAACTAACCCCTCCCCCCTATCCAACATCACGTGTATTTTTAGTACATACAAAAAAGAATCTTAAGTTTTTAGAGTATTATTTTTAATTCATCATCAATCTCGCTGGTAGAGTACTCGAGCGGCCTGCTTCTGAATCACAAAGTCGTGGGATCGATTCTGGGCTCACCACCAATCTATTTTATTGTAATAATAAGCTGGAAAAAATAAATACACGTGATATCTTACTACACCCACCTCCCCCCTCTTGATATTTCGTGATTTTTGTTAGACCCCTCCCCCCCCCCCCTTTCTAACTCACGTGATTAATGGACGGCCCCTTATTTACATGTCCTAGCTGTCGCCCGCGACTTTGCATGCGTGCACGCCATAAACAGCAAAAGCATTATAAGGGTTCATTGCTCACCTATAATTATTGGCAGCGTGATAATTCGACCCGATCTTTTGGCAATATTCATGCAAAATTTGATATCAAAGCATACAGTACTTTGAGAGCTTATCCGTAACAAATATAATGTCAAAAAAATTATAAATCATAGTTTTAGGTTCGGTATTGATTGTAGATCATGTCCCAAGTATGTTGTAGTTGTCGTTGTAAGTTGACGTTGCTACCATTTTTTTTTATTTATTTAAAACTTTATGTACATTGTACAAAGGCGGACTTAATGCCTAAGGCATTCTCTGCCAGCCAACCATTGGGTGGTGCAAAAAAGAGTGATAGGTAGGTTCTCTTAATATGAGCTAATAACACTAATTATTTTATACAAAAAAAAGTCTATTTAATCGATTGAAATAAATAGATACACATACAGATAAATACCCATAGACCATTTTATTTTATGTATAGATATTGTATATTGTATATGCAATATTTTAATCATAAGTATAATTGGCATGTCTAGTTTCTACTCTACAAGTCAAACCTGATATATCCGGACTAGCCTTTCCCTGAGGCTATATTTGCATCATCATCTATACATATAATAAAATTGTAGAAAAGTCAAAACTGTACATTGAATATTTTTTAAAAAGAATACTTGGTGTGTGATCTGCAATCGATACCGAAGCCAAAAATATACTTTTTAGAATTTTTGTCTGTTTGTCTGTTTGTCTGTTTGTCTGTTTGTCTGTATGTATGTCCGGGATAAACTCAAAAAGTACTGCATGGATTTACTTCAAATTTGGCACGAAAATTATTAAGAAGTCGGGTCAACATATAGGCTACATATTATCACGCTATCACCTACGAGGAACGAGCAGTGAACCTTTATTTCTTCAATGTATTCTGTAGCAACGTGTAATCTAACGACGCATATTTGTATGTTGTTATGGTGTTATTATGTTAATAACCATGCTTTAATCTATACATATAATAATAATAATAATATAATATAAGTTAGCTTCACATTTTAATTAACTTATGCCGTTAAACATAACAGACAATTTTAAAACAGTGCCATCTATGAGATTTACAAAACAGAAAACATTAAGTTGAATTACACGTGTAAGCACTTTTTGGTTTTAGATATAAATAAATCTTTGAGATTTTAAAAACATCAAGTCGAATTACATGTTTAAACACTTTTTGAATATAAATAATTGAAATTTCATCATGCGCTTGCGGTCAATAGATGTTTTTAAGAGTCATAGATGGGTTGTGCATTTTCTTCTTTAAAATTGTATCGTTAATTCTTTTCAGAGATGAGCAAGACAATTAAAAAAATGTATTTGTATATGCTAAAAACTGTTAATATTTTTGTTCGGTATTTATTTGGTGTAATGATTGCTTCGTAATTTTATAATTTTACACCATTAAAAAAAAATGTTTCCTATTCGCTAACTAGATGGCGTTGGCGTCGAATTAGATCGCGCTATAATTTCGTTCACCAAAAGTGATGTTATGAGTACGGATGTCGCCGCGACAACTCATAGAAACTGGGGTTACCTGCGTTGCTATAAGTTATCGTGTGCTTAGTCGAATTTAACGTGAAAACTGAAAATACTTTCCTGAAATATAATTAAAAAAAAAAAAATTTACTTAAATAAACTTCATTCGGAATCGGACTACTGCTTAGCTATCATTATCTGTGTGTAAATTCTCAGCGTGTAAATTATTTTCTGTTATTTTTCAAACTTAAAATAATTAAAATGCCTAGAAAACGGTCTAATCTATCCCAATCCTCAAACGATAGTCGAAGGAAAAGGTTAGCTCGATCTCTTGAAACCACCATTGAGCGTGAGGCAAGGATAGCTACTCTTCGAGAACACAATGCGGAAATTCGAGATGGAGAAAGTAGTACGTCGCGCCAGTCCCGATTAGATACTATGCGCACTCAAAATGCATCGTTGCGGTCTCTGGAAAGTATAGAAGCATACGAAATGCGGCTATTAAATGATCGGAAGCGCCATGCTGAGTCTCGCGCGTCAGAGACATACACGCAACAAGAGACAAGACTGAGTTTGCAGCGCAGCCGCACTTATGCCGCTCGATCGTGCGAGAGTGCTGAAATTCGAGAAGCTCGATTGGAAAGCGACCGGGAGCGTCACGCTGAGTCTCGCGCGTCAGAGACGTACACGCAGCTAGAGACGAGGTTGAGTTCCCAGCGCTCTCGCACAGATGCAGCTCGATTTTGTGAGAGTGTCGAAGCGCGAGAAGCTCGACTGGAAAGCGACCGGGAGCGCCACGCTGAGTCTCGCGCGTCAGAGACGTACACGCAGCTAGAGACGAGGTTGAGTTCCCAGCGCTCTCGCACAGATGCAGCTCGATTTTGTGAGAGTGTCGAAGCGCGAAAAGCTCGACTGGAAAGCGACCGGGAGCGCCACGCTGAGTCTCGCGCGTCAGAGACGTACACGCAGCAAGAGACGAGGTTGAGTTCCCAGCGCTCTCGCACAGATGCAGCTCGATTTTGTGAGAGTGTCGAAGCGCGAGAAGCTCGACTGGAAAGCGACCGGGAGCGCCACGCTGAGTCTCGCGCGTCAGAGACGTACACGCAGCAAGAGACGAGGTTGAGTTCCCAGCGCTCTCGCTCAGATGCCGCTCGATTTTATGAGAGTGTCGAAGCGCGAGAAGCGCGACTGGAAAGCGACCGGGAGCGCCACGCCGAGTCTCGCGCGTCAGAGACATACACGCAGCGAGAGACGAGGTTGAATTCGCAGCGGAGTCGCACTTCTCTTTCTCGGTCGATCGAAGATCATGAAGAGCGGATGACCCGGTTAAGAAGAGATCGTTCTCAGCATGCCCTTTCACGGTCGTTAGAGAACGATGAGCAGCGTGAAGAACGTCGTGCAGCTGCTCGGCAGCGGTACCACGACGTGTGTGGCGATACGTCTGCTCATCTATCGCTAGAACGGGATAGAATTCAAGAGTTTCGAGGATCTTGGTCGGGTGAACAGCGTGCGGCACAACTAGAACTAGATCGTCTGCGGCGTAGCATGAATCAACTTTCAACATCTGACGATGAATCCATGGTTTACGATATCGAAGAGCAATCGTGGCTAAATAAAGAGGGAAGTGGATTTATGTACAATGTTGCGATTAACTACGCCGCACACGGAGATATTGGTGTCTTAGAAGAAGTGTGTGCCCACTGTCAAGCCCGCAAATGGAAAGGAGAGCCCAATGGGATGTGTTGTGCATCTGGTAAGGTACGCTTGGAGTCTATGCAAGACCCACCAGATCTGTAAAGAATCTTACTAAATGGCGAACATCCGAAGTCCAGCCATTTTTTGAAAAACATCCGAGCTTATAACAGCGCCTTCCAGATGACTTCGTTTGGTGCAAATCAAATCGTTGAAGCAGGTTTCATGCCGACATTCAAGGTCCAGGGGCAAGTTTACCATCAAATCGGTTCGCTGCTACCTACAGACATTCCAAAATTTTTGCAAATTTATTTTGTAAGTGATTTTGAAGAACAAGCAAACCTACGAAGTAGACACATCCCCAATTTGGACCCTGTTCTGGTCAGAGGATTGCAAAGTATGTTGCATAACGTTAATCCGCACATTGGCAACTTCAAAGCCGCTCTGGCGTCGGTGCCTGAGAACGAGCGCAACCGCTTTAAGTTTGTCATCAGTGCAGATAGAAAGCCGATTGCAGCCCATCCGGGACGATATAATGCGCCAACGACGAATGAGGTCGCCGTTCTCTTAGTCGATCAGGAGTGTGATAAAAGAGATATCGTCTTACGCACGCACGATGACCGGCTTCAAAGGATCAGCGAAACTCACCGCGCGTACGATTCTCTTCAATATCCGCTCATGTTTTGTCGCGGAGAGGATGGCTACCATTTCGCCCACTATAATGTAGACCCCCAGACAGGCTCCCCAAATTATAACAAAAAAACGTCCGCCATGCAGTTCTACAGCTTCTTGATCCAGCTGAGGGTGAACAATGGCTCTTATCTCCACCATCATCGTACACTCTTTAGTCAGTTTCTGGTGGACATGTATGCCAAAATTGAGACAGAGCGTTTGGTATTTATAAGGTCCAATCAAAGAAAGCTGAGAGCTGAGAACTACGTCCATCTCAGAGATGCCATGCAGAATGATGCCAATGCTCAAGATGTAGGAAGGATGGTCATTCTCCCCTCCACCTTCACAGGAGGTCCGCGGTACATGCACGAGAGGACCCAAGATGCATTTTGCTATGTGCGAAAGTTTGGTCGCCCGGACCTCTTTATTACTATCACTACCAACCCAAAGTGGCCTGAAATAACAGCTCAACTCCTTGCAGGACAGGTTTCGTACGACAGGCACGACTTGATCTCTCGCGTATTCCACCTGAAGTTGAAATGCCTTATGGATCTTCTAACAAAGGCAAAAGTGTTTGGTACAGTCCGATGTCATATGTACTCCGTGGAATGGCAAAAACGCGGCTTGCCACACGCGCATCTGCTTTTGTGGTTGGAAGAAAAGATCAGGCCTATCCAGATTGATCAAGTCATAAGTGCAGAGCTTCCGGACCCTGACGTTGATCCTGTTCTGCATCAAATTGTTAAAAGTCACATGGTGCATGGCCCCTGTGGCACGTTAAATCCAAGTTCCCCTTGTATGAAAGACGGACGTTGTACAAAAAGATTCCCAAAAAAATTTACCAACGAAACCATTACTGGTGAGGATGGATATCCCTCATACCGGCGCCGATCACCAGCAGAGGGCGGGCATTCCACTGAGCTGAGCGTGCGTGGCCAGGCGCGACCGGTCGATAACCGATGGATTGTTCCTTACTCACCAGTACTGTCCAGGACCTTCCAGACGCACATCAACGTCGAGTCGTGCACCAGCGTCGGGTCGATCAAATATATCTGCAAATACGTGAACAAAGGTAGCGATCAGGCGACGTTTGCTTTACAGAACACTGACAGAGACGAGGTGACCAAGTATCAGTCCGGTCGCTACATCAGCACGTCTGAAGCAGTTTGGCGGATACTGGCGTTCTCTATACATGACAGGCATCCTGCCGTCATGCATTTAGACGTCCACCTAGAAAACGGTCAGCGCATATATTTTGATCCCAACAACGTTGCTGAGCGCTTAGAAAATCCGCGCCAAACAACTCTCTTGGCATTTTTCAGGCTCTGCGAAATCGACCAGTTTGCGAGGTTCCTTACGTATGACGAGGTGCCTTCATATTACACGTACGACAAGCAAAGGGGAATATTTAACCGACGTCGAAGAGGAGGTGCTGTCGAAGGTTTTCCGGGAATTTTCAAGGACACCGTATTGGGTAGAGTTTATACCGTGCACCCGAATAATGGCGAATGCTATTTTCTGCGGTTATTACTTCACACGATCCGAGGCCCAACGTCTTTTGCCTTTCTGAGAACATTTGATGGCGTGGAGTATCCCACTTACCGCGCAGCCTGTGTAGCACGTCACCTTCTCGACGGTGACCAAAACTGGGATGACACCCTCGCGGAGGCGAGCGTCAGTAACAGCCCCAGCCGTATGCGTCATCTGTTTGCCGTCATCTTGGTGTTTTGTGGAGTCACGAACCCGGTAGCTTTGTGGGAAAAATATCGACATCATCTATCTGAAGATTTTCTACGAGCTTTGAGGCGTGCTACTGGAGACGAAGTCGAAGTAACTGATGAACGCGTGCTGAACACCTGTCTTAGTTCACTTCAAGACGTGGTCATTTCCATCGGCGGCAATCCATTGGTCGAATATGGGTTACCAGCTCCCCAATCATCACCGCATCAAGACCGTGGAAATCGAGAGTATAACGCTGAGACAATTTACGATCCGAGCGAAATGACCACCATACGAAATCACCATGTCGCTTTGTTCTCTTCAGAGCAAAAACAAATTTATGACACTGTTCTTAAAAGCGTTGGGCAAAACCAGGGTAAAATGTTTTTCTTGGATGCTCCTGGTGGAACAGGAAAAACATTTGTTACCACTGGCATACTTGCAGAGGTCAGGAGGCAAGGCAAAATTGCCATTGCTGTAGCGTCGTCGGGAATCGCTGCCACACTGCTTCCGGGTGGCAAGACAGCACATGCCATGTTTAAAATTCCCATCGATTTAGAGAGCACCGAAACGCCTGTTTGTGGTGTGTCACGCAATAGTGATAAGGGACACGTGCTGAAGGATTGCTCTCTGATCGTATGGGATGAGTGTACGATGGCCAATAGAAAAGCAGTTGAGGCCGTGGACAGAACCCTGCAGGACATCCGCAGGAACGAACACTTGATGGGTGGTGTCACAGTTCTATTCAGTGGCGATTTCCGACAAACGCTTCCCGTGGTGACGCGGGGATCGAGGGCTGACGAGGTGAATGCTTCGTTGAAACGATCTTCGCTGTGGTCACGAGTTCGTACGCTGCGCTTGACCATTAATATGAGAGCTCGGCTCGGCGGCAATGCACGTGCTCAAGAATTCTCCGATGTTCTTCTAAGTCTTGGCGAAGGCACTCTACCAGAGGAGAGAGGTGGGCAGGTGGTGCTTCCAGAGTCTCTCGGTAGAGTCGTATCCAGCTTAGAAGAACTCATTCGCTGTGTGTACGGGGACATCAGTCATATACCGCACCAGCAGAATTCTTGGGTATGTGAGCGGGCAATTTTGACGCCCAAAAATGGTCAGGCTGAAGCAATCAACGAATGCATTCTCTCGAAAATTGAGGGGAATGAAGTGGTTTACACCTCTATAAACACTGTCATCGAGCAAGATGATGCCACACATTATCCCGTGGAATTTCTGAACTCTCTGTCAGCAAGTGGACTTCCAGCGCATACTATCAAGCTGAAAGTCGGTGTCCCGATTATGCTTCTTCGGAACCTATCTCCTCCGAAGTTGTGTAACGGGACCCGCCTTAAAGTCATCTCGCTCCACAGACACAGCATTGAGGCGGAAATTATTACGGGTTGTGGCGTAGGCGAGGCAGTATTTGTACCACGCATTCCCCTCATACCTCATAACTTCCCGTTCCAGTTTAAGCGCGTACAGTTCCCCGTGAGTGTTTGCTTCGCGATGACCATCAATAAGTCGCAGGGGCAGACACTGAGAGCAGCGGGTGTCGACCTCAGGACGAGCTGCTTCTCACACGGGCAGCTGTACGTCGCTTGCTCCCGCGTCACCAGTCCTGACTCTCTTTACATTTTGGCTGCGGAGAGCCAAACCAGCAATGTTGTTTATAGAGAAGTTTTATAAGTATATATTTTTATCCTTTTCTATATTTATATTTTCTTATTCATTATTTTCTACATTTGCTTCAGTCGCAACTTATTACTTAATTCAGCAGAATCACCATAAAGTCATTTATTCAAAGCAGACTGAAAATCAGCACTTTTGAAGTTCAACAATTTTACAAAAGACAGTCTCCCTCTGTTACTGTACTTTCTGTATTTATGAAATGTAAAGAAGTAACGGGTAAATAAATGTTATTTTAAAAGGTATAATCGTAGGTATTTTTGGTGCTGTATAGCGTTCAGGCAGATGACGTCGCGGGCTACAGCTATACTACAAAAATTCCTGTTAAAATGAAAATAAACAATGCGGGCAACAACCATTGCTACCGCAATCTGTACTTATCCTACCAGTTACAATTTCATTTTAGAGGTAATTACTTCTCAACTGTCTATGTAAAAATATAGCTATCTGATCACAAATTCCACGCGTACGAAGTCGCGGGCACAGCTAGTTGCATAGTATAAAACAAAAGTCGCTTTCTGCTGTCTGCCCCATACATGCTTAGATCTATAAAATTACGCCACGGATCTTGATGCGGTTTCTCTTTATATAGGGTGGTGATTTGTATGTATAATTCGTGTACAATTTAGTTAAATAAAGTGATAATTTTCGAGATTTAGCACTTTAATTGCAAACGCTGCCTGAACCCTAAGCGATAGATCAAAACAATGTACTACATTATTAAACACATTCAAAAGGTCTACAAAAAAGTCTGCGATAGCATATGTCTATCTCTTAAGATTAACCAACAATGACCATTTATATTTCTTTTCTGAGGCGATACACAGTTCTCTGAGTCAACTAGTAAGTTCATATTACAATTCATGTTTCTGACATAGTAGGTACAAACTTTATTATGATCAAAGGTCGGGGTTTCCATTGCCATGAAAAACAACAGTGACTGTGAAGAGACAAGTTTTTTAGAACATAATTGGTTATAAATGTTTTATTTATTATTATTTTATATACGGTACATGGGTATATCAAAATAACATTTTTTACAATTTTTGTCTGTCTGTATGTCCTACTGTCTATTTGTTCCGGGTAATCTCTGATATTTCAGAGATTTCTCGTAACAACTAGACGGACAGTAAGAACTTGTTTTCGCCTTAAACCCAAAAAATATGTTTTTTTATAAAGCCTAAGTTACTCCTTATTACACCAGCTACCTGCCAATAATAGTTCCGTCAAAATCGGTCCAGTAATAACTAAGAAAAAGTTCGCCTTGTCAGCAAGTAATTGAATATAAGTGTACCAGTAAACAAGTATACATGTTGGAAATCGCTGACATAAAGATCTAGAATGAAAAATAGAACTATTTTTTGCTCATTTCCTACTGAATGATAAATCTCCTATTGTATTCCACGTCCAACAGTCTAGCATTTACATGTAATTATGGTGCGTAGGTCAATGCGATCACACAATTTAGACTTTTACTTTTTGCGTCATAATATCGTTACATTGAAAGTTTGGATACCAAGTCTTGAGAACCCGCACTCTTTGTTCTTGAATCTATTTTTTTACAGAGAGAGAGTACTCACTCTCCGTCATGTTTTTTTATGAGCTTTTGGCGGCTCCAAAACGAAAATTCGCACATATCATTTTTATTTTTTTAATAAGCAACTAATTAAAGTTTATTGCAATACCATGTATTTATCATAACATAGCTTCACGCCTTTGTTACCCGAAGGTGTAGGCAGCGGCTGTTAAGCCTCGTCTCGACGTTATGTTTACGTCCCAAATGGAATAGGTGTCGAACCTATTGCCATACCGGGCACAAAGTTTTCAGATATCGATATTTATCACACATAACTTCCGAATACAATTTCGAAAGTCATTGGTGTAAGTCAGTGTCAGGATTCGAACCCGCGAATTCCGGATTCAGAAGCGGGGTGCTCGACCACTGGACCACCGAGACTTTAATATGTATTTAAATCAGTATATTTTAAATTCACTTGAATTAATTAAGTTTCTTGTAATTTGTCGTCTCGGCGGAATGATGGTCAATCACTCCGGAACTGAATCAAGAAGTCGTGCAATCGAATACGGGTTTACACATACGAGTACGCGAAATCGATTCCGATTCTTTTATTCTGCTCTTGGGTAGAAAAAAGTGTGAAGTTATAAATATAAATGTAACTTTACTAAACTACCGATTCTTCTTAAATTAAAACAAATTTGTGTTTTTAGTACAAATCTCTATTAAGTATTCTTAAGCCCGAATACTGAACCGGCACTCAAATATATAAGCGCTACTTAAGCGTTTAAGTAGCTGTCACATTAGACAGTATACGTGAAATTTGAGCAGTAAGTAGCACTTTAGTGATTGTCATATGTTAGTGTGGAAAAGTTGATTTTTTGGGATGCTGTACTGCTTTAACTGTGAAATAGGTGGCGTCTTTATTCGTTATTAATAATCTTCATACGTAAGTGATTATTAAACGCACTTCTTCTCTTCAATTTTAATTTATACAATCTGTACATATAGGTAAATAAAATTGAAGTGTCTGTTTGTAATATTGATATAAATGCTTTCTACTCCATTCATACGATTGTATACACGGTACATACACCGAAATAACATCTTTTTACAATTTTTATCTGATTGTCTGTCAGTTTGTTCCGGCTAATCTCCGAAATGGCTGGACTGATTTGGACGGGCAGGTAACTGGTTGTAACAGCTTTTTGTTTTTAGAAAGAAAAAAGATTATTTATTGCTTCCAAGGCGAAACAAAGTTCGCCAGGTCAGCTAGTTTATAATTCATTTACACGCAGATATTAGATTTGTGATTTTTTTTAAGATTTCTGTGAAGACAATTATTTAGAAAGTTTTATGTTTTCCTTTGTGCCGTTAATCAACGTTTTTGCTCAGAATAATTTATAATTTGCCATGAACAAAAACATTAATCTGGCGTCTCAATCAATATAAATGTTGAACACGAGAGATTTTAGCATATTTATTGTGTGAAATATTGTTTTTTTTTAAATTTAATAGTTTCTCTTCTTTATTTAAAAACCTCCTTAGAGACACGTAAACATACAGATACCCAGGCAACGTTAAACTCATAATATCCCTGTTTTGGTTTGAGGTTTATCAATCAAATATTTAAACAAACCTGTCCAGTGACATTCTACATATCAAGAGGTTCGGTAATCCAGTTGTCGAGCACCCCTCTTCTGAAACAAGAAGTCGTGGTTTCGAAACGTGACTTCCTGAAATTCTTTTCGGAAGTTATGTGTGATAATTATTGATAACTGAAATCTTTGTGCCCGGTATGGCAATAGTTTCGCCAGCTATTCCATTTAGGTCGTAAATATAATGGCGAGTCGAGGCTTAACAGCCGCTACCTACGCCTTCGGGTAGAAAAAGGCGTAAACTTATGTCAGTTAAAATACCATTATTAATTATAATAGTTTGTATTCGTGATATATACGACAAATAAACATATATTAATAGCAATTTATAGCAATTTTGTATGCATACTTATAAATATATTATGTATTCGTACCAGCTATTTATATAAAATTGCTATACTTAGAACATTTTATTATCGCTTATGTGCCTTTACCATATAGTATAAACTTTAATAAAAACTCCGATTATTAGTAAAAAAAAAATCACTTCCTCTGTCACAATAGATACTCCAATTATTTGTAAAAAGTGTTTTAAGTACATCCAATTTACTATAAAAAAATTCGCGTGGAGTCTCTCCGCGCTATGGAAGTAAAACTTTGTAACAAACAAACATACATTTATAACACGCTTAATTTAAAAAGAGCACATCTTACTTACATTACGACGGGCCTCGTGGTGCATTGGTAAAATCGAATGTAGAACGGAGATTGGCGGATTCAATCCCCACTTGAGTATAAATCTTAATATGGGTCTGAGTAGAATTCGGTAATTACTCCTCTATTTAAGAAGATACCCCATATTCAACGTCGTATTGTTCTTTGATTTAGGTACTCCCCCAAGCTCAAGCCCATTCAACCCATATTGTAAAAATGCATTAAAATACTTATTCCGCAATATTGGATTTAGGATGACGTCACATTTTTCAACATACTATCGAAAAGCCCTTTTATTTGATACACAAAAAAGCATTAAAACTATCTGTGAATGAGAGCTATTGGTATTTCCCGGGCGAACCAGCCCATTTATGCAGCGGACTGCTTGGCTCCTCATGTTTAAAAACTTATAAAATGAGTTGTAAGATCAAGAACTACGTAATACATAATAAGTAATATTTATTACATTCATAATATATACCTACATACTACATTGCAAAATGAAAAATTCGATCCATGCGGTTCGAATAAGAATATCGACGTAAAGTTGCCCGTGCCGCTTTTCGTTCGGTGAGGGAGGTATCCAAAGGTCCGAGCCCCTTTCCCTCCTACTCTCTTAAAGGAGCGCAACGCACCACAGTGTTCATGGGCGGTGTCAAATTGCTTACCATCAGGTGACTCACTTACTCGTTTGCCCTCCTATCCCATAAAACTAAGAATTGAATTATTATCATTCTCGCGTGGAGAATTATCCAAATCTCAAATTTTTACCATGGGTTACCTACCTAATATCAAGTAATTCAGAGAAATCATTGGCTCGGAATCGATCCCACAACCAGCGAGACTATTAATATTAAAATATTATAGGTACTATTAAAAATTCGAATGATAACTAAGTTCCTAACTAGTAAGTAAGTGGTGTAACCTAATGGTATTATTACATCACTAGTAAAACTAATAATCACTTTGAACTTTGAAAATGTATAATGTGTTGAAATGTAAATTATAAAAGGCATGGCATGAGTATAAACCATGAGTGATGATTGATGTCAGTTTATCATTAAATTATCCTTGAAATATATTATACTTGAAAATTAATTCTCTTAAAAATTATAAATGAAAATTATACATCAAGTTACTTGATAAATAACACAGTTTTATGTAATATATAAAGAAAACTGTAAATAGCTAATGTTGTTTAGGTATGTTTTGCAATATTTTAAATGTGATGAATTAAAAAAAGAAAATACAGTTTATAAGTTTATAATTACCAAAATATTCGTAAGTACATCCAGTAACAAGTAACATATTTGTTCAAATCACGACTAATTTTGGTTTAAGCAAAAGCTCTTTGTCGTATTGTCTTTCACAGAGTAAAATTAATTCATCGTCACTCGTTATGCACTATTTTTTTACGTTCATAAGCTTTACTACAGAACAAAGTACTCCTAAACCAATTTACACTTTACAGTTGGAGTATATAGTTGAATATATTTAATAAAAACAAACAAATAGAGCAGAGTACCGAACTGTCACGATTATTTACTAATAATATGTTTTTACGTTTTCGGTCATAGAGGTCGCGCTTCGCATACGTCAACTTATTAAATCGCGCTATGGTTTCACTACCGTAGGGTTTATATATAATTGACATTCCAAATCAATTAGTACCTCCACTTGCCACTAGATGTCTGTGTACTATTATAATTCAAGCTTAACAAATTGAAAAGTTAGCTTCATATATACTTTGATGTTTTAAAGTAGTACTAAATATTAATATATATTGCCCCGCGAGGGCCGCAAGGGGGCGTTAAAAGCGTTAAACGCTCTTGCACGAGACATTAGAAGTTTTACTTCAAAAAGCTAACGTAAATATGTAAACATATTCTGTTGTAAAATGATGATGATTTTCGATATTAACACTTAAATTACAAACGCTGGCTGAACCCTAAGCGATAAATCAAAACAATGTACTACATTATTTTACATCTTCAAATGGTCTACAAATATCTCTGAGGGATAACCGGCAATGACCATTTTTACTTCTTTTAATTGCTTCTGAGGCGAAACAAAATTCGCTGGGTCAAACTAGTTAAAGTTATGTTGAAAAGCAACGGATTATCTCCTAAATATGTACTTGTCTAACCAAACGAAATACAAAGTAAACTTGACGCGTATAAAATTGCGTGTAACCATTTATACATCTACGGAATGGTGACATTATTTTTAACGTCTATCTCGTACCTAACTCCGTTCACATTTAGCGTAAGTGTTGTAATAGATCATGTCACACGAAAGTATCCATAATGTTCTTGTTTTCACTATTTAGTGTACTTTAGTAGGTAGTTAGGTACCCATCGACTCAACTTTCACTTTGCTGAAAATTGTTATAGCCGTGTGTGGTTTTTGTGTATAAACATTTATAAGATACTAGATGGCCCGGCGAACTTTGTTCCGCATCAAAAGTATTAAATGAGTAAATTTTGGATATTATGAGGTTCAAATTGTGCTATTTATCGGCTTTAACTGCAGTCCCGCTATGTACTGCAATATCTTCGAAAATATTCATTCAAATTGCACATTGTAAAGGGCCAGGATCATCTATATTACATGCACATTCTATTTAAGATACTTAAATGGATGAAAATTAATGCCGTGATGTTTAAAATCACTTTGTAAATAAGGCATTATTTCTCGTAAAAAGTAATAAAATAAAAATGGTCATTGTGGGTTATCCCTAAGAGATAGAGACATATGCTCTCGCAGACTTTTTTGTAGTTGAAACTAAATTATACAGATACCTCTCTCACCAAGCGAAACGTGGCGTGAGCTTCTTTACGCCAATATTCTGTGTCCCCTGTACAGAGATCGAGCACTACTTCTCGCTGAATCAATATATCGATGGGTCCTATGTATATGGGCCAAACTAACAATTAGGCCATTTTGACTTTTTTATGGTAAACGCATCTTATCGACGTACTTTTTGATGTGAGCTATTAAAAAAATAAAATTTCTGCATGGAAACATTATTTTTAATTGAAGTATAACGGCATATGTGTCGATAATTTAAACGTACAAGGTCTAAAGTGTTAGTTTGATACTTATACGCGGTAAGTTCCCGCGCATTATTTTTCCGTTTGGACCAATCTGCTGGTTTGGCACTTAAACGTTGAATGCAGCTAATGCCGCTCTGTGATGAATGCTAAATGTTATTATTGGGTTTTAGTTTTTTACACTTATCTCTATTAGTTTACCCAAAATAATCAAAAGACGAAATGAATGGTATGCCAGACGATGTCTCTAAATACCATTAGTGGTAGGCCAAAAATGATAACATCAGCAATGAGTAAATAATAATATTAATTTGTCATTTTAGTCGTTAATGCCGTATCTGTTATTCTTTTATATACGATCCTGTGACTCCGGAAAATAAAATAGATTTTGATAAACATATAATTAACAAAAATCAGACTAGATCTGTAAAAAAAAACTATAAACGTGATTTACAAAATGAAACGAATACGATAGTCTATTTAATTATAGCAATAGTTCATAGGTATATATATAACTCATCAGTTTTCGATATTGGGAATTTAATAGTTACCTTTTACTTGTGGAATGAACTGATGAACTGATACTGTTGCTGATACATACAACCTTCCAAGAAGAAAGTCATGCTGGATTTATGTCTAAAAAATACTATCCAACCTGTATACCATAGTTATTACGAAAAATTAATAGCTTCTAATGACAATTACTGATTTTACAATAAATTTATTAGTTGATTGAACTTGATTTTACCTCAGATGCTTTTTTAATTTTGTTTATGTGAGTGAAGTTTACATTTTTGATATGTTTATTGTTGTTTTATGATGAAGAAAATAATTTGAAGTAGGCATATCTTTGATATAACGTGATTATATTAAACGGACTAATATTTAAGTACTTAACAATTTAATCTTCATTTAATTAATAACTTATTTTTTTATTTTAATTTTATTTTAATGAGAATACCAAAAATATTCCTCCATAATTGTAGATGTAAGACTAATTTAATTTTTATTTTAATGAACGAATTAAAGTAGGGTGTTTTTTTCTATTATTATAGAATCTAACTGCAACGTTATTTATTACGTTCTCTGATTGTAAAAGTGTCAATGTGATGTAATTATCTAAATATCCAAATAGTTTTTATAATAATTAATGAATTATCAATTAATTCAATAGTAAATCGATTAAATGAGTAAAAAACGTGAAAAAATTGAATTTAAGCTTATTAGTATAAAACACATTGGCCCTTTTAGATGGTTTTTTAATAAAAATAATAATAAGAAAAGCTAACGTAATAGGGCCAATGTGCAATAAAAAGAAAAAGGGAGGATATATGTGGAAAACGCTGACGTATAAATAAAGAGTATAGTTGTCTTAGCAAACAAGCACAATTTTGTGAACTTCGGTTTTATCAATCTAAAATTATAATTAATTTAAACTTTGGAACGCTCTCCTGTAAAGTTGTCATTTTGCACTTTGGCCCATATACATAGGACCCATCGATATTTTGCATTGTATATCTGCTTAGTCAATCTTGCATCACCATTCTTTCTACATATCCAAACCATCACAGCATGCCTTTTCTTACTTTTATCGGCAACGCAACAGTAACACTACATGTGCTGCTGTTGTCCATGGGCGGCGTTAGTTGCTTACCATCAGGTGACACGCCTGCTCGTTTGACCTACTATCCCGTAAAAAAAAAAGAGTAACTCCGCAGATTAGGCGCGTTTTGATTTTGTTGTCTTTAAAATAAAATAAAAATAAAAATATGACTAGTAAAACTCAACTCAGTGAATCATTTTAAAATCATCTTGTAAACATATTGTGAGTGACTCAAATTGAAAAGTGATTACATAAACACATGTGTTATATAGTATGTTATAATGTACATGACTGGCGGACTTCCGCGCGAGCGAAACCGGAGATGAAGTAATAGTGCAATTAATATATATATATATATATATATATAAATAATCGTTCTGTTCTGATACACATTGTATTTTTGTATTGATGTATTGCGTATAAAAACAATAAATATAACACATCTGTTGATAATAATATATTTAGACGTTAGATAATATTATTCAGTCAAATACCACGATCTGTAAGAATATCGACGTAAAGTGGCTCCTGTTGCGTTTCATTCGCTGTGAAAGATATTTGTTTAAATTGGAAAAAAGAGGGCGCTGTGTCAATTGTGTTCAAAGATATTATATAATGCCTTCTACTTCACCTTGAATGTACTCTTAGGTTGTGAAGCAATTAAAAAAATATAACAAAAATTCATTCGTAAATTACAGACACATGACACACATTCAAAAACGCCCCACTAATCCCCCCTAAAGGGGGTACACTTAAATAATTTAGTACTTACAAAGCAAAAGGGGGAAAGCCCACGGTACTAAAATATTCACGCCATTTTGCGCGTAAATCCTAACATCAGCAGGTTCATTAAATATTGATACTTCCATGCGAAGTGGAAGTGGATTATGGACGTTAGCGATCTGAATTTACCCCTGATCCGTAATATTTGGAATGCGTATGTGACTTCATCTGCTTTTAACGCATAAAATACTAAAGAGTTTAAAGTAAAATTTAGTATTTATAGAATTAAAACAAAAGAAATATGTGTATTACAAAACAGTACAATATCGATAGATATAAGAATAATAGATCGGCAATAGTCACCCAAACAACGAGACCTAAAATGGGTTGTTGATTAGTGAGTGACTTATCAATGTGTGCGTAAAAAGTGCCTCCAAGTGTCAACTTTTACATAATTACTGTGCATGTGTTGAATTATAAACATCCTGAGAATCACTTACTCGCGGTCGCGCGGTCAGTGATGAATATTAGTACATTTTTACTGACATGCGCCATCTACTACAGTCTATGCTAAATCTATGGCAACAATAAAGTTTAAAAGATAGGGGTTGATCGTAGAGGATTGAAAATTCAGAGTTGCATGTATTTTTGTATACGGAAATTTTAAATACAGTAATAATATATAGCTGTTGTGATTTTATTGTATATAAATAGTCACTAATACCGTGATTTTAACGAATTATCCCCAAGTTGACGAATACAAAGGAGCGTTAATTCTTCTCGTAACAAATGGATAACGCTGTAATCCCCAGCTTAGCTTAGACAGAAGGACGTTTGTGAATGTTTGTAATTGTTTTACTAAATATTAATTGTGACCCCCCCCCCCCTCTCCAAGTCTGCTGATGTAATATTTTGTTATGCTATTTGTAGTTTGACCTTGTCCAGTTTACTTAACTTAATAGATGACCGAACAAAGTAATATGATGTTATGTTTCATGCGTACGAAATTGCCGAATTGCCCATGACGTCTGAGTATGAGAATGATGGGAATCAATACCGTTCAGTCGGTACACCGTCCTGTAGAAGACTGGTAGTAGGAGGAAGCTCATACTTAATATATAAAAGGTTACCTCAGTCAGGTTACCTCGTCAGTTGTGCTCGACTAGCATATAATAGTAGCATAGAATTTTTCTCGTTAGCCTGTAGGACGTTGATTTTAATTTGGTTGGGTCTTAACTTTGATGGTCAATTATTCTGGCTGTTACAACTTTTATGCACAAGCCTACTGCTGTATATATTTTACACGGTGTGAAAGTATTTGGCACATGAGTTTCTTGTCCGATTCTTCGCAAGATAACCCTTACACTCGGAATCGGGAAGCTCGTGGCGATTGCGTCCGTGTTTTCATGTTCCACGGAGGCACTTTCCTCAAAGAATTATGTTTAGTATTTCATTTTAAATAATAAGTTTAAACTTTGTATTTATTGACTATATTTAAGTGTCTATGAAAACCTATGAAAAAAAAGCTACTTTGACTTACCATAAGGAAAAAGCTAATGTTCTCTGTATATCAATACTAATTTTAAAAGAAGACACAATCCTGGCCATACCTTCAATTGTCAAGAGCGTGAAGGTTGGTCTGTCCTAAGAAAAAAATATGTTTTTATTCAGGTATACGAGTATATGGAACCGATGCTACCTAAATATAAGCTGATTTACAACAAATCGTTTATAAGTAACAAGAAGTAAAAAGTTAATCTGTTAAGACCACTTTCATCCGATCATGAGACGTGTATTTCAGTACCGATTCAGAATGTTATTCGCATGTTTATTTATCCAATAAAACCGAGATTTTACTGAATGGTATATAAAAATTCTGGCTATATTTTTTGTGTCCAAATAACGTTTACTTATGAATATAAAACCCTAATAAAAACATCCTTAAAATCCGCCTAAGGCGCGCTCATACATGAAATAATAAGTATAAGTAATAATAAGTCAAATAATTAAGTTTTAACAGTGGTAGAGACATTGAGTTCTCTGCACGAATGGGCCGGCTCGACCGGTGAAATACTAAGACTTCTCAGGGGTTATCATCACAGGGGGAGAGGTCCCCCCTTGAAGCATCTCATTCAGTAGCGCTCTGGGTAAATTAATCATTCTACAACTTTAGTGCGAGCTTTTAGAAAGTTTTTAAGGGTACAACCGCCTTATTCAAATATTGGAAAGGTTGTCCCCATATAATTATAACAAAAGCCTTGGTATGTATATACACACTATCCTTCGAAATACGATAGGCTTTTTTAAAATTTTATGACAAAAATAAACGCCAGGAGTTTTTAAACTTGAGTCTGTTTTTTAAGAGTAATTAAGTTTAAAAAGTGTCCCCAACAAAAACCCCAACAAGCTATCAGCTATCAGCTTCTGAAATAAGAAGTCGTTCGATTCCAGGGTCACACCAATGATTTCTCTCAATTATTTTCAGAAGATATCTGTGATAAATATCGATGACTGACAATTTTGTGCCCATTGCGATCTATCGACCTATCCCATTTGCGACGAAACGTAACGTAACAGCGAGTTGGGGCGAAATTAGGTATGTTTATTAACAAGCTTGAGTTATCGTTTTTAATTATTGATTGTGTTTGATCAACATACCTTACATATACAGTTACAAATACATAAGCAAACAGATCGTAAACTACTTCTGAATGTATGCTGTTACTTTGTACTGTATCGGATTATTAATTAATATTACTGAAAGGTTAGTTGAGTGAATGCGAGTTATGTGTCAAGTATAGACTCACAGGATGTTGTAATGACACATTGGCGTTTAATATGAAGTTATTGCGAGTCATACATATATTTAACATCACGACAAGTCCCTTCCGGGGTAGGCAGAGAGAGCAGAGCGAAATATATTAAGATTCTTATACATCTCACAAGCTTACTCGACTTTCATAACTCTTCTCATACATGCTCGTCGGTTTTTAAGGCTCCTGAATCCATCGTTCACGTTCACAAGGGCACGTTAAATATAGTTAAGAAGAGTGTGTCGTGGCCGTCCTCGACTACTAAATCTTTCCGATTATTTTATAGTCTGTATCAGAAAACGTATGCCGACGTATTCTCATTAACAGTATTGTTTTAGAAATCACCAATTATTTTTATTTATTATATACATTTAAATAGTGTAATAACAATAAAATAGAATTATTAAGGCTTTTCACATTCTTTCATTAATGAAATAATATTTTTTCAAATGATTATTTATTGATAAAATATTATTATTATTGCAAAAATAATGTCTTGAATTTACATTATATTCGATAATTTCATTTATTTTAATGCCGATTAGACATTTGTAAAGCAATGAGGATATAGACTCCCACACTATTTTTTAATCTGCGGTCCGTTCATTCATTTAATAATACAAACCAGAACAATAACTGTAAGAATTATTTTTTAGTTATTGTTACTTAAAATACTACTATAGATATATTTGTATTATTGTCCAACTGGTTCCATATTCGAGTACTTAAAGTCTATAAAATATAGCAAAATAATTATAAAAAAACCAATAACAATACCCCTTGATAGCATTAGATGTATTACTAGACAAGAAACGACTCATATGTTACACTACTGTCATGCTCTTGTATCTTTTTATCGGCCGTAAAAAGATACAAGAAAACTGGATGAAAGTAAAAATTCACACATTTTACTTTCAGTAATAAATGACATCAAACTAACTCTCAACTACAACCAAACAGTCATTAAAAAGTTACAATACTTTCCTGTACTAGTATCTTTTTATTATCCGTAAAAAAAGATACAATGAATTCGATTGAACAGAAAAATTCTCACATTAATTCTTTTGAACAATATGAGTGAAATAGCAAAATTTAATACGTATCAAGATCAATATAATAAAATGATTACAAACAAACAATACCCAATGTCACAGATTAATAAGAAACTGTTACAAACATGTTCTCTATTTACCAGTATAACAATGAGATACTTGTATCTTTTTTTATTCTTGTATATTACAATGGCACAGTTCTCATGGACTGCAATATTTTGCGCCAATTAGGTGTTGTACACATGTTTAACGCAACATTGAGTCATGATTGACGGTTTTCTGATTGATATGTCACATAAAATATTGACTCAATATATTATTTATGTTAATATAGTCTAATAGCCAAAACCCTGCCCACCTCTTAGGATATTAATTTATCCTCTTGTGTTAAACGCGATGACAAGTCAAGGTAATCGATTACCATTAGGTGCTTAGAAAATCTGCTTAGTTTGTCAATAGCGTGCTTATAAAATAAAATCCGAAAAGCTTTTTTGATTTAACAAGTCTCGGGTTATTTTTCGAAAGTTACAACCCCTCTATACCTTATAAGTTGTATAGATCTAAATGTACCAAGGACATACACTAGGCACAATGTTATCAACCTCGATTTATCAGACATAACTACTGAAAAGTCATTAGGGTGAATCAGGATTCAAACCCGAGACTTATTAATTCAGAAACGAACAGCTTGACCTCTAGACCACCAAGACTTTACACCTTCGATGAATTACATGTATTTTACGCCGTAAATATTAACTAGAATATTTATTTTGAAATATCTTAACTGCAGTTTTTAGTTAGTCACCTAACAAAGCATTAGGTAACTCATTATGTATTCCCGTTCTCAATTCTACTTTAGACAAAAATTAAATAAATTATGAAGCAACACACATTGTATATTTTTGTGTTCTGTAATTGTATTTATTTTTGGATTGCAAACGCTAGCTTTAAAATAAAAACTGGGTTTTCTGTGCACAAATATATATAGAAAAGTATCTGATTTTTACAATTTTTGACTTGTTATACCTGAAGAAGTAACAGTTTTTTTGTGGTAGAGCCAAGCAGTTCGCTGCATGAATGGGTCGGCTCGACCGGTGAAATACCACGACCTCTCAGAAGACCGACGTAAAGTGGCTCTTTCCGCGTTTCATTCGGTGAGAGAGGTACCCGGAGGCCCACACCCCTTCCCCATCATGTCGATCTTTAAGGGATAGGGGATAGGAAAGGTCCTATCCCCTATCCCTTAAAGATCGGCAACGCAACAGTAACACTGTATGTGTTGCTGGTGTCTATGGGCGGCGTTGGTTGCTTACCATCAGGTGACACGCCTGCCCGTTTGAACTCTTATCCCATAAAAAAAAGTCATAATTAAACTTGTATACTCCATACACAACTTACTTTTTGTGTGTTTATTTTACACTTTTTTCCACTGGCATAAATCAAATGGAATAGTTGTTGGAAGATATTGCCATATTATTTTTTATTTAAAAGCGTGGTACGCGATCTCTTAGCCACCGAGGAGGCATAAATAAATGACGAGCTAGCTCGACCGATAAAATACCACAACCTGTCAGAATATCAACGTGGCTCATACCACGTTTGCTCGTTGAGAGATGTATTTGGAGGACCAACCCCTTCCTTGCTCCCTTTCCCATCCCACCTCCCACCCCTTACATATCCCATAGTCAGAGACGGCAAAGCAACTGTAATACTATCTGTGTTCAGTTGTACATCGGGCGACGTTTGTTGCTCACCATGAGGTGATACGCCTGCTAGTTTGCCCCCATCACTATCACTATCTTTTATCATATTTTATTAGGTGTGGTATATACGAGTATCTAGCAGATATTGAATAGAAACAACATCTACCCTCAAAAACTACAACGAAAAACATATCTCTTCATTTTGCGCCTCAGACAGTGCGTTGCAAGAATTGTATTGGTGTCACAATATTTCCAATGACAAGGACTGTTGATGTTTAAGACTTCCTCTGCTATTGATAGCATATTACTTAATTAATAACAATTGGTCTTGCACAATGCGTTTCCAGACAGTAAAGTGAATGTTATGTATCATTATAATGTTATATATATCTGAATTATCCAAGAAACGGCTGTAACTATTGGGATAAAAATAACGTTTGTTACCGTTCTGCTGTATACAATAATAGTGAAATAGTTTTGTCTTTTGACGGCCTCGTGGTGCATTGGTAAAACTACCGGCTGCAGCAATGAGGTCGGGGGTTCGATTCCCACCCGAGCACAAATATTTGTGACAAACATGAATATTTGTGTAGCGTCTGGGTGTTTTTCTATGTATTATAAATATGTATTTACAAAAGAAAAGTATATATGTATTAATATCCGTTATCTAGTATCCATAACACAAGCATTCAGTTGCTTAGCTTGGAACTAGAGGGCGCTGTGTGTATTGTGTCCAAAAATATTATTTATTTATTTATTTGTTTTCCCCCATGAAAAATCATCAGGTCATCAAAATACACAATATTTCGGAGATTCATTAAATTGACTACAAACAAATCTTTCCTATTTACTATCCAAGTATAGGAAAATATTTTTTTCAAAATAAATTCATAAGTATTCCTGAAATATTATATGCTTATATGTTTTAAACTACGCAACGGGTTGTGAAGCAGTTTTTTTTAAATATATAGAGGGTATCAACGAGGTGGTTTATATATCTATAATTCATTCATTCATTAACAATAATAAATCAAATATTCACTTATTTGCTACTTTTGTTGCGGAACAAAGTTCGCCAACTAGTTTAATATAAAAAGGAAATCAAATCATTCAGCACTCAACGCCATGTTTGTAAGAACATAACTTTGAAAGAAATAATAAAGAATACCGCCACCAGATCTCTTCCCGTGGGTGTCGTAAAAGGCGACTAAGGGAAAAGCAAGAAGAATGGGCAGCAGCATTCTCTCTCAAGACAATACAGCCTACTGCGATCGCCAACCTACCTGCCAGGCGTGGAGATTATGGCAAAAACCCCCCATGATTGAGCGGAGTGGCAGTTGTGGCGCTCTATGGGGGAGGCCTATGGCCAGCAGTGGACCTCAAAAGGGCTAATGATGATAATGATGATGATGAACTTTGAAAGCTAGTTAACTCTCGGCATACATACATAACTTCACGCCAAATCCCTTGCGGGGTAGGCGGAGAGAATGGAGTGCCACAAGGCACGATTCTTGACATACCTCACTCGCTTCGTTGACTTTCATAACTCTTTTCATGCACGCGCATCGATTTTTGAGGCTCCTAACATTACCTTCCTCCAGAACACGTTCTATTTGGTCATGGAATGTGTGTCTTGGCCGTCCTCGACTCCTACATCCATCCGCTTTGGCATTGTATATCTGCTTAGTCAATCTTGCATCATCCATCCTTTCTACATGTCCGAACCATCGGAGCATGCCCTTCTTTACTTTTACACCGACACTTTAACTATAATCTTCAATAAATTGCTCCTTATGCATTCAGCTACCCTTAACAAGCGAATAAGAGGCTTTTTCACCAACACTGTAATTAAAAGCTTTTGAGGATAATTTCTTAATGTGATTGTCTCTCTGTCTCCTCCTCTCGGCTCTTATTAATTACTTTAAATAAAAATGTAGGTACTCCAATTAGTTTTAAAGTCGATGAGCACTTAGCTCAGTTATATACCTTTTGCCCGAATACTGAACCCCCACTCAAATATATAAGCGCTACTTAAGCGTTAAAGTAGCTGTCACATTAGACAGAATACGTGAGTAAGTAGTACTTTATTTACTGTCATATTTGAGTGGCGGTTTAGTATTCGGGCGTTTGTTTTTCAAATGTTAAGTGGAGACGAAATAATTCAGAAATTATAATTAACTAGTTTCTACATCGCCTTCTGCAGTTAATTACATTTGCACCATCTGCGCTTTGACCTTGCCTAATTTGCTTAACTTCGCTTTTGAAAAAATTACTTAACATAGACTGACTACATTAAGTAATATCTTTTGTAAAACTGTATAATTTATTTTATTAAATATAAAAACTGTATTGTTCGGATACCTCTTAAGTTTTATAGAATGAAATGTGACATGAGCCACTATCTCTTCAATATACTTAGAGGTCGTTTAACGAGAGTCGAGCCTGTCCATACAAGTAAGGGGCTCTACCATGTTCCTGTAAAAAAGTAAGACTGGTAAATCGTGAGAATAAAGATAAAAGCAAGAAGAGTCACAGGCATAACCAAGTTAGCATTTGGAAATAAAAGTAAAAAGTCTTTCAGTCAACATGAGTAAGCACAGTTCTAGGTGTTATTTTTTAGACTTAAATTAATACTTATGTTATATATATAGTGACATTTATTTCAAGAATAAATCCATCGACCTGGAGGGAGAGTCACGTTTACAGAAATAGAGTCCACGACACGATAAAATGAAGATCGCATTAAGATTTTATCGCCCAGAAGTAAACAGAAAATATTGGAGTTATTCTGGTTTCGGTTCCACTTTACCTGATCTTACTAGATACTTTTTTATCGTCTTTAAACAGGTGGAGATTTTTAATCAGGCTATTATTTATATGGGGTATGTATTTAAGTGACTTCCAGATAAATACAAATATTGGCAAAACAATAGCAATGGACTTCAAACCAAAGACGTACTCATATTTTTGTATTTTTTTGTTTCATAATTGTGATATCTTTTGTTACTGTGTTCTACAAAGTTTTAAAGGTTTTTTAATATATATAAATAACGTGTCATGTAGTTTGGTTGCTATAAACTCCTAAATCACAAAACTAATTTTACTAAAACTTTTCCGAGTTTTATCGAATTTATTAGATAGGATGATTTATATCTCGCATGCTTTTAATTTTACTATTAACTTTGGCCAGTATATTTTTTAAAACTTCACAGATTTTGTACCTGAAAATGTAAGCATCGGCAGTCAAGCCTCGACTTTCAAAATTATTACGTCCCAAATGGAATAAGGTGACGGACGGTAGAGTTTTGCAGTTCGCTGCATGAATATATAAATACCTTGACTCTACCGGTGAAATACCACGATCTCTCGGAATATCGGCGTGAAGTGGCTCGTGCCGCATTTCGGCGAAAGAAGTATCTGGAGGTCCGATACCCTTTCCCCTCCTACTCCCTTAAAGGACGGAAACGCACTACGGTGTTCAAGAGCGGTGAGTAGTTGCTTACCAACAGGCCCTCCTATCAAATGAAAAAACATCGGTATTTATTCTGACCAAATTTAATTTTTAAAAATGTTTAATCGAATAAACGTATTGATCCGTCCAAATCTTTCTTTTTTTTGTAATTTGTAACACTTTTAAAGTTAATTACTTTGTTAATGAAGTGTTCAATGATAGTAAAATTATCGCGGCATGGGGTGGAGTGGCAGTAGAACCGAACGGTGTGACAATGACTGTTCACTACACTTTCCCCCATGGATCGCTTTCGTTTCGAGTGAAATTATGAGATCTTGGTTGGTTTTCATAGCGAAAGTGATTCGCGGTGTGACTGTTTCCCAGTACTTTTTGCTGTAGTCAAATCTATATTCAATATTTATATTGAAATTGTAATAGGGATATGTTTGTGAGTTGAAAATATTGAAAAAAGACTAATATGATGGTCAAAGGGAGCCAAAATTACGGTGTTTAGTTTTTCTCTATTTGTATGTATGCGCATCATGTGAAAACTACTGCATTAATTAATATGACTTTAATTTTGTGCAAAAGCCGATGGATAGAGGAGTCGAGGACGGCCATAATACACCTTCCATGAGAAATAGGAGTTTTGGAGAAAGGTGTTTTCATGATGTGATTCAGATGTGTACATAAGCGTGTGAGTGTGTGTGTGCGTGTATGTGTGCGTGTGCGTGTGTGCGTGTGTGTGTTTTAATCTATATACAGCTTACTTAAAATCTAAGCAATATTTCACCCCAAATATGCGTAACAGATTATCATGATGTGCCCATGGTATCCTTTCTCCCGAGAGGTTAGTTAGAAGTTAGTATAGCATAGCCCAAAAAAATCGACTTAAATATTGTTTGAATCAATTTCAATCAAAGAGAAATAATATAAACGAAATTCTCTAAGTTTATCAATTAAAATATATATAATACTAGCGAGTATGCTTCTGACCTTATAACTCGTTGCCTTAAAAGACATAAGTATATGTAAATATATTCTAGAATACCCAAAAAGAATGTAACTTGATTTAAATAAAACACATGGCTACATATAAAATGACTTCATCGTATTAAAATGCAAAGACAATTTAATTTTTAACAAATTCCGTGCAACCTAGTTGTTTCAATACAAAAATCACATATGGTCACATGTCGGAAAAGAGGAAACAGAAAATCTATTAAAGGTCTCAGTTGTCCAGTGGTTGAGCACAGCTTCTCATTCAGAGGTCCGGGTTCGAATCTGATGACCGATGACGATCACACCGATGACTTTTCGAAATTGTTTTCGGAAGTGTGATAAATATCGATGACTGATCGATGCCCGGTATAGCAATAGGTTTCGCCACCTATTTTAGTTGGGACGTAAACATAACGGCGAGACGAGGCTTAATATCCGCTGCCTACAACTTCTGGTAACAAAGGCGTGAAGTTATTTTATGTTATTAAAGGACATAACTATTTTAAGTTTTTAAACGGCAACGGAATCAATTTGCGATTTTGAACGTGATCTCTTGAGTATTTTATTTGCAACGCATTACCTTCTCGATAAATCTTATGTTCACCATTTATGCTATTTTCACAAAAAGCATTTTTTTTTTAATTTGAAAATATCTTCCAATAGCTTTCCAATCAGAATCAGAGTACAAAAATAAACTTTAGATTAACTGAACTCGCGAACTCCGCGAATACCGCCATATACGTGCTTTACCCATTAAAACGAAATGCCTCGGTAAATGGATCATACATTTACATTATTAAAATTAAAACCAGTGATTCCTGAGATTATCGCGTCCACACAAACAAACAAACTTCGGCTTTATAATATTAGTTTCGATAGTATTTTGCATATATATTGTTGTCTTCTCTTAAGTAACATTCATTCATTTAATTTAATATTTTATTCGATTTTATGAATTTCGTTCAACCTGAGCCGCCTTCGCTCAATGACGTAGCTTACTCCTGCAGCAGAGAAATTTAAGCCTTCACTCTTTGCTAACAAGGTATATTTCTGCTTGCAATAAAAACAAGAATTATTTTAGCAGTTCTATGGGATCGATGAACATAAATTATGACATTAAAAATCTGTTCATTCCTTCATATGGAATAATCAAAACAGAAATGACAGAAGAATCTATACTTAAATATAGAATTACAGACTCTTCTCCTGTTAAATCAACGACTACGCGTTTCGTCTCCAAAAGTTATCATGACGCAAGAGGGTAGATTTCTTCTTTTGATAGAAGCCAAACTGCTGTTGTCAGCCGATTAAGATCTTACAAGTAATAGCACCTAATGACTTTTATCTTTGGATATATCTATGAACTTATTCCCTTTAGTGATATATCCCGAACAAGGGATCAGTATAATTCCTCTAGCTTCCATTTCTCTATTATTGTAGTTGAAATAAGAACTAACAACTTCTTCTGTAATAATTACAACTCCACTAGCGATATCACCATATTACAATAGCTGATAATTACCATTTGTGATTACATTTTAATTAATTTGCATTACACAAGCAAATTGCTATTGAAGTGGACAAATTCAAGAAACAATACTAACGAATGCTTGATCAAGCATCTAATTATGGATTGACAAATCGATGGATCAGTTAGTCGTTGATCAAATGTTACTGATCTATTTATTATACCGAGAATATTGCATAACATTTCTTTTACTATTTTTAAATCGTTACGCTCTGTTTGTTGTACTGTTGAGTTTATTATTTGCTTCTTCGCGGTGCTGTGAGTAAGAAGATAAATGACTTTTAACACACAAATAAATATAAAACTACTATTTATTTATATATTTTTGGAAGTAAGCGTTAAATTACTTACTCGATACGTAACGTTATTACTTTAAATTCGAGTAATGCTCATTAGGCTTGTTTAATACTTAGCTATCATTGGATTTTTTTGATATATGCTAATACCTACCTAGGTATATCAAAAAAATGGCCACTAAAACCTGCAGGGTAGGTACCTGAAGGTTTTAGTGGCCTTCAAATAATTCAAAGTAAGTAGCTTTTCAAACCCAAGATCAAAAACTACCTATTCAGAACTCTAACGTATTACCTACTAGCGACTCTGTCAGCGAAGAATTTAATAGTAGTAAGTTAATTAAATTTTCAAGAATAAAAGTGGTCTATGTTACTTCTTATTGCATTAGCTCCGTACTCAAGTAAAAGGAACAAAAGAGGAATTATTACGTAAAAATATTGGATTTTTAATGTACTTATAAATATAAATACTAAGTAAAGATTTAAAAGTTAATGTTCGTTTGCCAAGACATCCCAGCCGGCCGTCTATTGCACTTATCTAATGATTCCCCTTCTCTAATGTATTATTTGAATGGTGTACAATAAATTTAATTCTATTATATACAAAAAAAAAATGTGAATTCAATCAAAAGAAAACATACAAACATCAATTAACTCACGAGGTTTTTCATAATGTTTTTTTTTGTTAAGTGTGTTGACCGGACGTGACGTTATTTAAACATATTGTAACTAAGTGCATTGTTAAATTTTAAAACAAACAATTAGCCTGTTCATGCTTGCATCTATGAAAACGAAAAAAAACAAAATTTAAAAAAAGAATCTCTATTCTTTAAAAAAAATCTCATTATAAATCTGGGTCGCTTCCTATTCTCGAGTTGTAATGGACAGATATTCGTATCTGTGCCCAATTGAATTTTAAACGGTGAGTTAACTGCGATGTTTGATACCAGACAGTGGCATAGTGTTATATAAGTGAGCATCAAAATTATACTACATCATATTAACAATGAAACAAACATCGATTTAATGAGTCTAATCGAGTTTTTTGTATTGAAACTGGTATAATGATGACTGTCGTTTTGGAATATTACTGGGCAGTATAATTTAAACAAATTGCTAAATTTTTAAAGAGTTTTAGCGGGAATGAAAAACAGTCAAGTCCGTTATTTGTACATACATACATAACTTCACGCCAAATCCCTTGCGGGGTAGGCAGAGAGAACGGAGCGCCATAAGGCACGATTCTTACATACCTCACTCGCTTCGTTGACTTACATAACTCTTTTGATGCACGCGCGTCGATTTTTGAGGCCTCACAGCACCTTCCTCCAGAACACGTTCTATTTGGTCATGGAATGTGTGTCTTGGCCGTCCTCGACTCCTACATCCATCCGCTTTTGCATTGTATATCTGCTTAGTTAGTCTTGCATCATTCATTCTTTCTAGATGTCCGAACCATCGGAGCATTCCCTTTCTTACTTTTACACCGACACTCTCTTTCAATCCAACTTCCTTCCTCACAATCTTGTTTTCGACGCGGTCAGCGAGAATCCCTCCGCGGATTTTCCCTTATTTGTATTATTTGATAAAATTCGTGTTTCAATAGAAATTATTGAATAAAATTCGTAGTGTTTTAGTCCTTAGGTGTTCGTATATGAAAAATTTGTGTAAATATCGTATGTAACGAGGTCTATTATCGTTAAAACTTCCTTAAAACATCATGCATATAGTGCCACGACTTTATGCCTGGTGTTAGGTTACATTGGTTTTAGTTAGTTTATGTTATTTTGAGTCAGATTAAGTCTAATACTTATGGAAAAATAATGTACAGAAAAGGCAGTATGTCTTCTAAATCTTTGTCCAAAATGGGCAAATGATTAAATAAAAACTGATATATCTATTTATCTCTAAGACTTTCGCGAATCACGCTCATGACATTAAAACAACTTAAATCGCGTTTATTTATAAATGAACGCGATATAATCCTGAAAGTTGTTTTAATGTCACTGATATATCTGATATATCTTAGAAAAAGAGGCAGTTCCTCCAGTGTATGCGTAATATGAAAGCGAATGGTCACTATTCATAAAAGAAGAATTTTAACGGTGAACCTCTTGTTTGTGTATTTGAAGATTGTAAATTTATCAAAGAGAAGTCATAGAAAGCTATGACTTCTCTATGATAAATTTACAATCTTCCAAGTATCAAAAACCTTGCGATAAAGAATTTCATTGTAAAGAAGAGTGTTACCAAGGTTAGAAGGTCGCAGGGTTCTTCGTCAATATCCAGAATGGACAAGATTATGTCTAAAGCTGGTGACATTCTTGCAAACCCAAACGATGTTGTGGGTCGGTGGAGTAAGTACTTTGGGGAAATGTACGAGTATGTTCCGGATGTGGGTGCCGCGAGTGAGTCTACGACTGACGCCGCTGCGCCAGCTTCTGACGAGGACATTACTATGGAAGAGATTGAATGATCGATACGAAGTATGAAAAATGGTAAGGCCGCTGGAATTGATATGATGTCTGCTGAAATGATCAAACACGGTGGAACCTGTGTCCGGATGCTTTCCTGACCTTGAATAATCTTTGCTGGAGGTCGGGTAAGGGTATGCACGTAATCACGTATGCAGTGCGCCAGTTACAGGGCCATCAGTTTGATCAGCTTAGCAGCGAAAGTGTATGGGAAAATGATTGAAAGGAGAATGAGGGTGATATCTGATGGAGTGTTGTTGTGAGGCTCAGGGTGGTTTTAGAAGCGGAAGAGGGTGTGTGGATCAGATTTTTTCACTCCGCAACATCGTGGAGAAACAATTGGCTGTTAGCCGGAAGCTTTTCTGCGGTTTTGTGGATCTGAAAAAAGCGTTTGACAGGGTGTTATGAAAGGATCTGTGGGATATACTCCCGGGCTACGGAGTGGGCGGCGCACAGCTGCGCGCTGTGCAGTCCACTTATGAGGGCTGCACAGCGTGTGTGCGTGTTGACGGCGGCTTATCGCCCTAGTTTGACGTCAATATCGGCGTCAGACAGGGTTGCGTGCTGTCCGCTCGACTGTTCATCCTGTACCTGGACAGTTGTCTCAAGACAGTGATATCGACAAATGTAGGGATGCGAATGGGTGACCTAGTTGTGAGCTGCCTGCTTGACGCAGATGACGCCGTGCTTCTAGCCGAATCGCCGTCTGGCCTGCAAACACTAGTCACTAATATGAAAGATGACTGTTTGATGAAAGGCTTACAAATGCATGTGATGAAAACGAAAGTTATGGTGTTTGAAAGGGAGGAATTCAGAACGGATACAAGGATAACGGTTGACGATGTAGTGCTGGAACAGGTGAATGAAATTATATATCTTGGATACGCTTTTAGCAGGGATAGAAGGTACACCGCGGATGTAGAAAGAAGAGTGGCGTTAGGAAATAGTGTGAATGGAGCGTTGGGCAGATTCCTGGGCGCAAGAAATATTAGCAGAAAAGCCCAGCAATCCACAATGCAATACTGATCCCAAAGCTAACTTATGAAAGCGAGAGCTGGTTACAGCAGAGTGTGCATGAAAGTAGGATAAACGCGGTCGAAATGAGGGCATTGCGCAAAATCCGCGGAGTAACCAACAAAGCTATAAGGAAGGAAGTCGGTTTGAGAGAGAGTGTCGGTGTAAAGGTAAGGAAGGGCATTCTCCGATGGTTCGGACATGTAGAAAGGATGCATGATGCAAGATTGACTAAGCAGATATACAATGCAAAAGCGGATGGATGTAGGAGTCGAGGACAGCCAAGACACACATTCCATGACCAAATAGAACGTGTTCTGGAGGAAGGTGATATTAAGAGTTTCAAAAATTGACGCGCGTGCATTTAAAGAGTTATGAAAGTCAACGAAGCGAGTGAGGTATGTAAGAATCGTGCCTTGTGGCGCTCTGTTCTCTCTGTCTACCCCGCAAGGGATTTGGCGTGAAGTTATGTATGTATGTATTTATTACGTTCTTTCATTAGATAAATAGACGTAGTGAATAACGTGATCAAACTTGCCTATCTTATGTATGATGTAAAAATATTGTGGAGGCTGCTTCTAAACATGTTAAACAAGATTTTTATTCCAACTTTTATGTATACTTGTCTAATAAATATAAATTAAAAGTGTTTGGATGTTGTAAGATTATAAATTTTGAGTGTTGCTATTAGTAGACTTCTTTAGTTTATTCAATAAAAAGGCAGGAGTATCACCTGATGGTAAGCAGCTTACATCGCCCATGGACACTTGTAATACAGAGGTGTACAGTTAAGCTGTCGGCCTTTAAAATGGGATACGAAAATGTTTGAAAGTAGGATGTCGAAAGGAGAGGGGGAAGGGGTTGGGCCTCCGGATACTTCTCTCACCGAATGGAACTTGGCATGAGCCACTTCACGCCAATATTTTAGAGACCGTTAGAGCCGACCCATTCATGCAGCGTACTACATGGCTCTACCACTGTCAAAAAGATTATTTTCTTTAATGTATGTTTACCAATAACGCTAATATT
This sequence comes from Euproctis similis, assembly GCA_905147225.2. NCBI lineage: Eukaryota > Metazoa > Arthropoda > Insecta > Lepidoptera > Erebidae > Euproctis > Euproctis similis. The sequence continues at coordinate 6,890,485 of LR990114.1, forward strand.
TATGTTCTGATTTAGTAGTAAGTTTTTATTTGTTTCACTTCATTTCATATTGTTCTTTAGACACCGAATTCAAAACTAAATATTTATGGGTTTATATAAAATATAATAAATTTTAATTATTTTATATAATGTCTCGGTGGCCCAGTGGTCGAGCACACGGCTTCTGATCCAGAGGTCCGGGTTCGAATCCTGACACTTGGCTCACACCAATGACTGCGAAATTGTTTTTGGAAGTTAAGTGTGATAAATATCGATGACTGAAAACTTTGTGCCAGGTACGGCGAGACGAGGCTTAACAGCCGCTGCCTACACCTTCGGGTAACAAAGGTGTGAAGTTATGTTATGTTATGTATGTTAATTATTTTTGTTAAGTTATTTTATATCTTTTTTTGAAGTCAGGTTTTATTACATAGTTTTATTTTCTCTTAATAATATTAACAACGACATAGGAGAGACGGAGAATTGCCAAGTCGGTAAGAGTGACTAATTCTAGGTAAGAAAAAGAATGACTACTTTAGTTACTTTAGTAAATAGCTTGGTACCTAACGAAGCAGATAAATCGTACAAAATGGATGTGCGTAGCATTTCACAGCACAATTTCCACGACTATATTGACCAGGTCTTATCTGATGATATGGGCTTTATATGAGCATTAATAACCGGCGAACATAATAGGTAGAGAACAGAATTTCTGACTATACATACATAACTTGACAGGCCTCGTGGCGCATTGGTAAAAACTACCGGCTGCAGCAGTGAGGTCGAGGGTTCGATTCCCACCCGAGCACAAATATTTGTGACAAACATGAATATTTGTGTGGTGTCTGGGTGTTTTTCTATGTATTGTAAGTATGTATTTACAAAAGAAAAGTATATATGTATATTAATGGATACTAGATAACGGATATTAATCCGTTATCTAGTATCCATAACACAAGCATTTAGCTTAGCTTTTTTTGCGTTGCTTAGCTTGGAACTAGAGGGCGCTGTATGTATTGTGTCCAAGACATCATTATTATTATTATAACTTCACACCAAGTCCCGTGCGGGACTTGACTTGCCGAATCGTTACATCACAGATGGAATTAGTGGCGAATCTACACCGGGCACAAAGTTGGCAGTCATCGTTAATTATCACACATAAATATTGAAAGTCAACGAAGCGAGTTAGGTGTGTAAGAATCGTGCCTTATGGCGCTCCGTTCACTCTTCCTACCCCGCAAGGGATTTGGCGTGAAGTTATGTTTGTATGTATAAATTCCGAAAATAATTCTCAGGTCTCATTGGTGCAAGTCCGAATCAAACCCATGACTTCCGAATCAGAAGCGGGGAGCTTGATAACTAGACCACCGAAATTATGAATGATTAGATTTATAAATTTAATGAGCTATTCCCGCGAAATAGGGGGCAAATGAGGTCGGCGACCTTCATGTGTGGCTGCTTATGTTCTGTGACAACTGTCATTGATAAGAGACTTACAGCAGATTCTCAGTTCTGCGTTCTGTTATCTCGCTGCATATAAATACTCGTACCTAGAACAAATAAAACATATTTTATTAATTATAAGTGATAACGGATTAACTTTTAATACAAATTCTATTTTTTTTTCTAGATGACCAAGTGAATTTCGATTCGGACGCGATAAATACCAAAATATCAAAAAAAAGTAGCCAAAGTTACTCCCTATTTCACCAGCTAACTGCCAATAAAAAACTCGTCAAAATCAGTTCAGCAATTTCAAACAGAACAAACAGACAGAGAGACAAAAATCGTAAAAAAAAAAAAAAAAAAAATGTTACTTTGGTTATTACCGTAAAAGTTATTTCGATATTACAAACAGACACTTTTATTTTATTTGTACATAGATTACATTGATTTTTTAACTTTAATCCTTTTTCCGTCCAAAAATGTAAGGCAACGACTGTTACGACTAGACTAGACTTGCAGATTTATTCGTTGCAAATGGAATAGGTGCCGAAACCTATTGCCTACTGGGGTCTATGATGTCAGTAGTCGATATTTATCACACATGACTCTCACAAGTAAGAGTCCGTATAACTTGGCTATAATGATTGTGAAGATTTAAAATAATTACGATTAGTTTTTATTTGAGTGTTAAACTGATTAAGTCATGTAATCGTAGTCTCGGTGGTCCAGTGATCGAGCACACGGTTTCTGAATCCACAGGTCGCGGGCTCTAATCCTGGCACTGTCTCACACCAATAACTTTTCGAAATTGTTTTACGGAAGTTATGTGTGATAAATATCGATGACTGAAAACTTTGTTCCCGGTATAGCAATAGGTTCGCCACCTATTCCATTTGGGACGTAAACATAACGGCAAGACGAGGCTTAACAGCCGCTGCCTACACCTTCGGGTGGCAGGGGCGTTGAGTTATGTTATACTTATTAAGATTTTATATTATCAATTCTTCTCACGTTCTCATTAAAATGATGTCAATGGTCTACATTAAGACTATAAATATAGGTGCCGTCAGTACCCTTGTAATTCTGCTACTTAAGTTTTCCCTAATATGTAAAGTGTCCTCAATTAACTAACAAAAATATAAACGCTGTCGTGACAATTCTTATAAAACAAAAGTCCAAAGTGAAGCGTTAGAAAAAAACTGAACTTTGTCTATACTTAAGGCTTCGATTCCCGCCCGAGTACAAATTTTTATGACAAGCATGAACATTTGTATGGGGTCTGGGTGTTTTTTTATATATTATAAGTATGTATTAACAATATTAGTAATCTAGTATCAATAGGACAAGCAATTAGTTGCTTAGTTTGAAACTAGAGGGCGCTATGTGTATTATGTTCAAGATAACATTATTATATCATAATGTTTCTATACATTGTAGATCATTAGTTAGATTTTATTAGAGCATAACTGGAATAGATGTTCCTTTGAACGCATCTTCATTAGAAATATGTGACTTAATACGTCATAGAGCATTACTTGATTGAAACCGAATCGTGTAATAGCAATGCAGTTCGCAGCTTGAATGGGAAATACCATAATCTCTCAGAAAAACTATGTAACGTGGCTCATGTCCCATTACGTTTATTGAGACTAGTATCCGGAGCCCACTCCCTAAAAAGTTGTAGTGTAAGGCTCTCTACCTATATCCATAAGGATGGGCAACAGCATTGTGATCCTCAAGGTATTGTAAATGTCCATGAGCAGTGGTAGTTGCTTACCATGAGGTAACCCGCTTGCTCGGTTCCTCCTTTTCCATAATATATTATTTCGCGGTAATTTATTTCATGACCATAGCTACAAAGTCCTTAAGTCGTTCGCGGTACTTTGGTAGTACGACCACAGATTATATTAAAACGTCATAGATTATTATTATTACATTACAGAGGTTGTATGTAATTTGTAGGTTAGTGGGTACTATCGATCGAGTTGGTACCTAGCACATATTTTCCGTGCGTTGTTTGCTAATGTAAACCCAATTTTGTATGAATATTATTACACTTATTCGAGTTCCGTTAAATATTTATGAAGGCTCTATATTCATATATTTGTCCATGTAATAATTACATTTGTAGTGATTGGGCAAATGTGATTGTTATTCATTTTGAAGGTAGGACAGTAAATTTGTCGTAAGAGATATTGGCATATTAATGCCTTTATTTGATTGAGTTTCTTGTCCGGCTCTTCTCATGATAGCAACTACAATTTGAGTCGGGGCGCTCGCGGCGTCGATTGCGTCCGTGTTTTTTTTTGTTCCGCGGAGATACTTTCCTCAAGTACACATTTTAATGTGTTATTAAAATCAATTATTTTGAATTTCGTGTATATAGTAACTATTTTTAAATTTCCGATTGATGTGATTTTATTTGAGTAGGTACCTACTTATATTGTGACTATGTTTATCCATATACCAGTTACTTCAACAATATCGCCTTGCCTCAAACAATTTCATAGTCTATTTGGAATTCCTCCCAAGAATATATTCTCAAATTGACGCAACATAAATCTACATATACCATTTTAACATAGATATCGAATAAATTTGTCACGTAGACGACAAGAATACTTGAAAGTAGGCCCTACGTGACTAGTCAAGGGAATGGATGAGGATTGTCGAAAATATATATTTGACTGCGACACGAATTAATTAAAGCAAAAAAAAATCACAGCTTAATTATACGCATGACGTTTAGTTCTAATGTTATTGCAAGTTTGACTAAGCAGATATACAATGCAAATGCGGATGGATATAAGAATCGAGGACGGCCACGACACTGCTTCCATGACACAAGGAACGAGTGTAGGTGAAGGTGATGTTAGAAGCCTTAAAAATTAGCGCGCATGTATGAAAAGAGTTATGAAAGTCAAAGAACCGAGTGAGGCGTGTTAGAATCGTACATTATTCTTTAACATGAATGGGCCAGCCTGGGTACCTCTCAGAAGATCGACGTAAAGTGGCTCATGACGCGTTTCGTTATGTAAAAGAGGTACCCGGAGGCCCACCTCCCTTGCTCATCACATCCCATCCCTCCCTTAATGGTCGGCAACGCAACTGTAATACTGTATGTGTTGTCCATGATGATGTCCATGGACGGCGCTAGACACTTACAGTCAGGTGACATGCAAGCTCGTTTGCTCTCCTATCCCCAAAAAAAAATGGCCCTAGGCCTCGGATTTTGTGAGAGAATACAACATAACTTCAACGAACATATAACAAACATATAACATAACTTCACGCCTTTTTCTACCCGAATGTGTACGCAGCGGCTGTTAAGCCTCGTCTCACCATTATGTTTACGTCCCAAATGAAATAGGTGGCGCAGCTATTGCCACACCAGGCACAAAGTTTTTTAGTCATCAAAATTTATCACACATAACTTCCGAAAATAATTTCGAAAAGTCATTGGTGTTAGCCAATGTGAGGATTCAAACCGCGACCTCTGGATTCAGAAGCGGGGTCCTCGACTACTGGACCACCGAGAGTATAAAGAACGATAAAATATAGAGAAATATATAGATATTTTATTTATTTTTCGTTTTTACAAACCGTTATCATTTAGTTGGCATCCGCTGCAGTTTTTGTTACCAAATCAGTCAGTCTTTCGAGGGTCAGTGTACTACAATAGCCAACAATAAAATATTGTCAGACAAAATAAGGTTCTCAGCAATTCGGTCACCTCATAACTGCAGAGACCATTATGTATTTTAACGGCTTAAATATGCAAACGTGTCGGCAGCGCTGTAGGAGTTTTTGTCCTATAAAATTGGTGGAACTTATTGTCATAAGGCACAATATTTTACACCTTTAACTACCCTAATATGTAAACGGATTAAACAGGACTCCACAATTCATCATCAATTTCCAGTCTTATCCTACTTTAGGTGGGATCGGCCCGTCGGTGGATAGTTCAAAAGGATGACGTCTTTTCGAACTATCCATGTTGTCAGCTGCTTGACTGCCGAGAGATGGAGTAACTTACTACCTGGCTGGCTACTTTTATTACAAATAATTGTTTATTTATGGTTTTCGAGGTGAAACAAAGTTATCCAGGCCAGCTAGTTGTTAAATAAACACAAATAGTTTTATTTCAATATTCTATGCCTAGTTTAATTTACTACTCGTATTTTATCTATACGGGTAGTAAATTAAACTGGAATTAAACTCGACAATACAGGAACGTCATATAAAAATATCCATTATGAAATAACATAAAAGGCAGTTGTTACCAGTTATTAAATGGCTTTTCAACCTATTGTATGCTATACAACCTACTTTATCGGGCGATAAAACCAACTTAATTAACTTCAACATCTAATCAAGATAATCATATCTATGTTATTAAGTATAATTATCAATATTGTCTCGGTGGTCTAGTGGTCGAGCACCCCGCTTCTGAATCAAGAAGTCGCGGGTTTGAATCCTGACTCACACCAATGTCTGTTCGAAAGTTATGAGTGATAAATATCACTGAGTGAATACTTTGTGCCCGGTATGGCAATAAGTTTGCCACTGATTCCATTTGGAACGTGTGACGGTGAGTAGAGGCTTAGCAGCCCCTGCCTGCACCTTCGGGTATCTACCTGCCAAAAAAGTCCCACCAACATCGGTACAGCCATTTTAGAGATTACCCGGAACAAACAGACAGAGAGATATATATTCGTATGTATGTAGTAAAAACCAGTTATTTCAATATTACAAATAGGTACTTAAATTTGTTTCTTTTGTTTTAGTATAGATTATTGAAATAAAATATTTTATTCATATTCATTTAACAATGTCATTTTTAATAATGGCCTCGTAGCTCCCGCACAGGGACCGGGCATCGATGCCAACACAAATATTTGTGAAAATAAACATGAATATTTGTATAGGTTTGTACTGTCGGCCAACACAGCATAGATGCGTTACAAAAATATTAATATTTATCTGTATAAGTATATCGAGAAAATAACATGGAGATTTTACCCCAATATATAGGCTTTTTCGGATACCTCTCACACCGAAAGAAACACGTCATGAGCCACTTGACGTAGATTTTCTCAGAGATCGTGGTATATCGGTATCGCGACAGTGGTAGAGCCAAGCAGTTCGCTGCATGAATGGGTCGGCTCGACCGCTGAAATACCACGACCTCTCAGAAGACCGACGTAAAGTGGCTCATGCCGCGTTTAGTTCGGTGAGAGAGGTACCCGGAGGCCCACCCTCCTTCCCCATCCTTTCCTATTCCCCCTATCCCTTAAAAGTCGACAACGCAACAGTAACACTATATGTGTTGCTGGTGTCTATGGGCGGCGTTGGTTGCTTACCATCAGGTGACACGCCTGCTCGTTTGCCCTCCTACGCCATAAAAAAAAATATCAGCGGTCGAGCCGGCACATTCATGCAGCAAACTACATGGTACTGTAAAACTGTTATATCATTACATAATATAAAACAAAGTCGCTTTCAGCTGTCTGTCCTCTTACATGCTTATATCTTTGGAACTAGGCAACGGATATTGATGTCGTTTTTTTAATAGATAGAGGGTGTCAACGAGCTGGTTTGTATCTGTATTTCATGTATAATATATTAAAGAAAAAGTGATAATTTTCGAAATTTAGGACTATAAGAACAAACGCTGGCTGAACCATAAGTGATGGATCGAAATAATGTACTACATTATTATACATCTGAACAAGGTCCACAAAAAAGTCTAACATTGTGTATGTCTATCTCTTAGGGAATACCCACAATGACCATATCTTCATCATACTTTTTACGCGAAACAAACTTCGCGGGGTCAACTAGCATACCTTTTAAGACTGATTTAAAGCTTCATCTGTTCTATTTTCTTATTTTTCTACAAATAAAAACTTTCTTTTTATGATCGTATAAATAATACCGCTTATTTCGCAATATCTAATACGTCTTTTGTGTTTATAAGCGGTTATTTTTGTTTCCAAAGCGAAACTAGATATGGGCTTTTATAGTTCAGTTCAGCACACAGTAGTTGTTGTTTTAGCAAACAATGTGACGAGAATCGCCACTCTATTTGAAGCTTAATTCCTCTTCATGAACGTCACGAACTATTATTTATTAAGTGCCGCAATAAATGCATCAAATATGGCGTGGATATTTATTTGATAGTATTATTTTAATATAGGTCTTAAGTTTTAAGCAGATATGAATAGAGTCAAATTTTGAAAAATCATTTTAAATAGTAGATAATTAATAAGATAATAAATAGAATAATATACGGGCTTAATTGTTCTGGAGGCTGTCGAAAATAAAGGTTTTAACTTGCCTTACCATATTAGTTTCACAGTAGATTCATCAAATTAATTGACCAATTTTAATATTTACCACTTATACATTTTAGCAGTGCTAGAGCGAAGCAGTTCGCTGTATGAATGGGCCGGCTCGACCGGTGAAATACCACGACCTCTCAAAAGATCGACGTAAAGTGGCTCATGCCGCGTTTCGTTCGGTGAGAGACCCGGCGGCCCACCCCTATTTCCCATCCTTTCCAATCCTACTCACTTAAAAGTCGGCAACGCAACGATAACACTATATTATGTGTTGCTGGTGTCCAGGGGCGGAGTAGGTTGCTTACTATCAGGTGACACGCTTGCTCGTTTGTCCTCCTACCCGATAAAAAATACACATATTTATCATTTATGAAAACTACTCACAACACGGTCAACAAGGCCGTATGCGTTTTGACAAATATTTGCAATTGAACGCGTTATAACGTGCCTCGGATTAGGCTTTCGTTTTCGTGGGCAGAATTATATTAAAACGAGATCCGGGAATGTTTCTCAATAGCCGTGCGTCGATGTTTTTATTTCTACCCACGTTTTGAATGTAAAACATTTTTGGCATATTGCACTCCAATTCTCCTGCTCAAGATTACTTGGCAGCTTGATTTTTTATAATTTCACTTTTTTAGACGAAGGTGTAGACAGCGAATATTAGTCCTCGACTTGCTGACTTTTAGTTTTCCCAATAGAAGAGGATATATATAGAATAGGTGGCACAACCTATTGCCAGACACCGGGCGCAATTTTGTTTTTTATGAGTTAAGGGGACAGATTTTTTTTTTATGGGATAGGAGGGCAAACGAGCAGGCGTGTCACCTGTGTGTGTCATCAATCTTGTAACTCATCATCATCATCATTAGCCTTTTTGAGGTCCACTGCTGCACATAGGCCTCCTCCATAGAGCGCCACAACTGCCGGTCCGCTCAATCATGGGGGGGTTTTTGCCATAATCGCCACGCTTGGCAGGCGGGTTGGCGATCGCAGTAGGCTGTATTTCCTTGAGAGAGAATGCTGCTGCCCATTCTTCTAGCTTTTCCCCTAGTCGCCTTTTACCCCACGGGAAGAGATGGGGTGGCGGTATTCTAAGCCGGCGCCACACATTGTAATTACTTGCAGGATATTTGTAATAATATACTAATGCAGCGTTTTTTACTGAAATATTACTAAGGCATATAACAGTTATTACGTGTAAGTAAAATGTCTGCCAAGCATTCAGCTGAGAAAATATCTTAATCTTAATTTACTAGACTATGTTATGCACTTGTTAGTATCCTTTCAAACAATTTCCGTGAGAAATCTTAAGCCACACACAGTAAAAGTGAAACTTTTTAAATTTTTTACTAACATATCACAAAAAATATATATACATGAAGTCCTGTGGTACGAGCACACGGCTTCTGATCCAGAGGTCCGGGTTCGAATCCTGATACTGGCTCACACCAATGACTTTTCGAAATTGTTTTCGGAAGTTAAGTATGATAAATATCGATGACTGAAAACTTTGTGCCCGGTACAGCAATAGGTTCGCCACCTATTCCATTTGGAACGTAAACATAACGGCGAGACGAGGCTTAACAGCCGCTGCCTACACCTTCGGATAACAAAAGGCGTGAAGTTATGTTGTAATTTAACTAACATAATTTACATAAGATAATATTGTACTAAATAAATAAATGTGTAGTAGTAGAATCAACATTCTGAACCAGTGACAAATTGAAAAAATATCTTTAAAAATGTCCCGAAATGGTAGTATATAAGTATATCTCGATGATCTAAGTATATTTCTATTGTAGAAAGCCGAAGCTAATAAGTAGTCTATTAAATATCATTCCTGTATAGAACATGATTCTGGTTAAGTTACTCAACGATATAATCTTATCTTTTAAACGAAATACTTAGATAACGCTATGCGCTCAACCTCATTTAAGGCAATTATTATGCGAGTAATATTAATCTAATGACGTCGTTTAAGGTCTCTATACAAGCTAAAATACAGGAGAATATAGGACGATACGAAATGTGTCCATTCATATCTCTGTCTGTCCCCTTATATATTTAAAACTACGAAACGAATTTGGATGCGGTTTTTTTAATAGGTAAAGGGTGTCAGCGGGGTGGTTTTGATCTATAATTCATGTATGATGTAGTAAATAACAAGTGATAAATCCAAATTTTACTTCTTTATTACTTTTGATGGGGAACAAAGTTCGCCGGGTCAGCTAGTATTGTATAAAATTATTTAATAAACGTATTTTAATACATAAGTAGGTAAATTTATGTCAAGATATAATTTGTTTTACAAAATAATTAAATAAGTAATCGTAAAAGGGTCTTCCCCTCGCGAGTGTTCAGTTAAATAGATGCCTTACTTACATACATACATAACTTCACGCCAAATCCCTTGCGGGGTAGGCAGAGAGAACGGAGCGCCATAGGGCACGATTCCTACACACCTCACTCGCTTCGTTGATTTTCATAACACTTTTCATGCACGCGCGTCGATTTTTGAGGCTCCTAACATCACCTTCCTCCAGAACACGTTCTATTTGGTCATGGAATCTGTGTCTTGGCCGTCCTCGACTCCTACATCCATCCGCTTTTGCATTGTATATCTGCTTAGTCAATCTTGCATCATCCATCCTTTCTACATGTCCGAACCATCGGAGCATGCCCTTTCTTACTTTTACACCGACAATCTCTCTCTTTCAATCCGACTTCCTTCCTTATAACCTTGTTTTAGACGCGGTCAGCGAGGGTCACTCCGCAGACTTTGCGCAATGCCCTCATTTCGACCGCGTTTATCCTACTTTTCTACACGCTCTACCATACCCAGCTCTCGCTTCCATAAGTTTGCGTTGGGATCAGTATTGCAGTTGGCATTGTGAATTATTAGCTGGGCTTTTTCTGCTAATATCTTATGCGCCCAGGAATCTGCCCAACGCCCCATTTACTTTATTTCCTAACGCTACTCTTCTTTCTACATCCGCGGTGTACCTTACTTACACATTAGCGTTATTCTATTCTGAGATCTTTTATCAGACTTTTTTATGGAATAGGGGGCAAACGAGCAAGCGGATCACCTGATCGTAGGCAACAAGCAACGCCAATGGACACCTGCAACGCAGGTGTTGTTACAGTTGCGTTGCCTGCCTTTAATGCGTCGTATACACTCAGCCTAACTAGGCAGCGCGAGAGTGTCGCTGCAACAACCTCAATGGCAGCCATTGTTGCAAGTCGAACGGTAAAGCAGTACGAGGGCTGGGTGTGAACACTCACTCGCGTCGATTCTGCCGCAAAAGTATTTAGGGCAATATTTCCGACAACGGTGGGAACAGTGGCAGGGGCTGAATATAAATCATGCATAGAAAAATAGCAAGGATACGCGTATTTATATTAATAAAAAAAAAATATAAAAATGCAAACAATAGCTAAAGAGAATTGTTGTTTTTTTAACATAAAGTGTTTATAGTACAAGGAATTTACGTTAAATATAAGATAACTATTTGGAGAATACTGCTTGCAAGATAATAAAATATTAGCGAGTTGTATCTACTTGAAATATTGGCCGAGACTTCAGGAGCAATTTGTTTGAAAGATTACTCAAGTTGGTCAGGGCAGAGTAGGTTTTAGTTATTAGTTTCTGGATATTTTATGAGTAAATTTTACATGAGTTTCTCGCCCGGTTCTTGTATTCTTGTTCCACAGGGGCATATTTTCATTTAATTTAACTTTATATTTTAACTTTAAATATCAATTTAATATTTCTATTGAATTGATATAATTGACTATTCAAGTGTCCATGTCAAAGCTACTTTTATTTGATTTGATTTACGTTGGGTAGAAAGGGGATAATTTCTAAAGAAAATGATATGGCCATACTTAAAGTATCGTGTCTGGTAGTGCTTAAAGGGCTGTTGCAGATATTCTGATGTGGACATGTTCTCTTCCTGCCCATGAATGAAATCTCTTTCATTCATGGGCATTGGGAGAGTGATACATGCATTTCGTAGATGATGCCACCTGCTCCACTGGACTCTATTCAATGTTTTTTTTCAAAAAAAATAAAGCAATGTTTATTCTTTAGGGCAAGAATAGTCTTCATATTAGTTATGATAATTAATCTTTTTTCCTTTATCACTACATAGTATAAAACAAAGTCGCTTTCTATGTCCGTATATCCATATGTATGCTTCAATCTTTAAAACTACGCAACGGATTTCGATGCGTTTTTTTTTCAATAGGTAGAGAGTGTCAACGGGGTGGTTTATATGTATTATTCATATATGCTCGGATGTCTCAGTGGTCCGCCGAGGCTTAACAGCAACTGCCTAGACGTTCGAGAAGAAAACGGCGTTATGTTATGTTACATATGCGGAACAAAGTTCGCCGGGTCAACTAATAAAGTAATAAGCAAGAAAATTTCATTGAGTTTATTAACCTGCGTGTCAATGAACTGCAATTTTTCATATTGCATGCCTCCATAATATATTTTATTGATCGAATCACCCCTCACTACTCTTCCGAGTGAGGGCGGCTCTCACTGTATCTCCCTCTTGTAAGCCTGTCTCATTCTCTCTCTTACATTGCACTTGCAAACTTACAAGTTATTATTAGTACTTCATTGGTTACTCAAATTATAAATTCGTAAAGAGTTTGTTTGTTTATACGCGTAAATCTCAGGAACTATTAATACTAATTATAATAACCTTTTTGCATTGGATAGTCCATTTAATCAAAGTTTTGGACTATATCTTTGGATCTATATCAGCGAGCGGAACACTAATCTTTTAGAGGTAAAACTATTTATACTATTTTTGTCTGTACAAAAAAAAAATATGGAATGTATTGTAGAAGTGTTTGAGGGAATTTTTTCTCGATTTTTAGAGATTTATTATTAGTAAGATAATTGCTATAAGAAAAACTGCACAGACGTAGCTGAATATATTAACAAGTTACCTATAGGTACAGCAATATTGATGTTTCAGATTAGTTATCCAACTTAGACGAACTTCACTCTGTACTTCATTCAAAGCAATATCATTACATAGTATAAAACAAAGTCACTCCGCTGTCTGTCCCCAAATGTTTATATCTTTAAAACTACGCAACGGATTTTGATGCGGTTTTTTTTAATAGTTAGAGGGTGTCAACGGGGTGGTTTTGAAATATAATTCATACATGATGTTGTAAAGAAAAAATGATAATTTTCGAGATTTTGCACTTTAATTGCAAACGCTGGCTGAACCCCAAATGATAGATAAAAACAATGTTCTACATTATTATACACCTTCAGAAACTCTACAAAAAAGTCCATGAGGGCATATGTCTATCTCTTAGGGATAACCCACAGTGACCATTTAATGGCATAATTACGCAGCGATTTTAAACATTACAGCATTAATTTTCATCCAATTAAGTGTCATAAGTAGATTGTGTATGTAATATAGATGATCCTGGTCCTTTACAGCATGCAATTTAAACGAATATTTTCGAAGATTACGCAGTATTAACATAGCGGGACTGCAGTTAAAGCCGATAAATAGCACAAATTGAACCATCATGATATCCAAAATTTACTCATTTATTACTTTTAGTGCAGAACAAAGATCGCCGGGTCAGCTAGTACATTATAAGCTTTAAATTTCCGTAAAGATCTCGGTGGTCCAATGGTCGTGCACCCCGCTCCTGAATCAAGAAGTCGCGGTTTCAACTCCTCGTTCACACCAGTGACTTTTCGAAATTGTTTTCGGAAAGTTATATGTGATAAATATCTACGACTGAAAGCTGTCCGGTATGACAATACGTTCGCCACCTATTCCATTTAGGACGTATACATAGCGGTAATACGAGGCTTAACAGCCGCTGCCTACACATTCGGGTAAAGAAGGGCGTGAACTTATGCCATGTCATATTAAAATTTCAGTTCAGTTCTTTCTTTATCAGCGACTACGACCTTACTAGTCACTTTTGGCCATTATTATACGGCTAACTTCGCGTTACTTTTCAAGGTTGTCATGATTGATTCCAAAGCTAACAAATTTATATGAGAGAGTTAACATCTGTCAAATGATTAAAGTCAAAGAAATTTCGTTGAAGCCAATTCTCACTTTCCTTCCGGCATTTTCAAACTTTGGCATTGATATCAAGAGATATTGAGAAGAGTTATATTAGGTAATAACTTTTAATAACATTATGGCATTTTACTGGAAGGTATAAGCAGTGGCAGTTACATCTCCACTCACTGAAATTTAAACCGTAAATGTATAGCAATGAAACCCATTACTGTATATAACACATAACTTCTGGATTTCAAACCCAAGACTTAGATTCAGATGCAGAGTGGTCAACCTCAAGGCCAGCAAGATGATAAGAAGATGATGATAATGATATTGAAACATGAATTAGTCAATATTCTTTTAGTCAGTTCTCATAATAGAGTCGGATTAAATAGATTAACCTTACAATTTCAGTTCATTAAACGAACAATATCAACTCATTTACTACTGCAAAGAGAAATGATATTTTACCCGACAGTGCAAAGAGTAATGTAGATTCATTGATTATTGTTAGTTTTTTAGTTAAGATACTTACAGAGTATCACAGCTTCAATATAAAAATACGACTATATCTTTGCAAAAAAAAATACTGTCAATGTAAATGTATGACAATAACATCAAATAACTAATTAAATGAGACGAAACAACGCTGTCTATACTATGGTTATTAAATGTGTGAAGGTTGTAATCTTTTAGCTGCATTATGGTCACGCCATTGAATTTTATATGTATTATTAATAAGTACAATGCCGCAATGGAACTCGGAACCGTCTTCAGGAAATGGTCGTCGAAGTCTTTAAGCTATGTAGGTTGTGGCTTCCGTATAACCGTCCGTAGCAAGCAAGTAAATAATATATAATTTATAAACACACCTGGTTTACTTTATGTACATTCTTATTCAAGAATACTGAAATTATAATCCCTTCTGACAAGAAAAACTATCAGGGTTCTTTTCTATTACATACGAGATAGCATTTTCAATGGATCCATTTTAAATTACGTTTTAATATCTACACGAATATTATAAAGAGGAAAGATTTGTATTTTTGTATGTAACGAATAAACTCAAAAGTACTGGACCGATTTTAATAATTCTTTGTTCTTTAGAAAACTACATTATCACTGAGTAACATAGCCTATGTGTAATCATCGTCGTCATACTCGTCATCGACATTTTGTTTGTACGCGAGTAACTTCATACAATATAGCGGTACGAAGTTCGCGCGGTCTGCTAGTCATTACATAGTATAAAACAAAGTCACTTTCCGCTGTCTGTCCCCTTATATACGCATATCTTTAAAACAACGCAACGGATTTTGATGCGGTTTGTTTTAATAGTTAGAGGGTGTCAACGGGGCGGTTTTGATCTATAATTCATGTATAGTGTAGAAATAAAAAGAGATTATTTTTAAGATTTAGAACTTTAATCGCAAACGCTGCCTGAACCCTAAGTAATAGATCAAAACAATGTTCTGCATTATTAAAGACCTTCAGAAGGTCTACAAAAAAGTCAGCGAGGGCATATGTCTATCTCTTAGGGATAACCCACAATGATCATTTTTATTCCTTTACTTTTTACGAGAAATAATGGCTTATTTACGAAGCGATTTCAAACATCACAGCCACAGAAATAGATCTAGATAGAACGGCGAATAGGCGTGGCAAGCGTGCCAAAACCCTGCACTATATTGCATGCTTTTCGAAACTCGCTCTCAGTACGCAACGAGCGTTCCTGCCCTGCGTTCAGGACGTAAAAAAATAGATAAAACGTCACATATATGCCTTATTATGCTGTGAAAAATTGTAAAAACAAAAGTAGTGAATCAAATATGAAAAAAGGAAATATTTCGTATGATCAGTAAGTACAGAAAATCAGTAGAAAGTATTTTTTTGAGATTATAAATTATTGTTTTGCTTTTACTATGTTCAATAATTACGATCACAAGGTGTATATTTTTTCGTTATGATAAATATCCATTGCTGTCCGCATTCAACGCTCGTATACAAAAACATTGCGCGTATAAATTATACGCGTAATGTACGTCGAATCGAACGAAATACACAATACACCTGCCAGTTGATCGCTGTGTCTGTTAATCGCTGTGATTCGAATGTTAGAGATGGGCACTCCATGTATCGTTGAGTCTTAGGACTTATCGATAAATTAATTCAATAATAATTTGAGTATCAGCTCATATCTTGCTTTGTCCCTACTTTATTCTAACACCACAAATTTCAACCAAAGTGTTTCGTAATTACATTGGCAGCAGTTTATTTGACAGTATAAGTTTTCACCAATTTGACCAATCGCCGATGGAAAATCATCTCGTTCTTCTCAAATGGGCAGTAACCGAGGTATATGTAGACGTTCGGCTTCGTTATTTAACAAGGACTGTGAGGCCAACCCTTACAAAAAGGCAAATATTTAATAAATATGTATAGTTTCAAGGACAGTAAAATATTTATAATTAAATTTTATATACTGTTGGAAAAATATGTTTTAGGTTTTAATATGTCGGATTAAAGTATTTAACATGTTTTACTTTCTATGATTATCGTTACAGAAAATCAAAAAATAATAAAATTAACACACGTTGCCGATATTAACATCGATAATCTAATGTGAGTGTCTCCTAACTAGTCGCTCCGCTCACAATGAAAATGACGTCACGCTGAGGGCGTGGTTTTTCAAAAAAGTGACACGCTCGAAATGTATGGAAATATGACATCACGGCCGTTCTATCTTGATCTATTTCTGTGATCACAGCATTCATTTTCATCCAATTAAGTGTCTTAAATAGATTGTGCATATAATATAGATGATCCTGGCCCTTTACAGCGTATAACTTAAAAGTATGTTTACGAAGATATTACAGTATTAACATAGCGGGACATAGCAGTTGCGTTCGCTAAAACGCGTGCCGATAAATAGGATTTTGGTGTGGAACAAAGTTCGCCTGGGCAGCTAGTAAGATATAAATTAAATTAACTATAAGATTTCTCGAGTACCTATCACGTCTTTAAATCTCAAAGCAAAAGCAAAGTAGGTGTTATCAATATTTGGTCAATGTATCCTCATATTTATGCACATTACCAAAACAATTTTCGTAAAGATTTTTGGTAACCTATAGTACCCGGGACATTTACTCAAATCCGCCTACATGAAGTCATTACTTAGTAGTGTACGACCGAAGGTCTATTTTTGCCCGAAGCCGAAGCCGATTAATCGGCTATGACCACAACCTTCGGCCAAAGCCAAAAGTTTATATACTATTAGTTTAATAATTTTCTTCAACATTGTCCACAGCTAAAGAAGAATATCGGTGTAAAGTGGCCACTTTTCTCTCAGTGGTAGAGGTATCCGTGCAGTCCGGTCCCCCAGTCAGTCACTCTTTCGTAACAGTTTGTTTAATCCTGACTGTTCTCGGACTTTCGGAAGATGGATTTTTGGCTGAAGGTGGCCGAAGCCGAAGCCGAAGCTTCGGTCGGACACTATTACGTAGTACATTCAATATCAACAAAACATATTCAATGCCGTATTGCATAACAAGAATATGAGTTTGGATTTTTTTTTACAGTTACTCAATGTAACATTCTAAACAAATTACTATAATTGTCAGTTTGAGAACTTATATCTCTAGTAGTTATGCTAGTTTTATATAGACTTGTACATACATACAGAGCTTCACGCCAAATCCCTTGCGGGGTAGGCAGAGAAAGCAGACCGCCATAAGGCACGATTCTTACACGCCTCAACAGAATTCATGCACGCGCGTCGATTTTTAAGGCTCCTAACATCACTTACCTCGAAAACTCATGGAAGGTGTGTTGTGGCCTTTCTCGACTCTTACATCCATCCGCTTTTGATGGAGGGTATCAACGGGGTGGTTTGTGTGTATAATTGACGTGTAAAGTAGCAAAGAAAAGGTGATAAATCCGAAATTTACTTATTTATTACTTTGACGCGGAACAAAGTTCGTCGGGTCAACTACTGTCCATAAAAATATAGATGGCCTAATGGTACAGCTCCCGGATATTTATAGTTCAGAGGTAAAAAGGTTCATTACTCGTGAAAATGATCTCTGTAAAGAGTTCGAAACGTCGGCAAATAAAAATAAAATAAGTTCTAAATAAACGCGATATAATCCATAAAAAGTTGTTTCAATGTTATGAATGAAACTCGCGAAATTCTAAGAAATAAATTCACACCAATATCTTTTTGTTAGGAGTGTTTTATAAATATCTAAGTCTAACAATAGGTTTTGCCTCTGTATTTTCTGTCTGCATTATTGTATGACATTTTCGTACTGGTGTACTGGTAATTAGATGGATTTTTTCTCATATATTTTTTATCTTTTACATGACAGCGCTTGACCTAACTTCACCAAAACACAAAGTCCGCTTAAGAACCTATTCACTATTTCTTTGAAGACACCTTTGCAGTATTCGTTGGGAAACACTGAGGCAGGTAATTTTTTCCAATCTTTAGTCATACCTACTTTAGCTTTTAGCCTTATGTATAGATCTAAACTTAACATAGCATAACTTCACGCTGTCTACCCGAAGGTAGCGGTAGCTGTTAAGCCTCGACTGCTAAAAGGATCCTAAATGGAATAGGGAACAAAGGTTTCAATAATTGATATTTATAACACATAAAATTCGAAAAGTCATTGGTGTGAGCCCGGTTTCGATCCGCGACTTCTTGATCCAGATGCATTGTGCTGCACTGGTCTAAGTTTTTTTTATTAAAATTGATGTGTACAAGAAAATTTTATCTGTATCGTTATTAGTAACGAGCAAAACTGCAGGCAGAGACTGCACAATCGATAACGACTTATTATTTACTAGTCGGTCCAGCGAACTTTTTTCGCCTCAGAAAAAAAAAACGTCATTGTGGGTGATTCCTAAGAAAAAGACATATGCTATCGCGGACTTTTTTGTAGATCTTTTGAAGGTATTTAATAACGTAACACATTGATTTGATCTATCACTTAGTCCTCCTATCCTTAAAAAAGGGTTTTGATTTATTAGTTTGCATTGCGCATCACGTTTGCAATTAAATTGCTGTATCTCGAAAATTATTTGACACCATTTGACACCCTCTCGCACGAATACTGACCCGCCACTCAAATCTGACAATCAATAAAGTGCTACTTACTGCTAAAATTTCACGTATTCTGTCTAATGTGACAGCTACTTAAACGCTTAAGTAGACCTTATATATTTGAGTGGCGGTTCAGTATTCGGGCATCTATCTATTGAAACCAAACCAAACCAAATTAAAAGTATTAAAACCAACATCAAAAACGGTAGCGTAGTTTCAAAGATCTACGCTTATAACAGACTCAGAAAGCGACTTTGTTTTATACTATGTAATAAATGATTAAATTAGTATGCGGAGAGGGTCTCTGCTTCAGATCAATCCATTAGTTAACTCCCACGGGGATGAGTGTGGAGGCACTATTCTCAGCTGTAACTAACGGTTATATTTGTACCAATATTCATCATAAATGCAACAAACATTGGTTTAAAGGTATTAAATAAATTGTTATTTTTACTATAATACTTTCCAAGAAATAATATTTCTTCTTCTTCTTTCATAGATAATAGTTTAGGAATAAAATCAGTCATCATCCTGACAGAAGTAAATTTGTTCGAAGTCGTTGCTAAGCAACATTGCTAGTACATACATAATATGAATTAACGTTCAAGTTTCAAGAGAAGAAGAAGCGTGTGAGGCGTGTAAGAATCGTGTTGTATGGCGCTCTGTTCTCTCTGCCTAGCCTGCAAGGGATTTGGCTTAAAGTTATGTATGTATGTTTCAATAGATTTTGTCTCAATGGATTTTGAAGTCTCGGTATCAAAACCTGTCAACATTGTGCCCAATGTATGGCAATAGGTTTCGCTGCCTATTTGCAGACCATGCGCTGAAGTAAAAAAACAAGTTTCAAGATAAAAAGATAAAACTCTTTAGTATTCCTTTAAGAAATTCCATTATTCTTTTTAAGTACCAACAATTCTGATCAACTTGAATTTCCACTATTTTTACATTCGTTTACTCCACGATATTTACTTCAGTAGCTTGTAATACCACTTTTAGCTCTGGACTGGTTGGTGACCGTGACATTTAAATTGGTGTATTATTAATTTGGCATAATTTATATAGCGCCACCTAGTGTACACGGAGCTAAACAAATTTATAAAGGGACTACATATTCCTGTAATATTGCATTTTTAAAAACGTCACAAAACGTCATTTTAATTCGTCAGTATTTTAATTGAAATCATTATTTCAAAAGCCACGCGTGGTTTTTTTTTTACTAATATGTATGTAGTTATTTGCATTATATTCCTTTCTAAGCACTATAACTTTAGATAATTTCTCTTTAGCGGCGAATGTTCGATCGTTAACTGTTGCCAAATATATGAATTGAGATCAGCAAATATAAATTACGTTACATAATAACATAACTAAAACATGCGGTTACATATTTTTTAAGAAAGTACACGAGTTATTTATGAACACGAAGAATCTCCGGCAAATATATAATCGTGTAGGTTTAAAAGCAACATTACTTGAGATGATTCTCCTCTTTTGTGGTTTTTTTTTACCACAGTTGTTAAATTATTAGTATTATCAGTTTCAGTTCCTTAATACACAGCATCATCACAAAAAAACTTAAAAGAAATTAAAATCTAATAAGATTGGCACTGGCAAATGTGCAAGCCTGTGACTCCAATTAATATTTAAATTATTATTTATTATTATTTATTTATTTTATTTATTTAGTGCGACAAGCTTTTATTATTATATAAATTTTACATACTGAGGCTCTAAGTTGATACTTGAAATTTTTAAGGAAATATTATTTTCTTATTTTTAGAGCGCTTAAATAAAAGCTTCTTTAAAAAGGGTTTTTGCTTTTAATTTTTTTTTTTTAGTTATAACTGGCTAGGTTAGTGTCATTTCATTCAACGCATCATTATTGCAAGTTAGTTGACCGCTTAATTTCAAACAGTCCTCTTCAATAAGGAGATCATCTAATTCAATTTCAGCTTGGCGCTTTCTTTTCCATTTAATCGCAATGATGATTTTGAATTCATAGCCATATTGTAGAAATGCAATAAAAATATGTATGCCGTCATCTTGGATGGTCCACCGTATTGTATTTAGAATGACGTCACATTATTTTTCGAGTTATTCTTAACAAGCCCTTTCATTTGATACCCATATTGTAGAAATGAAAATATGGTGGAATATCCGCCATATTGGATTTAGAATGACGTCATATTATTTTTTAAGTTACAATTAACAAGCTCTTTCATTTGATACCCATTTCTACTATTGGATTTAGAATGACGTCACATTATTTTTTCAGTTACTCTCAATGAGCCCTTTCATTTGATACCCATATTGTACAGAAGCTTAAAATATGTTTTCCTCCATCTTGGATATTCCATCATATTGGATTTAGAATGACGTCATATTATTTTTTAATTAGTTAATTAATAAGTCCTTTCATTTGATACCCATATTGCAGAAATTCATTCAAAATATCCATTCCTCCATCTTGGGTGGTCTGCCATATTAGATATGGAAGGATCTCACACATCCTATCGTGCATTGTCATCCAAAGTAAACGTGTATACAAAATTTCAGCTCAATCGGTTGAAGATATCTACTTCAAAATTGAGTTGCAAGATTCCACCGAACATACATACTTACATACATACATACATACATACAGTGCAAGTTAAATAAAAGCTTTTAAAAAAATTAAGACACACGTTGCGTTTGTGCGTTTTAAAATTAGAAACTATACCTACTAGTACTAAGTACAGAATCGTAGATACTTACAGAAAGCATTCATCGATTTCTAGAAATTTCGAAAAGTGAACGTACCTACGTTTCAACACGCAGACGTCGATAAAAAAATGAAAAAAAAAAAAACTTGACTAACCGACCTATTAAACAGAATCAATGTCTGCTCATCTAATAGGTATTATAATCGTAGTAAGTAATATTATATTACAACTTCATACCAAGTCCATTACGAGGTATGCAGAGAACATTTCACTGGCTGCCTTGATTTCTGCGTCTTTCTGAATTCAATTTTGTACAGTAATTTATCAACGCTCACTTAAAGACAAGGTTGTGTTTTGCATAATAAAATGATTATCTCATGCAAAAAGTATTTATATCGAATGAATAAGTTTGAATTGAGCTGTATTTTAAAGTGAGATTCTGTTTTCAAATATTTAAATTTACTACTCGTCAGTAGAATTGCAAACATTTTTCAAAATGGCCAGTATCAAAGCATTTGTTTGGTGACAGCAAAGTCAAAATCTTCAAGGAATAGAGTCTCTCTAGTTTTTTTTTTACTATACAGACTTAAGAGTAGTCGCTATTTGTCTTTGGTACGCGAATTGAATTGATTCGATTTTCGGAGTTTTGGCGGGACTGTGGAAGAGTCATGTCCGTTTTTGCATTATTTTCTCAGATTTGTGTTTCAATGGATATTATTGGATAAAATTCGTGGCATTTTGTTTAATAAGTGTCCGTATATGAGTGCAAATGTGGGGAATGGTGTAAATATCGTGTTTAGTGTGCTCTCCTACAGTGTCGTCAGGACTCCCTCGCAACATCATGCATAAAGTGCCACGACTTTATGTATGATTAGGTTAGGTTAGGTTAAGTTAGTTTACAGGTTGACTCAGATACTCACCGGGCACGGGTGCTTCGGTGAGTATCCTTTAGCTTTAGCTGGTCCAATAATAGACAAATTAAAAAAAAAAAGATTCCATTTTCGAATTTGAACATCGCGTATCAAAAGTCTGTACTCGTAGCACACATTAGCGGCGCAGTTAACTAATGGTATGCAATATGATAGAAATTACTTATGTAGTAAGCTATGATTAATTTCTATTAATCTTCATTAAAACAGAAATCTATACATCAATGACAATAAACCAACTTAATTTCTCCTCCTTCGCTTTAATTTAGTTAATATTGAATACAGACCTAATGTTAATTTTACCTAACCGTTTTATTGAACAATTATTTTTGCAAATAAAGTATTGTGGTCTTCTAGAATACTGGAATTATTGCAAAGTCGAGTTGCTTTTATAATTAATTATATTTTAGATATATGTAACTTTAGTTAAAGCTAAGTGAATATAACTAAAACAGACTACGAAACTACGCCATTTTTTATACTAAATTCGACCATACAATTATTTAAGTATAAACTAAGTTGTGACGTCATAGATTTGTATCAATTCATTCGCGTTAATGGCGGTAATTAATAAAATAGTTTGTTGTGAACAATTACAAGTGTAATTTGATATTATCATTTTACTTTTGATGTCAGCTTTTCTGGACGCCTTTTAATAATACCGAAATTAGAAATTATGAATTTTAAGAGGCGTTTGAGCCATTTCAAACAGGGAAAATCTGTGTAGATTTTTTTTTATAACAATTAACTTCAATGATTAAATTTATGTTCAACAAAAGGCAAATAATTGATTTAATAATAATTGTCTATTTTAATGGAATGATCACAAAGGATAAAATACGGTAATTGTCTCGTCATGACTGCTGTATACTACGCACTTTGATTGCCCAGTATTAGCAAGTTATCTACGCGATATAAATCATTGGAAAATTTAAAATTGCCATTGTAACAGCTGTTTTAGCGCATTTGATAAAATATTTTAGTAATTTTATCCCAATATTTGATTTTAAGAGGTACAAATATAGAATCCTTGTGGGTGATTAAATTTTTTAGCTGTTCGGGGTTGAGACTCAAGAGACATGTGGTCCGAATGCTCCTGTACTCTATAAAGATAATGCAAAGAGACTGATCGAGGCCTCTCGAACCAACCAGAGGGCTGGTCTATTCTTCGCACAGAGGATTACCATTGCCATACAGCGTGGCAATGTGGCCAGTCTTCTGGGCTGCCAGTAGACCGAGTTGCGGAGATTAACGATTTCAACTAGTTATAATAATAATAATTGTACCTATATTGTAAATAATATGATTAATTTATTTCTTCTTGCTATTGTAAATGTTATGGTTTAATGCAAAGCTCCTAGGTTCGATTCTGTACACATAAATCGAAAATCATTTGGTTGAATAATTTACGATCTATTAGACAATAATCATATGTCTACAAGAAAAATGTACTATGCAATATCAGTACGTTATTATTAATTAAATGTTAAATACAAGTAACTGCAATACATTACGAGTACATAATTTGCATACAAGTTTGTTAATTAATTTAATGGACTTGTTAAATTTATTCGCTTTACATTTCACGACTTCAAAATGTCCAAACAATATGACGTGTGAAGAAATTGACGAATTTCAATTACATTTTTTATTTTATTATTAATTGCTGGTGTAATAATATGTGCATGTTGTGTATTATTAAATTTAGCATTTAATAGTATTTATGTTGATTAAACGGTTCAAGGAAGAAAAAAAATAATAAAGCAGCATTTTGTACTTTCAAAAATCAGTGGACCTACTCTTTAAGCTGCAGTTATCATTGTGGGCGGTTCGGTTCGTCCATGCGCAATGCAGCCCTAAGCGGACTTAGCTACGTTCTAATCAAAACAGCTGATCATTGATAAACATTTCCTGACTTACGGCAATATAAAAACAACAGGAAGGAATTAACAATCAAGATTTATACTGACCTTAGAGGGTGCCGTGTCAGGCTGCATATAATAAAATAGGAAAAACATCCACGCAGCGCCGATCAGAAACATTATTTTGACGTTGCGACGCATTTTGACAGGTGATGTCGAACTTTGTTTTTTCAAAAATTCAAATTTAGAATGTAACGCCACTGAAAGTATCACAGAATTTTCGAACGCGTTTCGCGCGATGTTTTTTTTTTATTGTTGTGTGTGACGAAGGGAACGCAGCGCGCGCGGCCGCGCTGTACGAAGCGGCGTGCGGACTGAACTGAACCTAGTATATAAAACAACAGCAGATAGATGCCGGTCATGCGCGTATCGGTCCTCGACACCGCGTACTAAAATAGAACTTGGGACAATTTACCATCGATGTGCTACTGATGCCTGTACACTAGTCTCCTCTCACTGCATTCGTACGGCTTACATAGATACCTAGTACAGTCTAGACGTATCTATGCAACAATACGTACATGAGACTATGCAAAGAATTTTAAGTAAGAAATTAATAATTACACGTGTAAAATGTAAAGCTATCATGGTTACGAACTTAGCGAGCTTACTCAATTAATTCCACCCGAATGTAGTGGTAATTGTAAAACATACGAAACTTCACGCCTATTCCTCCCCGAAGGTGTAGGCAGCGGCCGTTAAAGCCTCAACTCTTACGCCGTTATGTTTACGTCCCAAATGTAATAGGCGGCGAACCTATTGCCAATATTGCTATACACCGGGCACAAAGTTGTCAGTCATCGATACGAAAAATATAAATATTTTGCTAATAAAATAAAGTTATCATTACGTTGTATAAAACAAAGTCGTTTTCCGCTGTCTGTCCCCTTATATGCTAAGATCTTTGAAACTATGCAACGGACTTTGATGTGGGTTTTTTAATAGATAGAGGGTGTAAACGGGGTGGTCTCTATATATAATTCATGTATAATGTAGTAAAAATGTGTCAATTTTGGAGATTTAGAACTTTAATTGCAAACGCTAGCTGAACCGTAAGTGTTAAATAAAACAAATGTACTATATACTATATCATTATACACTTTCAAAACGTCTACAAAAAAAAAACTCCGCGATGGTTTTATGTCTATCTCTTAGGGATAACCCACAATGACCATTTTTATTTCTTCTGAGGCGAAACAAAGTTCGATGGATCAACAAGTTATCTATATTTTATAACTTGTACCTTTTTAAGTAGTTTTATAAGATATTATGTAGATAAGGTGGAATTAAAACAAATAATTGTATTGATTTATCCATTACATTTTCAAAACCATTATTAAATGTCGCATGTCGTAGACAATGACAACAGTATTTAATCCTATTAAATACGACAAACACTATGAAAATTATATCTGTAATTAATAAATATTATATCTGCATAAGTATGTTTTATTGTTTTTAATATTCCGGTTTTTCTTATCCATGCTTCCCCTATCATTTGCTTCTTTCACACTAACAAATCTTCTGATTGGTTGTGTAATTTATTACTGAGTAATTGTTTACAATAATAAGAAGAGATAAATTGATTACATTATTTACAATACATACAATTAAAAAACCAGCCGATATCTAATTCTCCGCATCTCGGTCTACTGGCAGCGTGTGCAGACGATTGGCCGCATTGCCACGCTGTGTGGCAATGCTAATTCTCTGTGCAAAGAATAGACCAGCCTTCTGGTCGCGAGAGCCATCGATCAGTCTCTTTGCAAGAAATTTATAGAGTACACGAGCACTCGGACCCCATGTCCCTTGAGTCTTAACCCAACATTTCTTTTTAATCTTATTATTGTCTTTCACACAATCCAGCCATGTTTTTTTCGGACTTTCTCTTCTCTTATTTCTTTCCATATTCAGATTTAACAATATTTTATTGAAATTGTTGTCATTAACACAAGAAAATATGTTATAATGCAAAATACAGTTGCTTTTCTTTGACGCACCACAAAAGTCACATGACGTTAAGTGGTCGTAGTGTCGTAAGTGAGGATGCTTGCACCTGTCGACTGGTTTAGTTGCTATTCTCGCTTGCTCAAGCGATATATCGTCGATATTAAGGAAGAACTAAATAGGTAACTCATATTTTGACCAAATTGACTTTTTACCATTCGTGACCCCCAAAATGTGCCACATCTATGCAATAAGGCCTTCTTGTAGAAAGAGATAATAATGTATATTAATTACTAATAAAATTATATAATACATATATAATGAACATTAATTATTAATAAAAAAACTAAGTAACTCTACAAGTAAATGAAAGAACTGTGACTTTTGTTCATTTGAGTAGGTATGAAATGAATTCATTAAGTATTTTTATTTATAATATAATAATATTTTGGATCTACACATAGCGCCTTCTAGTTCCAAACTAAGTAACTAAATGCTTATGATATGGGTACTAGATAACGGATATTAATACACATATACTTTTGTTCATAAATACATACTTTTAATGCATATAAAAACACCCGGACGCCATACAAACATCAATACATACAAACATACATAACTTCACGCCAAATCCCTTGCAGGGTAGGCAGAGAGAACGGAGCGCCGTAAGGACGATTCTTACACGCCTCACTCGCTTCGTTGACTTTAATAACTCTTTTCATGCACGCGCGTCGATTTTTGATGCTCCTAACATCACCTTCCTCCAGAAGACGTTCTATTTGGTCATGGAATGTGTGTCTTGGCCGTCCTCGACTCCTACATCCATCCGCTTTTGCATTGTATATCTGCTTTCGAAAACAATTTCGAAAAGTCATTGGTGTGAGCCAGTGTGACGATTCGAACCCGCGACCTCTATATTTAGAATCGAGATTTAGAAGTCTCGGTGGTCCAGTCATCGAGCACCCGCTTCTAAGTGTACATAGTTAAGCAAAATTCGTTCACCTTCATCTAATTTGTGGGAACACTGAATAACTGCCGTGAGGAATTAACTAACCATAGTATGTTTGCAATATCTTGGTGTAGCAGAATTGGATAACTTGGATTTTACTTTGTATATTTTTTAGTCACTAAAAGATATTAGTTAAATTAATCACAGAATTAATTATCCTTGCATTCGTTCTGGATTCCTCTCTTTCAAACACCATAACTTTCGTTGACGTGTTCTGGAGGAGGGTGATGTTAAGAGCCTCAAAAACCGACGCGCGTGCATGAAAAGAGTTATGAAAGTCAACGAAGCGAGTGAGGTGTGTAAGAATCGTGCCCTATGGCGCTCTGTTCTCTCTGCCTACCCCGCAAGGGATTTGGCGTGAAGTTATGTATGTATGTATGTATGTAATCACAGAATCGACAGGAAACATGGTTAAAGCATAAAAAAATGACTACAGTAAAATCAGTTATCATAGTACAGTTATCCGTTTGATAAAAATATCAAATTTGAGTTATTTAGTTCTTGGAAGATATACAAAATATTGATTGGAAAATATAATTTAGCTTTAACTACGTTATACAATGGAAGTATCCTGAAATACACATATTTCATGTGATACATACGGATTCAAATATTGATACCAAGAATTGCATTATTGACATTGGTGTCTTGTGAATGCTCCTCTACGAAATCTTGACACTATTCACAATAAGCAAGTGTTTCCGAGCATTCCACGGAACTGATTCTCTTACAATTTATTGCTCTACTTGCTCTCTTTTTTTTCTCAAACGAGCAGCCGTGTCACCTGATGGTAAGTGACCAGCGCCGCCCATGGACACCTGCAACACATATAGAGTTACAGTTACGTTACCTACCTTTAAGGGAGTAGGATAGGAAAGGATAGGGTAGAGGGGTGGGCCTCCGGGTACCTCTCTCACCGAACGAAACGCGGCGTATGCCACTTTACGTCGATCTTCTGAGAGTTCGAGGTGTTTCACCGGTCGAGCCGGCACATTCATGCAGCGAACTGCTTGGCTCTACCACTGTTCTCTCTTCTTAAAAAAGGGAGAAAATGATCTGTGTCTTGTAACGATCTTTATTTTGGACTTGTGAAGATTATGGAAATATAATTGCTGTTATTAAGAAAAGATTTTTTTTATTATAAAATATATGCAACAATAATTTATGTGTGCTAAAAGAGTAGTTACGTACATGGTGTACTGCATACTTCTGTACAAAAGTCGCGTATTCGATACCAGTCCAAGACAAACATTTGTGCAATAATTAATGTAATTTGGTAGTTTTTCCATATTGTAACAATCTATTTATTTTTGCTACGGCACAAACTAGGAGCTAAAATTAGCGACAAACCAACAAAGAATTAATTAATGGGATTCGCGAAAGTCTTAGAAATAAACAAAGAAGACATTAAAAAGGAGGTTTGACGTCAGACAGGCGGTCATAAAACCACGACCAAATCTCTTTACTACATGGATAGATAGTTAGAAAGGATCATTTGTTGTGTCGACACCACTTAAGAGTGGGATAAGGGCAGGAAAATTATGACAAAATTGGAGATCAGGTCTTCAAAGCATGTTCATATTGAGGGACTTATCCCTCCCATTCCCTCATATCCTATTTAAATATCAATGAGTTTGGCCAATTACTATACTAAATTCGTATTTAGAGAAGATTAAAATATGATTATGCAATATATATGAACTGAATGCCGCCAAGGATATTCCCGGACCGATACGACTTAACAAACTTCACGAGATATGCGTAATCCTAACTTTATAGGCTAACAACGTGGATGTGAACCCTGGGGCTGAAGATGTCCAAAGGCAGCGATAGTCGATTACCATCAGCTGACTTGCTTACCTATTTGTCCTCTTTCCTTTAACACAAATTTGACATGAAACCAATGTGGTATCCCCATCTGAAACTTAGGGTTATTGTTGTTTAATAGGGAATACTGAAGAGTTTACTGGACAGAAATAATACTTTATTTTTTAATAGGTAGTGTCGCTATAGTAAAATTGTATCACAACAAAACTAAAAACATAAGCTATTACAATTATTAGTAATTTTAATAACTTCAATTCGTGGCTAAGTAAACCGCCGTGTAAACTTTGATTGTTTGACGATTTCTGTTCACTTCTGTCAACAAAACTTTGATTAGTATAAACATTTATATGTCTACAATCGAATAAATAAACAAAACCAAATAATTCTTGACTATAGACTATAGTATATTGTTTTTGATTTGGTTGGATTTTAACTTTGATGGTCGAGTATCGTGGCTGCTACATCTTTTATCCACGAGTCTTAATATGTTTACAGTAGCGATATTAAATATAGTTTGAAAAGACTATTGGCGCATGGTTCTTGCCCGGTTCTTCTCAAGATACCTCCTAAACTCCAAGTCGGATCGCTAGTGATGATTGCTTCCGTATTTACTTGTACCACAGAGGCAAATTAAGTATTTGAGTTTATTTACAAAAAACCAATACCATAATAATGAAATAAAAAAAACGCTGTCTCTTGATTAGTTTATTTATTATATTATTCTTGTACTTTCTAAGGAAATAGTTGCCAAATTGTATTTCTGTACACGATTTTGAAAAGTGAAAATCATCTTGGCAATGGATCAAGAAGAATCACTTTTGTCTTCAAAAACTTTCGTTGATCACGTCATTTATTGTCTTATTAAATTTATATCGTATTGTTCATAAGATACTTCAACGTATGAAAAAACAACAAACTTGCATTGCTGGAGTTATGAAAGTCAAAAAAGCGTCTTTTTCTACCATAATTTATGCAATCTACAGAATTCAATAAAGGTATCCAGAAAACGAGACCTTGAGGAATGTGTAGTTTAATTAATTTCTAAGATTAGAGCGATACATCAAACAAAGAAACTATTCAGCATTATAACATAGCTATATTGATGATAAATATTAATTAATATGCAAAGTCTCAGTTGACTTGAGAACATCAGAAACATTATGAAAAATGGTCTTTGACTGCCATCTAGTGATACAGTTATAAAACAATTTAATCTTCTGCTATCTGTTGCCTAAACTATAAAGTAGTTTCTATCAATAATTACAGATGTCGCTAATATGAAAACTCGAGTCATATAAAAACTTTTAGGCTTTCGCGTTGCATATTACTCAGTGATAATGATGAACGGGAATTAACGCGACACTTTTTTAGGTAAACAAATATTTACCTTGATTAGCTTGACGTTTCGGCCAGGTTGCACTGGCCGTGGTCACAAGCAGTCTCGCGTTAATTCGAGTCATATAGTAAATCGACATTTGTTTTGTAGTTTAGGAGTTTAATGCGGATCAACGACGTGATCAGTAGGCAGTAATGTTAAAATTAGTACATATTTTTTATACCTATACCTAAAACAACTATAATAATAGGTAGACATAATAGAATGAGATGGCATACCTACTCTCTCTAGATTTTTAAGATTGCCGAAAAGGTTGTTGAAGGTTTAAATTAACCCAAAAAATATTATTTTGTTTGAAAGGGTGGAACTAGAACTTAGCCGATTTCGATAGTCGGGTAATAATTGCTTTCTCTTGCAACAAGTAAATGAAATTTTTGGAATTATTTCCGTAAGTTATGTGATAAATATCGATAACTGACAACATTGTACCCTATCTATGGCAATAGGTTCTGCCACCTATAATCCATTTGAGATGTAGAAATGCGGCGACTCGGGGCTGACATCTGATGGTTCGTGTAAAAAAGGCGCGAATATAATTTTTTTTATCAAAACAGGTAATTAATTGAGCCCGTTCTTGTATGAACCGTTATTACAAGGTAGCGCTAGTGGTTTTCAAATTAAGGCCTAGTGTATGCACTAGTTAATCTCCGAACATTTCCGAAACACTCAATAAAATTCTGGTCACACTGCCTGTTCATCCTATAGGAGTCCAGAGTACTCCAGAGTTCGTGCGCTAGCCGTCGTGTACGGGCGTCCCCTCCGCTTGTTAATCGATTGCCGCGCGCGGGAAACAACTTGCTTCGAAGTTTGAATTTGATTTTAGTTCGAAATACGAAATTTGTTTTTTCTTTTTATTTTTTAAAATGTGAATGAGGTTTTGTGTTTGATTTTGCTTGTTGGACATAAATATTAGGTAAGTGATTGTTTTTATTTTTAATTTTGGTATAGGTGGTATTTACAATTAAAACTTTTTAATATAACTTAGCTACCGAGATATAATATATTAGCTTTCAGATAAAATTTATGAGGACAAATTTTATTCACGTAAGCATTTATGAAGCTTATTATAATATTTGTTTTTACGTGGGATCGATTCTCGGGCATTTCCGGCTCACACCAATAACTTTCAGAATTACTTTCGGAAGATAAGTGTGATAAATACCGTCGACTTACAACATTGTCCCCGGTCTATGGCAATAGGTTCCGGCACCTATTCCAATTATTCCAAAGAACGTAAAAAAATTGTGTGTAGAAGTTTGAAATTAAAGAAAAAAAAAGAGTTTTTTTTACGAATTAGTTACAAAAATAAGCTATAATATAATAATATTTATTTGGCCTACAAAACTCAGGTGAATTACTCTCTTACTAAAACTCGGGTTATATAATGAAGGGTCGTTAAAAATCTCAAATCAACTTAATTAGTCGCGGTCGCGCTACACCCAAAACAATATAGAACTTTTCAGCAAAACTGTCCATAATTTTGAGCTGACTTAATTTATGGAGCAAGCCCACTAAATAATTTACATAATTTAAATTAGAGGACGGCAATTTTAATATTAAATTTTATCATTCGTCAATTTCAGAACGTGGATATTTAATTAAGGCTCCAGGTAGAGATGATTTTTACATAATAATAAGTAAGTGAATTTTGGATTAATCACTTTTTCTTTACTGTAAAATAAATAAACTATAGATACAAGCCACCCTATTGACACCCTCTATCTATTGAAAAAAATAAAAATCTGTTGCCCAGTTGTAAAGATATAAGCATATAATGGGACTGACAGCGGAAAGCGACTTTGTTTTATACTAGGTAATGACTAGAACTAAGGTATTTTAACATTTAATTACATTGATCAAAACAAATTTCAGGATTATATCGCGCCCGTCTACCACTTATTTACATTTTTTTTTTATGGTATAGGAGGGCAAACAAGCATGCGTGTCACCTGATGGTAAGCAATCAACGCCGCCCATGGACACCAGCAACACATATAGTGTTACTGTAGCGTTGCCGACCTTTAAGGGATAGGGGATAGGAAAGGACGGGGAAGGGGGGTGGACCTCCGGGTACCTCTATCACCGAACGAAACGCGGCATGAGCCACTTTACGTCGGTCTTCTGAGAGGTCGTGGTATTCATGCAGCGAACTGCTTGGCTCTACCACTGTTAAACATTTACCTCCCGACGTTTCGAACTCTTTACAGAGATCATTTTCACGAGTGATGAACAAAAAGATGGTAGTTGTTCAAAAGCTATTTTCATAGATACAGAGAGCACCCACTTTTTGGAAATAAAAATCAAAAAGTTGATGTTAAAAATATGATTTTTACTATTGGTAACCCACATCATACCATGAAAAAAAAGTTAAATACTTATTTATAAGATGTATTCATATTTTTTGTTTGTAAAGATCCTTTGTTGTATGATTTAATAAGTAAACGTTGTTATTATTAAGTTATTAGATAATTATCTTATTTTTCTAAGTTGGTTGAGATCAAATTGGTTGGTTTAGATCAATGAGTGAGATTCGCGAAAGTCTTAGAGATAAATATTTAATTACATGCCTAGATTTATATGAGTATTTATTTAATTCATTATAAGAAATTTCTTTGTAATCAATCAGCTTATGTTAGGCAAAGTTTAAAGATAAAAATGATATTTCATAAATAGCGAAAGAAACAGTGATATTGGTGAAATGCTCGATTGCCAAAATAACTTGTACTCATAATGCAAGTAATATAATAAAATCGTAGGAAACTGGAAGATCTACATTGATTATGTATTTTTTTAGAATACTTGGGACATGGACGACATCTTCTACAATCGAACCCGAATCCAAAATTATGTTTTTTTTAGATTTTTTGTCTGTATGTTTGTTACAGATAAACTCTAAATGTACTGCATACTTTTATTTCCAATTTTGCATGAATATAACCAAGTCGTCTCGTCATCATATGGCCTTAATATTATAACGTTCTTACTTATTGGGGGTGAGCAATAATAATTTATTAATAGTGCGACCACTGACAAAAAAATATCCAAGTATGTATTTGCCGACTTCAGTTCAGAAAGTCCCGGCTTGAAATACTCTCACACGTTAATGACATTTCAGAAAACTTTTTAGAAACTGTGTGCGACATTATTGTTACTCATCAATGGCTGAAACAATTATGCTGATGTTTGACAATTAATTTGCCACTAATTCTATTGGACTCAAATATTTTATTCCGCGGCATGTGTGTTCACTGCCTAAACCTACTAGTTCTAAAGGTTTGAAAGTATGAAAACACTGCATCTAATAAACGAATATCCCCAAGTCTACCTATATAGCGTTCCAATCTCAATCTCCCCTGCAACAACAAAGATCTCTTCATAGCGCCCTCTCGCGGCGGTCTTGCTTAAAAGTTGATAAGTTCAAAGATAATAACATCATTGTGCCTTTTAATATATGATAAACAGCTCTGAGAAGCGCTTTCAACAAGCTTTATAGAAAATAAGATAAGAATTTCAATTTAAAAATATAGTCATACAAAATAAGGGTGAAAAGTGCTGCATGAATGGGCCATCGCGACCGGTAAAATACCACTACCTCTATGCCTCTCGAATAGAACAAAATGAGCTACTTTACGTCGGTATTCATAGTGGTTGTATTGCAGGTGTCCATGGATGACGCTAGATACGTACCTTATAAAAAAACAGAAAAAAGAAGTAAGGATCTTTAATATCTCGGTGGTCCAGTGGTCGACCACCCCGCTTCTGAATCC
The DNA here is from genome assembly GCA_905147225.2 of Euproctis similis. Classification (NCBI taxonomy): domain Eukaryota; kingdom Metazoa; phylum Arthropoda; class Insecta; order Lepidoptera; family Erebidae; genus Euproctis; species Euproctis similis. Next base: position 6,924,931 of record LR990114.1, read on the forward strand.
GGAAGTCGCGTGTTTATTTATTGTATGTATTTAGTATTTCATTTGGGACGTAAACATAAAGGGGAGACGAGGTTTTACAGGCGCTGCCTAGTGCCTACACCTTCAGGTTATAAAGGCGTGAAGTTATGTTAAAAAAGGTCTAGTGGTTAGAATTGTGTTCTAATACTTGGTAAAATAGGTAACCTATTGCCAAAAAACAACATACTCATTAGTACGAGCCATTCAAGATTCAGGAAACATCTGAACTAGAAATTTGAGAACTGAATTACGAGGCTATCGAGAGTTATGGTCCCTATCTTACACCACTAATGAAAAGAGATGGGCTGACGACTATTCTCTAATGCATTCAGCAGTAACACATCATGATGATCATCCAATATGATCTGCGAATGGGCTTGATGGGCTTCATTGCAGATCGCAGATGTTTCGATTTCAGACACAAGTTTGTTCCGGTACTCATCGACGTTTTCCCGAGAAATCCGCGGGTGGCCGGTATATAGGGCATCCCCCGTACTGTCATCCGCATAACAATGAAGACTGCTGTACTGCAGCATGTCATTCACATGCAGAAGAAACAGCGTAGGGGATAGCACACAGCCCTGGGGGACTCCAGCATTCACAGGTTTTAAGTCGGAGCATGACCCGTCGACAACGACCTTAATGCTCCGATCCATGAGAAAACTGGAGACCCAATCGCATAATTTCTCGGGAAGCCCATAACATGGAAGCTTCGAGAGAAGTGCTTTGTGCCAAACCCGATCGAAGGCCTTCGCCACATCCAAACTAACGGCCAGCGCCTCTCCTTTACTCTCAACCGCTTCCGCCCACCGATGGGTTAAGTAGGCTAAAAGATCACCAGCTGAGCGACCTTGACGGAATCCGTACTGACGGTCGCTAATCAACTGGTGCTCTTCTAGATAGCTAAGGAGCTGGCGGTTGATCAGTGTTTCCATAGTCTTGGAGAACAGGGAGGTGATGGCGATTGGTCTGTAGTTGGACGGATCTGAGCGATCACCTTTTTTAGGGATCGGGTGGACCAAAGCTACCTTCCACGATGCTGGTACAGCGCCGAGAGAGTAGGAGTACCGAAAGAGACGCGTTAGAACCGGTGCCAACTCTGGAGCACACATCTTCAACACGATTGCTGGGATTCCGTCAGGCCCACTCGACTTGTGGACGTCTAGGGAGAAAAGTATGCGCCGTACAGTACTTTGCCGGAAACAGATCTCCGGCATGGCGTGGTCACAACGTGGGATGGTCGGTGGAATTTTCCCCTTATCGTCCAGAGTCGAATTAGCCGCAAAAAGAGTGCCAAAAAGGTTGGCTTTCTCTTTAGCGTCATGGGCCAATGACTGGTCCTCCCTGTGCAATGGCGGAAGAGACATAATATGTCTCTTCCGCCATTGCACAGGGAGGACCAGTATACATACACAGAATATACATTTTGTTATAGATAACACTAATTGCATGCCTCAACAAATAATTAAGTAAACCGAAAAACTTAGACTTAACTTAGACTTAACGAACCTAAGCTTTTGCAAGCGTTGCGTTGTTAATTTGATAGTATTCCAGGTCAGTAAATCGCAGAGACAACTGCTAGTGTGGTTAAACTTAGAGAAATATACAGTGGTAGAGCCAAGCAGTTCGCTGCATGAATCGGCCGGCTCGACCGGTGAAATACCACGACCTCTCAGAAGACCGACGTAAAGTGGCTCATGCCGCGTTTCTTTCGGTGAGAGAGGTACCCGGAGGCCCACCCCCCTTCCCCATCCTTTCCTATTCCTTATCCCTTAAAGGTCGGCAAAGCAACAGTAACACTATATGTGTTGCTGGTGTCCATGGGCGGCGTTGGTTGCTTACCATCAGGTGACACGCCTGCTCGTTTGCTCTCCTATCCCATAAAAAAATATATATTAAAATGTGCGTCTGTATCAGTTTTTTTTCGTTTGGTTCCTCGATTCCTTAGAAATAGTGAACAAAATCTAAAGTTTTTATCAAGAACTTAAATGGTAGTACGGTGAAGTGTTCTAACATAATCACAGTTACTTAATTTATAAAATAGTCATTTAAATAAAATATATCTAAGTGTAAATAAAAATAACTCAGTACCTACTATTAACGTAAATAATTCTCTATAGATAACAGTTCTATATATCTATCACATATTTTTTTACCTTGAAATAAGCAAAGGGAGCTTACATTAAACAGCCGAATATAGGTACAGTGCGGTTGCCACGTGCACTCACCCTAAAAGCATATTATAAACAATCTCTTGTCAGATACGTTAAAATTGTCTACTAGTAAATATGATGCATCATCCATACCATATTAAACTAACAACCTTTTACCTTTTTTTCTAAACATTTTAATGGCATGTATTACAAGTATTTTTGTCTTTTTTCAACATGTCGTCTGTACTTTGCTATTGTTATATTATTTGAGCTATTTTAAGAAACGTGGCACTGCTAGTCAAAAATATATAGAGCGAGTGATTAGGTACGTGTGTTACAACTGGCCCGAGCAGTGTTGGATGACCACCATGCACTGGTATAGCTTCCAAATAATCTGATAAAGAAATCAATGCACGTCCAAACTGAGGAACTTCTGTCTGCTTGGGTAGCTGTTGGTCTACCTCGCATCAGTCACTAGTAGTGGGTGTCCTCACAACTGCAAATCCGGGTAGTGGTTGATACTAGTTCGGAAATGTTCGGCTCACGTAGGGTAGTATTTTATAGAGTTATGAAACCAAAAGTGGTCCGTAAAAATGGCGCCAGTGATCATATGTGGATTTAATAAAAAAAAAATATCATATTTGTCTGTTTGTAAATGTATTTGCATTTTTCTAAAAAACCAATATACGGATCAGTAAATCCTTTCTATATTTTCAATGTGTTTTCATTTCTCTATATGGAGTTTCGCTTGGAGAATATCCATTGAAGGGAATCAGGGGTATTTCAAGGTCGGCTGATTTACAATAATAAGAGACTGCGGGGGTTGGTAATGCTTTCATCTCCCCCGCATTCACTCTCATCGCCATGTGTACCAACTAGTAGTCGTAATGTAAACAAAACAGTATTAGAACTGTACTTATGCCATACATAACTTCACGCTTAGATCCTAGCAAGGTAGGTAGAATGATCTGATAGCCATTATGACCAGGCTATTTCACGATATGACGAATCCGGTCGTGACACATGCATCATTGTATTCTTTGCTTCCTATGTTATTTTATTTTAGTGTATATCTACTTAGTCGTGTATATTCTCCATTCTATTCACTCAATACTTCTCATTTTTAATGTAAGTTTCCGTTTAAGCATTTTTACATTCAATTCAATGCATAATGACCTCTGCATATACGATACATCATAACATAGTATAAAATAAAATCACTTTCCTCTGTCTGACCCCTTATATGCTTATTTTTTTTTATGGGATAGGAGGGCAAACGAGCAGGCGTGTCACCTGATGGTAAGCAACCAACGCCGCCCATGGACACTAGCAACACATATAGTGTTATTGTTGCGTTGCCGACCTTTAAGGGATAGGGGATAGGAAAGAATGAGGAAAGGTGGGCCTCCGGGTATCTCTCTCACCGAACGAAACGCGGCACGGGCCACTTTACGTCGGTCTTCTGAGTGGTCGTGGTATTTCACCGGTCGAGCTGGCCCATTCATGCAGCGAACTGCTTGGCTCTACCACTGTTATATCTTTTGCTTATATCTTTTAAACTAAGCAACGGATTTCTATGCGGTTCTTTTTAACGGATTGAGGGTGTCGACGGGGTGGTTTATATCTATAATTCATGTATAATGTAATTAAGAAAAAGTGATAAATCCAAAAATACTTATTTTTTTACTTTTGACGCGGAACAAAGTTTGCCGGGTCAGCTAGTTAAATATACAATGCATTTTTAGATTTGGTCGAAAAATACCTAGTGAATGAACTGTGGAGAATATTAGGTATATGTACAATTTAATTATTTACGCCGAGAAAATTAACTCCATTGGTTGCAAAAATTCTATCACAAACTTCAGATATGCACTATCCGTAAGTACTTTTATTGTCGTTATGAGAATTCACGAAGAAGTATGAGAATGCAAGAGTCTCACTCATACTCTTTTCTTTCTCTTCTCAGCTAAACTCCGATCAATCTTGCTAACAATAAAGCGACGAGTAGTTTTTCACGTAAGGAATTAGTTGTCTTGATCCAATCCATCTTCTACCTGATCAATAATTCTGTTGATAAATATAAAGTACATACACACATGCATAACTTCATGCCAAATCCCATTCGGGATAGGTAGAGTATAGGTAGAGAGAACTGAACTCCATAAGGCACGATTCTTACACACTTGCCTAGCCTTAACATTAATAACTCTTGTCATAGACGTCGTCGATTTTTTAAGGCTCCTGAAATTAAGGACTAGTTCAATTTGGTCATGGAAATTATCTCTTGGTAGTCCCCAACGCCAATATCCTTCCCCTTTTGTAATAAAGTTTAAAAATATCTACTAAAGATTAAAAATAATAACATGTTTTTTAAAAACAATCAATTTATAATAAAGAAAAATCATGGTATTTTAATTCAAAATGACACACATCGTTTCATTTATCAGCAATTATTTTATCAATATACGTATGCAAAATACTCTTCATCTAAGAGGTTTTTGGTTTATTATTTAAAAAGTTTGATATCGTAGACAGGCATATACTTATATTTATACAAACCCTAATATTTACTAGAGTTAAAAATACTGTCTTGATCGATGCAAAATGTAACAGATTACCATCAGTAGGTCTGCAGTAAGCCGGCGCAGAGTAATAATGACGCACCCCATCCCCTGGCCGTCATGTGCACTCGCCCTAACACAATCTAAAACAATTTACTGGTATCCAATAAGCTATATTTTATTCTCTAATTTGCTTCACTAATAATACTTATTGCATGAAAACTACAAATAAAAAAATGTGGTAAAATAGGTTGTGAATTTAGATGCACCTTTTTTCTGGTAAATTCTGGGATTTTGTTTTTTTGACGTTCCAAATACGAAATAATTTTCTTTTTAAAAATAGTGTAAAAAAATAGTGTATTTAAATTTTGAACGATCCAGTCAAGATTGTCAGAGAGAGAAAAGAGGTTTTTCTTCAATTTCTCGTCGTGATTCAAGTACTATAGACTTAATATTATATTATTATAGGTTCAGATAAAAAAGAAAAAGAATCGAGGCATATAATTTTATATATAACTCTACTCATAAATATTATATTAAGCTGTAATATTTTATATGCCAGTAATTCATTTATACTGGTTTATAAAATAGTCTATTACATACAATGTAACGCATGATCACAATACATAAATACCTTTGTATTATATGTCTGGCGGATGTTGATGAGGGAGGGTCTATCGGCTGCATTTAACGAGTACTGTATGGAGACCAGTCGACCTTGATGAGATAACAATTATGGATGTATGCGCTTCACAAGAGCTTTCTTTTGATGTTATTACTTGCCGTAAAATATATGGACATATTACTTACTAGTTATGTCCTGTGATTTCTATTAGTCGTGATTTTTATTAAGTTTTTTCTCCTCGACATTTCATGCAACGTATAGCTCGGCTAAATTCGCATTAAAATAGTACGCTAATTCAAACAATGCATTTTATTTTTTAATATTCAGTCAGAATTAGATCGATAAAATTAGTTTTTTTTATGGGATAGTAAGGCAAACGAGCAGGCGTGTCACCTGATGTTAAGTTACGAGCGGCGCCCATGGACAACTGCAACACATATAGTGTCACAGTTGCGTTGCCGACCTTAAAGGGAGTAGGATAGGAAATGACACGAAAAGGCCCCGGAGGCCTTTCTCACAGATCGAAACGCGCGTTGAGCCACTTTATGTCGATCTTCTGAGAGGTGGTATTTTGCCATTGATGCAGCAAACTGCTTGGCTCTACGAATAGTAATTTATGGGTTAATATTTAAGCTGGTCACATTTAGATTTGCTTTTCTTCAAAATAAACTACTAATTTAAAACGCAACCACAAAAATAATAATAAAAAGACCACGAATTTGGCGCCTATGTCCAATTAGGTGCGGCAATGTTGCTTCGGAAGATTGAATGTGTCACGCGAACTTGAGTAATTAAACAATTTGTTACGTCTGGACAGACAATTATCTCCTAATATGTTTGGACTTAACATATCTTTTGATCTTGCTTCTGCTTATATTTATAATTTTTAGCTGCTCGGTGGTCTGACGGTCGAACCACCCGCTTCTAAGTCAAAAAATCTTCGTCCAGGTCACAATAATGATTATTCGGAATACTTTTCAGAAGTTGTGTGTGGTAAACATCAATGACTGATAGCATTATAATAATAATATCCTGGACACAATACACACAGCGCTCTCTAGTTCCAAATTAAGTAACTAAATTCTTGTGCTGTGGATATAAGATAACGGATATTAATATGTACTTGTAAACTTTTTTTTGTATATACATACTTATATTACATAGAAAATCACCCAAACGCCCATACATACATTCATGGTTGTCATAAATGTTTATGACGGGTGGAATTCGAACCTCGATTGTGCAGTCGGTAGTTTTACCAATGCACCACGAGGCTTGTTATAGATCGCTTTCACGTTGTGAAAAGCTTTCACCACTTATTCCGTTTGCCTTTACTGTAGCCTTTGGATGGTTATTAGGTATTGGGTCTTCATTATCTTTTTGACACAAAGATAATCTTAAAGTTTAACCGATTGTATTATTAGTTTTCTCTAAATTTAATTTTATAGCAGTACATAATATGAGTATATTATAGTTAGAACTACTGAACTAAACGCAGGTACCAAAAGTTTAATGGCGGACCAGTCCGCGTGGCGAATGCCTCGTGGATATAGTTCGGAACTAATCATTTTTACAGCTCTGCCGCGACAGGATATTCCTTGGAGCACTAAAACTTAATTTCACAGCAGTCCGAAGTAAATTCTGGTTTGCGTTCACCATCCACCGCGCTTCTGTCGGCTACTAAGCTGACATTTTTAGTATCCATATTTATTTAGAAACTTTAAAAATAAATAATAATTGTAGACGAGTGTTCATTGTGTACGAAAATATTATTGTATTTTCTTTTTATTATAACATAACATAGCTTCACGCCTTTGTTACTAGAAGGTGTAGTCAGCGGCTGCTAAGCCTCGTCTCGCCGTTATGTTTACGTCCCAAATTATTGCCATACCGGGCACAAAGTTTTCAGTCATCGATATTTATCACACTTAACTTCCGAAAACAATTTCGAAAAGTCATTGGTGTGACCAGTGTCAGGGTTCGACCCCGGATCAGAAGCCCTGTCCTCGACCACTGGACCCCACCGAGACTATTTTCTTTATACTAACAATTCATCGCTCGTAAGCGTTTATTCATTATTTTTATTTACTATTTGAATAATTACTTATTTATATTTATTTCCCGACGTTTCGAACTCTTTACAGAGATCATTTTCACGAGTGATGATCAAAAAGATGGTAGTTGTTCAAAAGCTATTTTCATTGATACAAAGAGCACCCACTTTTTGGAAATAAAAATCAAAAAGTTGATGTTAAAAATATTATTTTTACTATTGGTAACCCACATTAGACCATGAAAACAAAAGTTAAATACTTATTTATAAGATGTATTCACCAGAGAAAAAAAAACGCTATATGATCCTAAAAGTTGTTTTAATCTGTGAGTGAGATTCGCGAAAGTCTTAGAAATAACATAACATAACATAACATAACTTCACGCCTTTTGTTACCCGAAGGTGTAGGCAGCGGCTGTTAAGCCTCGTCTCGCCGTTATGTTTACGTCCCAAATGGAATAGGTGGCGAACCTATTGCCATACCGGGCACAATGTTTGTCAATCATCGGTATTTATCACACATAACTTCCGAAAACAATTTCGAAAAGTCATTTGTGTGAGCCAGTATCTGGAATCGAACCCCGGACCTCTGGATCAGAAGCCGTGCGCTCGCCCACTGCGCCACCGAGACTGTTTTAATTAATTAATTGTACCTGAAAATTGCGCATTACAAAAACAGAATCGGATTGTTAGTACCATACACCAAACATACCGGGGATAGTGGGATCGAGAAGCATTTAAGATGCAACCACTTCAGCGTGGAGTTTAATGAAAGAATAAAAAACAAAATAAAAGTAGTATTTACCTTCAGCTATCAGTTAAATAATCCTCCTGGTAAGTCCCGTCAAAACCCGGTCCAATTCTATTTTAGAGTGTATCCGAAACCAACTTGTAAACTTATAAAAGACATTATTTTTATATAATACTAGCTGACCCGGTGAACTTTTTTACAGCGTAAAAGTATTTTTACAGCGTTTACAATCAAAGGGCTATATCTAAAGAAATATGATTTTTTCTTTACTATATTATGCACAAATTATACATAACAACCACCTCGTTTACACCCTCTATCTATAGAAAAAAAATCACATCCAAATCCGTTGCGTAGTTTTTAAGATCTAAGCGTATAAGGGGACCTCAGAAAGCGACTTTGTTTTATACTATGTAATGATATCTACTGTGATTCCATATATCCGTCCACATGTATTCATGGTAAGTAAACAACATATAATATAATAATATCTCGAACACAATACACACAGCGCCCTCTAGTTCCAAGATAAGCTACTAAATATTTGTGTTATGGATACTAGATAACGGATATTAATACATATATACTTTTCTTTTGTAAATAAATACTTATAATACATAGAAAAACACCCAGACACCACACAAATATTCATGTTTGTCACAAATATTTGTACTCGGGCGGGAATCGAACCCCCGACCTCATTGCTCCAGCCGGTAGTTTTACCAATGCCCCACGATCGATTGATCTATTTTGAAGATATAACAACAAAAATAGTTATGCCACTCCTTTACAGTGGACAAGGGTAGGTAATTATAAATAATGAAAAAGAATTACTTACTCCAACATTTTGCGCAACGACATCAAAAAAAAAAGAAGAAAGAAATGTATTAGTCGTCCATTAAACGTGAAAGACGCCAAGCACCGACTTAACGCGCGGTGTTTCCCCCTTCAGTACAAATTGCCACTGCACAATAGCTGGTCCTTGCACGCACCATCACTGGCCTTACAATGGAACTATTGAAAATGCCAGAACAATAGTGGGCCGCTGTTTACACATTGGATATTCTTTTTTTTCGACAACGCCAGCTTGCAAACGTCAAAAATGGGTACGAAATTCGAATCCGACGATTTCAAATACGATAATCGTGGCAGCATACTTTTAGAATTCCGCTCCATTTGATAGAGCATCAGCGGAACCTTTCCAGCTAATGCGTGCATTTCGCAGCTTAAAAGCTATTTGCGTTCTATTTTGAAATGGAAGTTATAATATTTAGGATATCCAAAAAATATTGTAAAATGGAAGTTTGAAGTCTCGGTGGTCCAGTTATCGAGCACCTCGGTTTCAAATCAAGAGGTCAAAGGTTCGAATCCTGGCTCACACCAATGAGTTTTAGAAATTCTTTTCAGAAGTTATGTATCATAAATATCGATGATAAAAAACTTTGTGCCCAGTTCGCCGCCTATACCATTTGGGACGTAATTATAACGGCGATTCGAGGCTCAACAGCCATTGCCTACGCCTTCGGGTAGAAAAAGGCGTGAAGATATGTTTCTGTTAAAAGAATATACAATAAAACATATTATGTAACGCTTTTTTTTCTTATACCAAAATTACTGTTTTCATTTCATTCAGCAAATGAAGGTTCATTATTGTAGATTAAATTAAATTTAACAATACTCATTTTACTTTTTAGTTACATAGCTTTAATATAGAATTCTTAAGAAAAATAAGCTCAATTTTCATCAAAGCAAAAAAAAAAAAACAAATTGACTTAGGGAATCTCTTTATAGAATAAACTAAGTTAATATTTATGTATTTATAACTTTTTTTATTTCTTACAGCACATAAGCATAACAAAACTAATTTGGGCGCGCGAAGTGTTAACATGTCAATCATTCCGGGCGGGTCGTATTGTACCCCAGTTTTTTTTGGTGCAAACTCGCACCCCTACTTAGTAAACAAAGTAACTTAAATTGGATCCCACTTATTGTTGTCCAAATTGAACTTTGAATTTTTTATTACCTTTATTCATTAAAACGAAGAAAAAAGGGGTCAATAAATCAAATAATATTGAATCCATATCCTGTTTGGGGCCTTATAGTTTGTTTAACCCTCGATCAAAAAGATAGATATGAGTTTCTACTGTTTGTGTATGTGTCTATGGCACCATAGCTGCTTGGTAAATGGACCTGTTTGTATATGCTAGAAATTGCACTATGATATCCCGGTGTATGTCTTTAAAACCTGAACATTTCGATAGAGCTTAGTTTGTAGTTTAGATACCTACAGTTAGTTATATTTGTCTTAACTACGACAACACTAAACTATTATTCGTTGGAATTACCCGCGGTAATTAAAATCATTCCCGCTTCTTATTTTGTTTATTATTTTTATTTGATAGGAGGGCAAACGAGCAAGCGTGTCACCTGATGGTAAGCAACCTGCGCCGCCCATGGACACCAGCAACACATGTAGTGTTACCGTTGCGTTGCCGACCTTTAAAGGAGTAGGATAGGAAAGGATGGGGAAGGGGTGTAGGCCTCCGGGTACCTCTCTCACCGAACGAAATGCGGCATGAGCCACCTTACGTTGGTCTTCTGAGAGCTCGTGGTATTTCACCGGTCGAGCCGACCTGCTTGGCTCTACCAATGTCTTGTGTCATAATTCTTGATCTGTGACTCTAAAAATTTTAACAGTTGTTGTTAAAATATTTCGAGTACGAACTGCAAAAGTTTTTAGAGAAAACTTTGCTTAATTTATTTGGTGTAATTCTATCTAATGGTCGTCGTATCTTCTGGCAGAGTCGTGTGTGCTAATTTTAATTCTACACCAAGAAGAATATGCGCATTAGTAACCAACACGCCACCTCCGTGTTGCTGTAATGGTGATTTCGTTGATTATAATCTACAAAGTGCTTCTTGCTTGCCTTCGTGTAAGACACGGTAAGGCGAGGATTACATAGAAGACTAAAGCATTTTTTCATGATTTTAGTCAATGCCCGTTTAGTGCGATAGTTAAATTTAAATTTGAAATTTGATTTGAATTCTGAATACTTCTTGATAATAGTAGTAATTTAAACCACCTTGAAATCTAAAAGTTTATTAATATTGTTTCACCATAAGTTAGTTTTACATTACAGGAGAGACCTTAGTCTGTAGAAAAGACAATAATCTTCTGAATTGCGTTGAAAAAAATCAATGGTAAGCTAAATACCGAAAAATCTATACAAAAACTAAAATTAATAACATGTATCTCCAAACGACTCCGTCATTCTATTATGTCAAAACTCTTACTTTTCTGAAGCCGCATCTAAGAAAAATTGCACATAAACATAATAGAAAAAAAAACTCCTACAGCTCGCGATAAAGACTTAAAGGCGTTAAATGTGTGCAAGTTGTATAAGAAGATTCACTTCAAAAATGTATTAATCGTCCGGTCTGTCAATCAAAGACGACAAATCTCTTTTCTAAAGCTACTTACAAACTATGAACACACTATAAAAACATATATTATGTCACGTTAATATTATTTTTGTACTACCGCTTGCTTAATATAATAATGTTCCTGCATTGCATTTAATCCTTTTATATATTTTGAACTAGCGAGGAGAATTTAAAAAAAAATACCACTGGCCTGTGTTCCGTATGTCGCTGGCATGCAATTTTAAACACGCATTGTCCTGAATAAGCTTTCGTAGAGCACTATCAAATAGAGAATTTTGATATTCATTCGGAACGTTTACATTACTCTATGCATCTATAAGCGTAAAAAAATAAGACAAAATCTATCTTTAATATAAAATATTTTTTGTGCATGAATTATTTTTTTTGAGGACTATATTTATCGGTGTATCTATAACTAGTTATCAGTATTTTTTTCGTGTGTATTAATTTACTTTTCAGACAATTTATTAAGTTTTTTTGTAAAATGGTATCTTAACCGTTTAAGGTGTTTGTAGCCCGTATCACTAAAACAATTTACTAGAGATTTTGTATAGTCCATAGACATGGAAGAGTAAAAAACGGACAATGAAAATGATTAGCTTGAAATTTGAGCATAGCTTAAACATAGCATAATGGGTTAAAAGATAATATGTATTTTATATCTACAACAGAGTTTTAAAATGTACCATACTTACAAGCTTATTGCGCAATTTTCAGAATATTCCAGATTAATTTTTATAATTGTTTTGATAAGCGTGCGACTCTTGAGGAATACCAAGTCGCCGGGGACCTGTTTCTGAGGTATGTCACGCATAAGCCCTCGTCCTTTGCGTGTGTACTGGTTACGTGAAGCACACTTAGCAGAATGGAATCCACGAATCCTTTGCAGGAGTTAAAGAATTTTAAAGCGCAAGCATCTTATTTAATAAGAAGAAAGAAAGAAATTTTAAAAGAAATGTAGTGACTTTGAGATGCGATGTTTAGTTTGAAAATTAATTAATTCATTAATTATGGCAATAGGTTCGCCACCTATTCCATTTGGGACGTAAACATAACGGCGAGACGAGGCTTAACAGCCGCTGCCTACACCTTCGGGTAACAAAAGGCGTGAAGTTATGTTATGTTAAGTAATTAATTAATGCAAAAATTAAGAACAAATGTATTTAAATAAAGTTTAATCTTCTTAAACGTAAATGAACTTTTCTGTTTTCTGAAAACTACTTGATGTATGCCAAAACTAGTAAGACATGTGGCATTCGTGATTTGCACACTCAAGCTCTGCGGGGGTAGAGTGACGCAGTATGCTCGATGAATGGGCTCGCTCGACCGGTGAAATGACATGACCTCTCTTCTGTGTTTTGATAAGTGAGAAAGCTATCTGAAATCCCACCCCTGCCCCACTTCCCCCACTGCTAACCTTACTCCCTGTCTTATCTTAAAACACCGTCCATGGGCGGTGGTAAAGACTTACCACCAATCGACCCAGTTGCTAGCTTTCCTCTCATACTATATAATAAACTTTGTAAAAATAAAAAGTATCAATCTGTTTTTACAATTTTTTCATATACTATATCAAACAATCTACCATTTTAATTAAAGTAGTTTGTAAATATTCATGTTATTGCCGACAAATAAAAGTGCCCCTCTATTTGTTCAAGTCGGTCAATAAGCTTGCCTTTCTGTATTGTGTTTGTTTAAAAATCAGCGTAAGAGGAGTTTTCTATGTATGTTTTAGCTGATATTAGTATTTGTTTAGTTTTTTTTTTTGCTGTTACAATAACGAACAGATTATAATGCAATGGGAGGTGAATTGTTTTTTTTTTATTTTGCAATATTTACTCAACTACTGCAGAAGGAGAATTATGTTCATAGAGTGTATGTATACATACATAACTTCACGCCTTTCCTTTAGCAGGTTGGTTGAGAGAAGAGAGCGATTCTTACACAACTCAACTTTCAGAATTCATGTCGTAATAGCTTGTCGATTTTTGGTCTCCTGACTCTATCTTCCGCAGCGACACGTTTTATTTTGTCATAGATATAGCAGCCGTCTTTGACGCCTACAGCTCTTTATTTTTGCAATGTGTATCTGCTTAGTCAATCTTACATTATTCATTATTTATACATATCCGAACCATCGGAGTATGCTCATTTCCCATAACAGACTTGTTTACGACGAAACTGGCAAATGTAAGTCTGAAAATTTTGCTCTGTGCCTTCTTTTCCACCATGTTTTTTCTACAGTTATGCGCACTCTGACATACCTAACTTTTGTTTCCAGAAGTTACTGTTGCGTATATATATTTTTATATCCTACATGGCACAAATTTACAAATTTAAAACAAGTTAGCGTTGATATTAGTACAAGGTTGTGTGCTCGGCTGGGCTTTACTTAATACATTTTATCGTTAAAGAATTATAAAGCGTTATATATCTTTCGAAACGGACAGACAGTATTTTTAAAAAGGGGGGTAAAAGTTAAAAACACTGTTTATTATAATAAACACAGTGCATTGTTTACACGAAGCGGCTTCACAAAGTAACCTTTTGGTTCATTGACTCAAATGTTAGTTTTACACCTTGATAGAGTTAGTTTATAAAATGTAAACAGAGGGCGCTGTTGAATGGTTTGTTTAGAAATGTGTGCGAGCTACGTGTGCGATTGATCTCCTGTTCTCATCGGGCAATCTTTGCTTGTGTCTTCACGCCTTTTTATGCATGCAGGCACTGAGTTCAATATACAAGAGGAGCAAACCTCATACAAATGCGTCAAAAAATGTGTGTCCACTTTTTAGATGCAATGACGTAGCTTTGAAACCACTAGACATTTAAAATTAAACATATATCTATCTCAGTCACACAAATCGCAAATACATTGCCGTCACTTTGATTAGACAAAGATGGCAATATAAATTTGCAATGGCGGTGTGGGGTGGCCAGCCCATGCGAAATTTTACCCAACTTTTTCAAGCCATGTACTCGTAAAAATATTTAATAAATATAAATTCAATATTTTACTATTACTTATTAATTTCTTATCAGATGTATTACAAGATAACTGAAATAATGAATGGATCAACGATCTCTGTGTACTCCGTACTAGATCGGCTGTTTCGAAAAAAAATGAATCACACTCATCTGTACCTAATTGTGTACACCTGCCTTAGAGCAGCGATTTAAAGCGCTGTAGGTAAGGTGTACACAATTAGGTACAGATACACAAAATAGTGAAAACGCTTGAGTAGTAAAATAATGTACTTACATTCATTATATTGAAAGGGAATTATTTTAATTAACGTGGACGATTTTAACTAACAGCCGCACGGGTCGATCGATCATAAGGGAACATACTACGTGACCTATTTTTTAAGATTTTTCGACCCCGCCCTCCCATCGGTGACTACTCGTAGTATATGCCAAGCCCCCCCCCCCTCCCCCTTTAGTTTTCACGTAGTAATTCATAATTATGATTTTTAATCATTTCACAGGCAAAAATCGAAAAAAAAAAAATTTGGCTCATACTCGTCTTTATTGGATAAGACTGCATGCACACTTAAATTACTAGTGAATTATGTATTATGAAAAAGAACAACTTTAATTGTGAAAACATATTGCTGTACAGTATGTAACTTACAGTAATTTATTTTAACTTACAGTAATTTAACGTATTTTTAAGTATTTATTAATTATGGCATTTATTAATAAAAGCGAATGATCAACTTGAATTGACGATAAATGATCTCCCGGGTCTCTCTCAGCAATCGGATAATTTTCACCCACTTGTCACGGCGTGCTGCATCTTTAGGCACCCTGCAGCGTTATTATTATAACAAAAAATATTTAAAATCTCCTTTTCCATAAATTAATAACTCTCCCACAAATGTGGGAAACTAAAACTAAGTTTTTAGTGGTATCACTGAAGCTAATTATGAAAATTCAACATTTTATCTATTTTACTGTATTTTAATATTAATGTAAACATTAATCTTACGTGTGGAAAGTAATTCCGGTTAATTTCTTATGGGTTTCCGATCTTGAATCGCACTCTTTTACTACGCATTTACCCATTTTGTACCTATTGTTATTCGGTTCGCGTCTGACAGATGACTGAATTGACATAAGCTTCGCATAAGCCTGTAGGCTTATGGCCAGTGGTCACACTTTGAGAAGGTTACTACAAGTCTAATGCATGCAGGTGTAAGCAACCTCTGTTGCGCCTCGACTCGTCAAAATCCAAACAGTCATTGATGTGATCCAGGATTCAAACCACTGGGTTACCGAGACATACCATTCATTAATTAATTAGTAACTAATTTTATAGCCCATTAAATAATCGTCTGGCTTAATATAAGGACGTTTTTTTCAATCGACGATTAATCATTTTATAATTCCAGTGAAATAATTTGATTTGCATGTCATTTTGGCCCAAGTGATATAACTTGACGCCTTTTTCTACCCGAAGGTGTAGACAGTGCCTGTTAAACCTCAAATCGCCGTTATGTTGTTGTACAGTGGTGGAGTCTTGCAGCAAACTACAAGACGGACTCGAGCGGTGAAATACCACGACCTCTAAATACCTCGGAGCATTAGAGTAAACTGGATCGTGCCTCGTTTTGTTCGGTGAGAGAGGTAACTGGAGGCCCGATCCCCTTTCTCCTTCCTTTTCCCTCCTACTACATTAAAGGACAGCAGCGCACCACGGTGCTTATAGGCGGTGAGAAGTTAGTTCCCATCAGGTGACCCACTTGCTCGTTTGCTCTCCTATTCCATAAAAAAAGTAAAGTCTTATATACTATGGCCTGCCTCTTAGAGGAAATAGACTACGAGTACTATTAGTACATGTAAGTCATTTAATTAATCCAAGTTGTTGGTCCGAGAAATCTTGTTCCTCCTTGAACTTAATCGCCTTAATAGTACTTAGAAAACTTATCAATCGGACTTCCTGTCGACTTATGTTCCGTTATGCGTATGTCAATTAAAAATCGGTTTTCCTTTAAATCTTTACTAGTGATGGGGTAAATAAGTAGACAGTAAGTACTACTTATTAAGTAACTTGATCAGGGGTTTAATTCCAAGCACAGCAAATGTGTACTAAAAAGTTGTAGAGCCACACAGTTTGTTGCATGAATGGTGAAATACCAGAACCTCTAATCGACGTATCGACGTATAAATACACGAAAATTGAAACAGTATCTAGACTTTTAGTTTAATCATTTTATATTTTAAGGTCACAATAATTTATCAATACACTACGCCTTTAATGGTATTAAAAGGTTGGAGATAAGCAAAAAAAAAAATAAACATTTACTTCCCATGTGAGTTAGGTGGCGAAACCTATTGCGAATACACCAGACACATAGTTGTCAGTCATCGATATTTCTTATATAATATACTAGCAGACCGCGCGAACTTCGTACCGCTATATTGTATGTAGCTTCCCGCCTTACGGTGTTACTCGCGTACAAACAAAATGTCGATGACGACAATGATTACACATAGCCTATGTTACTCAGTGATGTTGTAGCTTTCAAAAGAAAAAAGAATTATTAAAATCGGTCCAGTACTTTTTGAGTTTATTCGTTACATACAAAAATACTTATAATAAATGTTATTAGTGTAGATTTCTTTCGTATCTATTATATAAATGGCGGATCTATTACCATATATTTGACATATTTAGCAGTAAATATAGCAGCATATCAAAGCCAGTTTTTATTTCCAACATTTAAATAAACCAACCAATCAAAAATTATTTCACAGAACTGTTGAAAAGTTTAATCATACTTAATTTTATAACGTAGACATCTCAATCAGAAATCGACACGCCCAATCAATAAGCTATTGATAGCATCGTGATATCAAAATCAAATATGATAATTAAAAATACTGAAAAAGAATAATCTCTTGGATACAATACACACAGCGCCCTCTAGTTCCAAACTAAGCAACTCAATGTTTGTGCTATTATATATATTAATACCTATATTTCTTTTGTAAATACATACTTATGATCCAGACGCTGTACAAACAATCCTGCCGGTCACAAATATTTGTACTCGGGTGGGGAATACAGCTTACACAGCTTACACAGCTTTACCAATACACCACGAGGCTCGTCAGTAAACAGTAAAACAATATATTAATACTTTATTAATGTCACGGCTAAATTATTGGACTTTAAATTAAACTTACAAATGTATTAAACCTTAGACTGCATGTAACATTCAATACTGATCAACTTTGTAATTGACAAAACAGCGCCAAGTCTGCACAACATGAAAGGTTGGACAATTAATTCACAATAAACAGAATGAAACACTGTATTACAATGTTCAGTTATTAAAACAACATAACATAACTTCACGCCTTTGTTACCCGAAGGTGTAGGCAGCTAAGCCTCGTCTCGCCGTTATGTTTACGTCCAAAATGGAATAGGTGGCGAACCTATTGCCGGGCTCAAAGTTTTCAGTCATCGATATTTTTCACTTATAACCTTCGAAAAGATCTTCGAAAAGTCGTTGGTGTGACCCAGTTTTAGGATTCGAACCCGGACCTCGGGATCAGAGGCCGTGTGCTCTACTGGGCCACCGAGGATAACCTAAGTGGCTTAACAGCCACTGCCTACAACTTCGGGTAGAAAAGGCGTGAATTTATGTTATGTTATTTCAATGTCGAAATATTATTATTATGGCATTTATTTATCCAGTGTTACTGTTGTTTTCAGAAATAAAATGTGTTTGGATTTGCAGAAACATTACTAAATGAAACCTTTTATGATATATTAAATATTACAGAAATCATTGGTGGCATACTGTGTGCGTCATAATTTTATGTACAGGAGATAGATTCACTATTAAGTAATGACATTAATCGAAAAAAAAAACTAATATAACCAAAGTCTCAGTTAAAATTGTACTTTGCCCTTTGTTATTTAAATATCTGATTGAAGAAAAAAGCTCAAGGCTGGACTTTTTATGCAGGAAAAAAAGGTATATTTCCAAAACTTAGCCACTTTTTGAAGTCACTATACATAGAAGAGTGAAAAGTACATAACCAAACCATCATTTCCTCCTAAATGTAGACCAAACTTGGCTAAATAACAACCTGGGTCTTATATTAATTACTGTTTTGATTGCAACTCCCCAGGGCCGCTGATTAAAGTAGTCTATAGGGGGAAGTTGCACCACTCACCAGCCCAGTAATAGGGACAATAGGGCAGGCGTTTTGATTTAATATACAACTTTCCTTTAACGTATTGCTAATATTTTAACATAACATAACATAACTTCACGCCATTGTTACCCGAAGGTGTAGGCAGCGGCTGTTAAGCCTCGTCTCGCCGTTATGTTTACGTCCTAAATGGAATAGGTGGCGAACCTATTGCCATACCGGGCACAAAGTTTGTCAGTCATCGATATTTATCACACGTAACTTCCGAAAATTTCGAAAAGTCATTGGTGTGTGCCAGGATTTGAACCCATTACTTCTTGAATCAGAAGCGGGATTCTAGCCACTGCGCCGCCGAGACCGTTATAATGATAATTTAATAATAATATTTTAACGATACATATTTAAATATATGTGTCTAGGTTTCTTATATTTTCACTCTGACATTTAGGTAAGCAGTTTAAGACTAGAAGATACGAAGATATATACTGATGCATAGATAATTATGGTAATGACATTATTTATAATATGACTGGGGCCAAACAAACAGGCGTGTCACCTGATGGTGAGCAACATACGCCACCCATGGACACCTGAATATATATAGAGTTACAGTTGCGTTGCCGGCCCTTCATGCGGAAATTTGCGTAGCTCTACCACTCTAAAACCCTCAAATCGCTCTTTTATTCTGATGGTTTGTATACATTTCCATATACACTCGAGAGCAATGAATCCGGGTCACTTAAAGAATCCTAAAAATCTCGGAAACTAAAAATGCTAGGTTAATGCAATAAATTGTATTTAATAGACAATTTAATACTCCTTAAATGAAGGTATTAAAACTTCTTAGTTATTGTAAAGTTATATCATAAAAAAATCAAATTTGAAAAAGGGCCACTTTCGAAGATGGAACTACGAAATTACAGCATTTGGTTTTGCTTTTGTTTGTAATCTGTCATTTATGTGGGTACATAAACCATGTTGATAGTGCTCTATATTCATTATTCAAGCTGAAATTATGTCGCTTACGCCTGAAGAATGCACCAGAATACTTACAATGCTGGAAACCGGCCGGAGTCAGCGCGATACAGCCAGGACTGTTGGTGTGTCGCTGTCAACAGTACAAAGAGTTCTCCGACGTTACGAAGAAACTGGTTCTAACCTACGCAGACCAGGAACGGGCAGAACCAGGTATACCACAGCACGAGAAGACCGATACTTGGTGAACACCATGCTTCGAAATCGCTTTCTCACAGGAACTGAACTCACCAATCAGTTTCGACGCCTCGGAGGAAGTAACCCAAGTGCATGGACAGTAAGACGTCGGCTTGCTGAATCTAACTTAAAACCCCTTAGACCTGCAAACGGCCCTAAACTGGAGCGTGGGCATCGTATTTCAAGACTAAGATATGCCCAGAGCCACGTAAATTGGAGTATTGAAGATTGGTCAAAAGTTATGTTCTCCGACGAATCAAAATTTATGCTCTACAAGCACGATGGAAGACACAGAGTGTATCGAAGACCAGGGGAAAGATTCAAGCAAGCATGCATCGAGGAAAAAGTAGCCTACGGTGGTGGGTCTGTACTTGTATGGGCCGGAATTTCTTCTGAAAGTCGCACAGAGCTGGTGATCATAGAAAACGGCTCTTTAACTAGCGTAAGATATGTGGAAGAAATCCTCAATGATCACGTTGGTCCATTTATGGTCAATTTAGGTGAGGATGCTATATTTATGCATGACAATGCCCGACCTTATACAGGTAGGATTGTGAATGACTACCTTCAAGAGATGAACATTACTCGTATGGAGTGGCCAGCGCGCAGCCCGGATATCAACCCGATCGAGCATGCTTGGGACGAGCTAGGCAGATGCGTAAAACAACGAAACCCTCCCCCAATCACGCTTCGTGAGCTCAAAATTGCTCTCACAGAGGAATGGGAGAATATTCCCCAAAATCGTATAAGGAACTTGGTGTACAGCATGCCAAACCGCGTAAACGCAGTAATGGAAGCACGAGGAGGCAATACGAAGTATTAAAATTCAAGAAAATCGTATTAAAGTTCAAAAATTTCATGTTTCCTATTTTTGTTTTAAGGAGAGATCAGCAGATTTTTTCTTTATGTAATTTTGTGTTAATAAAATGTATGGTGACTCATATTTTTTTTACTTTCATTTAAGGAGTATTACATTGTCTATTAAATACAATTTATTGCATTAACCTATCATTTTTAGTTTCCGAGATTTTTAACATTCTTTAAGTGACCCGGATTCATTGCTCTCGAGAGTATTATTCAATTTTGGTATATAATCAAAAAGACTCGGAAAGTGGACTCATATTTGTCGCTAGCCACACCTTCTGGTGTAAAATGCGGCCGATGTCACAAAAAACACACCGGAAGGATGTAGGAGTCATGGAAAGCCACGATAGACTTTCCGTGAACAAATTGATCGTGTCCACGCAAAAGGTGATGTCGGGAGCCTCAAAAATCGCCGAGCGTGTACGACAAGAGTTTTGAAAGTCAAAGAAGCGAGTGAGGTGATTAAGAATCACGCCTAATGGTGTATGTTCTTCTCTCTGGCTACCACGAAAGGGACTTAGTGTGAAGTTACGTGTAAGTAAGATACGATAAAAAAAATATGCGTGGAGTCCCGCCACGCGTTGGAAGTGTAACTTCGTGTTGTAGAAAGGAAAATAAACAGGGTTAGAAATTGATTCAGAAATAGCGAAAAATAATCACTGCTTGAATAGGCCGGCTCGACAGGTGAAATACCACAACCTCTCAGAAGATCGACGTAAACTGGCTCATGCCGCGTTTCGTTCGGTGAGAGAGGTACCCGGAGGCCCACCCTCCTTCCCCATCCTTTCATATCCTACTCCCTTAGGTTTGCTTTTTATCCCATAAAAAATACCATAGGGTACCTAAAATTAACTATAGTAAGATACCAAAAAAATCCGAGAAATCATTGATGTGAGCCCGGAATCGATCCCAGGACTCCAGAATCGGAGAGCTCGACTACTTAACTAGACCACCGAGACTATTAATACTTATTACTAATAAATTACAGGTATTTTTAAAAATGGGACTGATTATGAGAAATGGTAACTAAGTTCCTATCTAATATTTTATTTAAATTTGTGTATAAGAATGCAACATACTGATAAAAATTATTTGAACCGAGGATCATAAACAGATTATTATATAAAAGTTTTTTTATAAGGTTATATAGGTTTATAACCATCACTATAAATGTGTATCATGTCTTGATTGAAGTTTATTATATTATAATGTTTTATTCGACTCGGCCATAGAGGTCACTATTCGTCAATTTTAAATCGCGCTATGGTTTCACTCCATGGAGTTTATATACCTATTTAAGAATATATTTATGGATTTTGGTAAAATATTAAAAAAATCAGTTCTACAACACTTAATTATAAATGTTAGGTATTTATTTCTTCAAAGTTCAATGGATTTTAGAAATAAAATAATACATTCAATCAAATATAGTTTTAAAGGAATGTAGTTTACACTAAAGGCCGCGTTTCAAGTGTCAATTACAGTACCTCCATACATCTAGTGGCGGGAGGAGAGTACTATGATTGATTTTAAAAATCAATTACAGTACCTAAACCTAAACTGATGTCTGTGTAGTAATGAAATTCAAGCTTAACAAATTGAATGGTAGTGGTGGAGCCAAGCAGTTCGCTGCATGAATGAGCCGGCTCTACCGTTGAAATACCACGACCTCTCGGAAGATCAACGTAAAGTGGCTCATGCCGCGTTTCGTTCGGGGAGAGAGGTACCCGGAGGCGCATCCCCCTTTCCCATACTTTCCTATTCCTATTTCCTTAAAGGCCGGCAACGCAACTGTAAAACTATATGTGTTGCAAGTGTCCATGGGCGGCGCTGGTCACTTACCATCAGGTGACGCGCTTGCTCGTTTGCCCTCGTTTGCCCGGTATGGCCACCTATTCCATTTGGGACGTAAACATAACGGCGAGTGGAGACTTAAAAGCCACTGCCTAGACCTTCAGGTAGAAAAGGCGTGAAGTTATGTTACTATATGTGCGCGCAATACATAGGCAAATGCCTAAGAATCGAATACTTATATCGTGGATATTGCGATATCTTTTGAATGAAATGTCCGAATTAAATAATTCAAAAAGTTCCAGGAAGCTATTGAATCTATCTTGAATTGTAAATAATTTATTTTAATCAGAATTAACACCAAAGTACAAAATAAAGGGCTTTTAAAACATCATCATTAAAATTATTGTAAAAAATTAAATTAACACTTATTGTGAGATAACTACAATAGTTAGACACATGGTCTTGCGACCATTTGTGTAGACAACTATATATTCTGCAAAGTTGTAGTACATTTTTTTGCCCTACAATCAATACTTTTTGCAGCGTACGCGATGTAATCATTTTTTTTAGGTCCTTGGCTTACATTATCGGACTTTTAGTAAAGATCCCTAATTGTTTAGAAAATATAATATAGCCTTAATCCTTCCTCTATAAATGGACTATCCACTACTGAAAGAATTTTTAAAATAGAACCAGCGGTTTCTGAGATTAGCGCGTTGAATGAAACAAAATATTATGCTTTATAAGTATTAAATGAGTGGTATAGTGCCACCACTAGCTACTAGATGTCTATGTACAGATAAAAATCACGCTTAAGCAATTCTCTTCCTGGATTTATATATAAACTGGTTCAAATTCGTCTTTTTTATTATTATATAATATGTTTTGTGGCCGCAAGGGGGCGTTAAAAGCGTTAAACGGTTGCACGAGACATTAGAAGTTACACTTCAAAAAACAAAAGCTTTAGTACCTAACTATTTCAAGCCGGTAGCGGCGATTACTTTTACGGGCGTACCTGCGATTCTCTGAAAGATATTATTTCAGTTTTCATTTCACCGACTTCCTGTGTAATAAAACCAATCATTTCAGTGTAAAACTGTAAACTCTATTGTGCCTATACTTTAACATAACACTGTGTATGTACTTCGTTTAATAAATACAAATGTTGCTTTGTTGTCGGTACAGACCGCAGGAAGTACCGCTCCAAGTAATATTTAGAACTGTTCGGTGAGTCTCAGCTATTTTGGATATTGTTACAAATTTACAGATTCCTTTGTGAAATTTAGTTTGAGTAAATCTTAGTGAAAATAGCGTTTGAAAACTTTTTCTCTAAACTGGTCTCAAGATCTTATTATATATTGCTGCACAGAAGTAAGCAGCTTCGAACTACAATCTGAGAGCTACGCAGTTCACTGCATTAGTGGTCTGGCCATACCGATGAAGTATCACAATCTCTCAGAAGATGTTTAACAGAGGCAGAATCTTGCAACTGGCTGCGTGAACGGGCCGGCTCGATTGGTAAAATACCACGACTTCTCGGAATATTGGCGTGAAGTGGCTCGTGCCACATTTCGTTCGGTGAGAGACGTATCCGGAGGCCAGACCCCTTTTCCTCTCCTACTCCCACTAAAAGGACTGCAAAGCACCACGAGGAGGGCAAACGAGCAATTTGCCTACTCGCTCGTTTGCTCTCCTATCCACATAAAGATATACCGACGAAATATATTTTTGAGGAGGTATCTGGAAGCCCTTCTTGTTTTAAAGGCCGGCAACAAGTGCCAGATGTTCATGGGCGGCGCTAATCACTAAAATTGCTTACGAGTGAAATTCTTGCGTTTTCGCAGCCTATTCCATAAAACAAAACTCCACATAAATGTGAGAGCAATAATTATATTAAATTGTATTTGAAGAAAATAGAAAATCTCACTAATGACATTCTTGTATCATCAATATCTTCAATAAAACTCAAGAGCAAAATTAAATATCGACTTATATTGGAATGAACTTAATCTATTTCAATGATAGAGCTTTTTACTTATAAGATTTCAATATTCAGAATCGACTGGCCAGACAGGAGCTATTCTCATTTCTCTAGTCAATAAAATTGCATATAATTCCCTGGCGATTGCGTCTCTCCCTTTTGTGACTTTGAGCGAGCGAAAAGAATGTACAGTACGATTTCAATAATCAAAGCTAATGATGATAGCAGCATTGTAAGTTACTTGGAGAGAATAAAAGGTAAAAGTGTTGTAATAAGAATAAGATTATTCATATTTTAAGGCATTTTTTTTGTTAAACAGAGTTAGAGCTACGCAGTTCGCCGCATGAATGAGTGGACTCGACCGGCAAAATACCATGACCTCTCAGAATATTGATGTAAACTGCTCATGGCGTGTTTCGCTCGGTGAGACAGGTGTCCGGAGGCCTAGCACCTTCCTCTCTCGTACCCATCCCACTTCTAACCCCTTCCATATCACATTGTAAGGGCCGGCGAAACGACCAAGCATGCCACCTGATGGTAAGCAACCAGCGCCGCCCATGAACACCAGCAATACATATAGAGTTACCGTTGCGTTGCCGACCTTTAAGAGAGTAGGGTAAGAAAGGATGAGTAAGGGGGGTGGGCCTCCGGGTACCTCTCTCACCGAACGCAATGCAGCATGAGCCACATTACGTCGAATTTCTGAGAGGTCGTGATATTTCACCGGTCGAGCCGGCCCATTCATGCAGCGCACTGCTTGCACCTACCACTGTTAAGCTAAAGCTTTTTAAAGCTAAATTTTAAAGCTAAAGTAGTATTGATGACTGCGGAAAAAAGATTCTTATTGAACTCGAAATTCGTCAAGTCGTGGCGTAACTTAGCCGTTCCACCTTTGGGTAGACAAAAAAAGCGAAATTAGAGAATAAATACCATTAAGTACAATCTTTGAGGTACAAAGACTTAGTTAAAGTACTGCAATACGTTTTACTTTGACTTATTACAATGTAAGTATATTTTTTCCCTCATATAAATATCCTTAACTAACATGTATGTATAGATTCATTTCGTTGTTGCCTTTCACTTAACTCAGGCTTGGAATCTTCAACGTAAGTTTATTGGCTCTAGTTTGGCTTCATTACATACCTCGGGAATATGCCTCGACCTGGAAGCCTTCCGTGTAGTTTCTAGTTTAGTGTAAATATATTTATTACTGCGGGTATAATTGAGTGAGTAAAATAGTAAAAAATCCTATTTCTAGTACGTTTATAGAGAGATTTTATTTTGGCGGTAGCGTAGTTGTTTTACCTCATATAGAACTATTAAATTTTCAATTGATTAAAATAAACAAAAATGACATTTACTTGGTTCGTTACCTAATTCTTTCGCTAAATTGAAATGTATTAAAACCACCACAAAACTATATCAACCATAGTTGTAATTTTGAAAATGGGTAAAGAAGACAATGTTTATAAGTCGTCTGGAGGTATAATCTTGACACAGTCGAGGACGGACAAGACAAACATTCCATGACCAAATAGAACGTGTTCTGGAAGAAGGTTTTAGGAGCCTCAAAAATTGACGCGCGTGCATGAAAAGAGTTATGAAAGTCAACGAAGCGAGTGAGGCGTGTAACAATCGTGCCTTATGGCGCTCCGGTCTCTCTGCCTACCCCGCAAGGGATTTGGCGTGAAGTTATGCATATATGTGTGTATGTAAATAATTAAATAAATATAACCTAATTAAAAAGGAAAGTGTAAAATAATTTGAAAAAAACGTGCGGTGCATTGTGCCACATTTTTGTAAGACGAGTAGATCGAGTAGTTTGTATGATATGAAAGCGTCTTATTAGTTTTTTTTTTCTTTTTTTTTATGGGATAGGGTGGCAAACGAGCAGGCGTGTCACCTGATGATAAGTAACCAACGCCGCCCATGGACACCAGCAACACATATAGTGTTACTGTTGCGTTGCCAACCTTTAAGGGATAGGGGATAGGAAAGGATGGGGAAGGGGGTGGGCCTCCGGGTACCTCTCTCACAGAACGAAACGCGGCATGAGCCACTTTACGTCGGTCTTTTGAGAGGTCGTGGTATTTCACCGATCGAGCCGGCCCATGCAGTTTTTATTAGCTTTTTATTAGCTTCACCTGTATGTATGTTTGTATGTTTGTAAGTTTGTTTGTAACCGACTTCTTTTTTAGTTTCCGCTGATTGCCACTAGATGGTGCGATTTGTGAACTATGAAAGTTCTAGACTAGAAAACCGAACTAAAAAATAGAAAATAAATTTTAATGAATTTAAATTAAGAAAATAGTGTTAAAAATTTCAATGAATATAAATTAAAAAAAGCGTGGGGTGCTTTTTAAGATATTATCGAAATGATAATCACTCTACTCATATCTGTCAATAAAATATTTATAACTATTGACACCATGCACCCCACGCTTTTTTGAACGATAGATGGTGCGATTTGTGAACTATGAAAGTTCACAAATCGCACCATCTAGTGGCAATCAGCGGAAAGTTTACGTTATCAACTTGAAACGAGTTCCTTATATAAGTCACAGATGGCGCTAATCCTCAAATTCCAAACTAAAAAACGCGCTGTCATACAAAACCGAACTAAAAAATTTAAAATAAATAATAGTTTAAAAAAACTAAAAAACACGCTTTTTATTGAAAACCGAACTAAAAAATAGAAAAATAAAAAAAAAAAACTTTATTTTAAAAAAAGCGTGGGGTGCATGGTGTCAATAGTTATAAATATTTTATTGACTGCAACTGCAAGTCAAATAATTAATAGATATTATCGTCGTTGAAAATTCCTGGCTTAGTGCCATTGCGAGAGTGAATTACAGCATTGTAATATATTACAGCCCGTACAACCTGGGCACTAACATTAGCAGCGGTTACCAGTCTACCGCGAGCACCCCGCAGACGTGCCTAGGCATACTGTCAGTTAAACAGTTTCAAACTTAATTAGATGCCGTTATTGGAATTATAATGAACACTAAAGCTTAGATTGAATACTTAATAAACTATCACACACGAAGTTGTTCACATTTCAATATTAATTTAAATTTAGTTTAGGAAAAAATTTAAAATAAATAATAGTTTAAAAAAACTAAAAAACACGCTTTTTATAGAAAACCGAACTAAAAAATAGAAAAATAAAAAAATATATATTTTATTTTAAAAAAAGCGTGGGGTGCTTTTTAAGATATTATGGAAATGATAATCACTCTACTCATATCTGTCAATAAAATATTTATAACTATTGACACCACGCACCCACGCTTTTTTTAAAATAAAATTATTATTTTTTTTTCTATTTTTTAGTTCGGTTTTCTATAAAAAGCGTGTTTTTTAGTTTTTTTAAACTATTATTTATTTATACTATGTAATGATAACACTCAAACATCACGGGGTTCACGAATAATAAATATTGCAAAATTTGAATTTCTCGTTGTATACACTCGTATTTATGTAGTTTATAAGTACAGCGTAAATATATACTCCGCAAAAAATAAATTAACAAAAAAACTTGAGAGGTGTCAAGGGACACCCGGATGGAACGAAGTTCCTTTCGATTAATTAGTGAAGGAATTGTAATAAAATTTTAGAACTAAAAAAAACATATATAAAATACGAAAACATGGAAAATAAAACTTCAAAAAGAGTAACGTACCGGGATTCGAACCCGAGCCCCCTGTATGAGAGCAAGGTATCCCAGCCACTAGACCATTTGGGTAGTTATACATTTTTCTAAATAACTTATACTTGAAGCCGATAGATACTTGAAAGTGCAGTTTAGCATGGAAAAAGTGTCGTGAAAATTTTTTCCGTCTAGCCCCCTTTCACAACGCGCGATAAGGAGCTTCGCTCCAATATGATTATCGCTATAAACAAAAATGATCGAAGTTACACTTTCGTTTTTTAGACATAATATTATTACAGTCGATATTAATAAAATTAACGGTACTCTATGTAGTATTAAATGTCTAATCTATCTCTGCAACTATTTCCAATTAAATTCAAATTGCAACATGTTTTCAAATGTAACGTTCAAACGTTTGAAATTTAAACAATTTATAAGTAAATGTTTCTGTATCAACATATCAATAAATAATGTATATATATATACATATATTTGCTGGTTAGTCCCGCTTTTCAATTTGGTTGAACAAACATACATGTCATCGCAAATATAGGGACTAAAATAACCACTATTTGTAAATAGCTGCTGGAATATTTGCTAATTTCGCTGACTTTCTAGATTCGTGTGTTGTGAGAGATTGGTAAAAAAAAAAACAAAATTTAACATAACATAACTCATTTTTCTATCTGAAGGTGTAGGCAGCGGCTGTTAAACCTCGACTCGCCGTTATGTTTATATCCCAAATAGAATAGTTGGCGAAGGTATTGCCATACACGGGGCCAAGGTTTTTAGTCATCGATGTTTATCACACTTAACTTCCGCACACAATTTCGAAAAGTCATTGGTGTGGATTCGGCCAGGATTCGAAGCCACGACTTCTTGCTTGACTGAGACTTATAAAATATAATATAATTTCGTCAGAGAAGTGTTAGTAATAAAAATAAATGTCTTTAAGTTTTATGAATCAATATTAAATGTCTAAAGTGACGAAAGTCGAAGTAGCGACTGAGGTATGACCGAACCGTCTTTATAAAACTCTATTCACTCTGCTTACCCCGCAAGAGTGAAGTTATGTATATTATGATCCTTATAGGGTTAGTTTAACAGAAACTAAATACTCACATTAGTTAATTAGCTCTCTAGTTTCTTCATTTTGGGCGTTATTAATCACAGTAAGCCTTATCCCATTTAAATAAGATGTAACTTTTTATAATTTCACGCCTTTATGTACTTGAAGGTGTAAGTAGCGACTGGTAAGCCTCGTCTGACCAAATTTTTACATCCCAAATGTTATAGGTGGCGGAAGTCATTGGTCCGGATTCGATCACACGATATGTATTATATATGTAAATGCATATGTGTATATGGTATATGTATATGCATTTATAGTATAGTGTCGGTAGTGCAGTGGTCGATCCCTTCGCTTTTGATTCAGAAGTCGTGGGATCGATTCCAGGCTCACATCATTGACTTTTGGGAATTGTTTTCGTAATGACGTGTGATAAATATCGATAACTGACAACTTTTTGCCTACCACAACCGATTCGAAGGGTCGAAGCGTTATAGCCATTAGTCATATAGCCAGCCATAGTTTTAAATATTTACTAGTTTTTATATTCAATTAATCCTGAAAACAACTTAATTCTGCGCGTTTCCTGTAGTACCTTGAAGCTATGTGGTTACCATTTGAAAAAAGAAACATTGCTACGAGCCTGCGAGGCAAAATTGTTTCTATTTAAAGAAACCATTTCAGGAAAATGCTTTCATTTCTATGAAAAGATGAAGAGAGGCAGCTTAGATTATCAGTGAAATCTAAATTACTAGCCTGACTGTCTGACCGAGTTCCCACGTTTAAAAGTTTGAGCAAGAATTCTGTCATACAAGACTTGGACGTCTGCAAGAAATGTTTCATTATTATTTTTACCATGCGTTTCTATTTATATACTAGCTGACCTAAAGAAATTTTTTATTTCTAAAAAAATGTACAAGTTACTCCTCAGCACCAGCAGCCATTTTAGAGATTGAGATCTTGGAGAACTTGGATCAAACAGACAGGCAGACAAAAATTCTAAAAAAAGATGTGGTGTCGTGGGACACCAAGTAGGAACGAAGTTCCTTCGGCTAACCAGTCGTCTGTCAGACGCTTCTATGCCGCGCCTAATGTAAAATCGAAAAAAATTGCAAAAAAAAATCGTGCTTATTTTTATATAGGTTTTCTTGATTTTTCTCTTGAATTTTGCTGATTAGTTTTTATTTAAGTACAAGACTTAGCTTTAGGACTTGACGTTTTAGTTTATAAATACCACTTGACGTTTTAGTTTATAAATACCGGACAATTCTAAGGAATAATGATCGCACTTGTACGTACCATTTTCTGGTTCCTTCTGTAAAAAAACATATATAAAATATGAAAGCATGGAAAATAAAACTCCAAAAAAGAATTCCGATACCGGGATTCGAACGCGAACCTCCCTGTTTAAGAGCAAGGTATCCTAGCCGCTAGACCATTCGCGTAGTTATACATTGCATTAAATAAGCCAATAATTGAAAGTAGTTTGGCATGAAAAATTGAGGGAAAAATTAATAATAGTGTGAATAAAAAAAAAAATTAAAAAAAGCGTGGGGTGCTTTTTAAGATATTATCAAAATGCTAATCACTCTACTCATAACTGTCAATAAAATATTTATAACTATTGACACCATGCACCCCACGCTTTTTTTTAATTTTTTTTTGAAGTGGAACTTCTAATGTCTCTTGCGAAAGCATTTAACGCATTTAACGCCCCCTCGTGGGTATTATTGATAATATATAAGACTAGAACTTAAACCGGTTTATATAAACCAAGGAAGAGAATTTGCATAGCGTGATTAAAAACAGTACATAGACATCTAGTAGCTAGTAGCGGCACTGTTTTTATCGCACCATGCCCCTAAAGTACTAACTGCATAAAAATATTGTTTTTAATATTTAAATTTATATGCAACCAAAAAATAAAATAAACTAAATAATTTAAATATTATTAGGAATATACAAACAAAACATTTGTTTGAATATTTTTGAATGTAATATTATAATAATAACAAATAACAATTAGTTTGACGCCACTATAACCGAAAAGCTAACTTTGGGAATTTTGCATAGAAGTATACATACAAGCACAGGAATAATAACTAATTCAATATTAATCACTCAATCAATCATTTATTCACATAATTCTGGGTATTTGCAGTATGGTGAGATGACGTAAGTATGCATCTCTAAAATTTGCCTGGTAAGGCGTGTGATATGTACGTGCAGTTGTCAATATAATAGGTTGGGGAAAAAGTATTTTCGTATTTTTGTATGAAAAGTCAAGACCTTTTTTTTTAAAGTTTATTTACATTTATTTACAATATATATGTACCGTTTTGTTGAATAACTTTCTGCCATTTTGTGGGCAGAGACATTATCCCGTTACTGTAGAAACTTTGGGACTTCTGATCAAAAAAACGGGACAAATAGTTTTGGCAGTCCTCTCTTGAGGTCAACCTTACAGAACCTAAAGAATTCTGAAGAGACCGAAACAGGTGAAAATCTGAAGGCGCAAGGTCAGGGCTATATGGTGGATGCACTAGGACCTCCCAGTCGAACTCTCTTAAATTTTGCTGAGTGGCTAAAGATGTGTGTGGTCTGGCGTTATCGTGATGAAAGACCACACCCTTCCTGTTGATCAATTCCGGCCGTTTTCTCTCGACTGCTTCCTTTAATCTCATCAGTTGCTGGCAGTAAAGATCAGAATCGATGGTTTTGCCGGACGGTAAAAGCTCATAATGAACAATGCCCTTCCAATCCCACCATACACACAGCATCACCTTATTTCGTGTTAGGCCAGGTTTGGCCACAGTCTGTGAAGTCTGGCCAACTTTCGACCACGACCTTTTTCGCACGTTCTTGTCGTACCTGATCCACTTTTCATCGCCAGTTATCAATCTCTTCAAAAACGGCTCGGTTTCATTACGTCTCAATAATGAATCGCAAATGAGTACACGGTTCATTAAGTTTCTTTGAGTGAGCTCGTGTGGCACCCAAATATCGAGCTTTTTTGTATAACCAGCTTTCTTCAAATGGGTCAAAACTGTTTTGTGGTCAATTCCCAGTTCTTCAGCTACATCGTAACTACTAATATGCCGATCTTGCTCCATTCTTTCAAAAATGGCGTCCATTTTATTCGTAACAGGGCGACCAGAGCGAGGTGCATCTTTAACATCAAAATTTCCGGACTGAAAACGTTTGAACCAAATTTGTGCTACTCTTACTGACACTGCATCAGGTCCATAAGCATCACAAATTTTTTTCACTGCTTGAGTTGCATTTTTGCCGTTTTTATAATAAAATTTTAAAATGTATCGAATTTCTTCATTAGATTCACTCATTTTTACGGAGAGAAAAACAAATGAAAAATAGCGGGAAACAACTTTTTTTTTATTTTTTTTCTTTTCTTTATAATGTAACCTTTTTAATGTTACCAAAACCAGCCAGACACAAATAGTACAGTCAAAGAAATTTTATAATAAGTTTATACCTACGTTATGCGAAAAGACTTTTTCCCCGACCTATTACAATAAATAATAAAATTATCACATGTAACATGTCAATAATAATAATTTAACAATGTCATAGCTATTAGAAAATTGTCTGCAAACAAAAAAATAAAAAAAATCTATATATGTCAATAAAATAAGCAATGTAATTACAAAAAATGTTTGTCAAAAAATTTATTTATACAGTATTATAAAAACTAAATTTTGATTTGTCTTAATTATCTACTTATTTATATATACTTTATTGTACACAAGAGATAATAGATACACAGAAAGAACCTTATAATTATGGGTATAGAAGGAGGCATAGAAACAAAAATGGGGTAAATAAATAATTTCGTGCTAATATTACTTTTTGTGCTATCTGTACTAGTACATTTTTTTGTAAATTTTATATGTATGTAATTTTTTTTGTAAAACATCAAGTAGTTACGAAGCGAGTGCCGGCCATGGCGGACGCGTCCCGTACTGTTAATATATGATATTACAAAGATAATCGACATTTTTAATTTTGCAATGTATATATGTATATGTCATATATTTTGTATGTATATATTATGTATGTAATAAAAATGTATTATGTAGTTCTTAAATCATAGAACTCCATTTTGAAGTTTTTATACACGCTAAGTTTGGATGTTATTATTAACAGTCGTAGAGACACGCAGTCTGCTGCATGAATGGGCCGGCTCGACAAGGGAAATACCACTACCTCTCATTCAGAGATAGTTTTAATGCTTTTTTACAATGTGGGTATCAAACGGTCTTGAGGTTCATTATTCTTTGATTTAGTTACTCCCCGTAACTAAATCAAAGAATAATGAGGCGTCGATTAAGGCAGATCCTCCTAGAGAGGAGTAGTTACCATATCCTACCCAGATTTATACTCGAGTGCCGAGCGAACCCGCCATTCTCCATTCCACAGTCGGTAGTTTTACTAATGCACCACGAGGCCCGTCCTAATATAAGATGTGCTCTTTTTAAATTAAACGTGTTTTTTTATTGGATAGGAGAGTAAACGAGCATGCGTGTCACCTGATGGGAAGTAACCAGCGCCACCCATGGACAACTGCAACACGTTTACTCTTACAGTTACGTTGCCGACCTTTAAGGAAGTAGGATGGGAAAGGATAGGGAAGGGAGGTGGTCCTCCGGGTACCTTGCTCACCGAACAAAACGCGGCATGAGCCACTTTACGTCGATCTGCCGAGAGGTCGTGGTATTTCACCGGTCGAGCCGGCCCATTCATGCAGCGTACTGTTTGACTCTACCACTGCTAGAACGTGTGGTGTTATACCTACATTTATGTTTGTGACAAAGTTTCACTTCTCTAGCGCGGCGGGACTCCACGCACGATTTTTTTTTTTTATTCTTTCTATAAAAAGCGTGTTTTTTAGTTTTTTTAAACTATTATTTTTTATCAAATTAGTGTATTGTCATCGGTTCTCGATAAATCTACAAAGTTTGAACGAAATCTAGCTGTTCAAAGTGGGTCACAATCGCGCCCAAAGAAGTCGGTTACAAACATACAAGTGAAGCTAATAAAAAGCGTGTAAAAACCTCACAATCTCAAATTACACGATAAAAACAAAAAAAAATATCACACGCTTTTGAGAAATTCACAAATCAAAACGCAGTACCTATATCTAGGTTGGCTGATGCTTGTTTCATTGGGAACAAACCACTGGGACTCTATTCGAGGAGGCTTTGAGTATCTCACAATAGATCCTGCGCTCTTTGACTGACGTATCCTCGAACATTGAAAAATACATTCATATTTGCTGCAGCATTTTCAACTTTACACCTTTGACTAAGGAGATTGTAAGCAGGAATATTTTAGAAAGTATTTCTTCTCTGTTCAATATTTAACAGACGAAAGGCTCGTCGCAAGATATCGAAAGAAAATTTGACTACTAGTTCCTTGTTACTTATTTCGCTGGAACCGAAATCATTATTACAGAGTTTCATTAAATTGAGAGTTCTAGCTCAAAAGTACGGTCTTCATTAAGTGAAAGAAAACGCTGATACACGAAAAGTAGATGCGATTTAAGCTTTTATAATATTAGAAAAGGTAAAAAGTATGCATCGCCACAAGAGTATGGGATATCATGAGAAGAACCATTCAAGATGAGTGTTATTTCACATTCATTATTGTGTAAAATGTATAAATCGAAAATATTGTTACAGAATTGTAACTTAAAATGTGTTTTTTTTTATGACTGAAAGTAAACTTCGCTTCATGGGAATTTTGTCCAAGTAATTTATCTTATCATGTCGCAACATGTCTATGGGGTGTCATGTTAGTGGTTCCCTTTTATTGTTCCCATGCGACTAAGAGTATATGGCCTGTGCATACAAAATTAAACTAAAGTTCTTGGATTTTACAATTCTGTGAGTCTGTAATAATTATAATATTGCTTATATATAAATAACATAACATAACTTCACGCCTTTTGTTACCCAAAGGGCAGGCAGTGGCTGTAAAGCCTCGCCTCGCCTATTTATTTCTTAGATTTTCGCGAATCTGTAGTCTCGCCGTTATGTTTACGTCCCAGATGGAATAGGTGGCAAACCTATTGCCATACCGGGCACAAAGTTTTCAGTCATCGATATTTATCACACTTAATTTCCGAAAACAATTTCAAAATTCATTGATGTGGGCCAGAATCCTAAATTAGAACTGTCCGGGTTCAGAAGCCGTGTGCTCTCCCACTGGACCACCGAGACTACATAAATAAAGTATATTTATAATTATTCTGAATCCAAAGGTCGCGGGCTCGAATCCCCCATATTCTTGATTCAGAATTGCATTTAATTCATAAAAAAACTTATAAAAGAGTCTTTGGCTATAATAACATTTACAGTTCCAAACCAGCCCTTGTCTCGTTCGTTAGTGACTAAAGAATAACGTTGTTTTTCTTTTTTCAGTTCCAACTGGAGGACAATCGCGGAAAAGATGAGTGGAAACGGGTTGAAGGGTGGCAGGAGGATACCCACTCCGATGCCGCCACCCAAGGAATCTGTCCATTATGCTAGGTAAGTAATTATTGTCCTCATAACCTAATGGTTTAACAGGGGTTGGTTTCAGGAATTTTTCGAAAAGATATTTCGAATGATTGTGAACTGCCAAGTTATACTGCAGTATCTCCTGATACACTTGTTCATGATATTTCTTTTTATGGGAAAGGGAACAAACGAGAAAACAGGTCACCTAGTGGGAACCAGAATATATAAATTGATAGATATCTTTGTATTTGTACACCTTATCTATGAAAAAAAAGACACTTGACTCATTATATAAAATATATAGATATAGATGGCGGCCTTATCGCTAGTTTCAAGAAATATCTTTCAGGCAACCTTTGGAAGGACAATAGTAAATATAAGATAAGTGTAGCATTACTTTCTCTATCCTTTCACTATATCTTCTTTCACACCACAACATTCTCGAATTACACTATTTCTCATTTTATCCACCAAGCTTACTCCAGCTATACTTCTCAAACTCCTCATTTCTACAGCAATAAACTTACTTCTGTGCTTCTTCTGCTATACCCAACATTCACTCCCATACATAAGCGTGGGAACCAAAACCCCTCTGTGTTGAGCTATTCGTGCCTTTTTTGGAGACGTTCTGGCTATTCACAAAATTGTTCAGGGCCTCATTCACTTGATTTCCAGCCAAAACCCGTCTTTCAATATCGCATTCATATTTTTCATCTCTCGTAAACTTTGTGCCTAAATACATGAAGTCTTTCACCTGTTCCACTTTTTCTCCATCAATCACAATCCGGCATTTAGATATACTTTCATCTCTTTCAAAAACCATCGCTTTAGTCTTACATACATTCACTTTCATCCCTTTATCTCTCAAAGACCCATGTAATAAATTAATCATCAACTGCAATTTGATAAGTACATAAACATATAAATAATACATTATACATTAAATAGAGTCATTCAATGGAACTTAATTTTTATCACTCAGAGACAATAAATTCTTGCTTCATGTCTAAAATAAAAGAAGGCATAGAGCATCAGATCTTTTATTATCGCCTCTTTGGTAACTAAATAACTTTATGATACCACGAATGAATGTATTCAGAGGTCAGACCAACAAGATTCTTTAATTAAAAATATTTCCTTTTTTTATTTGCTCTTTTCTTTCTTATAAACATTATGTCGGCATAAAACTTAACGTTTATTAACAAATAAGAACAGTTATTTTTTTACACGAATTGAAAACAAATTTATTTACAAAAAGGTCCTTTGAAGATACGTTCCGCCATCTTTTCGACGTGCAAATACTGTAATGACACTTAACACTAGGACCGGAGATTGGGCGGAAAACAGTGCACCGCTGTGAACCTTGTCTTGTTTCACGTAAATTGTTAAGTTATTCTGAATTTCGTATTTTCGAGAATTTAATCTACATTAATTTAATGAGAAAATATTTAGCTTTGTTATAGAAGGTAATTAAATAATAAATAATATGTAATGTTTTGCAACACAGTGGTAGAGCCACACACATTTAGCTGTAGAATGAATGGGTCGGCTCAACTGGTGAAATACCATGACCTCTACGAATATTGAGATAAAATCGGTTCACGCTGCGTCTCGCTAGATAAAAGACGTTTTCAAAGATCAACCTTCCATCCCATCCCACTTCCTTCAAGGCCAGCAACACAACTTTCACACTATTTGTGGTATATGTTCATGGGCATACAAGTGACTTACCCCATGTAGCTCGCTTCTCGTTTGTCTCTTAATCCATAAAATATAAAATAAATAATAGTTTAAAAAAACTAAAAAACACGCTTTTTATAGAAAACCGAACTAAAAAATAGAAAAAAAAAAAAAAAAAAATTTTATTTTAAAAAAAGCGCGGGGTGCATGGTGTCAATAGTTATAAATATTTTATTGACAGATATGAGTAGAGTGATTATCATTTCGATAATATCTTAAAAAGCACCCCACGCTTTTTTTAAAATAAAATATATAAAAAAATATATATATTTTTCTATTTTTTAGTTCGGTTTTCTATAAAAAGCTTGTTTTTTAGTTTTTTTAAACTATTATTTATTTTATATTTTTTAGTTCGGTTTTCTATAACAAGCGCGTTTCTTCCGAATTTAAGGAATAGCGCCATCTGTGACTTATACAAGGAACTCGTTTCAAGTTGATAACGTAGACTTTCCGCTGATTGCCACTAGATGGTGTGAGAAGTGAACTATGAACACTAAAAAGAAGTCGGTTACAAAAAATCATATTTTGCAAATTGAAAAATGGAATAATTTTATCAAATTAGTGTATTGTCATCGGTCCTCAATAAATCTACAAAGTTTGAACGAAATCTGGCCGTTTAAAGTGGGTCAAAATCACGCCCAAAGAAGTCGGTTACAAACAAACATACAAACATACAGGTGAAGCTAATAAAAAATACGCCTAGAGCCATGTAGTTTTCCTTGGTAATACGAGTTTAGTGTCATTTTAAGAATTGATTAGGTACGTTCTATTTTATTTATATCAATTGGTTTACAAAGAATTTTGGTATTCGTATTTTTTTAAACATTACTATACATATCTATTTCTAAACAATGCTAAAAGTACAAGATTCGAATGCAGCTACTCAATAGGCTGCTAGGACAATAGGCTAGCAAATACAAAGTTATAGTTTCTTAGCACAAGTGATCTCGTTTGTCTTTTTTTATGGATTAGGAGGGCAAACGATCATGCGTTTCACCTGATGGTAAGTGATCACTGCGCCGCCCACAGACACCTGCAACACATATAGTGTTACAGTTGCGTTGCCGATCTTTAAGGGACTAGGATGGGAAAAGATGGGCAAGGGAAGTGGGCGTCGGGCTATCTCTCTCACCGAACGAAACGCGGCATGAGCCACTTTACGTTGATATTCTGAGAGGTCCTTGTATTTCACAGATCGAGCCGGCATATTCATGCAGCGAACTCCTTGGCTCTACCACTGTCTATGGTAGAGCCAACCAGTGGTGTCTTATGTTTATACGACATGCGATTTAAAAGCGTAAAAGTATAAATAGTTAGTGTTTCAAATGAAATAGTAACAATCAGTGAATGAGTTTTGTATATCATTTGTAATAGTTAGTTGTATATCACATATGACGCACAGTAACTGATATGCTTGTTCGGAGCAGTCAACAGTATCGGATGACTGCTCCAACCCACTTCTCAACGTAACAGTCACGCTCATGATATGTCCAAATTATTTTGTGTTGATGAAGGATAGACTTGATTTATGAGATTAGTTTTATATACGAGGCTATGAGTTGCCTGGTGCCTTTTCAGATTATTTTTTCAATTGGTTAAATATGTCTCGGTCTCGGTGGTCCAGTGGTCGAGCACGCGGCTTCTGATCCAGAGGTCCGGGTTCAGTCCGGTCCGGATTCTGACACTGGCTCACACCAATGACTTTTCGAAATTGTTTTCGGAAGTTATGTGTGATAAATATCGATGACTGAAAACTTTGTGCCCGGTATATCAATAGGTTCCCCACCTATTCCATTTGGGACATAAACATAACGCCGAGTCGAGGCTTAACAGCCACAACAGCCTACACCTTTGGGTAGAAAAAGGCGTGAAGTTATGTTAATGTTTTGATAGGTATTTTTTGTCTACTAGAATACGAACAATAATTGGTAGAATTAATTTGATGTTTAAAGTTTTAAAGGGAATGTATGGAAAAAAAGTTGAACTTGAGACTTCCCACGTTGTCTCCAACATCTGAATCAGTGATGTCAAGTTCATATTCTCTTGGGGTGTATGTGAGTAATGTCCGAAGTGTGACAATAGATTTCGGACTCTACATAGAGCGTAAAGTTGCTAAAAATAACAAACTAAAATCTATAAAACTTAAGTAAACTTAAGCATAATATAGCTTCTAGATTACAAAAATAAAAAAAAAAATAACCGACTGCACCAAATAGAGGATTATTTTTAACCGGTAAGTATCTATGTGCTGTGTGGCGTCGGCTTAGAATACTGCCCCCCCCCCCCATCTCTTACCGTGGGTGTCGTAAAAGGCGACTAAGTGAAAAGCTAGAAGAATGGGCAGCAGCATTCTCTCTCAAGAAAATACAGCCTACTGCGATCGCCAACACGACTGCCAAGCGTGGCGATTATGGCAAAAACCCCCCATGATTGCGTGGACCGGCAGTTCTGGCGCTCTATGGGAGAGGCCTATGTCCAGCAGTGGACCTCAAAAGGCTAATGATGAAATGATGATGATCTAAGTGTGAAATGTAATTGGTAAAAATACATACAAAGTTTATATCTTCATTTTTAATGGGATTGGAGGACAAAGGAGCGGTCACCTGATGATAAGCAACTACTGACTGCCCATGAACACCGTTGTGCATTGTCGTCCTTCAAGGAGTACGAGAGGAAAGGAAGAGGTAAGGGGATCGGACCTCCGAATACTTCTCTCAT
The DNA here is from genome assembly GCA_905147225.2 of Euproctis similis. Lineage (NCBI taxonomy): Eukaryota > Metazoa > Arthropoda > Insecta > Lepidoptera > Erebidae > Euproctis > Euproctis similis. The sequence goes on from LR990114.1 coordinate 6,965,257, forward strand.
CGACCGAAACGCGGCACGAGCCACTTCACGTCAGTATTCCAAGAGGTCGTTATTACATCGGTCGAGCCGGCCCATTCATGCAGCGAACTGCAAGGCCCTACCACTGTTATCTGATCTCTACATCTGATTAAAATAACCCTACTACTCCTTAATACTTACATACATATAATATTTGTAAAGTGTAACAATATACCTCCAAGTTATTAAGTGCAGTCTTAGAAGTGCCTAGTTTGTATTTCCTCGTACTTACGGATTCAAGCGGGTATATGTTCCAGGTATTACCTACCTAAATATTTATCGTTTTAAAGGTTAAATCGATGAAATAGTAAATTTGATTTGAAAAGTTCTAATAATACGAATGAAAAATTGGAACTTATAATGTTGCTGTCTCTTCACGACTTTTAATTTTACAGAGTGTGGGCAGTGGTATTTATGCTTCGAATCATAGACTTATGATTATATCCAGTCTCAAACAACCTATTGTCATAGATCGGCCTCAAATATTAAATATAATATAGTGATGGTTTTAGAGATATCCTGAAGGCTGGCAAGATAAATAAAAAACCGGAATTTATATGTAATAAATAATAAAAAGGAATTAATTTCAGAGAGTAGAAATTTTATTTACTTTCAAGATTCTCTTCCTAAAAGCTGCAACTGTAAATCTAACTTTTTTATGAAATTGGAGGTCAAATGATGGTAAGTAACCATCGCCGCCCATGGACACGTGCAACGCATATAGTGTTGCAGTTGCGTAGCCGACCTTTAAGGAAGTAAAATACGAAAGGATGAGGAAGGGAGGTGGTCCTCCCGGTACCTCTCTCGCCAAACGAAGCGCGTCTTGAGCAGCTTTACGTCCATCTTATGAGAGTTTGTGGTATTTCACCGGTCGAGCCGGCCCATTCTTGCAGCGAACTGCTTGGCTCTACCACTGTAAAAAATTTTCAGCACCACAAAAAAAGAAATTTTGAATCGAATATACTTTGTATAATGCAAAAGCTTGTTTTAATACCGACTTAAATTTATTAAAAAGGTAAGCGTCACAAACACGACCTCATTAAGTCGGGTGGTGGCAGATGTTCAATCAGTTTGAAGGGTTGCTATTAAAAATTAAATATTACATTTTGACTGCGGCGGTAATGCATGGCGGCCATATAAAAAATGAATACGGGCGCACAGGAACTCACCAAGTCTGTGCATTTTCGATGACAGCGAACACAAACAAGCACCACGTGTGCTCGTAGATAATGTTGGCGCAATATATTAGATGTAGCGGATTTAAATTGGTCTCGGTGGTGAAGTAGTCGCGCGTTCGAATCCTGGCTAACCAACCAATGACTTTTCGAAATTATTTTCGAAAGATTTGTGTGATAAATATTAAATATGTGAAAATTTTGTGCCTGGTAGGTATGGCAATAGGTGTATGGCAATAGGTCCGCCATCTATTCCATTTGGGACGTAAAAATAACAGCGAGTCGAGGTTTAACAGCCACTGCCTACACCTTCAGGTAGGAAAAGGCGTTAAATGTGTTTATATAAATTTGTTAATCGTGTTGTTTGTTAATTTATTATATTTTATTTTTTTATTTATTATATTTTATTTATATAACAGTCTCGGTGGCGCAGTGGGCGAGCGCACGGCCTCTGATCCAGAGGTCCGGGGTTCGATTCCAGACACTGGCTCACACCAATGACTTTTCGAAATTGTTTTCGGAAGCTATGTGTGATAAATACCGATGACTGACAAACTTTGTGCCCGGTATGGCAATAGGTTCGCCACCTATTCCATTTGGGACGTAAACATAACGGCGAGACGAGGCTTAACAGCCGCTGCCTACACCTTCGGGTAACAAAAGGCGTGAAGTTATGTTATGTTATGTATGTATGTTAATTTATTAATCGTTAATCTCAAAATTATAATTTAATTTATTTTTATTAATTTGTACACAGCTGCTGCTAACACTTTAGGGTACAAAAGGCGTGAAGTTTCGTTAGAATTTAATTAACTTAGTTTTTGTAAAACGAAAGGAAAGGATGAAAACGCCGCATGACCCACCTTACATGGATTTTCTGAAAGGTCGCGGTATTCGCTGGTCCAACCGAATCATTCATGGAGTAAATTGTGCAGCTCTTTTTTTTTTTTTTGTTTCTAAGGTTTTCGCGAATCTCACTCATTAAAACAGTGCAGCTCTACTAATTAGTGTTTCCTTAAGATTTCTGTTCTTAAGATGTAATTTTGAATGTATTTAAACGCTTCATCCTCTAACCTAACCCAAGCCCATGGTAAATGTTGTGAGCTGTCAGTGTATTAACTGTCTGCGTGTCCCACCAAAACCGCAGTAATTTTATTTAAAAAACAAGGTAGGCACACGTATTTTGACGCCTTTTTTAACACTGTTATTATTTAAAGGTTTTGTAATTTTTAACTTTATGGTTGCCACGTACTTTTAAAGATAAAGGATTATGTGAAAGTAAGTATAGAGTAAGTAAAGGAAGTAAGTAGTCGAATTAAAATTAGCGTGATAAGGGAGAATTGCAAGTTGAAGTATGATGCGGCGATCAAGGTGGAGAGAAGTATGTTAAGTTGGTTTGTTCATTTTGCAAGAATGAATGAAAGCCGACTGACTAAAAGAGTATACGAAGCGAATGTGAGTGGCAGGGTTGGGATCGGGAGACCCAGACCAACGACCAAATAAATAGTCTGTAAAAAAAGGAAAAATGCATGATGAGATGGATCGTACCTTGTGAAAAGCCAAAGTCTTTGCCTACCCTTATGGTATACAAGCGTGAGATTATGTATGTATGTACTTAGTACGACATTTTTTTAAAAGATTATCAAATATTAAAATCATTATGAAGAATTGAAAAGATTTGTTTTTACCCGTTTCGAAAAACTGTTGTTCTTGTTTGAACGTTATTTTTTGTATTAAGCATCATCTTGGCACTCCATTTAAAGTAAGTCCAAGTTTTTCTTTAGAAACTCTTCGCATTTATCATATGAATTATCTTTGCAGAAGCCAAAAGTTCTTAACATTTTTAAGCCATCCATAGTCAAGTGGTCGTTCGTATGGCATTGTTAGTTCGTTTCTCTTAAAAATGCACACGCCCCAGGGTACTATTCAAGTGCCATCATCAGTCTCACGCGCTGAGTGCGGTGCCTATAGTTACCACGAATAATGCATACTGGAAGAGACCACCTTCATCTTGTAAAGGAGAAAAAAAGAAAAAATCAAAGTCTCAAGCGATCTGGAGTTCGAAGACTCCACTTCCTAACCAAAAAGTTGTACAATCGAATCCGTGTTAACACTAATGGACTGTTTGGAATTCTTTTCAGTAGTTATGTGTTATAAATATTGAAGAATGGACAATACTGGTCCCATTACCTATTGTATTTGTAACTTAAAATAGGCGAGTCGATACTTAACAATTACAGCCGTTGTCACTCACACCTTCGAGTAGTAAAAGGAGTGAAGTTAGAAAAATAATCAAAATGAGTTAAATTTCGCGACAGAAAAAAGTATAATTGCCATATTTATTGCATATTAGGCAAAACATGCACAAAATAAAGGTGACGTTGTTATCAAATGGATTTAAGTAATATTAGCTATAGGATGTATTAATTTGTTTAATAAAAGTTGAAGGTCGGTTGTGAAACGGGGAATGAAGAGGGGAAGCGGTAGGGCGTTCAGATACCGGCATGGGCAACTTTACGTCGATATTCTGAGAGTTAGTGGTAATTCACCGGACAAGCCGTCCCATTCACGCACCGAACTGCGTGGCTCTACCCACTGTTGATCAAATGTTGCTTGTATTTATGTAAATAAGTCTAATTAAAATTTATCACAAATGTTTTTGTCAATTCCGCACCGATATGAAACAACAAATTTGTTGTTAAGTACATGATTACTATAATAAAATTGTAGATATGTATAGCTGTCTGTCTCCCACTCATCCTCAGAAATAACTAAATTTGTCAATTTCAATTTGAAAATTATAGTTATAAACGTAAATTGTAGAAAAATGCAATCCCATCCAGCAGAATTGATCACGTATCCAGGCATTAAGCATTGAAAGGGTCATTAAAGAAGAATAGTTTGTAGTAGAACGATGTCTCCTATTAGCCCTCTACTCTCTTACTCCCCATTCAATAGGAAATATCCGACAATAGCCTGTGTACAAGCCAAGATTTTCTAATAAATAATAGAGAGAATAAGTATAAAAAGCAAGACACAAACAATTTGTCTAATATATATATCATTACATAGTATAAAACAAAGTCACTTTTCGCTGTCTGTCCCCTTATATGCACATATCTTTAAAACTACGCAACGGATTTTGATGCAGTTTTTTAATAGTCAGAGGGTGTCAACGGGGTGGTTTTGATCTATAATTAATGTATAGTGTAGTAAAAAAAGTGATAATTTTCAAAATTTTGAACTTTAATCGCAAACGCTGCCTGAACTGAACTGATAAATCAAAACAACGTACTACATTATTACACACCTTTAAAAGGTCTACAAAAAAGTCCGCGAGGGCATATGTCTATCTCCTGGGGATAACCCACAATAACCATTTTTGTTTTTTTACTTTTTACGAGAAATAATGGCCTATTTACGAAGCGATTTTAACCATTACAGTATTAATTTTCATTCAATTATGAGTCTTAAATAGATTGTGCATGTAATATAGATGATCTTGGCCCTTTACAGCATGCAATTTAATCAATTATTTTCGAAGATATTGCAGTATAAACATAGCAGGACAGCAGAATATACTTTTGATGCGGAACAAAGTTCGCCGGGTCAGCAGGTATATATATATCGAAAACTTTATGCCTGGTATGGCAATAGGTTGGCCACCTATTCCATTTGGGACGTAAACTTAACGGCGAGTCGAGGCTTGACAGCCACTGCCTACACCTTTGGGTAAAAAAGGGGTGAAGTTATGTTAGTACCAATAAAATACATAAAACTCGGCCTGAATGTTTGCGCCACCATCGTCTAAAAAGATGTTTTTTTTTTAATAGAATAGGGGGCAAACAAGTAAGCGGATGACCTAATGAGAAGCAACCACCGCCGCCCATAGACACCTATAGTGTTTCAGATGCGTTGCCAGCCTTTCAGGGAGTGGGATAGGGGGGGTTGTGTCTCCAGTAATCTCTCTCACCAAATGAAACACGACTTGTGCCTCTTTACGACGATATTCTGAGAAATCGTAGTATTTCACCGGTTGAGCCGGCCGATTCATACAGCGAACTGCGAGGCTCTACCACTGTTAAAGTCATATTTAATTGTGAAGTTACAATAATACTTAGTGATTATAATTTCAGATATATTCGTCATTTGACTTCGTCGCGTAGTGTGTCGAAAACTTCTTTTATTATATGTGAGATTAAGTAATTTATATTCTAAGTAATTTATATATAAAAACAAACGTTAACACTTAACAATACTAATTCTATGTTAACTTTGTAATTTTAAAAAGTAAACCATTCGAAAATAAATAGTCGTTTTATATTTGGATTGTTCGCCAGCAAATACAAAGTTTCTATACAGTATTATCAATATTTATTACTTATGTTGCATCCATTTATTGCCATACCATAATCATTTAGATAAATATTCTGAGAAAAGAGTCATTGAATGTGGAATAAAAAGCAACTATTCATAACAGATAACATACAAGGCACAAAGAAAATAATCCTATTCATACAACATAAATAACATGACATAATATTATTACATGATATAAATGTAATATATGTCTTAAATGATAATTGTACAGACATAAATATAAAAAATATTATTGTCAGAAGTGGGATTCGAACCCACGCCCACAGAAGTGGACTGCGACCTGAACGCAGCGCCTTAGACCGCTCGGCCATCCTGACAGTGATAACACCTTCGAAATTGAGAATTTCTAGTGGTTAATATTTCTGTGGTTAATAAGTTTTGGTGGTCCAGTGGTCGAGCACCCCGCTTCTGAATCCAGAAGTCGCAAGTTCGAATATTGGTTCGCACCACCTTAGAAATAAGTTTCGGAAGTTAAGTGTGATAAATATCGATGACTGAAAACTTTGTGCCCTGTATGGTAGGTAATACATTCGCCGCCTATTCCATTTGGGACGTAAACATACCGGCGAGAAAATTCATGTAAAATATAATTGAGAAAAAGTGATAATTTTCTAGGTTTGGAGCATTAATTGCAAACGCTGGCTGAACCCTAAATGTATGTCTTTATCTTAGCGATAACCTATAATGACCATTTTATTTTTTACGAGGAATAATAGCCTATTTACGAAGCGATTTCCAGCATTTCTGCACTAATCCTTATCCAATTGAGTACCTTAAATATATTATGCATTTGAATAAAATAATCAATATCGCCCTTCATAGCAATCTAAATAAATATTTTGGAGGATATTACAGACTTACAATACTGTGACATAACGGTCGTGACGCGTGCCTATAAACAGCGTAAATGTAACTTATTATTGGTTAAACTTATAGCTTCTAAGGCAAAAGAAAGCTTCAGCTGGTTATAAATATATCCGTTGTTAAATCTCTCCTGCCTACCCACCTAGTGGTCGTGCAAACCTTGTTACTTTAATATTAATGTACCACGTTACGAGGACAATATGGTGCATCGCGTCCGCTGTCCGCCTTTTGATGTTCGCGCACGTGGTTCCGGTGTGAGTGTAACGCCTAGTTACATCTGACTGTATATATGTATTGTACAAGATTCTAATTCGACGAATTTCAACCATTTTTGGTGCTTATTTTGTATTTACACGGAACCCTAATTCGGTTAAAAATATACTGTAATATACTGTAATTTGACATGACACTATCCAGACACTCTAATGTACCTATTTGTAATATAAAAATGTCACTTTTTACAAATGTGATTATTATATTGTGTTATAAGATTTTTTTTCATAGGTAAGGACGTAAGCTTGCATATTATTATGCCATATTTTATTCGGTGAGAGAGGTAGTATCCGGAAGTCCATTCCCCTATCCTTTTCTTTCCCATCCTACGTCCTTGAAGGCAGGAACCCCAACTACTTGTATAATATGCAACGCGAAAGATAGAAGTTCTGATATAAAAAAGTTACTCCTTATAACAGCCACTAACTGCCAATAAAAATCCCGTCAAAATTGGTCCAGCCCTTCAGAGATTTCCCGGAACAAACAGACAGAAAGAGAAATTAAAAATGTTATTTTTGTTTAGGTACCGAATATATTTATATTTTTTATTCATATGAATGTAACAGAAAGAGGTTATTTCAATTTTATAAAAAAAAACACTTAATTTATTTTGATAAATAGATTAAGTAAAAAGTTAATCAGCTTATGCACTTATTTAAACGACTCAATTGTTGACTATATTGGAACTAAGTTATGTGAGAAGACGGTCGTAAATGTAAATTTCTCGACAACCCGTGATGAACTGAGAAATTAACTTCGAGAATTCTCGAAACACCCGAGAAACTTAAATGGTCGAGAAATTATGAACCTTATTACGGCGTAGAAATAAATATACGTAACATTATTTATTTAGTTCAATTTCTTTCTAAACGTGGTCGCAGTATTAAAAGCGGCTTTGAATATTTCTCAAAGAATAATGATCGGTGCTTTTACGTTGTAGATGTGTTTGGAGTGGTTTCCGCTGGATTGACTGTAAATAATAAGCAGATTCCAAGAGCACTTATTATTTTTATTTATAAAAATATAATAAGAGTCTCGGTGGTCCAGTGATCGAGCACCCCGATTCTGTATAGAGAAGTCACGGGTTCAAATCCTGGCTCACACCAATGAGTTTTCGAGATTCTTTTCGGAAGTTATGTTTCTCGGAACTTTAAGGCGAAACGAGGCTTAACAGTCGCCACCTACACCTTCGGGTAGAAAAAGGCGTGAAGTTTCATTATGTGTATTTGATTTAAACTCAAATAAGCTAAAGCTACTTTTGAAAACTTAGATCCTGCACTCGGTAGTTCTATCAATGCACTACGAGGCTCGTCACTGTCATTAGTGATATATGGATACTGTTTAAAATAATCCGGGATTAAAACAAGTTTTGAGCAGAAGAAAATTAAGCCAAATTAAAAATTTGTAAACAACGAAAGAAATAGACTCGAAGGCAATAGACTCTCAACTATTTAAATGGGACCAAATCCTTTTCTTTCTTCAAACAATGAAACGGCTGCCAACACCTTCATATCTCAAAGGTGTGTAGCTACAGAACTCACGACTTAAAAGTACTTAATATGTACATAATTTAATCAAGTTTTTTTAAAGCAGTATACAAGTACTGACTCAGTTTATTGATGCAACCAGCTTAACGAGCGCTTCGTTGAGATTTAAGCTAATTATATTATTAAGCGGAAAAGCTTTAATAAGATATTTAAAGTTGAAATCTCAGCGTTTTAAGGAGCAATCTTGTTTCGAGTTTACCGCTTCTAGAGTACAGAATAGCGTCCTCTTTATGAGAGATTTTACGATGACTTAAAACTGTTGACATATCAACAGCATCTTCTGAAGTGTTAATTGTATATAGTGTTCATTCTACATTTTTCCGTAGGGTATGACAAGAAATTTAGTAGAAGTATTGTGTTAAATTGCCGCTGAACATGCAGTTTTTTTAAGTTCTGAACTATAGATTAACTCTGGACTAAAATCAACATCAGAATTTATCTAAAAGTATTTATTTAATTCTAATTTCATTTCATATCTCCGCATAGAGTCATAGAAAAGAGCTAGCTCGTCACTACGCTTAATTCATATTCACTCTATTTTATTTTTTATTAAAGTTATAATTTTCATATAAATATACAAATTCCCTTTTCACGATCAAAAATTGACAATTTTGGTTAATAAAAAACTCTGAAGTATCTGATTCAAGAAATCGTTGCCTGCACCTTATATTATTTAAAGGCGTGTAGTATAAAAAATAACATCAATTACAAATTAAATCAGTAAGCAATGTTTACAGTTTACATACTTAGAATACATCACGGATCTTAAATTAGTCAATAACCTAATTACTTTTAAGAATTATAAACTTTGTTAAAACAATCAATGGTACACTTAATTCTTGATTAAAAAATACTTGGAACAATCGTTAAATAATAAGTATCTGGATAACAATGTTAATAAAAGCTGTCGTAAGTTCGACACCTGTTTCCTCTTATGGTTCATAAACTACTTACATAAGTCTTGGGTGAGATCAAAGCGCACGTCGGATGCTGTATGCGATTGTTGCAGTAATATTAGCTGATGGTGTACTGGTGTCAGACGATGGTACAATATGCGTCATTGATTCAAAGAACTAAGGCACCATTTGTGTTTGTATCTATTGGCAATTCTGCGAATGAAATGCTAGGTCAGTACAGATGCTTTTGTATTGTCTAGCATTTGTGTTTATCTGTATTCAGTACCAACTGCAAGTGATTGAAAATGGCCGGACTATGTTCCTTTGTTTACGTAACAGATTCCCATCAATGGTTTGTTTAATATTCTTTCATTTTAGCAAACTTACATTTTAGAGTTAAATATTATTTACAGTGGTAGAGTCACGCGGTTCACTGCATGAATAGTCCGGCTCGAGTGGTAAAATATCACGATCTTTCAGAATATCGACTTCAAGTGGCTCATGCCATATTTCGCTCGATGAGAGAGGTATCCGAAGGCCCAATCATTCCCCTCTCCCCTTCCAATTCCACTTCCAACCCCTTCCATATCCTATTGTAACCATTCTCCCAGCAAACTTCTTTTGTAATAATGGGTTTGTAACACACCGCCCTCTACTTTCAAACTATACAACTAAATGCTTGTCATAAATATTTGTACTGGGGTGGGATTAAAACCCTTCAAACTCGATTTTGCTGTGGATAGTTTTACCAATGCACCACAAGGCTCGTATTTTTTTAGAGAACACATCATTTTTAATGGCAAAGATTTGCCTGGCATTTTTTTTCCTATCCGGGGGGCTTATAGCGATAAGTAGTTGACGGGCGGTAGACAATGCGCCGCAAATAGAGAGGCGACAGTGAGGGGTGCGAATGTATGTCTAATTGCCCGCGGACGTGTCTCAACTCAGTTTTACGTAGCAAGTAGCAATACCATTCAGGGTTGCTACTAAGCATTGCGTTGCTATATTTATTTACGGCATGGTAGGGCAAACGAGCACGCGAGTCACCTGATGGTAAGTAACCAGCGCCGTCCATGGACATGTGCAACACATATAATGTTACAGTTGCGTTTCCGACCTTTAAAGGAGTAGGATGGGGATGGGAGGTAGGCCTCGTGGTGCCTCACTCAACGAACGAAAGGCGCCACGCGCCACCTTACGTCCATTTTCGGAGAGGTCGCAGTGAACTGTTTGGCTCTACCACTGTTAATGCTATATTTTTAGTTTGATGTCTACTTCTATCAAGTTGTGCAAAATAAGCTAATTATTTATATGACGTGATTATTTTAAAAGGGATTGAGCCATGCAGTTCGCTGGCTCAATTTTCCGGCTCGATCAGTGAAATACGTAAACCTCTCAGGGTATTTACGTGAAGTGGTTCATGATGCGTTTTGCTCGGTGACAGATGTATCCGGAGGGCCAACCCCTTTCCCTATCTTCTTCCCAAACTGAAACTGTAACACTTCTCTGTATTGCAGGTGTCCATGGTTGGCGTTATTTGCTTACTATCACGTGACAAGCGTGGTCGTTTACCTCCCAATCCCATAAAAAAATGATTTGTTACCTATACTATTATTTACATTACACACAAAACGTCAATTTACAACTTTACGCTTTCTTAGCATATTAGGTTAAGTTGCAGACAAATGTCTTTCTGTTTCATCAATATTTTGTTTACTGATCTATAAATGTATTATTGTCGTGCCTTGTTTTTAGAAAAATCTCCTAAAAGTCATGGTCATCATAGGTGTTTGACAGGGTTTTAATTTGTACCCTCTGAACTGACACCTGTTTCCAAACAATTATGCTATTTAAAGATAACGATACCATTATAATTCCAAAGTGTGTTCATTTCATTTCATTTCAACTTGTAAAATGGAACTTTTATTTTGGTTTTAGCTACTAGTAGCCTAAAATGGACTAGATTATATTAAAATCAAAAATATTAATCTCTAAAAATGTTTTTAGAAATTGTGACAACCCTATAGGTACCTGTGTCGTTATAAAGACCAGTATTCACCGGCGTGTTGGATGCAGTTGAAACACACGCATTCCCTCACACTAAATGCATCCCGTGCATGCATCCTGTAAGCAATGTCGATTACTGAGGGCCATAAAAACCGTAAAGTATTGACGCGTGCAACAGAAGATAACACCCCGGGTGAAATGCAACATCTATATCTATGTATATTGCAGTCCTGGGGGGATGACATTAATGGTTTCTATTTGTTTTGAAATAGGCCATAAAGTCGAATATTTGCAAATGTATTTTGGGGTGTATTTAATGACTGATAGTTACCTACTTTTGTTAATTATGAAAAAAATCAAACACAACAATCAAAATATATCTGTGAATGTGAATTAAAGAAGAGAAACTAATTTTTTTTTTATTATTCCCCTAAATAAAACATTCTTATTTTTTCAAATATTCTAAAAAATTTAATGACCAGCATTAAATTTTCATGTCATTATGAACTTTAGAGATGGTATTCAATTATTTAGATGTTGGTTAAAGTTTTGCAAAGTAGCGCCATCTATAATTGAGTATCAACACGTAGTTACAAGCGGCAGATATACGCGCTTCTCAAATATTACAGTAGATGGCGTTGCTGTAAATTCAAGAGTCGTTACTGAAGTGAACTTCTATATGACTGAAAGATGGCAGCACCATAGGATTTCATTTTACTATTGAGTGCCATGTTGAGATTGCTATTAAATTTAAAAAGTTTCCCTTTTTCTGTTTTTCTTACTTGGAGTAACACTTATATTGTTTTACTAATTTAATAAACTTTGCGTTTTAAATTAGGTTATAGGTAGAGTAACGTGAAGTTTCAGCATTTAAAATGGAAATTAGGCTGATTCGGTACAGAATTCTCTTACTACCAAATCTAATGATAGATGAATACAATTATTTCGTAGTACATTGTTACATAACAATACGAAATTTCAATCAAATCCACAACAATATAAAGTAGCTGACACACACGGCCACAATCTCATCCATTATGCTTGTTTAATGTTTATTATTCTCGGTTGCAGATAATAAATCATGTGTACACTTAGCCTTATTTTATTGCAGTACAGCAGCTTAATCATGGAACTGCTCTCAAGTGTACTAGGTACATACATACATACATAACTTCACGCCAAATCCCTTGCGGGGTAGGCAGAGAGAACAGAGCGCCATAGGGCACGATTCTTACACGCCTCACTCGCTTCGTTGACATTCATAACTCTTTTCATGCACACGCGTCGGTTTTTGAGGCTCTTAACATCACCTTCCTCCAGAACACGTTCTATTTGGTCATGGAATGTGTGTCTTGGTCGTCCTCGACTCCTACATCCATCCGCTTTTGCATTGTATATCTGCTTAGTCAGTCTTGCATCAACCATTCTTTCTACATGTCCGAACCATCGGAGTGTACTAGGTACTCATAATAAAATAAATAATACATCGATTATTTTTCATCGAACATTGTTTTTTTTTTTATTTTAAAGATTATTAAGCTATACTATTTGAAAATAAATTGTAATTTTTATCTAAATGTAATGTAATAATGTTGGGATATTTTCAATTATACTATAATATAGTTTTAGGATCATTACATTATGTTACAATGGCAGAGGCTCCATTGAACCCGACCAAGAACTATGAAAATATTGTTTTATTAAAATCTGATACCCATGTTACTTTTATCATCAAATATTTTGCCAAGCAAACTGAAGATGGCAACTGCAACCAATAATCATTACATAGTATAAAACAAAATCACTTTCCGCTGTCTGTCCCCTTATATGCTTATATCTTTAAAACTGCGCAACGAATTTTGGTGCAGTTTTTTAATAGTTAGAGGGTGTCAACGGGGTGGTTTTTATCTACAAATCATGTATGATGTTGTAAAGAAAAAATGTTAATTTTCGAGATTAAGTACTTTAATTGCAAACGCTAGCTGAACCCTAAGTGATAGATCAAAACTATGTTCAACATTATTAAACAACATCAGATGGTCTATAAAAAGTCCGTGAGGGCATATGCCTATCTCTTAAGGATAACCCACAATGCCCATTTTTATTTTTTTACTTTCTACGAAAAATAATAGTTCATTTACGAAGCAATTTTAAACATTACACCATTCATTTTCATGCAGTTACATAACATAACATAACTTCACGCCTTTTGTTACCCGAAGGTGTAGGCAGCGGCTGTTAAGCCTCGTCTCGCCATTATGTTTACGTCCCAAATGGAATAGGTGGCGAACCTATTGCCATACCGGGCACAAAGTTTGTCTGTAATCGATATTTATCACACATAACTTCCGAAAATAATTTAGAAAAGTCATTGGTGTAAGCCAGTGTCTGGAATCGAACCCGGACCACTCTCGCTCGACCACTGCGCCACCGAGTTAAGTGTATTAAATAGATAGATCAATATGGCCCTGTACAGTATGTAATTTAAATGAATACTTACGAAGATATTACAGTATCATCATCTAAATATTGTGTCACAATATAACTAATTGTAAGTATAAGTCATAATTGTCATAATTGTAAGTCATCTGTTTATTACAATAATTGTGATAAACAGATGACTTACGATTAGGCTTCTTCCATTTTACAGTGGTAGAGCCACGCACCTCGCTGCATGATTGGGCCAACTCGACCGGTGTAATACCACGGCCTCTTAGAATATCGACGTACGGCTCTTGCCGCGTTTCGCTTGGTGGGGGAGGTATCATAAGGCATAACCGCTTTCCTCCTCCCATTCCCATCCCAATTCCGACCCCTTCCATATCCCATTGTAAGGTCCAGCAACGCAATTGTAACAATATATGTGTTCAGGTGTCTATGGGTGGCGTTTGTTGATCACTATCAGGTGACACGCCTACTAGTCTGCCCCCTATACCATAAAAAAAAATTGGGATGTAAAAATTCGGGGAATCGAGGAGTCATTAAAAAGGCAACTTAATTATAATTACATTATCCTATACTACAATGAGAAATAACTATTTTACTTAAAAACATATATAAACTATGCCCAGTATGTAGGTATTGTCTACCCAGGTACCAGAGAACGTACCTACGAGTACCAGACATATAGCTCCGGGCTGTCTGGACACACTCATTAACATTCTGAGGATATCGGTAAATGCAATAACCTGCACAATTTGAGTTAAGTGTCCAATATTAACTGGGGGTCAAAGATGTTGATGAGAATTTAACTTGGTTAAAGACAGTCAATAGGTACCTATATATTAATATTGTATTTAATTCTAAATATATATATTGCATATTGGTATATACGTAAAATAAAATATATAAGTAAGAACTTAAATACACCATGTTGCTAACTAATGCAAAATAGTATAGCATAGTGATTAAAAAATTTCCATGTTCCAATTCTATGTCAAAGGGTTTGGTCCTTTTTAGTCTTCTCACTAGGTCGATGACGTCGAGGAGTTGGATTGCCTCGACGTTCACGTGATGATGAAGTCTGCGTTCATAAGCTTCGGCTTTGGATATAATCTTATGGACGAGCTCGACTTGAAGGTCCCGATGGAGATCGTCGTTTCTTATGTACCAGGGCGCATTCACTATAACCCTGAGAATTTATTTTGGAACCGTTGTATTATTTGTACATTACTTTGTTTGGTACAGCCCCAGAGCTACATACCGTAAGTCCATACTGGCATCAGGACTTCTCATGTAAAATGAGTCTTTTAAATAAATTATACCCATTTGTATTTATTTTTTTACGTTCTATGATAATACTTTCGGATATTATTGAAAGTCATTTATTATCAGAATTAGATCCAAGATTTAAGAGTTAAATAAATGACAATTCTATTTGATACATACAAAATTTTATGCTAAGTCCCTTGCGGGATAGGCAGAGAGAACAGAGGCACGATTTTTACACGCCTCACTCGCTTCTTTGACCTCCATAACTCTTGTCAAACACGCGTGTCGATTTATGAGGCTCCTTTATCAAGGACATCGCCATCCTCGACACCTGCATCCATCCGCTTTTGCATTGTATATCTGCTTAGTCAATCTTGCATCGTTCATTCTTTCTACATGTCCGAACAAACGGAGTATGCCCTTTTTTACAGTTATACTACTAGGTGAGACTTAAGTATGCATTATTATTTTTATGTTACAAATAACAACCTATGTTATTTTGTATATGTTGACCTTTAAAATATAAGGGTCACTTATTACAACATTCGACATTTCGACACGACTTACATTTGATGAAAACAATGAATAGGCAGTACATATACAGGTCTATAACCAATTGTTTCTAATTAATAATAAGCAAGAAAGCACCTTAACAATATAAACTTAGGGTTGATTATTATATGTGGAATGATGTGACGAGTAAAATTAGCGCAGAGACATATTTTCAAAATGCACACGCGTTTGTTAGAGTGACCATGAAATGTCATTAAATTGGGACATATACTTTACAGAGGTAGGTGATGTCAGGAGATCAAACGTGTTTGCCAAGAGTTATGGAAGTCAGAGAGGCCAGTAAAATGCGTAACAATCGTGCCGTATGGCGTTCTGTTCTCTCTACCTAGCCTGTAAGCGACGGGGCGTGAAGTAAAATCCTTTATATGAAACCTAAAAGAAAATCAAAAACTGTTAATATTGCTAAAGATATTTTATTTATCTAAGCTTAAAATAAGCATATACCTAGGATTACCAAGCAAATTTCAAGTATTGAGAACATAAATTCTAGTCAGAAAAGTTATTCCCAAAAATCCTTGCTCCAAAAAAAGATTTTTTTATTCTTAAAGACAGTAACAAACTAGAAGCTTGTCTAGTAAAGAGCAAGCATGATCTGACTTATATTTATACTATACTGCCAATATTTCCCCATTTTTTTTTTGTGTAAAAAGTTCAATCTGTTTCTTTATTTCCTTCACCTGGAAAACATTTGTAAAACATTAACTTTGTACTTTAACGTAAAAACATTAATTAAATTCAGGAATTTAATTATTGTTTTTACGAATGTACGAGAATACGAGAATTTGCGAGAATTTTAACAGTGGTAGAGCCAAGCAGTTCGTTGCATGAAGGGGCCGGCTCGTCCGGTGAAATACCACGACCTCTCAGAAGACCGACGTAAAGTGGCTCATGCCGCGTTTTGTTCGGTGAGAGTGGTACCCGGAGGCCCACCCCCCTTCCCCATCCCTTCCTATCCTACTCCCTTAAAGGACAGCAACGTCACTGTAACACTGTATGTGTTGCAGGTGTTCATGGGCGTCGCTGGTCACTTAACATCAGGTGACACGCCTGCTCGTTTGCCCTCTTATCCCATAAAAAAAAGAATATTCTTTCAAAAATATGGTAACAATATCGATTGTATGTTGAACATCAATGAACCGTCACGACATTTCGTACTCCCAAGTTCTAAATAATGATCCCCTGACATATTCTCGTAACGATAACTGTTTGTTAAGTTTACACATTCTTACTATTGTGTTTTATAAGTACCTATTCGGATAGATGGCCGACTTAATATAATTATATCTAACCATATTTGATATTATATTCAATAGAACCGTAGGAATACCACGACCTGTCAGAAAGTCAACGTCAAGTGGCGCATTTCGTCTGGTGAGAGAGACATTCGGAATCCTCTAGTTCTCCCGCTGTACTCCATATTTTATTCAACTTTGAATACTTTAAAAATAAAAGATCAAACGTGTACAGATTATTTGGGTTTTATAAATTTCACGATCACCCGGTAAAATTTATAGGAAAACCAGTCTTTGAGTTATTGTATGCTACAAGTGTAGGTATAGACGTGAGTAAGCGCGTCCGCAATAAAAAGTCGCAAAGACGGTCGCGAAGCCGGATAATAATAAAAAAAATTGTTTAATTATCTTTGAATGACACTTTATCCCATAAATTAATATACGTATAGAACTGTAATGAATAAAATTAATAAAATCCATATTGTCAGAAGCAATGTGCAATTATTGTCAAATTAATAGATGCAAATTGCTTTCAGTAATCTGTTAATTAACGACAGCAGACGCCTGGTGTCTAAACAAACAAACAGCTGGCAATGAACGTTTTGCGACAAAAATAACAATTTGAACCAATTTACACGCACATCTGTCAAAACATCACGAGTAGAGACGAAATGGCGGGCGGTAGCTACAATATAATATCTCAAAATGACGAACGGAGGGTTCGTTAATAAATTACAGATGAATTTTAGAAAACCGGGACGGTTCGTTGAATATATTAAAGGAGTCTGGTTAGTTTTAAATTAGATTAGCATTAACTAGATTAAAATATTACACACAAATCTCTAAATTAGTTTTTGATCTAGGTATTATAATATTATTCCTATAAATTGTCAGAGGTTTTGTCATTTTGTCAGTGGTAGAGCCACGCAGTTGGCTGCATGAATAGGCTGCCTCGACCGGTGAAATACCATGACATTCCGGAATATCGTCGTGAAGTGACTCGTGCCGCGTTTCGTTCGGTGAGAGAGGTATCCGGAAGCCCAGATTCCTCTTTCCCCTTCCTTTTCCTTCCTACTCCCTTAAAGGACGGCAACGCACCAAGGTGTTCATGGGCGGTGAAAAGTTACTTACCATCGGATGACCTCATTTCTCATTGATCCTCCTATGCCATATAAAATATATATAATTGAAGGCGAACGCAGGGGATGTTAGTAATTGAAGGTGAACGCAGGGGATGTTAGTACCCGACTGGACGATTTTGTACGGGCCGAATGGAACATATCTATGGCCATATAAACATATCACTCCTTGCCTCGACAAGTCATTGAAGTCATCCAGAATTCGATCTCACGACTTTTTCATCAGAAGCAGGGTGCTCGATCTATCGAGATACATGTACATTCAGACTAAACCATGACAGTAAATAACTTTGAGCGCTTTTAAATATTAATATTGTTCGACAGCTAAGAATAAAAGGTAAAATAAAACGATCTCGGTGGCGCAGTGGCTAGCACCCCACTTCTGATTCAAGAAGTAGTGGGTTCAACTTCTGGCACACACCAATGACTTTTCGAAATTTTCGGAAGTTACGTGTGATAAATATCGATAACTGACAACTTTGTGCTCGGTATGGCAATGGGTTCACCACCTATTCCATTTGGGACGTAAACATAACAGCGAGACGAGGCTTAACAGCCGCTGCCTACACTTTCGGGTAGAAAAAGGCGTGAAGTTATGTTATGTTATGTTATAAAACATAACGGGCATCGAATTATGTGAATACTATCGGCAAACCTATTAATGCCTACATTTCTCGAGCTCGTTATCAGAAAAAGTTGTTATAAAAGTAAGTTTAGTTAGCAATATTGGTGTCAATATTAACCCAATTTTATTTGGTAAGGAATCGAAAACTTGTTGGGTCAATATGACCCTCTAGGCCTATATCTATGTATGATAACTATTTACGAATATCATATTAATAGCTTATTAGCCTTCAAGTAAGGATATCATTTTACTTTTATAACACCTCCGTTACATGTCATTTTGCAAAGGTCCTCTAGACCCAGTCGAATCGTCCCTTGACAGTTCTTTGGGTAGTATGTAGTAATTATTTTTTTTATAAAATGTTATCACTATTTCTATAGTTTCTATTCAGATGTGGTTGCGTAAGTTGCGTAAAAGAAAAATAGAACTTGTTTCAGAAGTACAGACGCCACCAGTTCGATATCTAGCTCATGTACCAGTGACATTACAGAAGTTATGTGTGATGAATATAGATGATGGTTGGATGGTTTTGACCACCTATCACAGTGCAAAAGCGGAAGAATCTAGGAGTCGAGGACGGCCACGACACACTCTCCATGAGCAAATTGAATGTAACCATGCGAAACATAACAGGAGCCTTAAAAACCGACGAGCGTCTGTCAAAAAAGTAATGAGAGTCAGAACGATTGATGTGTAAGAATAGTGACATTAGATGTTGTTTTCTCTATCTACCAAGCAAGGACTTGGCGTGAAGTTATGCTTGTATTTACCAAAATGTCAAAAAACGTAACATCACGGCTTTTACTACCCGAAGGAGTTGGCACCGTCTGTTATAGCCTCGACCTGCCCAATCGTTACGTTTTGCGCCCCAAATGGAATAAGTGGCGAACCTATTGCCGTACACGGGACACAAAGTTCTCAGTCATCATATTTACATACTTAATTTCCGAAAAAAAAATCCGCAAAATCATTAGTGTGAGCGAATCGAAGTTATGACTTCTGAATCAGAGGCGGGGAGCTTGAATAAAGGACCACCGAGAATTTTGAACATACCAAATACGCGATTTTACTGAATAGACTAGTGCAGACGTACTAAAATCCTTTGATATATATAGTAACAATTAATAATTTATCTGAATCTTGGCTACGCTGTACTCTTTCAATAATGTATTGGTGAAATTTAATAGATCCTATTATACAGTATACTGTAATGTTAGACGTTTGGCAACACTCCAATGGATGACTTAATAGTTATTGAAATGGGCGCTACCTTTATTAGTTAGTATTGATATATTGTATTGTCTAGACTAGCATATATTAGTTTGGAATTTCTAAGCGATGTCACTTATACTTTTTTTATGGGATGGCAAAAGAGCTGGCATGTCACGTGATCGAAGGCAATTAACACAACCGGTCTTATAATGGGATAGGTAAGGGATGGATTCCTCCGGATACTTCTCTCACCAAGTGAAACGCGGCAAACACCATCGTCGATATTCCGGTTGACCCGGCCCATTCATGCAGCGAACTGCATGGCTCTACGACTGGTAAAAGTAAGCCATACTTAAGTAAGTATATATATCAAATAAATTCCAATTTATTTATATTACAGTGACAGAGCCACGCAGTTAGCTGTATGAATAATACTCGACCAATAAATACTCTTTAAAGTAATTCATGCCGGTACGGAGAGCCTCTGATTTACTATCCTACTCCTTCACCAACCAGCAACACTATCTATCAGCGCTAGTTGAGAGCAACACCTGCTGACTTGCTAGCTCAATTGCCCCTAACCCACAAAGAAATTATAAATGTTCACAGCGGTTGACTCAAGTTTAAAACTACAGTATAATCTGGACTTGTAATCTGCATGAAATAAATTTCGTCCATCTGGGCTATTATTTTGTTACAAAAAATATATGTTTCATTTCATACACCAAACATTACAACTAAAAGTAATACTCTTAAACCTAACGAGGTATCCCGGCCATCAAAATCTAATGTCGGGTTGGTTCTAATAAAATATTTTTTTTATTATAACAATAGCGGAATCCCAAAATAATAAGGTGTACCTACATTTGCTCGTACATATACTGCTAAAGTTTCATTGTATACTGGCAATAAAAGAAAATATCCTGTTTTGTACTATAGACCAATTATAGCGTAAAACCCAGATTAAATTGTCGACAGACCGTCAATAAAACTTACTTTATTTTATGTATTTAATACATAATATATATTATGTGTATAATACGTAAAATTTATGTCCATCACAAAAGTCTCGACGGTCCAGCAGTCGATATCTCCGCTTCTGATTTAGAAGGACTGATTTCGGACTCACCCCAATGATTACTCGGAGTTCTTTCCGGAAGACATGTGTGATAAATATCGATGACCTATAAATATTGAAACCTATTTCCCCTCACCGCTCGGTATGCGGCAATAATTGCAGAAGTCTATGGGCGGCGTTAATCGGTTATCACCAGGTGACTGTTAATTTGCCCCTATTCTTTTTAAAAAAACATAGAAAAAAAATTGTCTGTCTGTATTTTTCTTCTTAGTTCTTTGCGTATTTTATAGATTCAAACCTAAGTCTTTTTTTATTAAAATCTGAGGTAAGTGAAAAGAGTTCGTCTTTAAAAGGTCTTAAAAAAGTTCCTCTTTAAAAGGTTTTTAAAACTTGACTAAAGTTGCGAGCAACAAGTTTTAAAAATATAACTAATTCTCACCTAACAACATTTTACTAACTCACTCACTTAGATACCATTTTCTTAATCTTTAGTTAGTACCAGCTGACCCGACGAACTTTGCTCCGCATCAAAAGTAATAAATAAGTAAATTTTGAATTTATCACTTTTTCTTTACTACAACATATATGCATTATAGCTAAAAACCTCCCAGTTGACACCCTCTAGCCCAAATACTGAACCGCCACTCAAATATATAAGCGCTACTTAAGCGTTTAAGTAGCTGTCACGTTAAACAGAATACGTCGAATTTGAGCAGTAAGTAGCACTTTATTGAAAGTCAGATTTGAGTGCCAGTTCAGTATTCGGGCGTCTATCTATTAAAAAACCGCATCAAAATCCGTTGCGTAGTTTCAAAGATCTAAGCATATAAGGGGCAGACAACGGAAAGCGACTTTATTTTATACTATGTAATGATTAGTTGTAGTCCTCTTGTCTCCTAAAGACTACATCCGGTAATGAACATTTCCGGTGGCTAATTGCTACGTCTAGTTAATCTACACTTGTCATCTATTATTCACTGATATTCTTTGACCTTTGAACACGTGTAAGGTTTCTACATCCTGAATACGTATAAAAATATAAAAGTTGGAGGTTTAATTGTTTGGAAATAAACGGATCAGACGGACATTTAATCTACTACTTGCATTCTTTGTTATAAGGTTTCCCTTAAAAATCTTCTATCTCTCTTTAGATAACTATATTCATCATTCATCATTAGGCTGTTGTAGGCTCTCGCAATTGGCGCCACAACATCCAATTCTCTACCTTACGCATCCAGTCTATTCCAACAGCCTTTCTGAGGTCGTTTGAACATCGAGCTGGTGGGCGTCTTAGGCCACGCTTACCAAGTCGCGGTCTCCATTCTATGACCTTCTATTTACCATATTACATAGTTCATTTATGTGTTTAAAGTGAATTTAATTATTCGGGAACTTCATTAGTGTTAATGTTAATCATTTTTGACCGACTGCACCTGATGGAGGATTATGATTTTATGTGCACCTGTTTGTTTGAGTCTTTGGTAGAGTCATGCAGTTCCCTACACAAATGGGCCGGCTCAACCGGTGAAATACCACGATCTCTCAGAATATCGACGTAAAGTGTGCCGTTTTCGCCGTGTTTCGCTCGGTGAGAGAGGTATTCGGAGGCCTAACTCCTTTTCCCCTCCCCTTCCCATCCCACTCTCGACCCATATTCTATTGTAAGGGCCGGCAACGCAAGTGTAACACTATCTATGTTCAAGTGCCTATGGGTGGCGTTTGTTGCTCACCATTAGGGGATACGCCTGCTCGTTTGTCCCCTTTACCATAAAAAAAATGCCCACGGCTTTGCTCGCGTACATGATGAATCAAATTAATTTAAATAAAATAAATGTACAACTTTTATCCCACTGGAATACATTATCGGGATTATCGTAGGATTATTTTATATTATTATTATTAGGAGACTTCAGGTTAAACTGCCATTTTCTAAAGTTTAATCAAAGTAAAGTTCTATTGGAATAACTAAATAAGTTAAAAGTATTATCCCATAGAAACGCGTTACTGGGATGATAAGTAGCATTTAATATATGTTGATCCGGAGAATTTTCTATGTATATGCCAATTTTTATATATGTTTTCACGCCTTTTTCAGCCCGAAGGTGTAGGCAGTGGCAGCTAAGCCTCGACTGGCCGTTATGATTACGTCCCAAATGGAATAGGTGGCGAACCTATTACCATACTGGGTACGAAGTTTTTAGTCATCGATATATTTTATCGCACACATAAATGACTTTGCAAAATTAATTTCGAAAAGTCATTTATGTGTGCTAGGATTTGAACCCGCGACCTTTGATGATAGATAATTGATAGAGATCGATGATAGATAGATTATGAAATATCAAAACATCTTCACAAAGTTTCTTATCAGTAACTTTGATACTAGTATTCAAAGTTTTATTTTAACTTTCGAAAGAACATTGATAACTTTTTAATCTCTTAGCGTTCTATCTTAAAAACTTTTATTATTCAGTAGCAGAACAAATTAGTTTGCTTCTAAATAGGCTGCATCTATCGACAAAATAACATGGCTTCTCAGATT
Organism: Euproctis similis; assembly: GCA_905147225.2. Classification (NCBI taxonomy): domain Eukaryota; kingdom Metazoa; phylum Arthropoda; class Insecta; order Lepidoptera; family Erebidae; genus Euproctis; species Euproctis similis. Next base: position 6,988,529 of record LR990114.1, read on the forward strand.
ATCACGTATAGTGGCATATGCCGCATTTCTTTTTGTAAGAGAGGTATCCAAAGCCCATCCTTTCAAGACTGGTTACGCCTCTCGTTGTTGCATATGCTTATGGGTAGTGCAACTTGCATACCACCAGGTGAACCATCTGACCCTTAGTCGCTCTGTTGCCTTAAAACATAAGTTGTGAAGTAGATTTAAGTCTCAAAGATATTGTAAGCTCCATTTTAACTATCGGTCAGAATTTGCAGAGGTACTTCCACTTAGCTTAGTTAATTTAGCTAGGATAGTGAGTGGTGTATTATTAGATAGCATAACTTCACGCCTCTTTCTACCCGAAGGTGTTGGCAGTGGTTGTAGCCTCGGGTCGCCGCCGTTATGTTTACGTCCCAAATGGTATAGCTGCCGAACCTATTGCCAAAGCTATAATATTATTCTATATGTATTATCCTAGATTTATTTTAATATTTAATAAAAATGCAATTATGGTGATTTGTCATCCCGATACGATAAAAGAAAAAGTTGAATACGTTTCCACGTAAAATATAATAAATAAAAATCGCCGGAGAACTTTCTGCCGTTAGGTTACCACGAGCACAGCAGTATTCTGGTACAAATATTATGTTTAATATTCCAATAAATATGTAAAATATGTTTTTTTTACAGCAGCTAACAGCTTCGCCCATGCAAAAAAGTTAAATACAGGCACATCGTCGAGATAAATATAGGCTTAATTACGCCGAATAATTATGATCAAAAACAAAAGTAACCAGAATTTACTTTTCAATAAACTATTTATATTCGATTTTCTATAAATAGTTCTACAGATAATGTCTCGGTGGTCCAGTAATCGAGCACTCCGCTTTTGAATCAAGAAGTTGCGGGCTCGAATCTTGGCTCACATCAATGACTTTTTTGAAATTAGTTTCGGAAGTTATGTGTGACAAACATTGATGACTGAAAACTTTGTGCCCGGTTTGGGACGTAAACATAACGCCGAGTTGAGGCTTAACAGCGACTGCTTATACCGTTGGGTAGAAAAAGGCGTGAAGTTATATTAGATTTTTATCTTGAAAGAATTATAATTTTTTAATTGCTTTAGAATTTATCCTTCACAAAACGCCTTCTTTATAAATCCCTGAGAGGTAAGAAAATACGTAAAAATCTATTATCTTTTAGATGTAAATTTATAAGAGATTAACAGTAGTACAACAACAGTACTAAAATTTATAGTATTATTAAAATATTAGTAAGACATTACTTTGTAGTAATTTGATAAAAGGCCTTATAATAATAATAAAATGTTGTCTCTACGACTTTGTTATGTAATACAGCCTTCGTTTAGTTCCATTGAAACGGTCATCATGTGTTCTGAATAAGGCTTCTGTGGGCACAATTTGTCGACACGGACGTTCGGGTGCTCTCCGCAGGAAATGAGCGTATTTGTCTTACCTGAATGTTGTGTGGTCTTACTTAAAGCGATTTCACTTAACTAATAATCTCAACACGTTTCCAGTGTTTTGTATGTTAAAATATATAGGTAGTACCTTCACACCCTTAGTAAATTCACGTTAACTTCAATGCAGTGAATAAATTATTTGGACTGTTAAGGTAGAATTTCATTACCCGGGGATTCAAATTCGAGACTCTTTAATCAGAAATCGAAGAGGTAAACAAATAGATACATTAAAATTATTAATATAAATACCAGTTTAAGATATTTTAATTTTGTAGGTTAGCTAGTTATTATCAGTGACTGCGTAATTTTATAAAAATAACTTACCTTGCTAACTTAGATACGATAAATAACAAACTTAGATAATTATTATAAAACAAAATATGTATATTTAAACATGTTAATTTATACATAAAGTATAACTTCATACCTCAAATCTTAAAGGTTTTGGTCGTGGCAATAATTTAATTATGCCTCAATTCACCGTAATATTTTTCATATCCAACGTATAACCAATACTTAAAAGTGGCCAAATTTAAACCATAATAAATATGTTAAACAATTGTCGATCGATACCATGGCATATTTAAATATGATAATTTGAGATGTTTATACTTAGACTTTGAATATTTTACGATGATCTCCGCTGCAACTGACGACATACCATATACAGCTATTATATATAAATGTACGTAGCTATATATATGTACATTTATGAATGTTAATAATTAAGGTGGCATATGAACTGTCCCGCTATTTAATTCCGAGCTCGTTCAATGTTTATATGTGTACTGAAATTTGGTATATGTGCTGACTCTTGGCAGGAGCTAAAGTTAACGTTTGTGAAAGCAATTAACATAGCGCCATCTAGTATCGAGCACAGCAACCAATTTTGAAAAAAAAAATTGATCACCACACACGATTTCGGCTTAGGAACGTCATCAAAACTCAGAAATACTTAATAAAGATAATTATAAATGTTTATTTATTTTATTTATTTATTTACTCTTCATGTACAAAATTGGTACACAAGGTGGACCTAAAGCCATAAGGCATTCTCTGCCAGTCGACCATTGGGTTAAACAGAGAAACTGTGAAGGGTACAGAAAAAGATATAAATAAACACTTACATTAAATACATACATACACTCATATTTATATATATATATATATATATATATATATATATATATATATACACATACATACACATACATACTTAATTATCTTCTAGATGCATTTATGCCTATCAAGTCCTTTGAGCTGTACTGATCACGTATCTAAATATTTAACGTAGCTTCACGCTTTTTTCTACCCGAAGGTGTAGGCAACGGCAGTTAAAACCTCGACACGCTGAATCATTACGTTACGTACGAGATAAAATAGGTGGCGAACCTATTACCATACATCACACATAACTTGCGGAAAGAATTCTGCGAAAACATTGGTGTAAGTCAGGAATCGAACACACGACTTCTAAATATAGTATTATAGTACTACAGAGACACAGAAAGAGAAAAAGATATAGGAGCCGAGGATAGCTAGGACTCACTTACCATGATCAAATTAAACGTGTCCTTGTAAAAGGCGATGTCAGGAGCCTTAAAAATAACACACGAGCGTGTATGACAAGAGTTATGAAAGTCAAAGTGATTGTGCCTTATGACCCTTAATTATCTCTGCTTACCCCGCCATACACTTCGGGTGAAGTTGTGTATGTGTTTAAAAACTCCAAATATTTATTGCATATCCAAAAAACAAAAAAAAATCTAGCGAATATAAAACCTTTATCTCAAAGTTAAATAAATAAGATACGTCTAAAACATTGTACTCGGCGTTCTGAGTTAGACGCGAGTCGCCAGGGCAGAATAATTAGTTCGCATGATGCATGGGGTAGGTACCCAAGTAACTTACGAGATTGACGGCCAACTTTATAAGGCTAAGGGCTACTTTAAAGTTAAGTACTTGACCCTTATTTTTGAAAAAATGATGACCTGTTTTCGTTAGTCTATAAGACGGTTAAGGACATTTTTCAACGTCCATTTGTTATGTAGTTTTTAGGCTTAGGGTAGCGATATATTGTTTTTGGATACAAAAGTCTTGAGTTTGAATTCCGGCAAAAGACTTATCTGATTTGGAATTTAGCTTGAGAAGTGTCGTCAGATTCCTCTTAGCTGTAAGTGATATCGGTTTTTTGCATAATTATAGTTATAAATATATATCTACACATTACAAACACACATACATAACTACACACCTTTTTTACCCGAAGGTGTAGGCAGCGGCTGTTAAGTCTTGACTCACCGAGTTGTTACATCCCTAATGGAATAGGTGGCAAAACCAGGCACAAAGTTGTTAGTCATCGATCTTTACATTATTGGTTTCTCTTACATCATTGGTGTGAGCCCGGAATTGATTCCACGACTTCTAAATCAGAAGGGAGGAGCTTGACTGGATCACCGAGACACTTTTTTCACTATATTTGTAATTTGGTTTTTCAGGTCCACTCCTCGTCTGGTTGGGTCTGACGCATCTTATAAACTGAATCAGTATGAGATGGAAGCCCTCAATGCGGTATGTATATTTTATTTATAACACATTGAATAAATTATGAAACTCAGAATGTCGGCGTAAAGTGGATCATGCCGCGTTACACACGGTGAGAGAGGTATCCGAAGGCCCAATCCCTACCACTTTGCCCTCCCCATCCCACTTTCGACGCCCCTTCCTTATCCCATTTTATAGGCCGGTAATTCGACTGGAACGCTATGTGTGTTGCAAGTGTCCATGGTAGGCGTTAGTTGCTTACCATCACGTGACATGCATATCACACAAAAAACACATAGAACTTTCCAAAAGTTATATTGGTCCCGTACCAGTATCGTCCAACCTCACTACTTTTGGTCCTTCGAGCATTATCATACATAATAAGGTTGAATTTAGTTGAGTTCTCTTCATTAGTTGAATTCTCAGTTGCCACTTGCAAGAGTCACGTGAGGAGATCGCGTGGGACTATCTGCTAAAGCGACACCACAAGCTAATTCATCACGTTATTAGATTAATATGATTAGATATAAGTCTCGGTGGTCCAGTGGGAGAGCACACGGCTTCTGATCCAGAGGTCCGGGTTCGAATCCTGACACTGGCTCACACCAATGACTTTTCGAAATTGTTTTCGGAAGTTAAGTATGATAAATATCGATGACTGAAAACTATGTGCCCGGTATAGTGGTAGAGCCAAGCAGTTCGCTGCATGAATGGGCCGGCTCGACCGGTGGAATACCACGACCTCTCAGAAGACCGACGTAAAGTGGCTCATGCCGCGTTTTGTTCGGTGAGAGAGGTACTCGGAGGCCCACCCCCTTCCCCATCCTTTCATATCCCCTATCCCTTAAAGGTTGGCAACGCAACAGTAACACTATATGTTTTGCTGGTGTCCATGGGCGGCGTTGGTTGCTTACCCTCAGGTGACACGCCTGCTCGATTGCCGTCCTATCCCATAAAAAAAATACAAATAACAAAGAATTAAGTATCGTATTATTATATAACTGTTTTAGTTTGGGTAAAACAATAATTTAATTTCTCACTAATAGCTTAAAACTTATATTAGTTTTCTGATATTATTATGTAAATCCTTCTGAATATGTTGAAGACTAATACGACACGCAACAAAATATCCAATACGATATATCCATAAAAATTAAGAGCAATTATAACTAAACATAACATGAGATGACTTCACGTCTTTTTCTGCTTAAAAGCGTAGGCAAAGGCTGTTAAGCCTTCTCTCGTCATATCATTACAACAACTTTTAGGATTATATCGCGTTTATTTATTACTTAATTTTATTTATTTCCCGATGCTTCGAACTTTTTACAGAGATCATTTTCACGAGTCATCATTTTCACATTTAATGGTATGAATGAGATTCGCGAAAGTCTGAGAGATAAATATGTAAACCTCCTCTCGCCGTTCATGTTCACGTCCTAAATGGAATAGGTGGCGAACCTATTGCCATACCACCATTGCACAAAGTTTTTAGTCATCGATATTTACCACACATAACTTACAAAATTAATTTTGTAAAAGTCATTGGTGTGAGGCAGGATTAGAATCCACGAAGTTTGGATTCAGAAGCGGGGTGCTCTACCACTAGATCACCGAGAAAAATATTCATGCTTGTCTTAAATATTTGTATATTTGTATGGTGGGGATCGAACTCGCGAACCTCGATTCTACAGTTCAGTAGTTTTACTAATGCACCGCGAGCTTAATAAGTAGTTTCTGATACAAATCTTCAATACTATCTTAATAGTTTATGATCAAAATATATTTTTTTAATATAAAACTTATAAGAATAGGTAGACAATAACAGTGGTAGACCCAAGCAGGTCGCTGCATGAATGGGCAGGCTCGACCGGTGAAATACCACGACCTCTCAGAAGACCGACGTAAAGTGGCTCATGCCGTGTTTCGTTCGGTGAGAGAGGTACCCGGAGGCCCACCCCCCTTCCCCGTCCTTTTCTATCCCCTATCTCTTAAAGGTCGGCAACAACAGTAACACTATATGTGTTGCTGGTGTCCATGGGCGGCGTTGGTTGCTTACCATCAGTTGACACGCCTGCTCGTTTGCACTCCTAGCCCATAAAAAAAAAGACAGATAGTATGACCTTGTTTACAATTGCTATTAAATATTACCATTATAGAGTTTTAAATTTATTTTAATAATAATACTACTCATTCATCTTAACATTTAACTATAGTTATATGAGTGAAAATAAAAGCCTTGAATGTGGGTAGGTAGTTGACCTATGAACTCGTCTTAAAACTTACATTATGGCGGCTGGCGCCAATCGTGAAGGGAATAGGGTTGTGCTGTGATTTATAATGCTAGAAAAATAATATTATATAAAATTAGAATGCCATCCAAATTATTGTTCAGTAGTTCTACATATGAAGTTCAAAACAATACTCAGCAATACTAAAATTCAAATACCCTAATCATTACTTAGTATAAAACAAAGTAATTTTCCGCTGTCTGTCCTCTTATATGCTTCTATCATTAAAACTACGTGACGGATTTTGACGCAGTTTTTTAAATAGTTAGAGGGTGTCAACGGGGTGGTTTTGATCTAAAATTCATATATGATGTTGTAAAGAAAAAATGATCCTTTACAGCATGCAATTTAAACAAATATTTTTGAAGATTTTACAGTATTAACATAGTGCGACATAGCAGTTGCGTTGCGCGCCATAACGCGTGCCGATAAATAGCACAAATTGAACAAAGTTCACCGGGTCAGCTAGTATAATATATTGTGCGTTTGGTCCAGTATAATTTGACATAATAATTTGTAGTAAAATATTATTACTGAATGAAGATTTAACACATAACATTAAACAAAACCTAGTGCAGCAAAAAAATTCAAACAAAAATTAAATGTGATAGGAAATAGTAATAGAAGTGGTAGAGCCCCCACAATTCACTGCATGAATGGGCCGGCTCAACCGATAAAATATCAGGACTTGAATTAGAGTAGCTCATATTGCATTTAATTATGCGAGAGAGATATGCGAACGTCCTCTTCCATCTTCTCACAAACCCCTTCCTCCATATCTATTTTAAAGGCTGGCAACGCAACTATGCCAATCTCGTGTCATCGATGTCCTCTAGAATCTTTTTCATCCCCCTTTTTCATAGAAAGAATAACACTAGTCTATATTAATTATTTCATAATAAGCATCCAATGACGTGCGGTTCGGTTTGTCGACAACCAAGTTCTTTCCAATCAGCTTGATCCTTTTTGCGTTGCGGAGAGATGTAGCACCACGGAGGGTGCTTGGAGAAATTGTTCGTTTGAATTAATATCCCCTGCTTTTTCCACCATTACTCGACGCGCTAATGCCACCATCTTCATTGGCTGAATGGTTGGCGATCGACAATAGTTCGCTTCAAACGGCACTTCTTGTTACGCAATGTTCCTTTACCAGTTGCCGGCAACGGACCTAGGAACCTTCAATAAACGACAGTTGCCGGCAACTCTTATGTTGCATATGCCCATGGGCGGCGTTATCCGCTTTTTATCAGATAACCCGCAAGCTCGTTTGCAAGCGACAACCCTAGCTGCCGCTCTAGTATCTCATTGTATACACTTTTTCACAGCAGTCTCATCGCCGTGCACAAAATTAGTACAAAATGAACTTGCATTATTTGGTTAGATCTTCCCTATGAGGGGGTACATCCATTGTTATATATTTAGGGTTGTACCCAGAAGTGTTACCATGTTTGAAGTGGATATCCTTATTTGTTGCGAAGTTCAGTTATTTACTTAGGTATCGCTGTTTATTTTAGTAAAGGTTACTATTATTGCTCCATCCTTATAGGGCATTGCAACAAGGAAAGTTTTGTTTCTCAATATGTTCGTTTGACTTTAGTAATGTTTTAAGACGAAAGTAATTAGAGATGTTGATTGCTTTAATAACTGTGGTTGTTTGAATTAACGAAATACTTATTATTTGTGTAATTTATGTCCAATATAGCTGACCCGGCGAACTTTGTTCAGCATTATAAGTTTTTTACAGGGTTTACAATTAAAGTGCTAAATCTAGAAAATTATAACTTTTTTACTATATTGTACGTGAATTATTAATAAAAAACATCCCGTAGACACCATCTATCTATTCAAAAAAAAAAACCGAATCAAAATCCGTGGCGTAGTTTCAAAGATCTTAGCAACTGAAAGAGACTTTGTTTTATACTATATAATGACATGTTGTTGGAATTTTCTAAAAATAAAAAATATATAAAAGTAGAACTTTCTATTCATAAAATCATAATTGGTCATAAAGAGGTAGGCATTAATTCTTTATAGTTTGCTATTGCCATTGCCATTTTTTTTCTCCAAAAAACTTTATTTACCTAATTTTAATCTAAGCTTTTTGAAATTGGTTTGACGTTAGAATATTAAATGGATTGATTAATTTATCTTTGTAAGAAAATTCCAAAAAAAGTGCAAATGATTAAATTAAATACTAAATACTGAAAACTAAATTAAATAGTGTATTGATTAACATCCCTTTTATTTTGACAAAATATCTTACTCATCAAATAATAGTTAATGATCTGTGAAGAACTCATTTATTTTCTGCTAATCATAAGCGACATCCACCCACACTTGTGTCAAAGTTATGAAGCGTTACACATTATTGATATTTGTCTGTCCACTCTCTTTCTTCATCCACAATTAAATTATAGTGGTAAAGCCAACAGTTCGCTGCATAAATGAGCCGGCTCGACCGGTGAAATACCACGACCTCTCAGAAGATCGACGTAAAGTGGCTCATGGCGCGTTTCGTTTGGTGAGAGAGGTACCCGGGGGCCCACCTCCACTTCCCTATACCTTCCTATCCCGTATCCCTTAAAGGTCGGCAACGCATTAGTAACACTATGTGTGTTGCTGGTGTCCATGGGCGGCGTTGGTTGCTTACCATCAGGTGACACGCCTGCTCGTTTGCCCTCCTATCGCATAAAAAAAAACAATGTCGGTAAGCATAACAAAGATTTATTCTTGTACTGTGGCGTTAAAGTTTTGATTTGGTGATTCGACAAATTATTATAGTAAAAAAACCAGTGCAAAATATAGTAATCGTTCCGGTTAAGAAGATGGAATTAGTGAGATTGGAGATTATTAGAGTTACATAAAAGTTGAAGAAAAGTTTACCCTATTCGTAAGTTTACAGTTCGTAAGTTTGAGCTATATATTAAATACCTATAGAAGTTTTAGCGACGAGTCTTTTAGTTAAGAAACGGAAATTTTTAAACAAACTTTTCACTAAAAACAAGTAAATCGCGTCTTCTCAACTAATATATAAAATTCTCGGGTCACGGCGTGCGTTTTGGAACTCCCCTGGACCCCTCTCTCTCATGATTGTTAGGCATATTTACTAGGTCTGAGAATCGGAAAACATCTAATTTTAATCCACCAAAATCCACCCCCCTAAATTTTAATCCACCTAAATCCACCCCACTAAATTTTAATCCACCTAAATTTTTCAACATACAAAAATACACACAACTCTAAACTTGCTCACCTCTACGATCAAACTCTATTTTTTATTTGTTTATCAAAAACGTATTTTTTGTGGCAAGACAATATATATATATAACATAACATAACTTAACGCATTTTTCCAACTGAAAGTGTAGGCAGTGACTGTTAAGCCTCGTCTTGACGTTATGATTACGTCCCAAATGGAATAGGTGGCGAAATTGCCATACAGGCATATGTTTAATATATAGACTTGTGAATTTATTAAAAACATAAATATATACCAGACATATAAATAATTTAAAAAAACCTGTAGATTCCCGGTATGCCTTTTGCCTTTCAAATGTTACAATTTGCGGTGGCTTTTTCTATTATTAGCTCATCAAGACGCTTTTGTACTCAGACGTAGCGGAAACAGAAGGGATTTCATGTATAATCTGTGAACACCCCTAACCATACCAATGGTATTCGAAAATGTATCGAAAATAACCTTTTATATAATTTCCGAAATAATTTATGGGCCGTGTCTTCGTCATTTCGGTGGTATGGATAACCTCACATCTTAAAAAATAAGTATTAAGATAGAAACCATATCTATAAATTCACACACCTATAAATTCTCAGACTTCCTTTTCGGAGGTTATTTGTAATGAATATTGATGCCTGACAACACTGCACTCCGATGTATGGCAATAGGTTCCACCCTCTCAAATTTGTGACGTAAAAAATCGTATCGATACTTAACAGAAGCTGTCTACCATTATGTAGAAATAAGCATAAAAATAATTAAGGCTCTCGTCACGAACTTTTTTTTTTGTCTCCTAGTTTATATATATCTTTAACTCCTTCCATTTTTGTACCGTATATATGCTTAGTCATTTTCTCAACTCCATTATTTCTACATATTCAAAGTACTGTAACATGCTCTCTATTACTTTATCAATGACATTATCTTAATCAATAAGCTTAGAACGCTGTGTTAAAAAGAACAATACCCACATCACTTTGTTCCTAGTTGTCTTTTAAACTGCTAAACTGATTTTGAAGCCACTTTTTCCTAATAGATAGATGATTTAATACTATTTTATACCCATTTGTAAAATTCTATGCACACGAACTTGCGGGCACAGCTGGCATATATTTTCATTCAAACAACCCAGAATCTGCTATTTTCTTAGTAGGGGAACAATCCAAGTTCGAACAAGTCTGTGCAATAATCGTTGATTGTGCTGTCACCAGGTCTCATTCAACTTGTGATTGAGTATTTTTTAAATCTGCTATAATTACAAATCGATTCGGTTTGTTTTAAAAATGCACAATATTAAAATTTGATTCTTTATTTTTTCACAAAACTATTAAATGTTAAAATTTTATTAAAGAGTTTATTATATAAAAAAAGCAGTTCGCTGCATGAATGGACCAGCTCGACCGGTGAAATACCACGACCTCTCAGAAGACCGACGTAAAGTGGCTCATGCCGCGTTTCGTTTGGTGAGAGAGGTACCCGGAGGCCCACCCACCTTCCCCATCCTTTCCTATCCCCTATCCCTTAAAGGTCGGCAACCCAACAGTAACACTATATGTGTTGCTGGTGTCCATGGGCGGCGTTGATTGCTTACCATCAGGTGACACGCCGCTCGTTTGCTCTCCTATCCCATAAAAAAAGATCAATTTGTGAGTCATTGAGAAGTCTTAGATAGAATATTGCTTAAAAACAATTAAAACACTGGTAGAGCCACACAGTTTGATGCAAGAATAGGTCAGCTTTATTGGTAAAATACCACGACCTCACAAAATATAGACGTAAAATGATCCCAGCCATCTTTCATTCCGAAAGAGAGATATCCGAAGAGGTATCCCCTCCACTCTATCTCTGTTGCAAGTGCCTATAGATGGTGCTAGTCACCTATGACAAGGCAACCCACTTACTCATTTAATCTATAAAAAAGAAAAACTTCACGCTTTTTTCTACCCGAAGGTGTAGGCAGTGGCTGTTTAGCCTCGACTCGCCGTTATGTTTACGTCCCAAATGGAATAGATGGCGAAACTATTGGCATACCGGGCACAAAGTTTTCAGTCATCAAAATTATCACATATAACTTTCGAAATTAATTTCGAAATGTCATTGGTGTGAGCTAGGATTTGAACCCACGATCTCCTTGATTCAGAAGCAGAAAAATTGTTAAAAAAATAACAAAGATATTGTGCAAATAGTATCATAAATAGCGTATACTCAATACACATATCCGTATATAGTAACTATTATGACAAGACAAAAATATTAATATGAAAGTAGAAGAAAATCTTCCTGATCATCTAAGCGATTACTCGGAGTGAGAGATATTTCTCACCCTCTAGTTCCAACCCTCGACGAAATCACTGCCTGTTTAATAGAGTGCAAATTTATTTATCACTAACCATGACTGTCTTTATTAGGCGTCTACTGTTTGCGTCTAATGTTTTGATTCAATTATACTAATCTCTGTTATATTCCCGAGGTTTCTAATTATAATAAATAGACAGATAGATAATCGTGTGGGTAATGTTGTGTTTGTATTTTATATAGATAGTAGATAAAACCATCATTTGAGCTACCTACTTAAATTATAATATGATAAATATTTCATACTACATACATTACGAAAAAAGCTATAGAATTGTATATAATTTAAATTTCTATAGCTTTTTTATAACTTCGAGAAAGTACGTTCGTATAATGTTACGAGATTCTGTTTTTCTTGTTGTTTCTTCTAATATATACTTTTGAAATGTACCTTTTATATGAAAATTTCCGTGAATGACGTAAATATTTTTGACGGATTCTAACAAAGTAATTCATATGTTTTCTATTTATTACTAGATATTTTTTTACTAACCGTACGAATACACAGTGAAAACTACTTTCGTAAAAAAACCTCTGCATGAAATAATTAAAAAAAACTAAAAGCTTCCTACTAGTTCGATAGCTGTAGGTGGCTGGGCGTTAAATGCGTTAAACGTTTGTAAGTCGGATAAGAAGATCCACTTCATAAAAATGAAATTAGTAAACCAAGAGTATAAAGTATAAATTCTCCCCATAATATAAACAATGAAATATACAATATCACAATCATGACCCATATTCTTTATATTCAGAGTGTCACCACCACGGGGGACTGTGGAATTGACTAATTACTTCCTTTTACAACTTTTATTTTATTATAGGAATCGTTAAAAGACGAGTTTGACCTAAAATGTCATTGGTTTATTGTATACCATTTATTTGTTTTATAGTATAATTGAAGGCAAGGCATTACATACCTTATGTCCCAATACGTGGACAGAGCGAACAGAGAGCCATAAGTCTCTATTCTTATAGGCCTCATTCTCTTCTTTGATTTTCATAACTCCAGTCGTACATGCTCGTCAATTTTGAAGTCTCTTGAAATCACCTTCCTCCAGGATTCGTTCTATTTGGTCATGGGAAGTGTCCTCGACTCCTACATCCATCAGCTTTTGCACTGTTTATTTGCTTATTCTATCTTGCATACGCTTTCGTACGTTTTGACCGCGTTTACCCTACTTTTAAGCGCACTCTGATATACTCAACTCTCGCTTCCATAATTTAGCGGTGGTATCAGTACCGCATTGTGAATAGCTAGCTGAGCTTTTCTGCCAACATTCATGCGCCCAGGAATCTGACCAATGCTATATTTACACTGTTTTCTAATGCCACTCTTCTTTCGACTTACGGGGTATACCTACCATTTCTGCTAAAAGCGCACCTACTTTTTATTTTTACTTTTTTTTTAGCCTTTTATTTACATAAATATGTTACTTAAGAAGTTATGCAATTTTTTGTGTTCACGTCTCTATTTCATTAAATAAAAAATGTTTTATTTCATAAATTTAATGTCAAAAGTTTAGTTTTTAAATCGTAGACAGTATGTACCGTCTGTTGAAAAAAACTGCCTTATTCCGGGGGAATGTCATCTTTTATTAGGAAAACAGTCCTAATGTGACCTTAATTTTCAACTAAGGGTTAAAACGCTTAACGTGCTTAGTGAAATATCTTAAATTACCGCGGATTTTTGATACGTATCTTAATTACACAGAGTAATGAGCTATAAATGAATGCTATTATTGCCTTCTTTATCACGACCAGGTCTATTATACTATAATAATCATTTGACTTACATTTAACTTGACGTTTCAAAAATATTACCAAACGGGGTAGCGTTAATGCATCGCACTGGCAATCTCGAAATCGAGGGGTGCATAATTTATCATATAACACCACTGCCTTATATGTGAAGCTATTTCAGGGTTCCTTTGGAAAGTAAACCTTGATCACTATTCATGTTTTTATGAGCTAAGCATTTCGCTGCATAAATGGAACGTCCAGGAATGGAATGTCTCAACCTTTCCGAATCAATTTGACGTTTAAATTTTGTTTTATGAGGAAAGCAACCTTAGGATCACCGGATTCACTCTCTTCTTTCGATCATGTGCAAGGGAGGCCCAAGTCACTTATCCAGATGACTGGCTTCCTCGTTTGTCCATTTCCAGGCAAAGAAGAATTGCAACCAAGTCAAATGAATTAATTAAACATGCTAGTTGTCAATTAATACCATTGAATTTTAATTGTTTTGTGTTCTTCTGTGTTAGTAAGGTTTCAAGGCAATAATAGAAAACGAGTATTCCTTTTACTATTGCCCTATTGAAACCTCTCAAATGCCTTATTATCCCTAAAATTCAAAGTTGGGGTAAATTGGTTTTTGAAGGGTAACACATCTTACATGTGTATGATGGACCACTGTTGTGTTATTAAACTAAACTAAAAGTTGTGAAAAAAGTATTTTATTAAATTAATTATACGCTGCATGAATGGTTCGGCTCGACCGGTGAAATACCACGACCTCTCAGAAGAGAGAGGTATCCGGAGACCATCCCCTTTCCCCATCCCTTTTCTATCCCACTCCCTTAAAGCTTGGTAACGCAACTGTAACACTATTGTTGCAGATGTCTATGGGAGGCGCTAGTCACTTACCATTAGATGACACGTCAGCCGTTTGCCCTCCTATCACATAAAAAAATATATATATTTACAATATATGCAACTGACAGACTAGCTGAAATCAAGTTTCTCCGCATCTCGGTCTACTGGCAGCGTACCCAGAACACCAACATTGCCAAGCACTGCCTCGCTGAATGGCAATGCTTAACATATGTGCGAAGAATAAACCAGTGGTTGGTCGAAAGTGCTCAAACATTCGGACCCCAAGTCCATTGAAATAAAAAAAGTCAAGTTTAAAATTTTGAGACTAACTCACTGCGGTTTCTAAAGTTTTATATGACTCAAAGTAATACAAAATTTTAAAATATCACGTGGGTTTTTTTTGAGCTCTTTTGACATCCGGGTATTTGCCAATCACTTTCCAAAGAACTAATAAAAGAAATTAAGGCTTTCAGAAAAACCAAACGGGAACCGCTCGAACATGGCCGTTTCAGGCTTGCCATTTTTTATTACATCACACGATCCTGTGAAGAATGAATTTCAAATGGTGTCGGAAGTTTGTGTTGGGGGAATAAATCCTACCACCTTACTATAGGAATCTATTTGACTTCTCAAATGTTATTACTACTCGATCAAGTGAGTTGAAAGTATGAGTTTCTCACCATACGTAGCGTGTTTTAGATTTTTTTATGGGATAGCGAGGCCATTGAGCACTGAAGCTGTCACCTGATGGTAAGCAACTAATTCCGCCCAGGGACACCTGCGACACAAATAGTGTTACCAACTCCGTGGCTCTACCAGTACAGACAACGGCAAGAACTAAAAATATTGGCTTGTTATCGATAAACACTAAATAGATAGCTATTTTATTTAGAAATGACATAGATAGCATATGTTTTTGTATCATATTTTTCATTATTAAGATTTCGCAGAAAAATTTAAAAACCCGACCTTGTTGAGGTTTTTATTTTGCACACGTAAACTTGCATGTCACTTATCTCTATCGCATAACGACAGTTTTTTTTTTTGGTAAATAGTAGGGGCTAAGATTTTTTTAAGGCAAAAGAAACTTGAAAGTAATATACGCCTGAAATTGGTCTGAAGTGTGATGTATTATGATTTCGTATGACACTATTATTAAATTATATTGATTTTTTTTATGGGATAGGAGAGCAAACGAGTAGACGTGTCACCTGATGGTAAGCAACCAACGCCACCCATGGACACCACCAACACATATATTGTGATATATCTATTATGTGATATATATTTCTACAGTGGTGAAATACCACGACCTCTCAGAAGATCGACGTAAAGTGGCTCATGCCGCTTTTCGTTCGGTGAAAGAGGTACCCGGAGGCCCACCCCCCCTTCTCCATCCTTTCCTATTCCTTATCCCTTAAAGGTCGGCAATGCAACAGTAATACTATGTATTCATGTTGTAACTTTTCATTTCATTAAAAGTTTTATTCATTTACATGATTTTTTTCATGCGATAATTTTTTTTTGTTACATTTAACATAACTTCACGCCTTTTGTTACCCCAAGGTGTAGGTAGCGGCTGTTAAGCCTCGTCTCGCCGTTATGTTTACGTCCCAAATGGAATAGGTGGCGAACCTATTGCCATACCGGGCACAAAGTTTTCAGTCATCGATATTAATCACACTCAACTTCCGAGAACAATTTCGAAAAGTCATTGGTGTGAGCCAGTCAGTATTCGAAACCCGACATCTGGATCAGAAGCCGTGTGCTCGAACGCTGGACCACCCAGACAATTTTTTTTGTTATTTTTTTTTTATCATAATTCACTATTATCTTTACATCATTTACACCTGGGTTAGTGCGACGTGTCATTTTTTGATGAGCTGGGTGTATTCTTACTCGAGGATTCTTTCAAGTAATATTAAATCTTGAAGCGATTTGAGATACGTAATACCAGTATCTACTACCTTAAAAGTTGCCAACGCTATTGTGACTCTTTTGGTGTTGCAGGTGTCCGTGGGCGGAGCAAGTCATTTAAGTAGGTGACTTGCTAACTCGTAAAAAATATGAGTCTACTGATAATATTAATGAAAAAATATGAACCATTAAAATGTTTATCAAAATATAGATAGTTAAGGGTGTAGAGAGAGAGAGAGAGAGAGAGAGAGAGAGAGAGAGAGAGAGAGAGAGAGAGAGAGAGAGACTATAAAAAATAACGTAATTTAATGGGTCGTTACGTGTTTCGTAGTTTTTAATTTTAATTTTTGTTTAATTTTTGATAAACCCTCACGGAATGTTAAGGGGTGGAAAGATGAATGACTTATGTATACGAATAAATTATAAATATAGTTTTTAATGACGCCCTTAATAGGCACTTTTATATTATCTTTACGTTTTGATCTTGATGCATATTTTAGTTTTACCTTTGACTCCGGAAGGTGTGGACAGCGGTGTCACCAAGTTTTGCTGAGTAAAATATTCGCTCAAATAGAATAAATATTTTGTGTCTTTATTACATAACATAACTTCACGCCTTTTGTTACCCGAAGGTGTAGGCAGCGGCTGTTAAGCCTCGTCTCGCCGTTATGTTTACGTCCCAAATGGAATAGGTGGCGAACCTATTGCCATACCGGGTACAAAGTTTGTCAGTCATCGGTATTTATCACACATAACTTCCGAAAACAATTTCGAAAAGTCATTGGTGTGAGCCAGTGTCTGGACTCGAACCCCGGACCTCTGGATCAGAGGCCGTGCGCTCGCCCACTGCGCCACCGGGACTAAGTGTGTCTTTAATACATAAATAATATTATAAAACATAACAATAAATCAATCTTTTTGCGACTATTTTTGGTCACAATTTCACGTTTTTTCTAATACGCTAAAGTAACGCTGCGTTTCCTCGAATTCATCGAATTAAAATACATAGTTCCTAGAAATAGGTTGGTGGTATTTCACATTCGCCCCCTTCATTATTTATCTTTAATGGTTGTTTTCCATTTAATTCGTTTTTAATTATGAGCAGGTTTAAATTAATTACAAACCATAAGTTCAACTGTTATTACATATTAACCAGTTTTGAAAATAAAAGAATATAATGTTCAATAACATATCAAAAAATAGGCCACTTATTAACAATATGATGGAAAAGCGGGTATATGTAGGAGTCGAGGACGACTACGACACACTTGCCATCACCAAATAGGACGACTCCTGGAGTGGTGGTGATCTCAGGAGCCTTAAAAATCGATGAGCGTGTATGCCAAGAGTAATGAAAGTCAAAGAAGCGAGTGAGGCATGTAAGAATTGCGACTTATGATGCTGTGTTCTTTTGGAATACCCAGCAAGGTACTGGGCGTGAACGTATGTATGTGATTCCCACATTTATTGAATTGACAAACCTTAAATGCTTAGTTTTTAATTGAAAAAATAAAATTGCTTTCGTAGTTCGTATAAAATAAATAAACGGAGAAGAATCAAGTTTCGGCAAACCCTTAAATATAACGATACCTTCAAAATAAATATTCCTTGTAACAGATCTTATTTTTGTTTCATTCCAAAATTAGCACGCGACCACATTATCACCTTACAAAGATACTATTAATAATGGGACACGTGTATTTAATAGTTTACAAATATATCCATTTCTGTTTATATTTGTACCGTAACTGAAGTATTCTTTGGGGAGTAAGCAGTAGCAAATATAGTTAGCGACTAAATTGTTTCCTTGACAGTTAGCAGATGCAACCCACATTGTTTTGAACGTCAAATCTATTTTACAAAAGTTAGGGGTGTATACTGTGCAGTACCTATGACTATATTCTGTAGTTTTGACAATTTAAAATAACACTCTGATTGCAGGAAAATATTTATTATGTATATATTTTTTAGTAAGTTGTAAATATAAAGCAAGATATTTAGACCTTGCTCGCGAGAGTTCGGACATGTAGGTTGCAGATTCGACGATAACTGTGTCCCAAGTCATATCTGTCAATGTACTGATTACGAAGATTCTCCACCAGAATCATAAGGGTCTCTCGTTAGATATCTCGAAGGCGGTACTCCTCAAAATGATGGCGTAGACAATGACGATATTCCTGTAAGAGGATTTAAAGCTACGCTGCCTATCATTTGGGTATTAACATCATTTACAAAGTATTAAAATCAATAACACGGTTTCCTTAACAGAATAAAGCACCAAAGTTTCGAACCACCTAACAAATGATCGTTCCACATCAATTTGTCTGCGCGTCGTTAAAATCACGTTTACTCCATATTAATTTCTGCTCCCCTAGTGCATGGCAGCGCAACACTCACAGACATACGCCGTCGGCAAACCAGAAATATTCTTGTTATAGATGAATTTACGATATTGATAGATGTTCCCGCAGTGGTTGGGGATTGATAGAAAAAAAAAAATGTCCGGGTGACTTTCGACGCGCTGACTGATAAGGGAATTTCAACTTTATTTCCAATTGCCAAAGGTTCATATTGTAACAAATAACATTTTACCTGTTTGACTTTGTAATGATGTAGATGAGAAATGATATTTTTTTTCAAAGAATTTCCGTGTTCGTTAGTTTATTTTTAGACTAGGTGTCCATGGAATTTTTAGTAAATTTTGCTAAAAAAAATGAACAAATTTCAAGGTACACTTTTAAATTCATTTTGCCAGATTTTTACCTTTCCGTGTGACATTTTTATAAGTTATTTTTTTTTGTATCTTCCGAGATAGTAACACTACATCTCTTGCCGTGGGTGTCGTAAGAGACTACTACAATATTTTTCTACAATTTTATAACACAGATTATATTAACAAGTACATTTGTTAATAATATTATTCTTAATACACAAAAATGCATATAAATAAGCACATATTGAAACGATGAACATGATGCAACAAGAAAAAAATACGCAGTAATAAGCAGATACAAGTTATTTACATAGAGCGAAATCTCATCGGCGATGCGGGTAGTTTCACAGCAAGAGGGGCCATACTATTTGTTTACGATTGAAAAACACTTGAAAAATGTACTTCATTTTATATACAAAGAGATTGTAGTGAAAAAAACTAGATGTAGTTTTACTAAGATTAGGAAGTGGAAGGAAGTGTTCAAAAGTAGTTATTACACTTTTCGTAATAGGTATTTCACCATATCAACAAAGTGTAAACGCCGAAAGCCCATTCGTGCAGCTAATGGACGTGTTGTTTGAATTCCACTCAAAGTAATAATTTTAATAAATCCTTAAAATATTTACCTCATTGTAACAAATAAACTATATGTTTACTTATAATAAAATTAAAACAAACTGTGTATTAGACATATTTATTGAAATATATTACAAATTAGGTAGTTAAACAAATGAGATCTTCACAAAAAACCAACAACGTCTTAAATAAAGAATAACATAATTTTTATATCCCTTTTTATTATTAACACTCAATACAGTGATATTGCAGTTTTTGTATAATGCTCTAAGTAAATCAAAGTCGATAAGACTTCGAATCGATTGAATTAGAATTGAAGTGTGATATAATCGAGTCGAAAACTTAGTACCTACCTCTCCACTCAGTTCAGCCATAAATGATACAGATTCAACTCAGCATTTGCATGAGGACGAGTCGCGTGTGAGAATCATATGTTTCGAGTAGTTTCTGTATATACACGTGTATTTAGTGTATTTGCTTTAATCTAGCTCAACAAATAGTATTCGTGATACATTTTGTAGATGAAAATACTTATTTCCATAGAAAATATATTTTTTTTATACTCCAACTGTTCCACTGCGCGTATAGTTACAACATTAGCTAATAAGATAGATAAATAAATTAATAAAACTTGAGAGCTGTCAAGGGACACCCGGATGGAAGTTCCTTTCGATTAATTAGTGAAGGAATTGTAATAAAATTTTAGAACTAAAAAAAAACATATATAAAATATGAAAAAATTTTTTTTTTATGGGATAGGAGGGCAAATGAGCAGGCGTGTCACCTGATGGTAAGCAACTAACGCCGCCCATGGACACCAGCAGCACATATAGTGTTACTGTTGCATTGCCGACCTTTAAGGGAAGGGGATAGGAAAGGATGGGGAAGGGGGTGGGCCTCCGGGTACCTCTCTCACCGAACGAAACGCGGCATGAGCCACTTTACGTCGGTCTTCTGAGAGGTCGTGGTATTTCACCGGTCGAGCCGGCCCATTTATGCAGTAAACTGCTTGGCTCTAGCACTGTTAAGTGGAAAATAATACTTCAAAAAGAGTTCCGATACCGGGATTCGAGCCCGAGCCCCCTGGTATGAGAGCAAGGTATCCCAGCCACATTTGGGTAGTTATACATTTTTCTAAATAAGCTGATACTTGAAAGTGCAGTTTGGCATGGAAAAAGTGTCGTGACAATTTTTTCCGTCTAGGCCCCTTTCACAACGCGCGATAAGGAACTTCGTACCAATATATATTTGTACATAATGAGAAATAAAAAATCATAAGCGAGTATATATGTTTATGAGTACATATAGCCTTTCAGATGGATAATTTAACCAATCCTTCGAAAATATAAGGAATATTAGCTAACCCGGCGAACTTTGTCTGCATTAAAAGTATTTTTTACAACGTTTACAATTAAAGTGCTAAATCTACTACATTATACACTAATTTTACATACATACCACCCTGTTGGCACCCTCTATCTATTAAAAAACATCAAAATCCGTTGCGTACTTTGAAAGATCTAAGCATATAAGGGGACAGACAGCAGAAAGCAACTTTCTTTTATACTATCTAATGATTATTGTATTGATGGGATTTGAGGTAATTATGCCTTGGGTGACTGAGTAATCTGTCCAAATTCTGTAAGGGGTCTCTAAAGCAAAATAGTTTTGGAACCCCCGCTCTAAACTAAACGTCAAGTTGCCTAGACACTGCTGAATTACTAATTTATGCACAAGATTATTCAAACCTTGTTCTTGCAGCTGTTTCTGCGTGTGTCAAGAGTTCTTCTAAGAGGAATACATCAACTTCTGTGTCTGGACGTGGTTACATTTGCATCTCTAAGACTCTAAAATTTGTGTAAAGAAGATTAAAACCATGGCTTTGTTTTATATTTGTTGTTTTATATATTTACAAAATAAATAATAGTTTAAAAAAACTAAAAAACACGCTTTTTATAGAAAACCGAACTAAAAAATAAATTTTAATGAATTTAAATTAAGAAAATAGTGTTAAAAATTTCAATGAATATAAATTAATAATAGTGTGAATAAAAAAAAAATATTTTATTTTAAAAAAAGCGTGGGGTGCATGGTGTCAATAGTTATAAATATTTTATTGACAGATATGAGTAGAGTGATTATCATTTCGATAATATCTTAAAAAGCACCCCACGCTTTTTTTAAAATAAAATATTTTTTTTTATTCACACTATTATTAATTTATATTCATTGAAATTTTTAACACTATTTTCTTAATTTAAATTCATTAAAATTTATTTTTTATTTTTTAGTTCGGTTTTCTATAAAAAGCGTGTTTTTTAGTTTTTTTAAACTATTATTTATTTTATATTTTTAGTTCGGTTTTCTATAACAAGCGCGTTTCTTAGTTTTTTGAACTATTGCTTAACTATTTTAAAGCGTGCTAACAACGGATATCAAAACCGAATTTGAGAAATAGCGCCATCTGTGACTTATACAAGGAACTCGTTTCAATTTGATAACGTAGACTTTCCGCTGATTGCCACTAGATGGTGCGAGAAGTGAACTATGAACACTAAAAAATTAACAAAAATCATATTTTGCAAATTGAAAAATGGAATAATTTTATCAAAGTAGTGTATTGTTATCTACAAAGTTTGAACGAAATCTGGCCGTTTAAAGTGGGTCAAAATCGCGCCCAAAGAAGTCGGTTACAAACATACAGACATACAGGTGAAGCTAATAAAAAGCTAATAAAAAGGCCTTAACTTGCCGTGCTGAATATATTTATTCGCAATATATGTGGTGTCTCTTTTAATTTGAGAATAATCATCTAATTAAATATAAATTCTTATTTAACACGTGCATTTGTAGTTAATGACACCTATTATGCAGATATTACTTCTGAAAGAAGTCATTGGCATGAGGTCGGATTTGATCCCAGTACTTCATGAGTCAGAAGTGGGATTCCGACTTAAATCTACTCCTGATTACTACAAGATAACTTTTGTAATAATGTTAAGTGTTATGTTACAATATAACATAACATAACTTCACGCCTTTTTCTACCCGGAGTTGTAGGCAGCGACTGTTAAGCCTCGTCTCGCCGTTATGTTTACGTCCCAAATGGAATAGGTGGCGAACCTATTGCCATACCGGGCACAAAGTTGTCAGCAACTGTTAAGCCTCGTCTTGCTGTTATGTTTACGTCCCAAATGGAATAGGTGGCGAACCTATTGCCATACCGGGCACAAAGTTGTCAGTCATCGATATTTATCACACGTAACTTCCGAAAATTTCGAAAAGTCATTGGTGTGTGCCAGGATTTGAACCCACTACTTCTTGAATCAGAAGCGGAGTGCTAGCCACTGCGCCACCGATATTTTATATGAATACTGCAGAACTTTATAAAACGACTACCTAATAAACAAACATTGGTTTCGAATTTCGTGTCACACGATCATAGATGTTTTTAAGATTAAAATGAATTATTGTTTAATTATTTTCCTTTAATATTATGTTTAGTGACTACTTTTAGAATTATATTATTGTAATTTCGTTACCATATATTATGTAAGCATAAATTAATAATCCAGCTTTAACAAATCATATAAGTTTAAATTTTACGGCTAATTGTCTAGAAATATCAGAAATTTCGGAAAATATACAGTCTATTTTCTTCTGCTTAACGAAGAGCTCATATTTCCATTAAAAATCTGCTAATGTATTAACAGCATTAAATGTCTTAATGTATGCTTGAACATTACTGATATCAAAGAGTCGTACACATATAATATGTATACGACTCTTTGATATCAGTAATGTTCAAGCTTGTAAATATCGAAACATCTGGAAAAAATGGAGTCGAAGTCACTGTCATAGTTGAGAAAGATCAAACATCGGGGAAAACGTCCGTATATTCTTGTTTTACTAAAATCCTTTCCTCAAGCGCACTTGCAAATACTTAATTTAAATGATGTATTATGATCAAACTACTGGCAAATTTAAACGTCTGTTTTGTAGGTATCTTTAAAATAAAGAATTTTGATTTACATCATCCATTTCATGTCTCTAACTAAACTCGTTTGAAATATATTATCTGAGTAGATGTGTCTCTTCTTTCGTCAATAGGCCAGGCTGTATCTGAAAAATATCGCCGAACAAACATTATTAGAAAAATCTTATTAATCTCAGAACCGATAGCTATGTATAATTCAATAAATAAAATCAAAGTATTATCTATCAATTCATATTGGTGTCTATGCGTGAAGGCGATAGCTGGCTGAGTACCATTAAGATCTATATCAAAGCTGTGCTTCATCTGTATATAGTATAGTACTATTATCAAACTCTGCGGTAATGCCTAGACAAATTCACCCTCCTACATTGTCGCTTTGATCTGCACGTTGTTTTGGTTTTCAACTCGTCACCCACGCGGTAGGGGACTGGGTACATCGATGTCGGTACCAATTTGAGACCTCTCCACTCCTGGTGGTGATTAATTTCTAACCTATACATGTTGAATATAGTCTGTGGAAAGGTTTTGGATTGCTTTGTCGATTTGTCTGTATAGATTTTCAAGGATTTGTTTTGTATCTTCACAAGAATATTACTGTTTGTAGGTTCAAAGATCTCTACTGAAGCTTTTCTGTAAGAAAATTTAGTACGATCGAAATAAAATAGTATAATAAATGTATTATTAGTTTATTACCCACATAAGCAATAGCGTTTTTGTTTTAATATGCTGCAGCTCCGTACACTATTGTAAATCAGGGGCCTGGTATTACAATTTTCAATTATTATACCAAATTATCGGCCGTGTTATATAATATTCCATCAAAAATAAAAACAAATCACCCCCGACTTCAACGGGTTTGTCGTGGACTCCAAATGCCAGAATAGGACAACTTGCAAAGTACCAAATGTTAATTAAAGAAACAAATCTTAAAACTAGAAAATAATTAGAAGATAAAATAATTATAAACTACCATTCAATTGGTAATTTCTCGCCTTAAAAACTAGAAATCTATCTGCTCATCAATCTAAACTATGAATTTAAATATTTTGAGGCCTTGTAAAATATATATACAACATATCATTGCATTCCAGCTGCTTAGCAGAAGTTGAGCACACCTATAACAAGCGCCTATAACAAGTATTTTGAACACAAGAAGCTAGAAAACGACTGACCTAGTTAGATCATGATTTATTAAATATTAATTTATTTAATAATTTAATTTCTATTGAATGAGTACAAAATCACGTAGCACGTATTTTAATTAATGTGTAAATATTTTAATAACCTCAACTATTAACTCTTCATGTATATACGTCATAAGTCTCTTCATGTATATACGTTAACCTAAGTATTGTTTCTAGTATTGAACCTAGTATTGTTCCAAGTACTGGTCCTAGTATTAGTCCCAGTTTGGTCCTAGTATTGGTCCAAGTATTGGTCCCCATATTGATTCTTCGACCAAATTTTTATTTATATTTTAACAACCAAACTTCTACTTAATATGGAAAGCTGAAAGGTGTAAATAGTAACAATTAATTGTTTAAATGCTAAATATGTTAATTAAAAAAAAATATTTACAAATTACGTAACAATTTTCCAGATTAAATAACAAAAAATAAATGTATAGTTGTCATAGAAATATATCATAATGTTCGCATTTAGTTCATCCCCTTGTTGAGATTGCGCGAAGGCTTTTTTATTTGATTTCGCTTCCAATTTGCCTCGGAGGCGCCAGAAGCGTTCACCACCCGCAGGTATGGTGGAATTTCAACATATAGTAATATTTTGTATATTTACTTTCAACAGAATATTATAATTAATTCGAGAACATTCCAATTTATACGTTAAATTATATCTTGATTGGTGTTTACTTAAACATATATGTAATAAAAAACGTATAAATTGGTATAAATTATAAATATAACGTATAAAAAATCTTTATTGTGAAACTCTAACACATGTGTGTTAGATTTATAGATTTTTTCTACCCGAAAGTGTAGGCAGCGATTGTTAAACAGTCGAATATTTCTGTCTCTTTGCCTATAAAAAAATTGGTGTAAGCTCGGATTTGATTGGACGATTTCTGAATTCAGAAGCGAGGTTCTCTACCTCAAGATCTCTATATCTAATATATCAAAAATAACTATGTACAGTTGTACATCTGCAAGTCTTAATTGGATGTCTCAGGTGCATTCTGTATCGCAATAATAGACGAGAATTGTGTCTCGGTTGCTACATATGCGTTCTCATTACTTATATGGGGTCGTTCGTACGGAATCCGTCTCAGTTTTAATACGATATTAAATATTTATTTTGATTAATTTATTGTATTTCTAATGTTAATCCTTAAATAATGGGCTATATTCAAGAATCTGCAGGAGTCGCTTCTGAAGCTAGAAGTCGTAAAATAGAATACTAGCTCAATAACTATTGCAGATTTATTTTCCAAATTCAACATATGAGTCAATTTGGAATGGAGATGCGAGGCACAACAGCCGCTGTTTACACCTTTGAGTAGAAAAAGGTGTTAATTTACAAACAAATAATCATGTTTAAATTTATTTGGGACATGGTATTCGTTGATTATTAAATTTAAAAATTTAAAAAGAAAAGTTTGCAAAAAAAATAAAAGATAATGTCTATATGATCAATCCTGTTATCTTTAAATTGGGTTGGACATAATGAATTTTAATATTATCTCTTTATGCCAAATGAAATGGTTATTATTCATACAAAATTGTAATGAGTGAAAGTACGCAATGGACTTAATAATACTCAAATGATCGATCGTGAATGATAAAAACTCAGACCAGTAACGCCAGTTAGGGTTGTCACGAAAATAATTCATATAAAAATAATACATTTTTATATGAATTTTTAAGTAATAGTTTTATGTGTGCAAGATTATTATGATTGTTTTAATATCTTTTCAGTATAATACCCTATTATTTCTAGAAATGCAGCATAAAATATCTATCAACTTCTATGAGCTGAAACCCAATTTTATAGTCTTTGTTTAACTTTCAAAGTAGAGTGGTATCGTCAAACTGTTATTAGATAAATCATAATAGTAAGAGTGACATCTACAATATAGCTTAATGATATATACGAGTATATATATTTTATTAGTACATTTAATTTTTTTTGCGCGAGGAAATGCTTCATGCACACTCACCGCCTGAGAAAACTAAAACTAAAGAAAATTGAGACATATAAGCAGACATCGAAATTTACGCAATAATACGAAGTTAGTCTCAATTCATTCGTTTCGCCACCTATTGCATTTGGGACGTAAACATTACGGTGAGTCGAGGCTTACCAGAAGCTGCCTACAACTTTGGGTAGAAAAAGGTGTGAAGTTACGTTATGTTTTTATTAGTAATCGGGGTTTTGCCGCTGAAATAAGCCGAACATCGATCAATATAGTGATGTATCAGAAGCCTATACGTAGAGACTTTTCGATTACCGCGTGACAACCCTACAATGAAACCGCTACCAATAAATTAAAGAGATATTATCGCGAAATATATAAATTGCTCGTGAAAAGAAAAAAAACGCACGCGGTGCTGATAATTGGTGATCGAATATTCTCCTGATCACGGTAGCGAGAATTATTACATGTAATTTTTGACCCAACAAGTGGGTTATTCGCAAATGCCAATCAATATGCTCTTGGCAGACAAATACCGGCTTAATATTGCTATAAACTTTTTTGATTATTTTTTTATGGTAAAAAGGGACAAACGATCGTCCGGGTCGCCTGATGGGAAGCGACCACCGCCGCCCATGGACCTCCGTGGCACCAGGATAGTCACATCAGCATTGCCGGCCTTAAGATACGCTTGTTTCTTGAAGGTTCCTAGATAGTAGCGGTCCGGGAATACTGTTGCCGGCAGCTGGTTCCATTTAGGAGCAGTGCGTGGCTAGAAGTGACGGCTGAATCGCACTGCAGTGAAATAAGTTTATGGAGAAAATATTCATCCATCCCTTTAGTCAAAATCAAAGAAGCTTTATTTTCATAGGTCATCACAGACACTTAAAAATATTACAAGTAGGTATATAGATGGTGCCAATTATTTGAAATGAAATATTTAAACACGAGCGCTTGAGGAAAGTGCCTCCGTGGAACAATAACACATGGACGATAAAAAAACCAAGTTAGTTTAAGTTTCTCTTATCTATTGGTAGAGCCACGCAGTTATCTGCATAAATGGCCTGGCTCGACCGGATAAATACCACAAGCTCTCAAAATATCGACGTGAAGTAGCTCATGCCATATTTAGTTAGGTGAGACAGGTATCCGGAGGCCCAGTCTCTTTATCCTCTCTGCCCCATTTAAAATAGGTCGGCAACGAATATCCAATGAAAGTTAAAATTCATCCAGTTTTTTAGGTTACAGTGCGTGCCAAAAAATAAATAAATCATAGACACAAAATGAAATTGATGAGAACCATAGAGATTAGATACTTAATACGAACCTTAATATACGGGATAAAAATGTCCTATTTGACTTTTAAAGTGCTTAATTCAATGTCTGCCGCGGTATTTAATCACCCTTCTGTAACTTAATAGTCTATTTACATGAATGGGGACATAAAATGATGCATTTATTTTATATAAAAAAGTTAGGGGTTGCATGCTTGGTGTGCTACGTACTCGTTATATGAAGCGTGAAGAAGTTTGACTTGAAAGCCCTTCAAAATGTTGCTCTTGAGAAATATATACATTATTCTACTTCTGATGCAGTCGGGTAAAAGACAAGTCTTCAAAAAAAGTTTAATGTTAAAGTACATAAGTATCATCATCATATCCCCCAAACTCTTCACCAATGCTCTGGATGACGTCTTCAAGACCCTTTGGACTGGACAGGGTATCAACGTGAATGGTGAGTACATCTCACATCTTCGGTTTGCCGACGACATCGTTGTAATGGCAGAGTTGCTGGAACAGTTATGCGGAATGCTGCGCGGCCTAGACGAGTCCTCCCGGCGTATTGGTTTGGGTATAAACTTGGACAAGACCAAGGTCATGTTCAATGAACATGTCATGCCCGGACCGATAAGCGTCGAAGGGTCAGTTCTCGAATTGAATTGTGGCATTGTGCATTGGGAGAGGCCTATGTCCAGCAGTGGACTGCAATAGGCTGATGATGATGTTGAAGTACATAATTATGTTATATTTATACGAAAGAGAGACACAGCATTTAGTGCTCACCCTAAATATGAATCTCACTGCCATAATAATGACGGTAACGTATATTAAAAAAGTGGGTATTCCTTATTTTACAAAAATAAATGTATAATTATAAGTCTCGGTGGTCCAGTGGTCTACAACACGACTTCTGATACAGAGGTTCGGGTTCGAATCCTTACACCAATGATTTTTCGAAATTGTTTTCGGAAGTTAAGTGTGATAAATATCGAAGACTGAAAAGTTTGTGCCCGGTATGTCAATAGGTTCGCCACCCATTTGGGACGTAAACATAACGGCGAGACGAGGCTTGACAGCCGCTGCCTACACCTTCGGGTAACAAAGGCGTGAACTTATGTTATTTATGTTATGTTAACAGGTACAGAATATTGAAACGACTAGAAACTTTTTTAAAACGCAGCATAGTGTTCTTTTTTTTTTTATTTTTTTTTATATAATTTAACGACCTGGTTGCTAGGACCTTTAAGTCGAGTCTTATTTTATATTTAACAGCATCATTCTTAACCTAAACTAATCTTAACCTAACCTAGCCTAACCCTAAAGCTTAACCTAACCTAACCTAATCATCCATAAAGTCGTGGCACTTTATGCATGATGTTCCGAGGGAGTCCTGACGAGAATGTAGAAGAGTACACTAAACACGATACCTACACCATTTCCCACATTTGCACTCATATACGAACACTTATTAAATAAAACGCCACGAATTTTATTCAATAATATCCATTGAAACACAAATTTGAGAAAATAATGCAAATAGCGGACATGTCTCTTCCACAGTCCCGCCAAAACTCCGCATAGTGTTCTTAATTTGATTTGTTCATTGAGTAGTATTTAGAATTTCGAAAGCACAGGTTATTTTTATGCATTTGCAAATTAATCTGTCAAATCTGTCAACCAGATATTTGGTTGTCAATAGCGTCAAAGCTAAGGCTTATCGGTCGCATACTACAGCGAAGGGGAAAGACAGGGGGATTATGAGCAAATTGAAAACGTGTCTCAAACGATATTTTGGCAATGCCAATTAATGCGAACCGAGTTTGGTAACGTGTAAATAGATTAAGCTGTGGTCTACAAGGTGTTGATATGTAGATCCCATAAAAGTACAGGTTGTTTGAAAATAGTTTTCATCACAACGAAAGACGTAGATATATATATATATATATATATATATATTTAATAAATAGATTTACAAAATGCAAGCACGCAAGCAACACAGAATAAATTCTATTTGTGAGTATTTTAGTTTAAAGAGTGCTGTTTGCGAAAGCTTAAGAGATGAATGGTTGTAATGCTACCGCAAAATTTTAAGTACGTTTTATGAACGATTTTTTTAAGCTTTCTGAAGTATATATAAGTAAAACAAATATAGTTTGATAATAGCCTAAGATGCGTATGTAGGCCAGATTTCTAATAAAGAATAGTGGAGTAGACAGTGTAATAATAGACTTTCGAAATGGGAATACGTTTGAGGAAAATGACGTTCAAAAAATTCTGTGTGGAAGGACACTGATTTCTGGTACATAAAGAAACCGTGTATGGATTTTAAAAAAAAACCGCTGATGTTATGTGTGATAATAATATATTTGTCGATATCAGAATACGTAATCTATTTAGTAATCTTTGAAACCTTCCGGCATTGAGGCATAAAAACAGAATTGTAAAAATTACTCTGTCGTGTCGATGGTCCACCGGTCGAGGGTTCGGATCCGGACATTGGCAGTGACGACAGTTCGAATGACTTCTCGGTTCCGGGATGTAAAAATTAGGACTTTGGCTTAGGCTTACCCCTTCGGGTAGTTAAAGGCGTTATGTATGTATGTAAACTGTAACATTTTTTAAACAAAATTGAAAAAATCGTTTTGCATAAACACCTCCTTGCTTTAATAAAACCATATACTCAAATGACGAAAACAAGAAAAAAAATAGCTGAACTAAAAAATTCATCAACATGTTTGTTTCCACATGGGCACGGACAGTGATGTAGCTGGTGGCGGGTGACCTGTGACAGGTGCGAGCGATTATAACAAGGGTGGGGTGGAACAATATGCAGGAACATTGGAGTGAGTTCAGAATAATGAGGATATAGTTGATTATTTATTCAAGCGTATCTCTCATTTAACTATTGTTTTATAGGTGAATTTATTTTATATATTAACATAACTTCACGCCTTTGTTAACCGAAGGTGTAGGCAGCCGCTGTTAAGCCTGTTTACGTCCCAAATGGAATAGGTGACCTGTTGCCAAATAGGGCACAAAGTTTTCAGTCATCGATATTTATCACAAATAACTTTCCGAAAATAATTTCGAAAAGTCATTGGTATGTGCCAGTGTCAGGATACGAACTCGTAACTTCCATGATTCAGAAGCGGGGTGATCGATCACTGGACCACCGAGAAAATTTTATATATTACTAGCCATAAATATAGCCTATCTTACCCAGGGTGAATGTAGCTTTTCAATGGTGAAAGATTGCTTGAAATCAGCACAGTAGATTTTTAAAATATTTGTTAGATACATACACACAAAAATACAAATCTTTCCTCGTTATAATAAACATAACATAATTTCACGCCTTTGTTACCCGAAAGTGTAGGCTGCCTCGTCGCGCCGTTATGTTGTTTACTGTTTACTGTTTTTGTTAACTGAGACTAACTTCCTATTATTGCGTAAATTTCAGTGTCTGCTTATATTGTCTCAATTTTCTTTAGTTTTACTGTTTCCAAAAATGACGACGGATACTTAAAATTACTTTAAGACTTTTGTACTTTAATATCCACGACCTGAACATCCGCAATTATAAGTAGTATTTCCATACATACATAAGCTCACGCATGTATCCCATGGGGGTAGGCAGAGACTTTGGCTTTCCACAAGCTACGATCCTGACACACATCTTTCGCCTCATCCACAGTCATACATTTATGCCGGTTTCGGGTACTACGCATTTTGCCTTTTTTAAACAGACCATTTATTTGGTCGTGGTAACTCCGTCTTGGTTTCCCGATCCCGACTCGACCCGACCAGTAGTATTTCCAACTAAATTGAAATATTAGCTCCAACAGAATAATATGTTGAGGGCGTAAATTCGTAATCAATAATTCTGATTTATATATACAGAATTATATATTACAGATGTAGTCGCGATTATCAACTGGCTGATAATGGTTCATGCAAAGCAATCTACTCGCATTATTACAATATTCATCATAAATGGCTCCATATCCTCATACCAAATTAGTTATTAATATTAACGAAGGCAATAATACACACGTAATTCCTATGTGTACACGGAATTGGTCGTCAAATATATTGCGAAATGTATAATTATGATCTTGTACAATTATGTATTCATAATTGTATGATTATTTTTTATGCTATAGGGGGCAAACGAGCAGGCGTGTCACTTGATGGTGAGCAACAGACGCCGACCATAGACACCCGAACACATGTGGTGTTACACAATGGGATTTGAAAGGGATCAGAAGTGGGATGAGAAGGGCATGGGAAAAGGGTTTGGGCCTCCGGATACGTCTCTCACTGAGCGAAACGCAGCAAGAGCCACTTTACGTTGGTATTCTTAGAGGTCGTGGTATTTCACCGGTCGAGCTGGCCCATTCACAACTGTTAAAAAGGCTCTACTACTGCTAATTTAGGTAATATTTCATTAATTTAATGGATAGTATAGAATAATATTAAAAGTTTCGTGATGAACATCGATGTTTTAAAGGCATTGGTAAAACTACCCATTGCAGAATCAAAGTTGGCGGGTTCGATTCCCACCCGAGTACAAATAACTGTGACAAGCATGAATGTTTGTATGGCGTTTGGGTGTTTTTCTATCGATTATAAGTATGTATTAACAAAAGTATATATTATGTAGTATTATACGTTTTCTAGTATCCATTTCATCACAAGAATTTAGTTGCTTAATTTGGAACTAGAGGGCGCTGTGTAATTTTTGTCCAAGATATTATTATTATCACTTCTCGCCTTATCTAGCTGAAGGTGTAGGCAGCGGTTGTTAAGCCTCGTCTCGCCGTTATGTTTAGGTACGTCCCAAATGTAATGCGTGGCGGACCTATTGCCATACACCGGACTCAAAGTTTTCAGTCATCGATATTTAGCGCACATAACTTCAAAAAATAATTTCGAACATTCATTTAGATTCGGAACCACTCGGGGTACTCGACCACTGGACCACCGAGAATATGACAACAAAAAACATTGTTATCAAAAAGAATCTTGATAGTTCATAGCAACAGACGCCGGAAAAACTATTTCTATACACATACATATTTCATTTATTTTATGAGCACTATTCAATTAAAATAAAAAAACACGAGGCCAGTTTTCGAGTTTGCAAACAAACGATCCGGACTGACGCTGAAAAATATTATGTAATTTAGCTTATGTACCTATACAAAAAAAAATCACCCTATTATAAACACCGGGAATAGGGTTCCGCAAATGACGTGCGGGTTCCGCATTAATTTATCAATTAAATTGACCGTGTAGACGTCACGTGCGGAGTGACATGTCATGTTATATCATTTGTATGTCTATACCTATATAAAGAGCTATCTGAACTTATGCAGTTTAAATGTGACTTTTTAATTTAATTATTTTTCATATATATATAGGAATCATACACAATATTTGTAATCATAAGGAAAATGCCTCTAATATAACCTTTTCATAACGTCATTTACATGAAGGCACATATATAATTGACGATGATTCCATTTCAGGGTAGGCAGAGAGGACGGAGCGCCATAAGGCACGATTCTTACACACCTCACTTGCTTCTTTAACTTTCAAAACTCTTTTCATACCCCGCGTCGATGTTTTAAGGCTTAGTACCATTTGGTCATGGAAGGTGTGCCGTGGCCGTCCTCAACTCGTACATCCACCCGCTTTTGCATTATATATCTGCTTAGTCAATCTTGCATCATCCATTCTTTCGACATGTCCGAACCACAAGAGCTTGCCGTTTCTTACTTCTACGTCGACACTCTCTTTCAATCCAACTTCCTGCCTTACAACCTTGTTTACTTACTTTACTTTTGTAACTTTTATGTTACTTTTTGTTAACAACGCGTTCTGCGAGTGTCACTCCGCAGATATTGCACAGTGCACTTAGCAATTAAAACATAAAATTAAATTTTATTATGTAAGGTTTTATTATTAATTTATATCGAATTTATATTTATATCGACGTAAAAGGCTTCTGCCGCGTTTTGCCCGGTGAGAGAGGTATCTGGAGGCCCAACTCTTTCCCCCTCCTTTCCCATCCCACTCCCGACCCCGACCATATCCTCATATCCTATTGTAAGGGCAACTGTAACACTATATGTATTCCGATGTCTATGGACAGCGTCTGTTGCTAACTACCAGGTTATACGCCTACTCGCTTGCCCCCTATCCCATAAAGAAACAAAACAAACATAATTATTAATTATTAATGTATTTTTTATTATTTAAAATAATGTCGTTGTAGTTCTATAAAATATCTAAGTCGGTCTAATTCAGCGCAATTACATAAAGTTATTGTGCCTATTGTGCCCAAAGCAATGAATAAACGATTGCGGATGGTCATCAACGGTCCAATTATTCACATAATCCTGGGCCTCTTTAAAAGCAATTAATATTCCATTGATCCATGGGGGATGGTCATCCGGTAATCTGTGTCCGGGCGAGTCCGCTGATGAGTAACACCTCAGGTGGGACACAGATTAAATCTAATGCGTTATTTATTATATTAATATTATTAAAGTAAAAATGTTATGATTCTTATTTGAAATGATTATTTGTAATAGTTAAAGTAGGTAGGTAGGTAGGTAATAGGTCATGTCAAGAGCGTGCACGTCGCGATCCCTGCCGTCCCAGTGGGACGCAATCTTGACCAAAGCAAACTCAGCCGGACGGGCTGCTAGGGCGTGCCCCGGAAGCGACGGGCACCGATTAGCCCCCGTCGGTGCGGCTGCATGCGCATGCGGCGAAGGGGGCCGCCACCCTTCACGCAGCGCCAATCCTGGCGGGACGAGGAGAGGGGAGTGCCGTATAGGCACGTGGAATGTTAGAGGTAGCATGGCAAGAAAGATGAATGAGATGATGGATGTATTAAATGAGAGATGCCTGGATGCCTTATGTTTGACGGAGACAAAGCGGAGGGGGAGGGAGGCCGAGGACCTCCCCGGTGGCATGGTAGCCCTATGGGCCGGAGTGGACCCGGACGTCCGTGCCAGTGGGGGTGTTGGAGTCGTTCTCTCCTGCCGCTTTGCTTCCGGAGTGAAAGAATATGAGTTGGTAGGCCCAAGACATCTTTGGGTTCGAATAAAACTGGGGATCACGCGAGTTTTCCTGGTCGCAGCTTATGCTCCCGTTAGCTCCGCGGATCCCCGCGAACTCGAGGAGTTTTGGGAAACTGTTAGGGATATTCTGGATCTAGCTGAGGGAAATGAAAGGATAATTCTGTGTGGTGATTTTAATGGGTGGGTCGGAACCAAGCGAGACGGCCTGGAGGCTGTCCTTGGTCCGAATGGTGACAAGAGAGTGAATGATGCTGGTAAGCCGATATTGGACGTATGCCTGGAACGGAACCTCCTTGTGTCTAACACATTATTCCGTCATAAAGATATTCACACGTATACGTGGAGACGGAATGAGCAAAAGAGTATGATAGATTTGATTTTGATAGATAGTCGTCTCCGAAATACTATAAGGGATACAAGAGCCTACAGAGGCCCCGCTCTTGATACGGACCACTACCTGGTGGTAAGCCGATTCGTGGGCCTTTTCAAGAAGTGGAGACACTGGCGAGTGCGTACCCATTTCGGAGAGCTTGAAAGGATAAAATGTGAGAAATTAGAAGATGAAAGTGTACGGAGTATGTATGTAGGCCTAGTCAGTAAAGGACTCAATGAGACGAGTCTTTCTGACCTAGGTGTTGAAGAATGCTGGGAAAGAATGAAAGAAAGTATAGTGAATAGTGCAAAAGAAGTATGTGGTAGTGCAAAGAGGCATAAGATTCTGAGAGGTGACGCCTGGTGGGACGCGGATGTGAAATCCAGCGTCGAAAGAAAGAAAAAAGCATGGTTGGATTATGTCTCAAGTTTGAACCAGAATGATAGTATGACAGAGAAAAAGTATGAGAGCTACCGCCGCTGCAGGAATGTTACCAAAGCCTTAGTGAAAGAGAAGCGTGAAAGACTTGTTGCGAATGAGGAAGTGAGGTTGACGGAGAACTTCGAGGCGAATAACAAACTCTTCTGGAGGGAAGTTAGAAAGTCTCGGGGTTCTTCGTCAACATCCAGAATGGACAAAATTATGTCTAAGTTTGGTGACATTCTTGCAAACCCAAGCGAGGTATTGGGCAGGTGGAGTGAGTATTTTGGGGAAATGTACGAGTATGTTCCGGATGTGGGCGCCGCGAGTGAGCCTACGGCTGACACCGCTGCGCCAGCATCTGATGAGGACATTACTATGGAAGAGATTGAATGGTCGATACGAAGTATGAACAATGGTAAGGCAGCTGGAATTGATATGATGTCTGCTGAAATGATCAAATACGGTGGAACCTGTGTCCGGGACGCTTTCCTGACCTTGAGCAATCTATGCTGGAGGTCGGGTAAGGTTCCCATGGACTGGAGGCGCGCTGTCATCGTGCCCTTATATAAAGGTAAGGGATCACGTATGCAGTGCGCCAGTTACAGGGCCATCAGTTTGATCAGTTTAGCAGCAAAAGTGTATGGGAAAATTATTGAAAGGAGAATGAGGGTGATATCTGATGGAGTATTGTGGGAGGCTCAGGGTGGTTTCAGAAGCGGACGAGGGTGCATGGATCAGATTTTTTCTCTCCGCAATATCGTGGAGAAACAACTGGCTGTTAACCGGAAGGTTTTCTGCGGTTTTGTGGATCTGGAAAAAGCGTTTGACAGAGTGTTACGAAAGGATCTGTGGGATATA
This sequence comes from Euproctis similis, assembly GCA_905147225.2. Classification (NCBI taxonomy): domain Eukaryota; kingdom Metazoa; phylum Arthropoda; class Insecta; order Lepidoptera; family Erebidae; genus Euproctis; species Euproctis similis. The sequence continues at coordinate 7,025,381 of LR990114.1, forward strand.
CTCCCGGGCTACGGGGTGAGCGGAGCACTGCTGCGCGCTGTGCAGTCCACTTATGAGGGCTGCACAGCGTGTGTGCGTGTTGACGGCGGCTTGTCCCCCTGGTTTGACGTCAATATCGGCGTCAGACAGGGTTGCGTGCTGTCCGCTCGACTGTTCATCCTGTACCTGGACAGTTGTCTCCAGAGAATGAGATCGATGGATGTAGGGATGCGAATGGGTGACCTAGTTGTGAGCTGCCTGCTTTACGCAGATGACGCCGTGCTTCTAGCCGAATCGCCGTCGGACCTGCAAACACTAGTCACTACTATGAAAGATGATTGCATGATTAAAGGCTTGCAGTTGAATGCGACGAAAACGAAAGTAATGGTGTTTGAAAGGGAGGAATCCAGAACAGATGCAAGGATAATGGTTGATGATGTAGTGCTGGAACAGGTGAATGAAATTGTATATCTTGGATGCGCTTTTAGCAGAGATGGAAGGTACACCGCGGATGTAGAAAGACGAGTGGCGATAGGAAATAGCGTAAACGGAGTGTTGGGCAGATTCCTGGGCGCAAAAAATATTAGCAGAAAGGCCCAGCTAGCAATCCACAATGCAGTCCTGATCCCAACACTAACTTATGGAAGCGAGAGCTGGGTATGGCAGAGTGTGCATGAAAGTAGAATAAACGCGGTAGAAATGAGGGCTCTACGCAAAATCTGCGGAGTGACTCTCGCTGACCGCGTAGAAAACAAGGTTGTAAGGAAGGAAGTTGGTTTGAAAGAGAGTGTCGGTGTAAAAGTAAGAAAGGGCATGCTCCGATGGTTCGGACATGTAGAAAGAATGGTTGACGCAAGACTGACTAAGCAGATATACATTGCAAAAGCGGACGGATGTAGGAGTCGAGGACGGCCAAGACACACATTCCAAGACCAAATAGAACGTGTTCTGGAGGAAGGTGATGTTAAGAGCCTCAAAAACCGACGCGCGTGCATGAAAAGAGTTATGAAAGTCAACGAAGCGAGTGAGGTGTGTAAGAATCGTGCCCTATGGCGCTCTGTTCTCTCTGCCTACCCCGCAAGGGATTTGGCGTGAAGTTATGTGTGTATATGTGTGTATGTGTGTAAAGTCTTGGTGGTGCAGTGGTCGAGCACACGGCTTCTGATCCAGAGGTCCGGCTTCGATTCCAGACACTGGCTTTTCGAAATTGTTTTCGGAAGTTATGTGTGATAAATATCGATGACTGAAAAACTTTGTGCCCGATATGGCAATAGGTTCGCCACCTATTCCATTTGGGACGTAAACATAACGGCGAGACGAGGCTTAACAGCCGCAGCCTACACCTTCGGGTAACAAAAGGCGTGAAGTTATGTTATGTTATATTGATATGTGCCAGGTCACGTATAAAATCTTTTGCCTACTTTTCAGGTAGAAAAGTGAAGTCATAAAAAAATAGAGATATAGTATTGCATTTTCTTATAAACCTTCACTACTTACGTGATACGTTCTTAAAAATATAGGTTTTTTTTGTAAAATTTTGTAAATTGTCGCATTCCAATAAGTTTATTATTTAAAATTAAACATTCAAAAGTAATCACGATAAATCATTACTATAATTGAAAGTATTGTATCCTACAAAAATAATAGTTGGATATTTTTTATTTTTTAGTTGGTATTTCTCACTGAGCAAAATAAATTTAAATATACAAAAACTTACGACTAGACAAATGAAACAATAAGTTATCCCGCTAGCAAAACAATTCAATTTAAACAATTGTTTAATATAAAAATAGGTTTGTTATAACAACATTATATTGTTATCGATACTACAATTGTCGTAAATATAATCTGACCATCTTTTCAATATGGATGCCATTGTGCTAGTGGAACATCGTTCGATCTTGTTCGTCGCGGGGCGTCCGTCACAAGTGCAATGTCCACAGCGTTGCACCTAAGTCCACAGAAGGGGACATTTGACCCCCTGCCCATAATCTTTGTGTCAATTATTCGATTATTTGTATAAAGCAGGTGCGTTTTTGAATATATTTGTAAAGGGTGCTTTATCGAATTGCTCAATACTTTTTTTGTTGTTAATATTATTATCATATTTATTATTTATGTCACATATATTATATGCTTTTAATGTATTCATAATAAAGTTTTCATCGAAACCTTAATTGATACATATATGCATACAAACAAACACGTATTTTTCCCATAGGGGTAGGCAGGGACCAATTCACTGACACACACACATTTACCCCACTCTCATTATCGCTTTCAAATCATTATAGCTTGTGGCCACTCTTGACCTGGCCTCTCTCAACACATCGATTTTGCCTTGGTCGATCTTTATCGGTTTTGATTCATGGTTCATGTTTTCTACAAAACCAAATCATCTAAGTATTCCTTTCTCTGTCCTTGCCACTTCATCATCACTCACACCAAAAAGTTCTTGAACTACACATCTCCAACTACACTTCTGAGACACTTCTCATTTCCACAACAATGTGATTGATTTTTATACCCTACAATATAAACGAAGAATACATTGTTTTTAAATACATACACGTACATAGCTTCACGCCAAGTAGGCAGAGAGAACAGAGCGCCATAAAGCACGATTCTTTACACACCTCACTCGCTTCGTTGCATTCTTTTTGGTCATGGAATGTGTATCTTGGCCGTCCTCGACTCCTACATGCATCCGCTTTTGCATAATATAACTGCTTAGTCAAACTTGCATCATCCATTATTTCTACATGTCCGAAACATCGGAGCATGCTCTTTCTTACTTTTAGACCGACAGACTCTTTGAATCCAATCTTGTACGTTTGGTTAAGCTAAAATTTAACTTACGGTATTCTATGATCACTTTTCTTCCCTTATTAACAGCTTAGCATTCACCCTGATGAATGTAAAGTCAAAAATCAGGAGATATCTTCCGCTTACACTATATTACCGATCCTTATTCTTGTATTAGATCATGCTTCTTTCCCTTTCAAATACCATGACCTTGGTTTTCTTCCCTTGCAAATGTAAGCACCTTATCCGTCAGTCATAATTCATCTTAGTGACTACTACTTACAGTTTTGTAGGGAACTTAACTTAGGATTATATTGTAAAAGCGGAAGTTATGTGCGATAAACACATAACTTCCAAAAACAATTTCGAAAAGTCATTGGTGAGCCCGTGTCAAGAATCAAACCCGGACCTCTGGAAAGGAGGCGTGTGCATGACAACTGGGCTACCTATGGCTAAAACGAATGTATATGAGTATCCAATATATAATTCCTATTTTCAAATTATCACACAAGTGATACAAAATACCTAGACCGTCTGTATATACACAACGCAATGCTGACTGTGTGAAGGGACGTGAACTGCAGGGGACCAGGAATCAGCAGTGTCATCAGAATAATGTGATTTTCATTATTGAAAGGGAGACTATAATATGCTGTGGATTTGTCCCATTACTTGTGGCTCACATGTCCAGCTGCAATCATAAATCTTGGATAAATAAATTACAGGACTTTTGGCATAAATCGTAAGTTTTTTGCAATTGTAATAGAAGGCGTAATCGTTCCTAACAAGATATTGATATACTTTTACGCCTGTTATATCCAAATGCGACGGCAGCCCAGTCTTAGTCGAGCCTATACGAATATACAAAGAGTTTAATGTTATACTAGATTACAACAATATGATCACTGAAACAGTTTCAAATCAGGCCAAAGGTTTTTGAGATGAACGACACATAACATAACTTCACGCCTTTTTTACCCGAACGTGTAGACAGCGGCGGGGTTAATTTTTGAATCGCCGAATTATGTTACGTCCCAAATGGAATATCTAGCGGACTTATTGCCATACACCGGGCAATAATAATCGATAATTATAACACATAACTTCCAAAAAGAATTAAGAGAAATCATTGATGTGAAACTGGATCGATCCCACGACTTCGGAATCAAAAGCGGAGAACTTAACCACCGGACAGCTGAGACGACTGAGATGAACCTCTTTTACTGAACGATATGGCTCCCGTTTCTTCCATTACTTTCGTTAGTATAAATTTTATTATATTACATAGTATAAAACAAAGTCGCTTTCCGCTGTCCGTCCTCTTATATGCTTAGATCTTTAAAACTATGCAACGGATTTGAATGTGGTTCTTTTTTATTAGATAGAGACTGTTCACAGGGTAGTTTGTATTAATAATGTAGTAAAATGCGATAATTCTAGAGATTTAGCATTTTAATTGTAAAAATGCTTTTGATGCGGAACAAACTTCGCTGGGTCAGCTAGTATATAATTAAAATATTCGTTTAAATTTCATTTAAAAGAAACGTATCAAAATATATCAGTATCTATTATAATATAATAAAATAATAAAACTTCATATTAATCAAGTCACAAATTGTATCAACATACCCTCACTACAAGAACTTGGGTTCCGTATAAACATGTCGACACATAATTTTTCAATTTGCCCAGTTAAAACGTTTTTGGAGATTGATTAATAAATCTCCCCCGGTGAGGGTGGATTATCGAGTTAGCGCCACACCCTCGCCCCTAGTTCTGAGAAATGTGCATGATCTCAGATGTTTATCGGATGTATAAGGAAACACATATATCGCTACAAATATTGGACACCCGGAAAAAAATACTATAGTACGAGAAAAAATGATTAAATTATTTTAAACATACTATTAATTACCCAATGATGACAAAAAAAACCATAGCTAAGATCATTGAATGCAGAAATTCATATGATTATGTTATATTCATAAATTAGTTAACAATTTATTTTGGTAGAAATGAGGGCACTACGCAAAATCTGCGGAGTGACTCTCGCTGACCGCGTAGAAAACAAGGTTGTAAGGATGGAAGTTGGTTTGAAAGAGAGTGTCGGTGTAAAAGTAAGAAAGGGCATGCTCCGATGGTGCGGACATGTAGAAAGAATGGTTGATGCAAGACTGACTAAGCAGATATACAATGCTTAAGCGGATGGATGTAGGAGTCGAGGACGGCCAAGACACACATTCCATGACCAAATAGAACGTGTTCTGGAGGAAGGTGATGTTAAGAGCCTCAAAAACCGAGGGGCGTGCATGAAAAGAGTTATGAAAGTCAACGAAGCGAGTGAGGTGTGTAAGAATCGTGCCCTATGGCGCTCTGTTCTCTCTGCCTACCCCGCAAGGGATTTGGCGTGAAGTTATGTATGTATGTATGTATTTATTTTGTGTGTTCTTTCTTGTAATATCTCATGCCTCTTAAAATTCTCCTAGAATTTTAAGAGCCCGAAGCGCCCGAAGCGAAACAAATAGTGATAACTATTTATATATAATATCTGGCTGTCATCAGAACACTTTTATTTCTTATTTTATTTCTTTCAAAACGATCTAAAGTCATCTAAATTGCCAAAATATAATTTTCAGAGATATTTGATCACCTAAAAACATAATGTGTTTATTACGTGACCATAATAATGTAGGTACTGCTACATCATTTACCCTCTTTCACGGGTAATTACCCCACGTTCTGTGCCGGTGACCAAACAAAACTTAACAAAGAGAGTGGGAGAGTCGCATGCAAATTATCTACCATCCGTCTAGCTCCTATCAGCCCGCATCCTCCTTTGTGTGTGAACTTGGTACCCCATCGAAACACCGTTGTAATTTCTGGATGATAGGAAACCTTTGCGAAACCAAAAGTTTATTTCATATATATAAAATTATGCTTTCAATTTATAAATAGGTTCTCTTTTTTATATCCGGATATTGAAGACACCAGGTTGAGATTGAAAAACGAATAATTCTACGAATAATTATTGTTTTGTTTAGATATGAAGAGAATGGTTATCTAAAGGCCACACGCGATGCTTGTGAATCAAAAAGTCTTGAATTCGAATACTGTCGAATTCACCAATAACTTTCCGAATTAATTTCAAAAGTTAAGTACCTACGTGTGATAAATAACGATGAATGACAATATTGTATCCAAACCTGATATCTTTTTGGACATGAAAAAAGTGTAGTCATCGGTGAGACGATTCTTTATAGTTGCTACTTATACTTTTAAGCAGAAAAAGCGTGAAGTTATAAAAATGAGATTATTTTGAGCGTTTCCTCAAATAAAGCTGTAGTTCTTATACGTAAGAGTATGTATCGCCCTCAATTCTGCCACCCCAGTTTATTTTCTCATCGTAGGATGTTTAATTTGTGACAATGTTTAATTAATCAGAGCCTGTTGATTGCCGTCCTTCCCCCCTATTTCTCCCACTCCTCAATTATAATACACGCCATATGTGTATGACGTAGATTTGTGGATGACAAGAGTATAAGATAATGAAAGAAAATTTTACAACAGTCAAACAAGTCAAACTCTTGATTATTCATTTTACTTTAAACAACTTTTTATATTTTGACTTGGGCTTCTGATCTAAGAAGCCCAAGTCAAAATAAAAAAAGTCAAAATATAAAAGCTAAAAAATAGCGAGTTCAATATAACACCAGTATCATTATTACATAGTTTAAAACAAAGTCGCTTCCCGCTGTCGGCAACCGATTCAACGGATTTGGATTTTTTTTTTAATAAATAGAAAGTGTCAACGGGCTGGTTTAAATAATATAATATATAATTCATGTATATTATAGTAAATAAAAACGATAGTTTTCGATATTTAGCACTTCATTTGACCAATGACTTTGCTGTAAATACAAAAGCATATATTTCTTACAGTCTTAGTGGCGTTACATAATAATATTTTTCCAATACCCAAAGAAATTAGGCTGAGAAAATATGAGGGGTGTGAAGAAGGGAGTTCCATAGACGAACTTGTTAATAACTAAGAACAAACAATAACAGTACAGACAAGACTTTTACGTTTAACTCTATCTATATACTTAGATATAAAAATGAGATATAAAAATAGTTCATTTTTTAAATGTATGAACGCTATCAGAAAAGTCCAGCTAGCAATCCACAATGCGGTACCGATCCCAATGCTAATTTATGTAAGCAAAAGATGGGTATGGCAGAGTGTGCACGAAAGTAATAAACCGCGGATAATCGCGGTCGAAATTAGGGCACGGCACAAAATCTGCGGAGTGACTCTCGCTGTCCGTGGCGAAAATAAGGATGTAAGGAAGGAAGTCAGATTGAAAGAGAGTGTCGACGTAAAAGTAAGAAGGCGCATGCTCCGATGGTTCGGTCACGTTGAAAGTTAAATTTTACCTTTTCAGTATATTATTTTTAATAACAATATTCAAAACTTTTCATTTATTCAGCTACAGTTTCATCTACAGCAACATCAAAAATTCGACAACATTTCTTCGGAATTAAGATCGAGGGGGTTCATAATTTAAAATTTCGAAATCTTTAAGAAGGCGCTTTCAAAAATTGATCACCTCTATGATCAAAGCGCCTTTACTTCTTAGGAACCATCAAAAACAAGCGTAGGTTCTCTCATTTTTTAAACTTAACATCAGGTGACCCGTGTAATCGTTTGTCTCCTTCTTCTATAAAAATAAACGCCACATAGATTGAGCTTCAATTCAAACCAATGTTTTCAACTGCCTTTTGTTGTGCCTGAATAAATGAAATCATAAAATGAGTATTTTGCCTATTTAGCCAGTCTGAAATATTTAATTGATCTATGTAATATCAACACATCTCCTCCTGTACAAAAACAGGATCCTAATTGATTGACGACCACCAAATTAGTTCGTAACAGTTACAGATGCAGCACAAGTTTTTAGTTACTTTTATAAGTATAATACGTTAGGGTCTGTATATGACAGTGGTCTGGTGATTTAACGGGAGGCTTGAGTCGAAGATTTTATGAGTACCTTCACATATATTATTATGAGCAAGTTATATATTTCGTATATAACTCAAATTTAAATAAAGGGTGTAAGATTCTGGTCTTAATTTGAAGTCTGCAGATCATAATAAAGTACTAGTAAATATGAATTTGAATTTAAAAGTTATCTCTCATGTGAAACTAGACAATACTTAAATACAATTATACATACATAACATCATCTCAAGTCTATTGCGGGGTAGGCAGAGGAAACTCAGCGCCATAAGGCACGTATCTTACACACCTCACTCGCTTATTTGACTTTTATAACTCTTGTCATACACACTCGTCGGATTTTAAACCTCCTGGCATTTTCCAATTTCGGTCATAGGAAGTGTGTCGTAGCCGTCTTTGACTCCTAAGCCCTTCCGTTTTTGCATTGTATATCTACTTAGTCAATCGATAATCATAATAATAATATCCAACAGCAACATTAAGCGCACTGAAAGCTATCAACATATGGATTTGTATAAAAAAGCTGTTAGATAAATGCGGTGAGGATCGACTGAACCCACCCTTAACTGCGTCACAGTCATAAAATCCAACGTACTTGTGTATTAAGAGTAGATACACACAATAAAAGCAGATGAAAGAAGAATTTATATTTTCCGTGGAGCGTAAGCTTATTTTCGTAAATAATAAAAGTTATGTTATTTAATACAAGAAATACACTCTACGCGTTATATTTTCTTTTGTTCATGTTTAAATTGTAGATTAATTTAGAACTTATTTCTCATTCAGATGTCGTGATAAATATCAATGACTGACAACTTTGTGCCCAGATTCACTATCTGTTCCATTTGGGACGTTTTGTAATGATTCGGTAAATCGAGGCTTTAATAGCCGCTACCTACACTTTCCGGTAGAAAAAGGTGTGAAGTTACGTTACGTTACGTTTTATTTTTGTAATATTTGGTGTGGTCTAGTGGCTTGTACGCAATGTCTATATGAAAACTTTGGATTTGAATTTTTCTGTTTCATCATTTCATAGTAATAAACAAAGTCGCTTTCTGCTGTCTGTCCCTTTATATGCTTAGATCTTTGGAACTGCGCGGCGGATTTTGATGTGTTTTCCTTTAATAGATAGAGTGTGTCAACATGGTGGTTTGTTAGTATATTTCATGTATACTGTAGCAAACCAAAAGTGATAATTTTCGAGATTTAGCACATTTTAACAGTGGTAGAGCCAAGCAGTTCGCTGAATGAATGGGCTGGCTCAAGCGCTGAAATAGCACTACCTCTCAGAATATCGACGTAAAGTGACTCATGCTGCGTTTCGTTCGGTGAGAGAGGTACCCGGAGGCCCACCCCTTCCCCATCCTTCCCTATCCCCTATCCCTTAAAGGTCAGCAACGCAACAGTAACACTATATTCGTTGCTGGTGTCCATGGGCGGCGTTGGTTGCTTACCATCAGGTGACACGCCTACTCGTTTGCCCTCCTATCCCATAAAAAAAAGAACTCTAAGCTATAGATTAAAACAATATACTACATTAATAAACACCTTCAAAATGTATACAAAAAAGGCCGCAATGGTATATGTCTATCTTTTCAGGATAACCCACAATGACCATTTTTATTTATTTTATAAGGCAAAACAAAGTTCGCTGGGTTCATTAGTGTTATATAATAGGTTGGGGAAAAAGTATTTTCGTATTTTTGTATGAAAAGTCAAGACATTTTTTTCAAAGTTTATTTACATTTATTTACAATATATATGTACCGTTTTGTTGAATAACTTTCTGCCATTTTGTGGGCAGAGACATTATCCCGTTACTGTAGAAACTTTGCGACTTCTGATCAAAAAAACGGGACAAATAGTTTTGGCAGTCCTCTCTTGAGGTCAACCTTACAGAACCTAAAGAATTCTGAAGAGACCGAAACAGGTGAAAATCTGAAGGCGCAAGGTCAGGGCTATATGGTGGATGCACTAGGACCTCCCAGTCGAACTCTCTTAATTTTTGCTGAGTGGCTAAAGATGTGTGTGGTCTAGCGTTATCGTGATGAAAGACCACACCCTTCCTGTTGATCAATTCCGGCCGTTTTCTCTCGACTGCTTCCTTTAATCTCATCAGTTGCTGGCAGTAAAGATCAGAATCGATGGTTTTGCCGGACGGTAAAAGCTCATAATGAACAATGCCCTTCCAATCCCACCATACACACAGCATCACCTTATATCGTGTTAGGCCAGGTTTGGCCACAGTCTGTGAAGCCTGGCCAACTTTCGACCACGACCTTTTTCGCACGTTCTTGTCGTACGTGATCCACTTTTCATCGCCAGTTATCAATCTCTTCAAAAACGGCTCGGTTTCATTACGTCTCAATAATGAATCGCAAATGAGTACACGGTTCATTAAGTTTCTTTGAGTGAGCTCGTGTGGCACCCAAATATCGAGCTTTTTTGTATAACCAGCTTTCTTCAAATGGGTCAAAACTGTTTTGTGGTCAATTCCCAGTTCTTCAGCTACATCGTAACTACTAATATGCCGATCTTGCTCCACTCTTTCAAAAATGGCGTCCATTTTATTCGTAACAGGGCGACCAGAGCGAGGTGCATCTTTAACATCAAAATTTCCGGACTGAAAACGTTTGAACCAAATTTGTGCTACTCTTACTGACACTGCATCAGGTCCATAAACATCACAATTTTTTTTCACTGCCTTGAGTTGCATTTTTGCCTTTTTTATAATAAAATTTTAAAATGTATCGAATTTCTTCATTAGATTCACTCATTTTTACGGAGAGAAAAACAAATGAAAAATAGCGGGAAACAACTTTTTTTTATTTTTTTCTTTTCTTTATAATGTAACCTTTTTAATGTTACCAAAACCAGCCAGACACAAATAGTACAGTCAAAGAAATTTTATAATAAGTTTATACCTACGTTATGCGAAAAGACTTTTTCCCCGACCTAATATTACAGACATCTATAACTAACTGTAGTAGTTATAGCCACTAAATGCCATAAAATTACATCATAAATCAATGGATTTTACTACTGATTCTAAGCTCGATACAGGATAATACTCCCGTTTTATCTCTACTAAAAAGTTAATTTTACCTATATATTATAGATCTAGAATCTACAAGCCTTACAGGCATTCTCCATTAAAACTATAATCTACCACATCACGAGACATTAATTTAATAATACTCGCTTCATGACGTCATAAACTAAAGCTCGTAAAAGACCACTTTTCAGTGGATATAGAGTTTTCTATCGCTTTTGTGTCCGCGTACAGTAATAAAAGAAATCTCTTATAAAATGCACTTTTGAGGGACACCCGAGGGCTGATTTTTCACACTTCGTGACACACTGTTGTCAAGATTGTACAATCGTGGAATACAAATTGTATTAAAGAAAATATATATTTACTACCACTTGATAAGATTCAGAGCTGGTTAGATATTTTTAGCAACTAAAAAATATTAAGCCAAGCCAAATATCAAATTTCCACTTCATTACGTAAGCTGACTGGTAAGCTAGTGAATGTGTTACGAAAATTGTGATCGGCCTAGGCGAACGAGATTTGGAAGGTAGGAGGATGTAAGAGCAACAGAATGGGAGACATGTAAGAGATTTACGTTTCGTGTAAGACTGTGGATAAAATAGAGAGGTAGAGATATTATTTTTATTTTTCTCTTATTTCTCAGTTAATTTTAAAGTTATATCGAAAAGTCATCGGTGTAGGCCCGTATTCTAACCCAGGAATTCTTGATTCAAAGGCGCGGTGCTCAGCTACTGGACTAGCGAGATGACAAACATTTTTTATAGCGTTACTAACACTTTCGTAAATACCAGTTAAATAGATATATATTTACTTATTTATTTAATACGATTTTTATTTTATAAACTCACTAGCTGCTCATCCATATTTACCGTATTCAGCAGTATAGAGAACAATTGCAAAGAGAACAGGGCAGGAAATCTGGATGCAAACTCTATGGGGGGCCGCTCCCGATCCGCAGGTTGTCGAGAAATGGAAGATTAATACTACCCCGCCTTTGTGTTCCTCCTTCATAGGGTAGCCCTATAATAAATGCTATAGACGTTGATGCATTGATCTTAAGGATTTTTGAGTACTCTTAAAGTGCAGAAAGAACTCGTAGTAAGATGTTTGTCATCGTGTTTGGGCGTTAATATTGAGGATTATAACGTTTTTATTATGTAAATGCACTAATATATATATATAAAATTGATAAAAACAAAAATATTTATATTTATCTTCTTTACCTCAATGATAGGGATCGATTACCGAATCTAATTGGCGACCCAAACTTCGTCACCACTTTTTCTTATTTTATAAATTCTGTTGATTTGAATATTATGAATATTTGTTTTTTTTTCAATATTAAGGAAAATAATTAATAGTACGTTTCCCACGATGAAAAATTAGAGAAAATGATGGAGCCATGAATCTCGCGACACAAGTATATCCAAAATCTATTAAACTGACAACTTTTTTGGCTACAGAGCAAGCCTTTACGTTATATTCTGTCTATGTAGTCATTTTAGTGGGATGGGTTAAAAAAAATGTTGACTTTTTAATGGAAACATCCAAAAATATACAGCAATTTATAACTAGATAAATTAAAACAATGTACTACATTATTATACACCTACTAGAAGTGTACAAAAAAGTCCGCGGATCTCTTAGGATAAGCCACTATGACCATATTTATATCTTTTCTGAGGCGAAACAAAGTTAGCTGGGCCAACTTGTATGTAATATAATAGCGTTTTTATCATCACGTATTCTCATCCCACTACTTACTTTACATAATGATAGATTTAGTTTCCTCCATCTTGAAACTAAATTGAGAATTTAACACAGACGCCACAGGCTAATGAGATACTCATCATATTAGAGGCACTTTACACTAATTTTCCGCGTCGCAAGTGCCTCAGTTACTTACAGTTTAATCAAATAAGACACAGCTATATTATATTTATTTCAGCAAGAAATTTAACTGTGAAATCTATCGTGTTGTGGGTAATTTTAATGATTGTAGATAATGCTTTATATCACACTCAGTGCAATAATTTTGTTTTTGGTGGGTTTGGGGGTAAACAAACAAGCGGGTCACGTGATAAGAGAAAAGCACCGGCCCCTAGTGTGGGAGGGGAAGTTGAATGAGAGTGCGTCATACGGATAGTTCTCTCACCGAACTAAATGCGACATGAGCTACTTTACGTCGATATTCTAAAAAATCGTTGTATTTCATCTGTGGAAGTGGCCCATTCATACATCATCTAGTGTGGCTCTACCGTTATTGGAAAGTTGAAATTTCTAATAATCTTAAGACTATCGTAATATTTTTTTAAAATATAATTGCAGACTAATTTTGCCTGGGTTTACTATCCCAAGAGAACCAACCAAGGAGCTAAACTATGTATTATTTCATAGGATCTATCTTTGCAAATAGTTTCATCTCGATACAATGTTTGCTGATAGCTACTATATGCAGCTGCGTAAATTTAACTACATTAGTAACTTAATATAAGAATTAAAATATTACATTTAAACCTGACTTACCAATATACTATTTCGTAAAATGATTTAAGAAGTAACAAAATTTTTATGCTTCTATTCCCTTTTAATAAACTCCTATTCTATAAAAGTTCACAAAACTATAAGGCAATTTGTACTACGAAAGAACAAGGACAATTGATTTGTTGCATCAGTTTCGAAACTCTTTCTAATACCACGGATGAAGGAACACGCTAGATACAAATTTCAGAATTGCTCTCCTTTTATTTTTGCGCAACATACAAAAATAATGTTACTTATGGATTCTCTTTCTCAGTTTTGAATAGAATACCTCACTCAAACCGATGAATTTTCGCTAGTTATTTGTGATCAATAACGATATTTTTTTTAAACGTCACATTCTTATTATTAGGTGTATAGAGTGGCTACTAAGCTTCAAGTTTACGTGCCGAATTTTGCGTGCTAAGTGGTATATGTAGCGGAACTTATTCCCATACACCGTACAAAATGTTTTCAGTCATTCATGTTTATTAAACAAAACTTCCGAAAATAATGTCTAAAAATCATTGTTGTGGTACTTGATTAAATCTCTCGAATTATTGATTCATTAAACTACGACGGTGGCTCGACCACTGGACTAATGAGACGACAAAACTAGATTTATTAATATTTTTATCTCTAAAACTTTCGCGAATCACGTTCATGACATTAAAACAACTTTTAGGATTATATCGCATTTATTTATTACTAATTTTATTTATTTCCCTACGTTTCGAACTCTTTACAGAGATCATTTTCACGAGTGATGAACAAAAAGATGGTATTTGTTCAAAAGCTATTTTCATTGATACAGAGAGCACCCACTTTTTGAAAATAAAAATCAAAAAGTTAATGTTAAAAAATATGATTTTTACTATTGGTAACCCACATCAGACCATGAAACAAAAATTAAATATTTATTTTTAATTATTAGTTAATTATCTTATTTCTTTTAAGTTAGTTGAGATCAGAGTATAACTATTATTAAATATTTATTGATTTTAAATTTAAAGGTAAGTATTTGTTAAAAGTAAGTTTCTTTTCTCAATTTCACAAATAATACTACTATCAATAGCCGGTCCAAAATTAAATAATAATCAGTTTTGAAGAACAGCCGCTGCGTTTTCTTGCTGGGTCTTTCTCGGGACTGGCCGCGTTTGTGACCCAGTGGTAGATTTTTTTTATTAATGTTAAGTTTTAATGTCATAGATTTATTGAATCACAATAAAAATAAAACATATTATCAGTGGCATGATTGTGACTCAGAATATCGACGTAAAGTGGCACATGCCGCGTTTTGTTCGCTGAGATAGATATCCGGAGGCACATCCCCTTTCGCTTCCTACTTCCATTAGAGACGGCAATGCAACTAAAACACTATTTGTATTGCAAGTGTCCATGGGCGGCCGTAGTTATTTACCATCGGGTGAACCGCTTGCTCATATCTCTTAAAACGTAACATACCTTCACGCTTTTTTCTACCCGAAGGTGTGGGCAGTGGCACCGTTATGTTTACGTCCCAAATGGAATAAGTGGCGTACCTGTTACCATTACGGGCACAATGTTTCTATTCATTGATATTCATTACACAAAACTTTCGAAATTAATTTCGAAATGTTCGTTGGTGTGTGCCTTTCTTAAAAAATACGTAGTAATAATTACAAAAATCTCCTTGAGTCAAGTTAGATTTAGAGTACATCTTTGTACAATGTTTTATTTATATTTGTCCGAAGGAAGCGCTAATTAAGCCGTCCTAATTAGTTACACCCTCATTGTTGATACACTCTAAGTATTTATTTACTATTGCTTCTTTTTTTCTTTACTTTGGTAAATCTTTCTTCATTAGCTTAGTATAGTACATAGAATGAATGTTTTTGTTATTATTAGAGTGTCATAGTTGTTCTATTTAGAAGAATTATATGAAATATTAGTTGCCCCGGCGAACTTTTTTCTACATCAAAAGTAATAATTCAATAAATATCGAATTTATCACTTTTTCATTTACTATAAAATAAAAAACACCCTGTTGATACCGTCTACTTATTAAAAAAACCGCATCAAAATCCGTAGAGTAGTTTAGAAGATTATTACGATTAGTAGAATATAAGGGGACAGACAGCCGAATGCGACTTTATTTTATACTATGTAATGATATAAAGACTTTTATAAGATGAAATTATAAGGTTAATGTGTGTCGGTGTAAAAGTAAGGAATGAATGGTCTGATGGTTTAGACATATGGAAAGAATGAAAGATGAAAGATTGACTAAGCAGATGTAGACTAAGCAGAAAGATTTAGGAGTCGAGGACATACACGACACATTTTCTATAATCAAATTGAAAGAGTCTTTGAGGAAGGTGATGTCAGGAGCTTTAAAAACTGACGAGCGTGTATGACAAAAGTTATGCAAGTAAAGTGTGTAAGAGTCGTGCCTTATGGCGTTCTACTAGAATTGAATATAATTAAATTCGAGTAGAACGCCATAAGGCACGAGTAGTAGTTCAGTCAGTGATCGATCACTCATAGTTTTTGAATAATTATCCGAAAGTCATAGGTGGTGAAAGTCAAGGATCGGATGAAGTTCAAGTACCCGGATTTGGGGATCTTGGGATCTCTCGATCAGAAGTCCTAGAGATAAATCACTAAGCCATCGCAACCAAACAGCTTATATAATTAGCTCCTTAGTAACAAGCAGGATTTCTAATGCAATTCGCAAATTACCTTCTTGAATAAGTACTTGATAGGTAGTACCACGTTATTCTTGTAACACACGCAAGAAATGCATTACCATATTACAGATGGTTTCTTCACTTCGTAGTAATTATAGGATAATGACGTCTTTATTTCAACTACGTAAGATAACATAACTTCACGTCTTTTTTTACGCAAAGGTGTAGGCAGCGGCTGTTAAGCCTCGTCGCGCCGTTATTGTTTACGTCCCAAATGGAATGGGTAGCGAAGTACAAACACCGAGCACAAAGTTTTCCGACATCGATGTTTTTCACACATAACTTTTAAAAAGATCTTCGAAAAGTCATTGGTGTGAGCCAGTGTGAGGATTCAAACCCGCTACCTCGAGATTTAGAAGCGGTTGCTCGACCACTGGACCATTTCAACGTACGTAAATCGTAAATATTTTCTACTTCATATCATACATTGTTATTTTATTTTAATTACGGATGGATACCACGACCTCTCAAAATATCAACGTTAAGTGATTCATACCGCATTGCATCCAGTGAGAATAATATCTGGAGTACTACCCCTCTCCTCCGGCCCTCTGTTTCTGTTACTGTGGTGTCTATTGACGGCGCTAATCACCTACCATCAGGTGACTTTCTTGCTCGTTTTCCATCTATACCAATCGTGATAAAAACCTTTATTTTCTATGAGACTTCGAGTTTTCTTGTGAGAATTTTCTGAACTCACAAACGATTTGATAATACCTACTGTTATAAAATAGAGGGCGCTTTGTATCGTTCCCACGCATGATAATAATCTTTAATTTCACGCGTGAGATATAACGGTTATGTGTATACGGCTATATTTTATATATATATATCTATACATATAATAAAATTGTAGAAAAGTCAAAACTGTACATTGAATATTTTTTAAAAAGAATACTTGGTGTGTGATCTGCAATCGATACCGAAGCCAAAAATATACTTTTTAGAATTTTTGTCTGTTTGTCTGTTTGTCTGTTTGTCTGTATGTATGTCCGGGATAAACTCAAAAAGTACTGCATGGATTTACTTCAAATTTGGCACGAAAATTATTAAGAAGTCGGGTCAACATATAGGCTACATATTATCACGCTATCACCTACGAGGAACGAGCAGTGAACCTTTATTTCTTCAATGTATTCTGTAGCAACGTGTAATCTAACGACGCATATTTGTATGTTGTTATGGTGTTATTATGTTAATAACCATGCTTTAATCTATACATATAATAATAATAATAATATAATATAAGTTAGCTTCACATTTTAATTAACTTATGCCGTTAAACATAACAGACAATTTTAAAACAGTGCCATCTATGAGATTTACAAAACAGAAAACATTAAGTTGAATTACACGTGTAAGCACTTTTTGGTTTTAGATATAAATAAATCTTTGAGATTTTAAAAACATCAAGTCGAATTACATGTTTAAACACTTTTTGAATATAAATAATTGAAATTTCATCATGCGCTTGCGGTCAATAGATGTTTTTAAGAGTCATAGATGGAGTTGTGCATTTTCTTCTTTAAAATTGTATCGTTAATTCTTTTCAGAGATGAGCAAGACAATTAAAAAAATGTATTTGTATATGCTAAAAACTGTTAATATTTTTGTTCGGTATTTATTGGTGTAATGATTGCTTCGTAATTTTATAATTTTACACCATTAAAAAAAAATGTTTCCTATTCGCTAACTAGATGGCGTTGGCGTCGAATTAGATCGCGCTATAATTTCGTTCACCAAAAGTGATGTTATGAGTACGGATGTCGCCGCGACAACTCATAGAAACTGGGGTTACCTGCGTTGCTATAAGTTATCGTGTGCTTAGTCGAATTTAACGTGAAAACTGAAAATACTTTCCTGAAATATAATTAAAAAAAAAAATATTTACTTAAATAAACTTCATTCGGAATCGGACTACTGCTTACTGCTTAGCTATCATTATCTGTGTGTAAATTCTCAGCGTGTAAATTATTTTCTGTTATTTTTCAAACTTAAAATAATCAAAATGCCTAGAAAACGGTCTAATCTATCCCAATCCTCAAACGATAGTCGAAGGAAAAGGTTAGCTCGATCTCTTGAAACCACCATTGAGCGTGAGGCAAGGATAGCTACTCTTCGAGAACACAATGCGGAAATTCGAGATGGAGAAAGTAGTACGTCGCGCCAGTCCCGATTAGATACTATGCGCACTCAAAATGCATCGTTGCGGTCTCTGGAAAGTATAGAAGCATACGAAATGCGGCTATTAAATGATCGGAAGCGCCATGCTGAGTCTCGCGCGTCAGAGACATACACGCAACAAGAGACAAGACTGAGTTTGCAGCGCAGCCGCACTTATGCCGCTCGATCGTGCGAGAGTGCTGAAATTCGAGAAGCTCGATTGGAAAGCGACCGGGAGCGTCACGCTGAGTCTCGCGCGTCAGAGACGTACACGCAGCTAGAGACGAGGTTGAGTTCCCAGCGCTCTCGCACAGATGCAGCTCGATTTTGTGAGAGTGTCGAAGCGCGAGAAGCTCGACTGGAAAGCGACCGGGAGCGCCACGCTGAGTCTCGCGCGTCAGAGACGTACACGCAGCTAGAGACGAGGTTGAGTTCCCAGCGCTCTCGCACAGATGCAGCTCGATTTTGTGAGAGTGTCGAAGCGCGAGAAGCTCGACTGGAAAGCGACCGGGAGCGCCACGCTGAGTCTCGCGCGTCAGAGACGTACACGCAGCAAGAGACGAGGTTGAGTTCCCAGCGCTCTCGCTCAGATGCCGCTCGATTTTATGAGAGTGTCGAAGCGCGAGAAGCGCGACTGGAAAGCGACCGGGAGCGCCACGCCGAGTCTCGCGCGTCAGAGACATACACGCAGCGAGAGACGAGGTTGAATTCGCAGCGGAGTCGCACTTCTCTTTCTCGGTCGATCGAAGATCATGAAGAGCGGATGACCCGGTTAAGAAGAGATCGTTCTCAGCATGCCCTTTCACGGTCGTTAGAGAACGATGAGCAGCGTGAAGAACGTCGTGCAGCTGCTCGGCAGCGGTACCACGAAGTGTGTGGCGATACGTCTGCTCATCTATCGCTAGAACGGGATAGAATTCAAGAGTTTCGAGGATCTTGGTCGGGTGAACAGCGTGCGGCACAACTAGAACTAGATCGTCTGCGGCGTAGCATGAATCAACTTTCAACATCTGACGATGAATCCATGGTTTACGATATCGAAGAGCAATCGTGGCTAAATAAAGAGGGAAGTGGATTTATGTACAATGTTGCGATTAACTACGCCGCACACGGAGATATTGGTGTCTTAGAAGAAGTGTGTGCCCACTGTCAAGCCCGCAAATGGAAAGGAGAGCCCAATGGGATGTGTTGTGCATCTGGTAAGGTACGCTTGGAGTCTATGCAAGACCCACCAGATCTGTTAAGAATCTTACTAAATGGCGAACATCCGAAGTCCAGCCATTTTTTGAAAAACATCCGAGCTTATAACAGCGCCTTCCAGATGACTTCGTTTGGTGCAAATCAAATCGTTGAAGCAGGTTTCATGCCGACATTCAAGGTCCAGGGGCAAGTTTACCATCAAATCGGTTCGCTGCTACCTACAGACATTCCAAAATTTTTGCAAATTTATTTTGTAAGTGATTTTGAAGAACAAGCAAACCTACGAAGTAGACACATCCCCAATTTGGACCCTGTTCTGGTCAGAGGATTGCAAAGTATGTTGCATAACGTTAATCCGCACATTGGCAACTTCAAAGCCGCTCTGGCGTCGGTGCCTGAGAACGAGCGCAACCGCTTTAAGTTTGTCATCAGTGCAGATAGAAAGCCGATTGCAGCCCATCCGGGACGATATAATGCGCCAACGACGAATGAGGTCGCCGTTCTCTTAGTCGATCAGGAGTGTGATAAAAGAGATATCGTCTTACGCACGCACGATGACCGGCTTCAAAGGATCAGCGAAACTCACCGCGCGTACGATTCTCTTCAATATCCGCTCATGTTTTGTCGCGGAGAGGATGGCTACCATTTCGCCCACTATAATGTAGACCCCCAGACAGGCTCCCCAAATTATAACAAAAAAACGTCCGCCATGCAGTTCTACAGCTTCTTGATCCAGCTGAGGGTGAACAATGGCTCTTATCTCCACCATCATCGTACACTCTTTAGTCAGTTTCTGGTGGACATGTATGCCAAAATTGAGACAGAGCGTTTGGTATTTATAAGGTCCAATCAAAGAAAGCTGAGAGCTGAGAACTACGTCCATCTCAGAGATGCCATGCAGAATGATGCCAATGCTCAAGATGTAGGAAGGATGGTCATTCTCCCCTCCACCTTCACAGGAGGTCCGCGGTACATGCACGAGAGGACCCAAGATGCATTTTGCTATGTGCGAAAGTTTGGTCGCCCGGACCTCTTTATTACTATCACTACCAACCCAAAGTGGCCTGAAATAACAGCTCAACTCCTTGCAGGACAGGTTTCGTACGACAGGCACGACTTGATCTCTCGCGTATTCCACCTGAAGTTGAAATGCCTTATGGATCTTCTAACAAAGGCAAAAGTGTTTGGTACAGTCCGATGTCATATGTACTCCGTGGAATGGCAAAAACGCGGCTTGCCACACGCGCATCTGCTTTTGTGGTTGGAAGAAAAGATCAGGCCTATCCAGATTGATCAAGTCATAAGTGCAGAGCTTCCGGACCCTGAAGTTGATCCTGTTCTGCATCAAATTGTTAAAAGTCACATGGTGCATGGCCCCTGTGGCACGTTAAATCCAAGTTCCCCTTGTATGAAAGACGGACGTTGTACAAAAAGATTCCCAAAAAAATTTACCAACGAAACCATTACTGGTGAGGATGGATATCCCTCATACCGGCGCCGATCACCAGCAGAGGGCGGGCATTCCACTGAGCTGAGCGTGCGTGGCCAGGCGCGACCGGTCGATAACCGATGGATTGTTCCTTACTCACCAGTACTGTCCAGGACCTTCCAGACGCACATCAACGTCGAGTCGTGCACCAGCGTCGGGTCGATCAAATATATCTGCAAATACGTGAACAAAGGTAGCGATCAGGCGACGTTTGCTTTACAGAACACTGACAGAGACGAGGTGACCAAGTATCAGTCCGGTCGCTACATCAGCACGTCTGAAGCAGTTTGGCGGATACTGGCGTTCTCTATACATGACAGGCATCCTGCCGTCATGCATTTAGACGTCCACCTAGAAAACGGTCAGCGCATATATTTTGATCCCAACAACGTTGCTGAGCGCTTAGAAAATCCGCGCCAAACAACTCTCTTGGCATTTTTCAGGCTCTGCGAAATCGACCAGTTTGCGAGGTTCCTTACGTATGACGAGGTGCCTTCATATTACACGTACGACAAGCAAAGGGGAATATTTAACCGACGTCGAAGAGGAGGTGCTGTCGAAGGTTTTCCGGGAATTTTCAAGGACACCGTATTGGGTAGAGTTTATACCGTGCACCCGAATAATGGCGAATGCTATTTTCTGCGGTTATTACTTCACACGATCCGAGGCCCAACGTCTTTTGCCTTTCTGAGAACATTTGATGGCGTGGAGTATCCCACTTACCGCGCAGCCTGTGTAGCACGTCACCTTCTCGACGGTGACCAAAACTGGGATGACACCCTCGCGGAGGCGAGCGTCAGTAACAGCCCCAGCCGTATGCGTCATCTGTTTGCCGTCATCTTGGTGTTTTGTGGAGTCACGAACCCGGTAGCTTTGTGGGAAAAATATCGACATCATCTATCTGAAGATTTTCTACGAGCTTTGAGGCGTGCTACTGGAGACGAAGTCGAAGTAACTGATGAACGCGTGCTGAACACCTGTCTTAGTTCACTTCAAGACGTGGTCATTTCCATCGGCGGCAATCCATTGGTCGAATATGGGTTACCAGCTCCCCAATCATCACCGCATCAAGACCGTGGAAATCGAGAGTATAACGCTGAGACAATTTACGATCCGAGCGAAATGACCACCATACGAAATCACCATGTCGCTTTGTTCTCTTCAGAGCAAAAACAAATTTATGACACTGTTCTTAAAAGCGTTGGGCAAAACCAGGGTAAAATGTTTTTCTTGGATGCTCCTGGTGGAACAGGAAAAACATTTGTTACCACTGGCATACTTGCAGAGGTCAGGAGGCAAGGCAAAATTGCCATTGCTGTAGCGTCGTCGGGAATCGCTGCCACACTGCTTCCGGGTGGCAAGACAGCACATGCCATGTTTAAAATTCCCATCGATTTAGAGAGCACCGAAACGCCTGTTTGTGGTGTGTCACGCAATAGTGATAAGGGACACGTGCTGAAGGATTGCTCTCTGATCGTATGGGATGAGTGTACGATGGCCAATAGAAAAGCAGTTGAGGCCGTGGACAGAACCCTGCAGGACATCCGTAGGAACGAACACTTGATGGGTGGTGTCACAGTTCTATTCAGTGGCGATTTCCGACAAACGCTTCCCGTGGTGACGCGGGGATCGAGGGCTAACGAGGTGAATGCTTCGTTGAAACGATCTTCGCTGTGGTCACGAGTTCGTACGCTGCGCTTGACCATTAATATGAGAGCTCGGCTCGGCGGCAATGCACGTGCTCAAGAATTCTCCGATGTTCTTCTAAGTCTTGGCGAAGGCACTCTACCAGAGGAGAGAGGTGGGCAGGTGGTGCTTCCAGAGTCTCTCGGTAGAGTCGTATCCAGCTTAGAAGAACTCATTCGCTGTGTGTACGGGGACATCAGTCATATACCGCACCAGCAGAATTCTTGGGTATGTGAGCGGGCAATTTTGACGCCCAAAAATGGTCAGGCTGAAGCAATCAACGAATGCATTCTCTCGAAAATTGAGGGGAATGAAGTGGTTTACACCTCTATAAACACTGTCATCGAGCAAGATGATGCCACACATTATCCCGTGGAATTTCTGAACTCTCTGTCAGCAAGTGGACTTCCAGCGCATACTATCAAGCTGAAAGTCGGTGTCCCGATTATGCTTCTTCGGAACCTATCTCCTCCGAAGTTGTGTAACGGGACCCGCCTTAAAGTCATCTCGCTCCACAGACACAGCATTGAGGCGGAAATTCTTACGGGTTGTGGCGTAGGCGAGGCAGTATTTGTACCACGCATTCCCCTCATACCTCATAACTTCCCGTTCCAGTTCAAGCGCGTACAGTTCCCCGTGAGTGTTTGCTTCGCGATGACCATCAATAAGTCGCAGGGGCAGACACTGAGAGCAGCGGGTGTCGACCTCAGGACGAGCTGCTTCTCACACGGGCAGCTGTACGTCGCTTGCTCCCGCGTCACCAGTCCTGACTCTCTTTACATTTTGGCTGCGGAGAGCCAAACCAGCAATGTTGTTTATAGAGAAGTTTTATAAGTATATATTTTTATCCTTTTCTATATTTATATTTTCTTATTCATTATTTTCTACATTTGCTTCAGTCGCAACTTATTACTTAATTCAGCAGAATCACCATAAAGTCATTTATTCAAAGCAGACTGAAAATCAGCACTTTTGAAGTTCAACAATTTTACAAAAGACAGTCTCCCTCTGTTACTGTACTTTCTGTATTTATGAAATGTAAAGAAGTAACGGGTAAATAAATGTTATTTTAAAAGGTATAATCGTAGGTATTTTTGGTGCTGTATAGCGTTCAGGCAGATGACGTCGCGGGCTACAGCTATACTACAAAAATTCCTGTTAAAATGAAAATAAACAATGCGGGCAACAACCATTGCTACCGCAATCTGTACTTATCCTACCAGTTACAATTTCATTTTAGAGGTAATTACTTCTCAACTGTCTATGTAAAAATATAGCTATCTGATCACAAATTCCACGCGTACGAAGTCGCGGGCACAGCTAGTATAAAATATAGCCAGAAAAAATACACACCTCAGTGCTAGGTTTTATGGTCATGAGAAAAGTGGAAATTTGGTAATAACCTCTCATTCTTGAAGTACAAAAGGTAAATTAATCATGACATAGCTATGGTACAGTCACGTGGGTCGCTTCACTATTAGTTTAAGCCGGTGTAATCACGACCTCTCAGAGAATCAAAGAGAAGTGACTAATGCTGAGTTTTGTTCGGTGCTTTCACCTCTTTAGTAATCCAGAGTCCGAGCCCTTCGTCCCAATCCCTTTTTAAAGTTCGGAAATGCAACTGACCCTCTCGATGTTAAAAATGTCCATGGGCGGCGCTTGTCACTTACTACCAGGTGACGTTGCCTCATGTGCCCTCTATGCAATAAAAAACTCAGTCTAGAAATCCAATACATAAAAGCTTATTACACTTTTTTTAACGCTTAACAGCCGCTGCCTACACCTTCGGGTAACAAAAGGCGTGAAGTTATGTTATGTTATGTTATTACACTGTAAAAAAAGTACTGATTTAAAAATATAAAATACTTTAACTCTTTGAATCACAACAAATAATATAGAGTTAGGAATTATACCTTTGAAGACTATTTGGAGACGATTGTCGCGACAATTATTTGAACTATCTAATATGACATCTGATGCAAAAAACTTAGTTCCATAACTTTGAGGATTTCTTCTTTTATTTTTATTTTTTTGATTAATTGTCTTTACAACAGCAATACAAGGATGGTACATAATTTGTTCCCAAACTAAGCCTAGGCTTGTATGTTGGGATACAATTTTGCAGTCATGTTTTTAGTTTTATCAAAACTATTAGAGTTACAATATACATCAAACAATTTATAATAACATAATCAAACCGCATAAACAATTGATAAGAAGAAAAATAATAACATTAACAACAACAAGAAAAGAAAACAAAAGATAATTTAAGGTTTTAATAGTTCTTTTTGTTGTAACTTCAAGACAATTTTAAACCATCTTATTGGTTCCTGAGAATAGCGCATTAAATGAAGCCTGAGTTTACTCATTTACATAAATATACTCAACAATATACTCAACAAAATTCAACCATATTAAATTTTTGTGTGGATAAAAACAGTAACTTGAAATTTTAAAAAAAATACAATTATTATAAACACGAAACGTAATCGTCCCAACGTAATTATGAGTAACAACAACATTGTACAAGTCCTTTTAAACACTAAATAAAAACCAGACGGCAATCTAAATCGCAGAGAAAAATACCTGGAGGCCACCGGTCGGGTATCAAAGTGGGGATCCTATGTGTACCGGGGCACAGATGTCGTAGATAGTCTTTGCTAGCATTCAGAGTCCAGTTAGCATTCAGAAAGACGCCGCGGGCGAAGGCGCGATAACATCTCCACTCAGAGTTGTGACAGATCTCTACATACAGCCTTAAAGAACAGCCAACCGTTTAATTACAAGGAATATTTGATATATGTAAGGTATAGTTATTAGTTCGATTTTTCGGAATCTTCAATTCGGGCAATAGATTTCGCCACCATTTTGGAGGTAAAAATTCAACGAACTTAAGGCGTCATACCTTAAGTTCGTCGAATTTTGTAAATTCCGAAAAGTCATGAGCGCAGGCTTGTGCCTGAGAAGAAATAAGATCCTGAATGGTCCAACGATTTAAAATTCTAGCTGTTGATTAAGTGAGTCTATTACAGATACCTTTAATAGCGTGAGGGTTCAAAATAATCTTTTATTTCTCTTTAAAATATTGCATGTATTGATATATGATTGAAATGGGTATTATAGTTAACCAGTTAACCCCGCGATATTTGCGTTGTGTAAAAATTAAAGAAAGAAATAAAAATTTGTTTCGTGTTAAAAGTAAATAAAATAAAATATTGCAATTATTGATATATGATTGAAATGGATATTAAAGTTATCTTGTTGACCTCGCGATATTTGTTTCGTGTTAAAAGTAAATTAAATAAAATATTGTAATTATTGATATATGATTGAAATGGATATTAAAGTTAACTTGTTGACCTCGCGATATTTGTTTCGTGTTAAAAGTAAATAAAATAAAATATTGTAATTATTGATATATGATTGAAATGGATATTAAAGTTAACTTGTTGACCTCGCGATATTTGTTTCGTGTTAAAAGTAAATAAAATAAAATATTGTAATTATTGATATATGATTGAAATGGATATTATAGTTAACTTGTTGACCTCGCGATATTTGTTTCGTGTTAAAGGTAAATAAAATAAAATATTGTAATTATTGATATATGATTGAAATGGATATTAAAGTTAACTTGTTGACCCCGCGATATTTGTTCCGCGTAAAAAGTAAAAAAAATATAACTATCCCTAAGAGATAGACACACATACTATTGCGGACGTTTTTCGTACACATTCTTCAGGTGTAATGGTCAAACTAAACTAATGTAATTGTAGTACATTAGAGGTTTAGCCAGCATTTGCAATTAAAGTCTAAAATATCAAAAAATATCATTTTTTCTTATTCAATAAACATGAACTATAGTTTAAACCCATCCCGTTGACACTCTCTATCTAATTAAACAACCGCATCCAAATTCGTTGCATAATTTCTAAGAC
Organism: Euproctis similis; assembly: GCA_905147225.2. NCBI lineage: Eukaryota > Metazoa > Arthropoda > Insecta > Lepidoptera > Erebidae > Euproctis > Euproctis similis. The sequence continues at coordinate 7,051,962 of LR990114.1, forward strand.
GTTCAGCATATAACACGCCAAGTCCATTACGGGTATGCAGAGAGAATAATAATAATATAAAAATACATAATTTACATGGCAAAATTTTTGCAAGTGTGTCCCATCACTATCTCTATTCACCTGACATTTTGCAAAGGTGAATTGGCGGCAAAAGCTTGTCAGATTCATTGCGCTCCTGCCAACAACTCCATGTAGATTTTTACGATATAACTCGGCAATGTACAACTGGTTGTTCGAATTATTCTAGAATATCCATATCTTTCAAATGGACAAGCCATTTTAAATATCCAAAAAAAAAAGTTTTGTTTATTCTACATTGTAATACTTCTACAGTTGTAAATGTTACAATACCAGAAATTAATTTGTGATCAAAAATATGTCCATTTTATTTCATCAATTATTGTTTTGTAATTATTATCTTTGATAGGGCGTTGTATTCAAAGTAAATATTTTAGGAAATAAATAAATTATTGACTGAAATATATATAATCAGTTGATTCATTCACAATGATAACGTTACATTTTCTTGTAAATTAAATCAGACAATTTTTGTATAATTTTAACTTAGTTCGTAGAGATGAATTATTTATCGACTTCCATTTGATTTTATTGTTAGGATTCATACTGTGATGAGCATATCGTAGTGTTTTCTATTGGATTAATTAAAAATGAAACTGTTTTCTGAAAAGTTACACAAATACAGTACATTAAATTTTCAAAGAAAAAATTGGTTCCATAATAAATTAACAGGAATTTACTTCTTGTGGCTTAATATTTGAACTCATTACGTCCCGAGATCTTAAGCTTTTGCTTATCCGAGATATAGATTTTTCACCGGAAATTTTCATAAATATTTAGGTTAATATAAAGAGTTTTCTAGTCTCAGAGAAACCCCGATATTAGTAGTCATAGATTATTTTTCAATTGAACGAATTGGTCCAGTGGTCGAGCACCCCGCTTCTGAATCAAAAAGTCGCCGGTCGGAATCCTGGCTCACACCAATGACTTTCGAAATTACTTTCCATAGTTATGCGTGATAAATGATGCCCGGTATGCAATAGGTTCGCCGCCTATTCCATTTAACGGCGAGTCGAGGTTCAACAACTTTTGTCAACAACTTCAGGTAGAAAAAGGCGTGAAGGTGTGATATATTATCTTCGTAGAAGCAAATATTTAAATATGTTAGAGCCATGCAGCTTACTGCTTATTCGTGAAGCCGGCACGACCGGCGATATACCACGACCTCTCAAAATAGCGACGTAAAGTGACCCTTGCCGCGTTTTGAACAAAAAAATCATTTAAACGACAAAAATAGCGTAATTATTATCCTTTAAATCATTTTAGAGCATAACGACATCTAAATCATTTTTGTAGATTTGACATATCTAAAGACACTTCACTATCTAAATCAATCTGACAATTTAATTCTGACTGGGTGTATAACGTACCATACGTATAGAATAAGAAAAAAAACGTAACAACCTTTTAGCGCATTCTGATAAATCATGCTACTAACAAAGAAACAAAACAATTCAATACAGAATTGTTGTATTAAAATAAAACTAAAAAAAATTGAGAAGCTAGAACATAACTCAGAATAACTTCATCGAGTAAAGTGTCGGAGAGCAGACAATATTTCTACGTATAAATATGAGGGTGTATACATAAATAAATATATGTAATGTAATAATAGCAATCATTTTCAGACTAGACTGGCAATAACATTTTCACTCCTGGGATAGGGACTAACTTGATTAAAATAGATATAAATGTATTTACGTTGTAATAGGTAGGATTTGTAACCTTTCTTCTCTGAGATCACGGGTTATACTCCCATGCAGGACCCCTTTTTGTATGAGCTACATTGTTTATGACAAAGAGGGCAAACGATCAAGTTTGTCTACTGATGGTGAGCGATTATCAGCATCCATAGATACCAAAATGGTGACAGTTGCAATGCTAGTCTCTCAAATGAGTTGGGGAGCAAAATAAGCAGAAAAGGGAGACAAGGATAAACAACCGGTGACCTCTCTTACTTAACGAAACGTGGCACGAGCCACATTAAGACAATTTTCTGCGAGGTATCGAGACGGCCCTTAAATGTAAGGAAATGCGTGGCTTTAAATAAAGTGAATACTTGATTTTTATAAATGCTTGTTTTAGTTTGTTGAACAAAATCAGTTAACACAACATATCCGCCTTATAACGCTCTCATCTACCTGCCTACCTCAAAGATTTGGCGTGAAATTATTTACGTACAACTTATCTTATATTTTATTTCTGTTAGCAGTGTATTTGCATTTGACTATTTAAAGTATTTTTTAACATAACATACATAACTTCACGCGTTTTTTTTCCCGAAGGTGTAGGCAGCGGCTATTAAGCCTCGTCTCGCCGTTATGTTTACGTCCTAAATCGAATAGGTGGCGAACCTATTGCCATACCGGGCACAAAGTTTATAGTCATCGATATTTATCATACATAACTTCCGAAAATAATTTCGAAAAGTCATTGGTGTGAGCCAGTGTGTGGAATCGAACCCGCGACCTCTGGATTCAGAAGCGGGGTGCTCGACCACTGGAACACTGAGACTTTTCACTTATTTAGTATCTTTTAACTTATTTCGTATACGATAGAAATAAATATGCTGTATATTAAAAGAAAATAATCCCCACGCTATCGTTCATATAAACTCAGAAAAATAATAATAAAAAAAAAGTGAAATTTACAACTGTGAAGCGTATTATAAAGCTGTATTGACTACCGCCGGAAATGGAAAAACTGGATATGCAAACTCAACTATCGACTCGTTCGTGATGAATTCCGACGATGGCAAAATATTTGTAGTTAATCTATTTATGCCGGCTGAAATAACAACGTCTGATGTGTCGGTAAAATTGTGGGAAATTGGAGGTTTTTGTGATGTCCTTTTACTGATTGTTATGTTGGATTATTTGTATTTACTATATCCATTACATAGTATAAAACAAAGTCCCTTTCCGCTGTCTGTCCCCTTATGTGCGTAAATCTTTGAAACTATTACTTTTTAATAGATAGAGATGATGCAAGATTGACTAAGCAGATATACAATGCAAACGCGGATCGATATAGGAGTCGAGGACGGCGAACGAAGCGAGTGAGGTGTATAAGAATGTATGTATGTAATAAGTATTAATTCGTAGTAAAACTTTACAGTTGGTAGTAAAATGATAAGTAAATAGCTCTAGAATTGTAAATATTAATCATTTCTACTTCATTTTAATTGCAGTGAATAGAAATTGAAAATTAATTAACCGTTTTATTCACGTTTGGTTTAATACCTGTGAGATATGCTTCAGGGAGAAGGTCGTGAGAGGCTTCTAATTAGTAATCCCTTTATCCAGAGACGTCGCTGATTAAAATCTATCTTAAATTAAATCTATATTAAATCTAGTTTTATTGTTGCATTTTATTCTCTTGATTGCATCAATATTAGTTGACCCTGCGAACTTTGCTCTGCAGCAAACATGATGATCTACATCATACATGAATTATAGATAAAAACCACCCCGTTGATACCCTCTATCTATTAAAAAAAACTGCATCAAAATCCGTTGCGTAGTTTCAAAGATATAAGCATTTGGGAGCATTTAGAAAGCAACTTTATTTTATACTATGTAATGATAATGATATTTCAGTCTTTAACTAGAGAGGACAGTAGCTTTCAAACACGTAAAAATTGGGATAGGATAAAAATCACTACTGTTTTAATAAAGTTAGTACTATTTGCGTATTTGTGAATATGACTAATACGAAAACTCTGTCAATTCTTCAATGAGTCTATACTGCTGAATTTGAGTGCCTAAACTCTGGCGAAGTTATTATTTTTTATTTCATTACTGGCAACAGTACAAAGAAAAAATATGGCACATTTTTCACATATTATTTATTAAATAAAAATATACAAGATTTTTTTAAAGTTTTCCAAATATACCGAATTTATCCGGACACGTAAGAGCAAAAGAATTTAAGGAAATACAGAATTTTTCTATTATTTTTTTACAGGTTAAGGCTATTGTCCCGAAAATGGATCGCAACGGCTACTTTTTCTACACTGCATCCACGGCGAAGAAAAAAAAAATTAACCTCATGCAACCTAAACCTCCTCGGATTGCTTTCGTCGAAGAAAAGCGACGGCCAGGGATGGCTGAAAGGGTACACACCTTTGCAAACACAAATCCAACCAGTGTGGCCCTAACCGCCACGGGGAACGGACGTGAGGGCTTTATGACTCAGCGAGGCACATCTCCCGCGCCACGCGCGCGCTTATACACGCAGCTCGAAAGTTATCAACCAAGGTATCATACTATACGTGATAACAGTGACAAAAGAGTGGAAAGTGAGTGTAGAAGAAGAAAAAAGGAAAGAGAAAGGATTGTTGCTTGTCAGCCTGTTGCAAGGTAAGTGATTAAAAAAGTTTGTTTTGATTGATATATGAATTGCATTCAAATATTGTTCATAGCGAGAAATCAAAAGTTATGCACGATAGGTTTTATTTATGGGATAGGAGGGCAAACAAGCAAGCGCGTAACCTGATGGTAAGTGAACAGCATCGCCCATAGACAACTGCAACACATATAGTGTTACAGTTGCGTTGCCGACCTTTATCGGAGTAGGATAGGAAAGGATGGGGAAGAGGCGTCTTTTACCTAACGAAACCCTGCGTGACCCACTTTACGTCGATCTTTTGAGAGGTCATGGTATTTCACCGGTCGAGCCAGCCCATTCATGCAACAAACTTCTTGGCTCTTCTAGTGTAAGTAAGGTATTTTTATATTTTAATTTTATACTAATAAGTAGGTGTCAAAATTTGGTACAGCATCTTTCCATGTGGATATCATGAAAGACAATATAGAGAGTTTATTTGATGATGATCTTTTGAATTATATGTAAAGTCATCGAGACTTATAATCCGTGTAAGCTTATTAGCGGGCACATTGACTTCTAGACCAGAATTCTCGAGTTTGATTAAGTATCTTATCAATTTCAGAAGTTATGTGTGATATAGATTATTAAAAAAAACTTAAGGCATAGTAACAGTTTTTGGTATTGGATGTGGAACTAGAAAATTAATCCTATTTAATGCATATTTTCTGCTGTCTACACCTTCAAATATTACTGACGTAATGTTATTAGAAAGGTCATATGAAATTATCTTTATTAAATAACACCATCCATATAAACTTTGATTTTTAAGCAAATCGGTTTTAAGTTAAAAAGTTACGTGAACTTTAAACAAAAAGATTTTTTTATCCCGACCTCCCTTTGTTACTTACAAGCTACCGCGAAGATTATCAAACTTCGCAAACTTCTGTCCCAACTTCTCTTATTATATTGTTTCAGACTTGAAGCATCGTCTATTTGAGTTTTGTTTTTACTTGCTTTGAAAATTCATAAATGTTTTTATGAATATTTTTAACTTTAGTACCTATATGTTATCACTAAATTATCCTTTTTGTTCTTATCTTCGTATGAATTATTATTACAAAAAATCTCGAACTAATAGTCTCGCATTTGCTTCAGCTTTTGATTCAGAATTCGTGGGATCGATTCCGGTCTCACACCAATAATTTCTCGAAATTCTTTTCGGAGGTTATGTGTGATAAATGTCGATGACTGACAACTTTGAGCCCAGTGTAATGGCAATTGATTCGTCACCTATTTTATTAGGGATGTAACCTAACGTCGGCGAGTCGAAACTCCAACAGCCGCTGCCTATACTCGTGTAGAAAAATACATGAAGTTACGTACATAGAATCTTAAAATTAATCTTATCATCTAATTTCAAAAGTAAATAGAGGAGTATAATAATTCTTTGTGGACCTTTAATATAAAAGTCTACAGTTATCTACTTATCAAACGGCTGTGTAATACATATATAGTAAAGATTATTCAAAGCACTTCCTTCTATAGAATTAATCCGACATTTGCATTCATGAGTGATCTCTCAATGCGTAACTAAGAGTTTGGTAGCAATCGATCAAAAGGTGATCTCAAAAGGCAAAGCAATTATTTATTATTGGAAGAATTCATTGTTATGTGAAGTTGAATTAAAAATGAGTTGTTGAGGCACATCTATAACTTGACATCTTTGACAGTGGTAGAGCCAAGCAGTTCGCTGCATGAATGGGCCGGCTCGACCGGTGAAATACCACGACCTCTCAGAAGACCGACGTAAAGTGGCTCATGCCGCGTTTCGTTCGGTGAGAGAGATATCCGGAGGCCTACCCCCCTTCCCCATCCTTTCCTATCCCCTATCCCTTAAAGGTTGGCATCGCAACAGTAACACTATATGTTGCTGGTGTCCATGGGCGGCGTTGGTTTCTTACCATCAGGTGACACGCCTGCTCGTTTGCCCTCCTATCCCATAAAAAAAATAAAAAACTCTCGCCGTGTTGCACATGTTCATCAGTGGTTTTGGTCACTTAATGGCTCCCTTTGTTCTTAAAAATAATATTTTAACTTTTAAAGTAATATACAGAAAGGTAGGTAGGCCTTAAAAATCGACGCGCGTTCATGATAATAGTTATGAAAGACAACGAAGCAAGTGAGGCGTGTAAGAATTGTGCCTTATGGCGCTTTGTTCTTTCTGCCTACCCCACAAGGGATTTGGCGTGAAGTTATGTATATATATATAGAGAATGGTAGAGTCTGTGACCTCTCGGAATATCGGTGTGAAGTGCCTCATCCCATATAAAAAATGTTGATATGCCATTCGAAGAATTGTTGTTAACACTATTCATATTAATTGTGTTAGCGTAATATTTATTTTATTTTTTTACAAATTCCTTCAATACCCATAGATGTGACACAGTGTCTGGTTGTGTAGGCTGAAGGAAAACTAGTTTTTTTTTCTGAAATACCTAGCGACACCATAATTTGCAAACCTACTAACTCCACTTTTTTCGAAAATGTAAATTTTGATACCGATAGAATCTAGATAATGTCTAGTTTCTGCCGGTATCAAAATGCCATTTTCGAAAAAAAGTGGAGTTAGTAGGTTTGCAAATTAAGGTATCGGTAGATAGTTTTTTCCTATTAGATAACATCGAGTACCAAATTGTCAAAACTAATTTCAGAATGTCGACCGAAACCGAAATACTCTGACCTAATGAGAATATCATTCCCCTTATTCTTTGTTTTATCAAAAATATATGATTTTTCTTGTAACCATATACTTTTATCATTCATTTCGTATTTACGCATTATCAGATATTTATCTACAAGCATTAACTCACTCTACATAGTGGAGTTTTAACACTTAAAATTATATTTTTAAAATGAAAATAAAACTGCCGCTAACAGATTGACTTTATAAAAGTCTTCAATTTACAATGCTGTTGAGCGCGGATGATGGATGGAGGGAAATAAGCGAGATCTGTCATGAAAAATTGAATGAAAACACTGGGATTGATTGACGAAATGTTGGAGACGAATGTTTTGGTAGGTATTTTTTTTTTGTTTTTTTTTGGTTACGCTTCGGAAATTGAATGTCGTTTTGTTTTTTTTTTTCGTTTCTGTGTTTGCAAATGGCGATGTGCCAGTTTTGGGACGTTCAGGGCTTACCATTTGAAAAATGAGTGTTTGCGTTTTGTCAATCAGTGTAATTGTGCCTTGTTGTGTGAACGAATTTTAGGGATTAGAATTTATTAAATTTTTCTCCATTTAAGGAATACATTATATTGAATAAGAATATAGTAAATATTAGGCACTAGCAATTAACGGCGTTATCGTTTTATTGCAGCTGTCTGTTTACCAGACAATTTCGGAAACAAAAATTATCGCACATCCTTTTCTGGGACTCAAATTAAACTATCTTTATATTCAATTTCATATTAAACAATTCTGCGGTTTACGTGAATTGCGTCGGGTCAGCTGAAATGCATTACAGTTAAAGAAGTTTTATCGGTGGAACTTATGGAAAAGTTTTAGGAGTCTTATTAATCATTTGCTAGCTTATTCATATCAAACATTGTGACTTTGTAATGACAAGTTTCCCACCGACAATACTAGACGTAACTGTCAAGTCAATTGTAGCTATACTACCCAACTATAGATGGCGCTGTCTTCAAAATATTATTGTAATAAATTATCACCAGAATATTAATTGTTTTTCCTATTAGCCGTGTTACAAAACGGTAGCAACAGTACATTGTATGTGTAAACATTCATAAAGCACATACGTACACGTTAAATTTACTGCAATAAAGCAATTAAAATAGTTTTTCACGTTCGTGCAATGGCATTAACGTGTAAATGCATTAGTTTTATGAGCCGTGTACCTAAATGTTCGTGACCCCTGCCTGTGTAAAGAGATGTCAACGTTTTTTTGTCCTTTTTTATGCTAATTAAGACGCATAGAAACTCAACTTCAGGTATCGTAAACTCCAAAGTGCACTGTCATTTACTTACTTATATTAACCTCTTTTTTCTATATATTATGATATTGTGTGAACTGTTTTTGTAGTTTATTTTCTAAACAATACATAGTATAAAACAAAGTCGATTTAAGCTGTCTGGCCCCTTATATGCTTTGAAACTACGCAGCTGATATTGATGTGTTTTTTTAAAATGGTAGAGGGTTTCAACAGGGTGGTTTATGTGTACGATTTAAAAAAGTAATCATTTTAGAGATTTAGCAATTTCATTGCAAACGCTGGCTAAACCTTAACTGATAAACCTTACTGATATAACATATCAAGAAAATGTTCTACTTTATTACACACTTTTAAAAGGTCTATAAAACAGTCCAGGATGGGATAACCCACAATGACAATTTTATTTCTTCTTATTGCTTCTGAGGCGAAAGAAAATTCGCTGGGTCATCAATAGTGTTTATATAAATAATGGGATATTTTAATTTTAATGTCATCTGACTATTTAAGGTGTATAAATTTTGCATAGTGTAATCCAATGTTTCAAAGTTTACGTAAAACATTTGCAACTACACTGTCGCTTACGCGTATTTCATCGGCTGCATAAGTTAATGCGCTGAGACAAAATGAAACCCTACGTATTGGCTATTCCATTAAAAATTCTCGGCATCAAATAATTAAGACGTTTACATTTAAATGTGACATGTAGGTAATAATTTAATATTTTTGAAATGAAATCACTTATTAATGATTGAAGTAAAATTAAAGCTTAATAATTATTGGTTTTCATAATTATAAAAAGACTTTGAAAGATATTTGAAATATATATATATTAAAGAAATATTAGTTAAAAAGCAACAATCAGCGAACAGAATTTTAAAATCGATACCGTGGGTTTGCACTTTGTTTGGACTGGGTTAACGCTAAAAGACGCTTGTTCCATGTTATCAAAAGCAATTATTCAACTATAAAGGTTTTAATGTGGCGAACTTAACTTAATGCGTGATCTGTAAGCGTGCACAACTGGTTTTATATACTGACTTTGCGTGAGTTGTCAAGTTGAAAAGTGCATTTAACAGTGAGCTGGTCTCGCATTCGATTCAATTTGAAATTTGTAGGTACACATCCTTAATATTAATAAATATTTTGCGATAAGGAGCATCAACACGACTATTTTAATTGTATCATTCAATGAACAATTAGTTTTTTTTTAACTACTCGTAATATACATCACTACATAGTATAAAACAAAGTCGCTTTCTCTTTCCCTATGTCCCTTTGTATGCTTAAATCTTTGAAACTACGCAACGGATTTTGATGCGGTTTTTTTTAATAGTTAGAGGGTGTCAACGGGGTGGTTTTGATCTATAATTCATGAATAGTGTAGTGAAAAAAAATGATAAATTTCAAGATTTAAAACTTTAATCGAAAACGCTGCCTGAACCCTAAGTGATAAATCAAAACAATGTAGTACATTATTATACACCTTTAAAAGGTCTATAAAAAAGTCCGCGAGGACCATTATTATTTTTTAACTTTTTACGAGAAATAATGGCTTGACTTACGAAGCAATTTTAAACATTACAGCATTAATTTTCATCCAATTAAGTGTCTTAAATAGATTGTGCTTTTAATATAGATCAATATAGCCATTTACAGCATGTAATTTAAACTAATATTTACGAAGATATTACAGTATTAATATAGCGGTACATAGCAGTTGCGTTTGCGCGCCAAAACGCGTGCCGATAAATAGCACAAATTGAACTTTTTAAGATCCAAATATTACTAATTTATTTCTTTTGATGCGGAACGAAGTTCGCCGGGTCAACTAGTATTCTATATTTTGAAGCCTGCCACTTCCTGCGAGTGTCGTAAGAGAAGACTAAAGGTTTTGGCTTGATGTGGACTATCTATCGTATTATAAGTCTCGATGGTCTTCTGAAGTTTTATTCAAGAGATATGGAGTTGATTACCTGGCCCACACCAATGACTTTTTGTTGCTGTCAAAGCTGTGGTTGATATCCAGGTATTAAGAGCCACGTAAATTTGGCCTCTGTCTTTTGGAAATAAACCTTTTTTTATAAACCTTCGGGTATTAAACGTAGAAGAAGAGAAAAACAAAGTTCCATTTGAATAATAGTTTAAACTTTATCAACCAAACACTTTTGGACAATATTCAAGGAGATATAAGAAAAATAAACGCAGCGTTTTTAATTTTATTTTTGTTAAACCGAAAATTTTAATAATGCATTGTACGAATGCCCATCTTTCCCTATCGAAAATTATTATTATATTTATTTTTTCTGAACTTCTTTCATCTCCCACCCCTCAGTCGTGTTTACAAGGAGCTTGGAAACTCCATTGTGAGGCGTTCCTATCTCCCATATAATACTGTTCGTATCCTTTCAAAGGTTTTCCATCGAAATTAATAAAGTTTAATTATTGTATGGTATTTTTGGCTTAATATTTTTTTTTGCCTTGCCTCTTGTTATTCAAATTATGAATAAATTAGAAACCATTTAGAAATTTCCACTTTAAATTAGGGTAGAATTACTTAAACAATATAATATCATCAATGAATTACAAAAAAATAATAATTAAAATAGCTTCTGGCATTAGGTTAGAATTGATTTGGATCTTAAACTTAGGACGTAGCTTGAAAATAATACCAAATTGGTGGTCCCCATAGAATAAAAATTCTTGATTACTACTACACATTATTACTATACATATATTATATACAAATTACCCCGTTGACACCCTCTATCTATTATGAAAACTCCATCAAATTCCGATGCGTAGTTTCAAAGATCTAAGCATTTAAGGGAACAGCGGAAAGCAACTTCTAATATATAAAATTCTCGAGTCTAGATGTGCGTAATTGAACTCCTCCGAAACGGCTTGTCCGATTCTCATGAAATTTTATGTGCGTGTCGGGTAGGTCTGAGAATAGGACAACATCTATTTTTCATCCCCCTAAATCACAAGGGTAGCCCACCCCTCAATTTTTTTTTTTAATTTTTCGACATATTTCTGTTTCTTATTTTTTTTATAAAACGGGATACAAAAATACATGCAACCCTAAATTTTCAATACGATCAACCCCTATTTTTTAAATTTTATTTTTCGGCAAGACAACGTTTGCTGGGTCAGCTAGTTGTTTTATCTAATGATAAAACAAAGTCGCTAGTGTTGTTTTACATAATAAATAAGTAATTTAATAAATTTCTTAGAAAATAATATTGAGATTTTCTGAGTTCAATAGTTGATCCACATCAATGACTGTTAAGTTATCATTAAAAGTCTAAATTTTACACTGAAACTTCGAGTAATAATAGCGTAAAGTTTAATTTAAATTGTTTCCATGAACACTAAAAGTAATTGTATAATCTTTAACAGTTTTTTTTTGGTAACTAGACTTTTTTTAATTCACATAAAGATGTTTTTTTCGGGCTTTTTTTGTAATTTCAAGATATAAAAAGGTTCATTAAGAAAGTTTTTATTTAAATACCAGTAGAACTACTTGTCTTGAACTTGTCCTGCGTGATATACCAAACGATTATAATATTAAACAAAGTAAGAAATGAAAGACGAGTAATATATTGATTGTGTGATTATTAACTTTGAAAAAAAAAAACAATATTTCTAAAAACAAATCTTTATTATTCAATTCAATTAACTGTATGTACTGCAAGTATATTTCCAGGCTTATTTGTGAATCTAAACAATTCACTGCAATCCACATAAACACACACAGCAGAAACCATTTAAATCTGTCCAGCAGTTTAGGAGGAGTTCACTGTCAACTCGTATACAAAAGAATTATATTTATATATCAAGACTGTGATAAGAAAAAAAAGACGATATTTTTTTATGCAAAAGTGTATGAGTGAGAGAATATTATACAAAGTTATTACTGCATTAATTTATAACAGTTTTAAGTCACTTTGGATGTAAACTGCAATTTATAAAGAGAAGAGTCGTTCATTATGCCATAAATTGTCCATAATCATGGCACGAATGTCGATTTATGAAGACCCAGCCAAAGGTCACTATTAACAAGTCTTGTTTTGAAAACATACGGTTTATGTCTTGGGAACTGGCTCGTTCGTGAATATAATGTATTTTATCCGTGTCACCTGGTGTTAAGCGACTAACTCTGGCCATGGAAACATACAACACAAATAGTACTGACACAGATCGTTACAGTTTCATTGCCAGTTGTGATGAAAAGGTCGAAAGTGGGATGAGGAGGGGGAAGGGATGAGTTGCATGTGAAATTACTTCTCTCATAGTAAAAATTACGGCATGACCCAATTTTAATATTAGCATAAGAAACAAAATAGTAATGATACACGGTAGGAAATCAGAAAAAACAATTGATCCAAAGAGGTTCTGCAAGTACAGAAGTAATGGAAATAAAATTATTTTTTTACAGAGCCTAAATTTTCTGAAATGTACAGTACATTCAGTCAGAAAATTTAGGCTCTATTATATTTTTTTATGGGATAGGAGGGCAAACGAGCACCAGCATCATCTGATGGAAAGTAACTTCTAATCGCCCATGAACACTGTGGTGCCTTGCCGTTCTTTAAGGGAGTAGGGGAAAGGAGATCGGGCCTCCGCATACCTCTCTCACCGAAGAAGATCCGGCACTAGTCACTTCACGCTGATATTACGAGAGGTCGTGGTATTTCACCGGTCAAGCTGGCCCATTCATGCAGCAAACTGTACGACTCTACCACTGTTGAAATTAAATTTTGCAAAACTCTTTATAAGAAAACAGTTTTTTTTTATACCCAGCATTATAAATTCTTCTTAACAATATGTCCAAGTGACTGTCGGCTGCCGTTCCCCAAATTTTTACGCCATTTTAATTTTATGAAAAGCCTTTTTATAATTTACGAAAGTGCCTGTCAAATTATACACTTTGGAAGGTTAATATGGTACAATGGAACTTAAGGTAATATATTATGGAATATTAAATAAATGATCAGATATCGCTATTTAAGAGCTTATTATATTCGTTTAAAATGTGACTTTCAATGTGACTTTTGTATTGACGGGAAATAATTTATGATGTGTCATGACTTTGTAAAATGTTTAAGGTTGTTTTATTTGGTGATATAATTTATTTGATAACGGTTCTTAGTGGGATAACTTGCCCTTAGGTGTTAGCCTAAGCGCAAGTTTTTTAACACCTGCATACTTTCAGTACTGTCCTACGGATGCCAGACATGGGCACTTACTAAAAAACAGCTAAGAAAATTAGAAGTTTGTCAACACTCAATGGAGCGTAATATAATTAGTATAAGAAGAAAAGATAGAAAACGCTTAGTAGATATCAGAAATATAACGAAGCTGGAAGATGTCACAGTAAAAATAAGGAAATTAAAATGGAAATGGACAGGTCATATGATGAGAGGAAAAGACAAATGGAGTCAGAGAGCTACAATTTGGTATCCTAGGGGTATGAAAAGGAAGAGAGGATGGCAATTTAAGAGATGGGTGGATGAGATTATCAAAATAGCTGGTAAAACATGGACAAGAGTCGCAAGGGATAGAGAAAACTGGGGAATGTTGGAGGAGGCCTTTGCCAGAAGGCAAACAGACTAGTAATACCAGTGTTGTCAAAATTAAAGGTTTCTATTATATAAAAAAAATACAATATGAACTTGTGTATAATATATGTAACCTATAGTTAAGGAAGGTCTGAATAAAAGGCTATTTTATTTATTTATTTTATCTTAGTGGGATATTTAATTACTTTTTGATTTAAAAAAAGCAAATTCAATTCGCATACTAAATTATATGCTATTTGTTTTTTTTACCATTATTCTTTTCATTAACAGTTGAACAGTGCAAGGAGTCCTATTCGTAAGGTGCTTAGTTTGAATCAAAGTATAAAATAATAATGGTCGTAATGATAAGAGTAAAATTGTAGCCGGTTAATTTTTGACGTTTTATAGATTTTATTCGAATTTCAGGCACACGAATCGGGACCACAGCCAATTTAATCATAAATAATAAACCTGAGAGATATTAAATACTCTTTATATTTGGCCTATATATTAATGATAATCGCAGATTAACATAAATTGAATGAATACAAAAAAACTCGTTTACATTTATCCGGGCGCCTAACAAAACCTCAAATTATTAAGCAGCAAATTAATACAGCTTATCCGGATAGTCTGTAAAAGTAATTAAAAAAGTTTAATAGGACATTATAAGATTAAATCTCCAGTTGATTACCATTTAGTTAGCTGAATCGCCGTCTCATTGTTCACTCTGGTCTGGATGTTTTGAGTGTCAGTTGAGATGTGTTAGAATTTCTTTTTTAACAGACTTCGAAAAAAGGAGGAGGTTCTCAATTCGTCTGTATGTATATATATATATATATATATATTTATTTTATGTCTGTGCACCGATATTTTCTTCAATTATGGACGGATTTCTAAATTTTTTTTTAATCGATAGTGTTTGCTTTCTAGATGGTCCCATTTTCACCAGGTCAGGATCTGATGATGGAAACCAGGAGAAATCGAAGGCAACCTCCGAAAATTGTATGCGAGTATGGTGTTTTTGTTACGTAATAGTGATGACTTAGGAATATTCTTTATGGTGTCAACATCTGATGCTGCTGTGCTGATGAAGAAGCCACAGAACTCCATAATGGTTAGGAGTTGGGAGACATTACTGCAGTTAGTCGATGGAAACTGTTTAGTGGTGTATAGGACTAACGCGTTGCTTGGGAGATAAGCTTAAATCCATATCTGATAATGCTGTGCTGATGATGAAGCTACGAAACTCTTAAACAGTTAGGAATTAGGACACAATACTGTAGAAATTGTTTTTTTTGTCTGCAATACTTTCAAGGCTACTTGGTCTTCATTCGGGCTGCAGTGTTATTGTCTACCCATGATAATAACAAAAATATAAATACTTAACAAGTATTATCAAACTCTTTTAGCTAAGTACTTATTAATAACAATTATAGCTCCCTAAAATATCAACCATTTAACAAACGGACATGTAACAAGTGATAATATATTTAATAAACTGAAAGCCATGTAAATGAACTAACTTCTATTGAAGTTCACAACTCATTAATATCACTAAAACTCGTGAAAAAAATTACTTTAAAAAAAAGTTAAACCGACTTCTAGAAACGTAAACCACAAAATCTTTAAGTAAATGATAACAGTACCTTCATAACTAAAAAGCGATAAATAACGAAACTTACTAATTTGCATACTTAATACAATATACAAAACGTAAAACTTTTATAGAGTAATCTTCAAGTATTGTAATAATTACAAATGTCACTTATTTTTGGAGTCGGTGCAAGCCCAGGTGACGTACTCTATTATGTTGCACCGACTTCAATAATGAGTGGCGTTTGTGTATATTATAATAGATAAATATTACTTTATATCAACCTTTACTCCGCAGTCAGTTGATTTACCAGTGCACCAGTTCTTATACATAACTTCACGCTTCTAATATGTTTGACAGCTGCAGCTATTTCTGGATACGTTAAATTATTATAATAATTTTAATGTCTTAATTGGAAAAGGTGGCGAAATTGTTTGCCATTGAAATGAAACTTTGTCAGTCATTTACTTTTCGACACATGATTTCCTAAAGATCAATTTTATCCCACCCGGATTCGAAATTAAAATTTCTGATTCAGAAGACGAAGCTAGCGATCGGAAGTTATATGTCTGTATATCATATAAATGTGTGTGTATTATGAGTGATAATTATCATAGGCCTTTATTTCAACAATATGTAAAACTATTGTTTTTAAATATTTAAAAATAAAAACTGTATTAGTTCAATAAAAACATCCTCTATATATATATTTGCATTGATTTAACCCTTATCAAATTTAATTACTAGCGATAATAGACCTAAATATATTGCTTCCTGTTTTCTATAATATATTATGAGTAAATACTATTAAGGAATACTTATACTCAAAATTATTTATACGCCTAATAAAGTATAGATTTAATGTAGGCAGTCAATGACTTAGTTTATAGATAACAATGAAGCCAGTTAAACGCGAGTTGGTCTCATGCATGTAGGGTTCCGTAGCGTTATCAACACGTTATTATGGTTTTAGTATTTTTTGTTATAGCTACAACAGAGGTAGATCATGTTTGAAAATGTCATCAGCATATTTATTAAATCTCTAAAGAGTCTTATTAACTCTAAACCTTCGTAAGAGACTCACAATCCTATCATAACCTCTAAAAAAAGATCTTATTAATAAGTACAATATAGTTATTGTACTTATTAATATGATATAATTTTAGAGGTTATTGGGAGTTTCGACGGTCACGCAAGCATCCCACTTCTGAATCAAGAAGTCGCGGGTTCGAATCCTGACTTTGCGAAATTAATTTCCAAAGTTATTTAAAAATAAATATCGATGACTGAAAACTCTGTGCCGTGCATGGCAATAGGTTCATCTCATATTCCATTTGAGACGTAAATATAACGGCGTGTCGAGGCTTAACAGCCACTGCCTACACCTTTGGATAGAAAAAGGCGTGAAGTTAATATATATTATGGAACTTTGTAGAGAGGTAGAGCCACGCAGTTCGCTCCAGGAATGGTTAAAGAAATTGGCTCATGCTGAGTTTCATTTGGTGAGAGAGATATGCGGAGTCTCATTCTCCGTCATCTTTCTCTCTCCCTATTCTACCACAAAGGCAGTCAGTGCAACTATGTATGTTGCTGGTATATCATAAAATAACTTCAATCTTGCAAATTAATTCGTGTCAAAAGCAATAAATTAGCAATATTAAATTTAAACATAGTCGTCGTAATTTAAACGTGGTCGAGCACACGGCTTCTGGTCCGGGTTCGAATCCTGACACACGCATACACCGATGACTATCGAAATTGTTTTCGGAAGCTAAGTGTGATAAATATCGATGATTGAAAACTTTGTGCCCGGTGTGTGGCAATAGGTTCGCCACTTATTCCATTTGGGGTGTTAAACATAACGGCAAGACGAGGCTTAACAGCCGCTGCCTACACCTTCGGGTAACAAAGGCGTGAAGTTATGTTATGCTATGTTAAATTTAAACATAAATTTATCTAATTTATGTTAAAATTTAATTTAAATTTATCATGATAATTAATAGCTCTAACTGGCATCTCTATTACATAGTCATCAGAATCAACTGCCTATACACGGGTATAGCTAATATCACGTCTAAAGTAAATACTATTGTACGGGCAGCATTAATTAATAAAGCGATCTATTCACGTCGCGTTCTGATTGACGTGACAATGTCCGAATGAGCCACCTGATAGGAATCGATAAATCGGACATCGATAGGGTGAGTTGCACAGTTATGTACACTTTAAAGATATTAACGGAAATGGATATTGTCTTCATATGCGTCTTTGATTTGAAAATTAAGCACTTCGCTCCTGAAATATAAAGTCGTGTTTGGGGCGTAACAATTCAGCGAGCCATATTTAGATCATTTCTTAAAAAAAGGTACTAGGTAGTTCGGTACTTTGAAGGTTATATTCACATTCCCATTGTATTTGGCTATTTCGAAGTAATCTGGTGCTTTTTTTTTTATACTGTTTTTATGAGATATGACGGCAAACAAGCAAGTGGGACACCTGATGGTAAGCAACTACGCATCGCTCATGAATACCGTAGTGCGTTTCCGTCCTTTAAGGGAGTAGGAGGGGAAATAAAAGGTAAAGGGTATCCGGATACCTCTCTCACCGCACTAAACGCGGCATGCCGATATTCCGAGAGCCCATTCATGCAGCAAACTGCAAGCCTACCACTGTTAAAATACTTCTTATACTATTTAAAGGTACGTGAGGATACTGGATTCTCTCTGTCTCATTAACTTCAAAGAATCCCTTGTCTGCATGCGTTATCTTTCTTCGTTCTGAAGGTAGTTTGTTTTAGCTTTATTATATATTCTGATAATGTCTTTTAAGGGCCTACGATTGGGTAGTTCACCCTAAGTAAGTCAATATTGATTCCTGATTTGATTCAGATGCAAGTCACCGGAGCTATTTCAGCTAATTTGGTTTCGAATATATAATATAGATTGACGTGACATTTTAAGCGCCAAATTTTATACTTAAAATACTACAGTAAGTTCACTATTTGAGAAGATCCCTTTGAAAAACAGTAAAGCGTGATAGAGTTTATAAGTAGAAGATAATCGAGTAATGTAAAACAGACTCGTTTAATATTTTTATATTAGAAAAAAATAAATACATACTACATAGCCAACAGAGTAATGTGAAAAATTTAAAAGTATATTGAAGTTTCTATAAATAGCATTTTAAATAGTCTTATATTAATCTTCAAATATTTTAATAATACAACCTGTAGATATTTATTATTGTGTCATAATATAAAAACATTCTGTATTTAAAAATACAGGTTGCTCTAAAAACTTAAACAAGCAATTCTACAGTTGGTTTCACCTGTGGGGCAATACCAAAATTTTATATGACTTGCAAAACAAACTAGATTGTGTTTATTCTTGCCATGTTCAGGATTACCTCGAAGGCTAAGTTTTATTGGCGCACCCAACTTGTTTCGGAGGACGGTAGGAGCTCACTTCAAATATACAAGCTACACAAGCCCGAGACACAAATTTCTGAAACAAATATTATACATTGTTTATATTATCCAATTGATAAATAATATATGTTATATATTAATTTCAGAAAAGGACAGATAGATATTTTTTTTTAAATAATATTTTGTTGTAAAACCGTAGCGTAATTTTTATCAACGGCTGCTATTTATCGGATATGATATATATTCGGACATATTCCCAAAAAGTCTGTCTGCAGTGAACTGTCAGCAGGACTCTAACCTGACTATACTACTAGCTTATGATTTGGGAATGGAAGTTATATATTAATATATTTTCGAAAAGAAAGTAATCTAGTTACATCTTCGATCCATTGCTTTAACCTATTAAAATATATAGAGATATCATCCATACAGATAATATTTGTTAGAGCCCACCAGGGTAGGTAATTTCTCATTCATTAAACCTAATGGAATACGTATGTTTACTTAGGACTGGTGGCAGGCCTATTGACGTAACGGTAAACGAAGATGGAGGGTTCAAGTAAAATAATATAATAAAAAATATCTGATTTTATGATATATGCGCAACAACGAGTAGGTGGCAAATGGTAAGCATTTAACGCAGTTCATGGACAGAACAAATAGAGTGATAATTGCCTTGCCCGTCTTTAAAATGGGATATGGAAGGAGTCGGAAGTGCTACGGAAAGGAGAGAGGGGAAGGGAATAGAAGTGGGATGAAAAGGAGAGAGAGAAAGGGGTTGTACCTCCAGATATCTTTTTCACCAAGTAAAACCCGGCATGGGTGACATTATGTTGATATTCTGAGAGGTATTATTATTTCACTGCTTGAGCCGGCCTATTCATGCCGCAAACTGCGTTACTTTACCAAGATGTCTACCTCCATCCCATGCTATTTAGAACTGGATAGTTTGTTAGACTATTATCACTAATATTTGTCACTAACAGATAAAATCAAAGTCTCAAAGAAATCCCTACAAAGTAAACATCTGCGCTTCCAACAAAAACATTATGTCTTACATAAGTCGATTTAACGTGAATTCTGGCGTTAAGCCTTCAAAAGAACTTAAGATAAATCCTCCACTAATAACTGAAATACAACAACCTGTATATAAACACAATTGACGCATATAAAAAAAAAAACAACATAACACTTATCTCCCTATATTACGCGCTGCAATACAATCATCGACGTTGGGGTCTGAAATATAACATATATGTACCTATGAAATATACTATAATAATGTACGGAACCATCAGACTTCAAAGGTAAACCTGCACTCGTTTGTAATGAGAACACTCGGCACATGGCGGTAAATTAAAAATATTTTGCAAATTGCAACCCACTGACGTACAGATTAAAATACCGAATGTTAAAGATTATACAGGCTGTGGTATTTTTTTTTTTTGTGGTTCAGTACACCGCTACTAATTTAGAAGGAATTTCGACGTACACTCTAATGAGTTTTCGGAAATGTTTTCGGAAGTTATGTATGATAAATATACATATATATTGATGACTGACAAGTCGTTAAATTTATATTACAAACAAATTAACTAAGCGGATATGCAAAGCGAATGTGCAATTTGTTCATATTGGTAGTTTCTTAACAAAAGATAAAGACGGATTCCGTCCATCTTTATCTTCGACTCCAAACTTTCTGTAATTTGTTTCGAAAGTTATGTACAATAAATTTCGATAACTAACGTAATTTTGTTCCGCCACCTATTCCGTTTGTGACGTAAAAACAATTCGAGGTTTAACTGCTGCTGCCTTCACATAGAGGTAAAATAGTCGTGAAGATATAAAAAAGCGTGTTAAAATCGTTCTGCCTATCCTATAAGGGTGTGAAGTTATGTTCCTGTTAATTTTAGTTACACCCTTGTTTCGAGCTAACATTGTTATGGGTACTGAAGTAGGTACAAAAAGCTGTGGTTTTTTTTACTTTGTCCAACCAACTAGCGCGTGAATTTTAGTACATTTTAATTTTACAACAAAGCTTGTCGGTTTATAAGTGTGAAGGTGGAAACATATTTCATTGAAATTATTCGTTTCGGAAATTTTACTTTGAAATTTTACGTGAATATTTGCCGACTGTTAATTTTATTTTTGAATATTTTTTTGTTTGAGTAAAAGTTGTCAAAACTAAACTTTATGCCATCAATATTAAATTTGCGAGTTAGAGTTACAATTTGACTTTATTTAAAGAGAATAAACACAACGAAAATACATTGAGTTTAATTAAACACTGGTAGAGTTTAACAGTGGTAGAGCCAAGTAGTTCGCTGCAGGAATGGGCTGGCTCAACCGGTGAAATACCACGACTTCTCAGAAGATCGACGTAAAGTGACTCATACCTCGTTTCGTTTGGTGAGAGGGGGGGGGGGCATCCGGGTCCGCCCCCCTTTCCCATTCTTTCCCATCCTACTCCTTTAAAGGTCGGCAACGCATCAATAATACTATATGTGTTGCTGGTGTATGGGTGGCCCAGGTTGCTTACCATCAGGTGACGCGCTTGCTCGTTTGCCCTCCAATCCCATAAAAAAACACAAATCATAAATATCTGATTAAAATTTTAAGTATCAACAAAACTGTTAATAATTCTGCGTTTAAATTTCGAAAGTACTCTTAACCGCTTTCGAACTCAATATGGGTATTATGAACTCGCAAATTCAAATTTGAATTTAGAATGTTTGTTCTATGAGAGCGAAAGTACGTTAAAACGGTACGAAGTCGGGAATTATTTAAGATTTTCTTTAGAAACCCAAACAGTGTTGCCATGAAAGTTGACGAGGGCGAAATAACAAATGGTAGATTATATATACCTACTATAGAATCCTTTGCGATGTTGCCAGAGTTGATTCTTCGGTTTCCAATAAAAGTTGCTAATACTGTTTCTTAAGAGCTTCCGTGTGTAACCGAAATGGTTCGTTCAGGTTTTCCGTTGACTTCGTATAACGTTTACTATATATTTATATATATTGATTGATTTAGGTAATCAACGCTCCGTCGTTTACCGATATTGTATTTGGGTAAATTAAGACTTATTTATATAAACGATTAGCTGACCCAACGAATTTTGTTTCGCATCTAAAGTATTCATCTTTGATCGTACTTACAATTTTTCTTTACTACATTATACATGAGTTAAAGATACAAACCACCCCGTTGACAACCTCTATCTATTAAAAAAAACCGCATCAAAATCCGTTGCGTAGTTTTAAAGATCTAAGCATATAAGGGGACAGACAGCGGAAATAAACTTTGTTTTAAGTTATGTAATGATTACTAATCTATGTTATAAAGTATTTAAGTTTGTTGCAATAAAAAGGAATCGATTTCAATATGCTGACATATCAATCAAAAATCAAATCAATTTTGTAATTCTAGTTAATAGCGCGAACAAACAAACTAATTTCCTAACATTATTTAACATTAAATAACGGTCTCGGTGGCGCAGTGGACGAGCACACGGCTTCTGATCCAGAGGTCCGGGTTCGATTCCAGACACTGGCTCACACCAATGACTTTTCTAAATTGTTTTTGGAAGTTGACATAACGGCGAGACGAGGCTTAACAGCCGCTGCCTACATCTTCGGGTATATATATATAATATAAATAAGTGTAGTACAGATTTAAATATATTTACTGCCTAAAAAAATACTCGTTCAATTCACAGACATATTGATCAAAATAGTCATAAAGGAAATATGCGTCGTGAAATATCGTAAAAATACCCCAATAGGGCTGAGGCCAATTTGTTGATTTATTGCCGGTAAAACTCGAAAACATCTGTCGCTTGTAAAAAAAAAAATATTCGTATTACAGACGGTTGATTAAATACTTGTTTGAGGTTAAGTTTGTATTATACGTATAAGTATTGATATTTTTATTTAAATTGTGTATATTTTCCAAAATTTACTGGATATTTTACTTAAACAAAGGTAATCTGTTTAGAATGACTTAGTCGAGGTTTCATTGGTCTCTTAACCTATTCCATAGGATTTAATAGTTTGCTAAGCGAGATATATATGGTTTCGGTGGTTTGGGGGTCGACTTTCGAATACAAAAGTCGTGAGGTTGAATCCTGGCTCACACCAATGACTTTTCGGAAGTTATTCGTGACAAATATGGATGCAACTGGTACCGTTACCTTACTCCTTTTGAATCGTTAAACTCGGAGAGTCGAGGTGTACCAGCCGCTGCCAGCCTTTGGGTAGGAAAATGCGTGAAGTTATAAATAATTTCGATCTTTTAATTTTCAGATATTACTGAGTTATAATTTTGAAATGAAAAGCGGCGTCATAATTAATTAGTCAAATTGTTAGTTGAAAAACACGTCAATGTACATTTTAAGTTCTATTAAGAAGGTTGTCACGAAATACTTCTTATGTCATGTATCTTTAAGTTATTGCTTGGAAATTGCACAACAGTTTTTGATGAAATTGTATTGTACCTACCAGTAGTATTACAACAATAATTTAAAAAATGTTTCGGTCTTCTACGCTTTGTTCTTGGAATATTAGGTAGATAATTTTATTTTCTTCTTATTAATGTTTTATTTTTGTTGAAATAATAATAATAATATCTTGGACACAATACACACAGCGCCCTCTAGTTCCAAGCTAAGCAACTAAATGCTTGTGTTATGGATACTACATAACGGATATTAATACATATATACTTTTCTTTTGTAAATACATACTTATAATACATAGTGAAACACCCAGACGCCATACAAACATTCATGTTTGTCACAAATATTTGTGCTCGGGTGGGAATCGAACCCCCGACCTACCAATGCGCCACGAGGCCCGTGAATCGTTAATCGATGTTGTTTGTTTATATACTAATAATAATAATATAATATATATAACGTTAATATCTGGAAATTTAAGTGGCCTTATTAATTAGTTTTGAAAGGCTTTGTCAGGCTTCAATGGAGAGGATCAGTAATAATTAATATCTAATTAGACCTCCGGATTTTACTGAACGAAACATGGCATGAGCCACTATACTTCGTTATTCTGAGAGGGCATGGTATTTCATAGGTCGACCAGACCTATTCAATCATCGTGCTGCATGACTCTACCATCATTTGAGTAAATCAGAAGAAATGTATTGAGTTGGAAAACAAATACAGAGATTGCAAACTATTAACTGTTACATTTATGTATAAGAAAGTATTCATAAAACCCAAAACTATAAATATTCTCAACAGTACAATCCTTAGATTTTACGCTCGATAAAATGAAGTCAAAAATGCCGGAACTGGGAGACAAGGCAGCATAATAAAACTTACGAAACAGGAAAACTCTACTATAAATCAGTGGAAGGTCGAATATGCGTCTCTCGGGAATCGGTGAAATGCTATTTTTTTATCTATTTTTGACATAACATATCATAACTTCACGCTTTTTTCTACCTGATGGTATAGGCAGTGGCTCTTAAGCCTCGACTCTCCGTTATGTTTACGTCCCAAATGGAATAGGTGGCAAACCTTTTGTCATACCGAGCACAAGGTTTTCAGTCATCGATAATTATCATATATCACACATAACTGTCAAAACTAATATCGATAAGTCATTGGTGTGAACCAGGATTCGAAACCGCATTTTTTTTATTCAGAAGGGGGTTGCTAGACCACTGGACCACCGAGACATTATAATATCTATTTTTCCATGGAACAAAAGGTAATTTTGAGCAGAGGTAATTTTTTTTATGGGATAGGAGGGCAAACGAGCAGGCGTGTCACCTGATGGTAAGCAACCAACGCCGCCCATGGACACCAGCAACACATATAGTGTTACTGTTGCGTTGCCGACCTTTAGGGGATAGGAGATAGGAAAGGACGGGAAAGGGGTTGGCCCTCCGGGTACCTCTCTCACCGAACGAAACGCGGCATGAGCCACTTTACGTCGGTCTTCTAAGAGGTAGTGGTATTTCACCGGTCGAGACGGTTATAGTTATATTGTAAATGTGACAACGTTTTATATTTGTTTGCAGTCCAAAAATAGAATCAGCGGACAATGTTTGCGAATATATTTTTTTTGAACAATGAGCAGTGCTAGTGGATACGCTCCTGAATACAAATGTCAACATTCAAAACTCTATACAAAGGATAGTAAAAATAATCTAGAAATGACCATTGATTTGTATTTTTTTTAATTTACTCACAATTTTTATATTTACGATTTCTTTGTTTATTTTTTCAATTATATATAAATAGTCTCGATTGTCTTGCCTTCTTAGCAGTACCTACTAGTCTTTAGTTTGTAATATCCCGATTGTTTCTCTTTTTATGCCATAGAAGCATGTGGGTCACCTAATGGTATGTGACTTTTCACCGCCCATGAACACCGTGGTGCGTTGCCTTCCTATAAAAGAGTAGAAGGAGGAGAAGGGGAAAAGGATGGGGCACAAGCCACTTCACACTGATATTCCGAGAGACCGTAGTATTTTACTTTTCAAGCCAGCCCATTCATGCAGTCATCTGTAGAGTATAGAGTAAAAAAATGTCTTGTTTAGTATGTTATTAATTTTATCGCTTTTCCGGCGTGAAATAACTTTACTAATTTATAGCTATTGTGATTTGTGTTTAAACACTGGTTTTCATAGAAAAACGCTTAAATGGGGCCATCAAATTGGCCCTTCGATGAATTGAATGCCACTTAATTAGGGGCTTTAGTCCACAGATTCGAGGTGTGTGTCAAAATTCCGACTCGCTTTTTGTACATCCTTTCCATAAAAAAAACCTATAATTTCCTATAATTATAGTAGCTTAGTATGACTATAAATAGCAATTTAGATTTTAAAAATTGGCCCCAGTTTACTAATATAATAAGGTTGTTATGAAGGCGATGTTTTAAATAACATAAAATAACAAGTTTGAATTAAGTTGTTAGAAATTTTAGGCCAGTACAATTATAGTTGGTACTATTTATGTAATTATTTTATTTATTGAAAAATAATTGTCCGATTTCAATGTAATAGTGTCTATACTATTACATAAGTATTTAGGTGACACATGTTTGTTACATAAATTATTGTATAGTTATGTCAGATGTAGGTACCTGTATTTTTATGTCAGAATATTGTCACTCATTACGCGTTATGATCTGTGAGAGATTTGTCCAGAGGTACCTGCCTTCCTATCCTACTCACTTATATGACGGACATGCAAATATAACACTATATGTATAGCAGGTATCCAAAGGACGCGATAGTCACTTACCACCAGGTGATTTTTATTATCATTTCAATGTCTCGTAGATTAGGCAACGAGTTTCTTATCATACAAGTAATTTTCAATAAGAAGTTAAAAGTGGCCGTGTATTGAGTAGGAATCGTGTAATATCGTGACACAATACCCACTGCCTACATCTTCGTACAATATGAGCGTAATTATGTTCAATATTTTTTAAACGAACAAACCGTTCAATAATGTCATCAAGTAAATAATATCTTGTAAGTTAATGAGAGGTAGCAATATAAAATAAGTAAAACTAAGGCCGTTCATCCCTTCAGGCCATAATGAATAAAAGGTTATATTTTATTCAATGTAACCAGCACAAGTTAAGTTCTTGCCTCGACGTTCCCTATATTTCAATTCAGACGCACCGCATATATTATTCCGTGGGAGCAATTTGCTAGAGAACAATGAAGGATTTTTCGCTTGAAGCCAAGGGCAATATCGGTAAATACTGGTAAACAGGCCCTTAAAATATATTTTATTTGGGGTCTAAGTGTAAAGTTGGACGCGGTATTGCAAAATTAAATAAGTTAGAGACAATTTTTTAATGATTCTTTTGTGTCTATATGAGTGTTTGTTATATTAAACACAAATAAAAATTAAAAATAAATTTTCATTTTATGCACCATGCCACCTATTTTTGTAATATATCATCATGTAATTAAAATTCAGAAAACAATTGCAAGCAATTCAACAACAGGGTTCGAATCCTGACACTGCAAGTACATAAGCTGTCTATGAACTAGTGAATATTTCAGAATAGATCTGGTATAAAACAGGTCTCGGCGGTCCAGTGGTCGAGCACCCCGCTTCTGAATCCAGAAGTCGCGGGTTCGAATCCCCACATTGGCTCACACCAGTAACTTTTCGAAATTAATTTCGTAAGTTGTGTGTGATGAATATCGATGACTAAAAAACATTGTATCCGGTATGGCAATAGGTTCACCACTTAATCCGTTTGGGACGTAAACATAACGGTGAGACGAGGCTTAACAGCTGCTGCCTACACTTTCGGGTAACAAAGGCGTGAAGTTATGTTATGTTAATTGCAAACATTATTTTGATTTTTTTCGTTTTGGGCGCACACAATACACAGCACCATCAGTAGTAGTAGTAGTACTTAGTAGACAAAACTAAGCAACTGCATGCTGTTTTAATGGAAAACAAATTCAGGACATTATTTACCTTTTTTGATAAATAAATACTTTAATTATATTTTTAAAATCTCAAACGCCATACTCACTTCTATATTCATTATAAATATTTATATTTGGCTGAATGATAAAATCACCGACTCAGCAGTCGATTATTTTACCAATACCTATCCATACCCATCAAATCAATCAATACATCTAAATTTTAAAAAATTACTGGCAAAATCACAAAATATCGAGCTACAGTTGCCATAGCCTTAAAAAAGTAGAAAAAAAATCTGAGAGATTAAGGTTAGTAACCTTTATGGTCTTTATACTCTATCAATAGACAAAAGAGATTAAAAAAATAAGTGAAAGAAAGTCATTCATTACCAGAACATGTCTGTAGGCGGTATTGTTAGCATAATCTTGTCTCTGTACAATATAAATTTTTCCCCTTATTAACATGTTTCGTCGTATATCAGAAAACAACTATTCAGCTACATTAATTATGGGTTTTTATTATTGCGTGGGAAGTTTTTAATAAGACATTAATTAAAAGCGGCAGGGTTCTTTGAGTTTACTAACTCGGCAGAAGAAAACGGATAAAATAACAAGCAATATTAACTAATAAAACACTGTTAGCTGTTTGTACATTGTATGATGATGAGAAAATTGCTTTATGTAGACGTATTTTTATTATAATATTACTAGCTTCTGCCCGCGGCGTCGCTCGCAACTTAAGAATAAATAACATAAACATACTTAGTCAAGTCAAGTCAAAGTAAATGCAGTTTCAGGGGCTTATAATATTTCTAGCAGAACCTTATTACCAACTAATCAACCACTTTTTACAGTAGTAGAGCCACGCAGTTCGCTGTATGAATGGACCGGCTGAAAAGTTAATATACCGCGATCTTTCAGAATATCGACGTCAAGTGGTTCATGCCACGTCTCGCTCAGTGAGAGGGGTATCCAGAGGCCAAACTCCTTCCCCTATCCTCTTCCCATTACACTTCCGACCTTTCCATATACCGGTATGTAAGAGCCTTCAACGCTACTGTAACATTATCTGTGTTTAGATGTCCACGGACGACGTTTAATGCTTGCCATGGGGTTGACACAACTGCTTCTTTACACCCACATAAGAAAAGCCTAAATTATTTAAAAAAGTCAAAATGAGTCTTTTATCTTTTGTGAGTCAAATAACTTTCCGACTTTAAAAGAATATTTCATTCTGTACATGACAAATAAAGAGGAATCTTATTACAAAAACTGCATAGTTCCCCTGTATGCCACCACGTTCCATCAGGCTGGCTCATTGAACACGAATTTTGCCTGTTGATGATGCTTTTATCTGATTCCCTTTGACATTTTGGACTTAAATTTTTCGTTAAATAATTAATTTTAATAAAATATACCCAATTATTTTTTACAATCCTCACAGTTTACACTTAGATATTAAGCATAAATATTTATTTTTATTTTGATAAAATTTAATAAGTACCTTATTTTTTTTTAAGTACCTTTCAACAATTAGCTTTTTTAATGTTGTTGAAATTAAATACTGTGTATGTAAGCTCAGCTGGAAAGCCTTTTTATTAATTAAGATCCAGCTGACATGCTATAATTTACACGTACACATTTTAAACGCACGCGTAACTTTACGCTTTAATACTTGGAGGCATAGACAGCGGGAAATATACCTCGTCATACCAAATTATTGGTCACATAACCGACAAAGCTTTTTTTTTATACATTCGGCATAATTTTATCAATCAACAATATTTGCCAAGTATTATTTTGGAAAATATTTCTATTGTCTTTAGTCTTATTATTTTTTTATTTTTGGGATAGACGGGTAAACGGGCAGGCGTGCCACCTGATGGTAATCAACTAATACCGCACATAGACACCTGCAACACAAATAGGGTTACAGTTGCGTTGCCGACCTTTAAAATAGCATAGATAAGGGCTCGAAAGTGGAATAGGAAGGTGAGAGGGGAAGGGGTTGG
This sequence comes from Euproctis similis, assembly GCA_905147225.2. Taxonomy (NCBI): domain Eukaryota; kingdom Metazoa; phylum Arthropoda; class Insecta; order Lepidoptera; family Erebidae; genus Euproctis; species Euproctis similis. The sequence continues at coordinate 7,081,403 of LR990114.1, forward strand.
GCCTCTAGATACCTTTCTTACCTAATAAAACTCTGCATGAGTCACTTTACGTCGCTATTCGGAGAGGTTGTGGTATTTCACCGGTACCACTTCTAAAATTCCGAAGATACTTCAAGATATATATTATATTACGGAATGAAAGAGGAAGTTTCTCTTTAACTCCTAATTTATTCAAAGATCCTTTTCATTTTAGAAACAGGTTGTAAATAGGCTTTCGAAGGTTCTACAACGCTCTTGACCCTGATACTAGAGTCTGAGTTTCTATAGGCCATGGTGACCGCTTACCATCAGGTGGATTGTATTTTTTAAAATAAACTAAAGATTTTGATGCCGTTTTTGCACGCCTCATTAGCGGAGCGTGAGGTAGTGCTCTACACTCGACATGCCAAAAAATCCGGTCTTTCGAAACTCAAATGACTGTTCTTTCACTAATATAACACTTACAGGATAATATGAGTGCACTAATATCAAGTTAAATAATCTGTCTAGCACTTAAGATATTTTTTATAAACAATTATTTTGTTTAACATAGTAAATAATAACATTATTTTAATATATAGAGGGTGTCAACACGGTAGCTTACAAGTATAATTCATGTATAATGTAGTAAAAGAAAAGTGATCAATCCAAAATTTTACTTATTTATTACTTTTGATGCGAAATAAAGTGAGCTGGATCAACAAGTGATAGCTTAAAAGTAAGTCAAATCATTTTTTATAGAGTTCACATAAGTCTTTACTCTACAACTCAAGAGTCCGTCCGCTATTTCTTAATACCAGAGCCCCATAATACGTGAGGAGCTCACACACGGTCATAGTTCGATAGCATCGTAGTACCGCTTCTAATCGTCCATTGTGATGGATAACAATCTCTGGACATCTACCACAATGGACCCTGTGTTTCCCACGTGACAGATCATCAGTCAATATACTGCATTCTGAATGACTTTAAATAATAATATTGTTTGTGTTTATTAAGTTGATTATAATAATACTTTTGATTATACATAATAATAAATTTCTCAGATTTTTGTATTTTAAAATGTATGGAGTATACCCAAGTTATCCACTTCTATATCCGACCCTATTTGTGTTAGGGATGGTAGGTTACACGAAGCTGGAAATTAGAAGAGACGTTGCCCTAGCAATGTATTTATTTCAAGTCCTGCGCGGGAAGATACATAACCCGGCTATATTGGAGATACTAGGTTTATGTGTACCGGACGAGTACAGAGGTCGGCGGCGGCGGCCGGCACTGCTGGCCGTGCCGCGAGCGCGCACCAACCTGCTGCAGCAGGCGCCTGTGACGCGGGCACTGCGGGTGCTCAACGCGCTCTCCGAGAACGTGGATCTATTCTCATGCTCACTGAGCGAGTTCACAAAGGTCGCATATAGGACGCTTTAATTTATTGTACTAAAATATATATAATAATATTAGATTTAGTTAGTTGTTTCACTATTGTATTGGGTTAGCCTGTAAGGATAGGTGTAATTTTTTTGGAATAAATAAATAAATTGTTGACCCAGGGAACTTTGTTCCGCGTCAAAAATAATAAAGAAGTAAATTTTGGATGTACCACTCTTTCTTTACTATACCATACATGAGTTATAGATAAAAACCACCACGTTGGCAGCCAAAAAACTGCGTCAAAATCCGTTGCGTAGTTTTCAAGATATAAGGGAACGGATAGCGAAAAGTGACTTTGCTTTATACTATGTACCTAATGATAGCGATTTTTGGGTACATTTATGTAGCTATGTTCATAAATATTTTGTATCTTTACACCTTTTTTATACACGTAAATGTAGACAGAGTTATTTATGTATCTTGACTTGCCGTTTTTTTATATCCAAATGGAATAGGTAACCTTTTACCGTACATGGAGTACAATGTTGTCAGTCATCTATATTAATCACATAATTTATCTTCCGAACTTTATAGTCTCGGTGGTCCAGTGGTCGAGAGCAAGGCTTCTGATCCAGAGGTCTGGGTTCGAATCCTGACACTGGCTCACACCAACGACTTTTCTGTCATAAATATCGATGACTGCAAAATTTGTGCCCGGTATGGCAATAGGTTCACCGCCTATTCCATTTTGGACGTTAACATAACCAAAACGAGGCTTAACAGCCGCTGCCTACACCTTCGGGTAACAAAAGGCGTGAAGTTATGTTTATGTGTTTAAATAACTTCCGAAAAGGCTTTGGCGTGAGACTAGATTCGATCCCACGAATTCTTGATTTAGAAGTGTAGTGTTCAGATTTGCAGTGCTGTGGGTTATTATTTAAATTGATAGATATTTTTATTTAGTTATTTAATTTAGTAACTGACTTTTTATTAATGACAATTGTACGATGTTTGAAGAAGTCATTTTATGGAACCGTCATTAATATTATTGTGACGCCTTGTTATTAAAATTCTACCAATAAGACTAAAACTACAATTTAATTATTATCTTGTAAACTAATCCGAATTTACATGCATTTGTCTGACTGTGAATGAAGTGAAAGAAATGTGTCAGGATGACTGTGGAAAGCCAAAGTCTCTGACTACCACTGAAGGATATAGACGTAAGTATGTGTACGTGATACTATGTAATAAGATAGTAATATTAAAACGAACAGGAGTAAAGACTACAAGTACCCTACACAGAGTTAATATGTAAGCGATTCAATAAAGAAAAAAAAAGAGCTAATTTTATTATTTGTAGAAAACATCACGTATAGATTAATTTATGTTGTTCCACTATCTTAGATTCAGGATATTAGAGTAAGGTATTGGTATATTTTGGGTCGTTAATCTTTATAAAAGTCTCGGTGGTCGAACGATCGAATACCCCTGTACTGAATCCAGAGGTCGGAGATTCGAATCCTCACACTGCCTCACACCGATGACTTTGCGAAATTAATTTCGTAAGTTATGTGTGATAAATATCGATGACGGAAAACTTTGTGCCCGGTGTATAGCAATAGGTTCGCCATTTATTCCATTTGGGACGTAAACATAACGCCGAGACTAGGCTTAACAGCTGCTGTCTACACCTTCGGGGAGAAAAAGGAGTGAAGTTATGTTATGTCAATCTTTATTTTCTTATTGTACTATCACCAAAAATAAAACTATTAACTATTAAACTATACCTGGAACAATATTATTCAAGTATTGTACAGAATTCCAAATGTGATTCCCGGTGTGAATTATTTACAAAGAGCATTTCAGTGTTCTCATGTCAGTGTTTTAGATTTGCAACTTTTACAGAAATAGTAAAATGATAAAGTACCGGTTGTCTAATTCTGTTGCTTTATTCTGTTATCTAGCCACATTTTAAAAACATAGCACTCTTAACATTTACATATTATTCTTAAGATAGCGCAAACGTCAAAATCAATTTGTCTTAGCTCGTACTGACAAAACTTCACGCCACATCTTTTGCGGGGTGTGCAGACAGAACAAAACACCGTAAGACCTTTACAATTTCATAAACTAAATCGCCTCGTGGTGCATTAATAAAACAACTGCGGAGTAAAAGTTGGCGGGTTCGAACCGAAACCAAGTACAACTATTTAAGTAAAGCTTAAATGTATGTATGCGTCACAAAACTAAAGAAAAGATTATATAGTTACATAAATGTTGTTATCTACTTCCCATAAGACAAACATCAGTTGCTCAGCTTAAAAACTAGGTGGCGCTGTGAATATTGTGTATGAAAATATTATTATCAATATTATTTCTAATATCAGTTATTTATATATTAGAATCCAATATCTCCTAACGAGTCGACGAAGTACCTCAATTTCATTGTAATCAAGTACAAATTTTTAGATAAAGTTCCTATACCTAGTTATATTTGGCAAATTTGTAATTACAAATTAAAGGCAAAATTACAGAGTCTAAATACAGCCTCCTCCAAAGGTCGTTTACTGAAATTTCCTTTCATCGTTGTGCGTTCTTTACCGAGGAGCGTGGCCTCGCGAGGCCTTCATTGCCACAATTCTCTCCGAGCTAATCTTGGTATGGCCCGAGGATATACGGCACTACGCTACATTTAGGTAACAATACTGCTTGCCTTTTGAATATAAGAGCACTTGTGTTTTCTAGGCAGCTGAAATAAATCGACACACCATCTTTATAGTATGAATAGCATTAGTTATTTTTTATATTTAAGTTAACCAACGCAACTCGTATGTTCTCTCTGCCCAACTCGCAAGAGACTTGGCGTAAAGTTATGTAGGTACCTACGTACTTAAGTAAGGTAACCAAAATATTACATAACTGAAATGTTTAAGAGTTTGTGATTTAAGATTTCCTGCAAGGGGGTTGTCGTGAAGTTAAGTACAATTCTTCAAAACTACCGACTTCTAATTTGTGTATAACTATCAATATAATAGGTATGACAATCGAGGGTATGAGCCATATGTTACGCGAGATGCCGCTACTTACAACTTCGGTAACAAAACCGTGAAGATATAAAAGAAAAAAAAAATATTTTTCATGGTAGCTATTGCAAATATGTAATTTAAAATATTAACGTAGATTGCATGCATTAGACATCGTATCTCTAGTATTTTTTCGAGTTGCCACTTCGCCAAACAGTACTCACGCGTTACAGTTTTGCCTCGGGAATGTTTTATTTAATTACGAGTTTCTGTCTTTCATCTATGTTGAGCTCTCAACTCGAACTCAAGTTCCGTAGAGTTATGCTATTTAGACGCCTCCCAAGATAGTTTGTGTTCTAAGTAAACACGTCTGCTTAATTTACTAAAGTTCCCGTGAACGCATAGCTATAGACACTAGTGCAGTCATTTTAATTTCTAGATTTTCTACAAGTAATAAATCAAGTGCGCCAACTTTGGAGTATTTATAGCGGGTCTTAAGAAAATTTTACTTTGTTGAATACTTTATTCATAATTTATTATTTTTACTTTTGATTTATTTAATAGTATAATTAGCTAGCTAAGTAAAATAAAGGTACAAAGGTAAAATGTAAAAGTAAAATTTTAAGAAGATGTCAATATTGATGACTGGCAAAGCCAATTAAAATTGTAAAGTACAAAATTGGCGAGGTGAGTATTTTTAATTTAAACTAACATAATCTACACTTTTGAAAAAAGTACGATGTTACCAAAAAATATCTAAAATATCATAATTATCACAGTGGTAGAGCCAAACAGTTCACTGCGTAAATGGGCCGGCACGACTGGTGAAATACCACTGACTCTCAGCATATCGACGTAATGAGGCTCATGCCGCTTTTCGTTCGGTGAGGAAGGTTTCTGGAGGCCCACATCCCTTCCCCTCCTTTTTCCATCCTAATCTCTTAAAGAACACTATATATGTTGCAGGTGTCCATGGGCGGCGGTAGTTGCTTAACATCAGGTGCTCGTTTGCCCTCCTATTCCATAAAAAAGTACAAGAAAATAACATCATAGTATGTTAACAAAAATGCTATGCTATTTATATTTCGTTCTTGAATTTTACAGAAAATCCAGAAATTCCTTTTATTTTCCTGGAAAATTCTACTGTTCCACTATCTGTGTAGAATGCTTGTGTAAGGACGCTGGAAATTATTGTTGTATCCTAAAATAAATTAAAGTATTTTGTTACAGTTTTTATTTACTGAGGCTGACACTTGGTGAAATTATTTTATTAGAATAGGTATACGTAATGCTTGTACTTTTATTTATTAATTAAAACACTATTAGGTACTTATTGTCTTGTTTGATTGTAACTTATTTAAGTAGTAACATAATTTATTTTTATGTATTGTCCACATCAGTAACAACACAGAATTATTTATTTTTCCTGACACTAAACACTGACAAAGCTGTGTATTCAAGATGTATGGCAATAGGTTCCGTAACCATTTGGGAGACGTCCCAAGTTTAGTTACCGTAAAAACAGAACCAGAGTGACAGAATCTAAAAAAATCGTCCTTCTATATGCAATTTAAGCGTTAGTAACTTCTTCCATTTATTACTCAACCGGGGAGTTATCTAGACGAGCGACCGTTGACTTCCGGGTAAAAGGTTGTTAGCGAAAATTCATTTGGACATCCGATTTCATGTTAAATTTTACGAGACTGTTAGATAAAATTTTATTTGCGAAGTAATAATGTTATAAATGAATGAACACAAGTCACGTCATTAAAAGTATGTTTTTACACAGACACACTAGACATATCCGAATGTCAGAATCTGTATCCTTCTTTACGTAGATTTATATTATTCTTTCCTTACCGTGCTAGAAGGAGTTATTTACTGTCTTTGTCGATATTTTTTAAAGGCTTTGTTAACTTAATGGCTTGACAGGACAAAAATATTAATTTATAAGTTTATTAACTTAACATTATAAAACTTCACATTTTCTACTACCTTTTACCAGAAGGTGTAGGCAGCGGCTGGTAAGCCTCGATTTGCCGTTTTGTTTACGTCCCAAATGGAATAGGTGGCGAACCTATTGCTATACCGGGCACAAAGTTTTCAGTCATCGATATTTATCACACATAACTTCCGAAAACAATTTCAAAAAGTCAGGATACGCAACCGACGCAGCTCTTGATTCAGAAGCGGGTCGACCACTGGACGACCGAGACTTATATATTAGATATAATTAAGCTTATTAAATTTACCAATTTAACCAACTGTTACCTTGATTGAGTACAATACAGATACAGTGAGATATTTTTGTTTTCAATTTCATAAGTATTCCTTCCAGAGATGTAAGTGAAAGATTCTTATAATAATATGACAATACAAAAGACATAAACATAACTTCACGCCTTCCGAAGGTGTAGGCAGCAGCTGTTAAGCCCCGTCTCGCCGTTATGTTTACTTCCCAAATGGAATAGGTGGCAAACCTATTGCCATACCGGGCACAAAGTTTTAAGTCATCGATATTTATCACACTTATTAGTGTGAGCCAGTTTCAAGATTCAAACGCCGACCTCTGGATCAGAAGCCGTGTGCTCGACCACTGGACCACCGAGACTATACAAAAGACGTACCTCTAAATTTTAAATAGTATCTCGTATGTATATTATTATTAGTTGACCCGGCAAACTTTGTTATACATAATATATACTCAAGAAAAGTAATAAAAATGTAAATTGTGGATTTATCACTTTTTCTTTACTGCGTTATACATTTATTATACACACAAAACCCCACCCCGTTGATCCCCTCTATTTATTAATTAAAACCTCATCAAAATCCGTTCAGTAGTTTCAAAGATCAAAGCATATAAGGTGTAGGGATTACAATGGGCCAACTATTAATCTGTGAACGCGAACATACAATATATTTGTTGCATCTAGAGAACCTTATAAAGTCAATTTATCTATGTAATTTATTATAAGACATAATTAAGTCATCGGAATTCTTGCTTGTAGTAATATACTTTGTTTCCAATATAAATTTGTCATTTTACAACTCGTATATATACACCGTGAAATGGAACGTTAACAGCGTACATAAAACGGAACGAATCGACAGTAAAGCAATTTAGTGTGTTCGACTAAAGTCGTGGTATTTAAACGTGCCCAGTTTTTATTGCGAATGTTTTTAACGAGATGGAAAGGAAACAACAAAATAAATAAATAAGGCTTTCGTTGCGTAGGTTTACTATAAAATTTAAATTGAGATAATGGGGTTTCGTTGTAATAATAAAATAATATCGTGGACACAGTTCACAAAGTGACATCTAGTTTAGAAATAAGAAACTAATAAAGTAATGTATAATATACTGCATAATTTTTCAGCTTGATTTTCTTATCTAATGCCTTATTTTTACGAGGCCTTATTGGGCTGGATATATTAAATCTAAAAACAATATATTTAACTTTATGCTTGATTCTCTTAAGACTATCTTGGCGACGAGGTTGAGTCGCAGGTGAAATTTACCAATGAAAAAAATTACTACCATTGATATTGGATGAATTAAAATTAACCATAATAATATAATTCTTGCTTAAATGTTATTTATTTAATTCTAGTTTAAATCCACTTGCAAAGAAGACTGACACGCATACAACGTATCCCATTTATAAATACATTACGTTTAACATAATTACTTTTACACCCTTTTGTTATCGTGTCGTAGTCGTTTCGTGAGCTATAAAACCATATATGGGTAAGTCCTGCTTCGGTAATTGTGTGACAGTTAAGACATTGTAATAACCATAGATTTAGCATAGACTTTAATAGATGGCACAAGTCAGCAAAAAAGTACTAATATTCATCACTGACAGCGCAACCGCTTATCAGTAGTAGATTTTCAGGATATTTACAATTCAACACATGAACAATAATGAACATATTAACTACGGTTGGCACTTTGAAGCGCTTTTTACGCACACATTGATAAGTCTCTCACGCATCAACAACCCATTTTTAGTCTCCTTGTTTGGGTGACTATGCCGATCTAATATTCTTATATCCAAGGTAATAACCGAATAATGTAAGTTATAGCTCGTTCGGTGAGAGAGGTAACGGGAGGCCCACCCCCTTCCCCATCCTTCCCTATCCCCTATCCCTTAAAGGTCGGCAATGCAACAGTAACACTATATGCGTTGCTGGTGTCCATGAGCGGAGTTGGTTGCTTACCATCAGGTGCCATTTTCACTCTCACAACACTCGTAAGTGTAAGTTATCTGATCCGAACGCAGAACTTCCAAAGTAGGTATTAATACCATGAGTCTTCTTCTGCTTCTTCTAATCTTCTGCAGAATTATAATTATTCTAATCTCATATATAAACATACATGCATAAACGCCGTGTAGCCTGGATAGGCCAATTATGTAAATTCTGCAGAACCGGAACGTAGGTCTTTCCATGGTAAGTCGTATCTTCTGTGGAATCAGTTAATATTAGTTACCAACCTTATTCAGGAACTTCCACATACAGAAAATTAGTCAAACGTATGAACTTTAGCGGAGATGAATCTTTACTAAAGGAACTCGATATCAATATAGTGTGAAATTCGATATCAATGGGCACAGCGTTGGCTCAGTCCTCAACGATTTCTGTTCAATTTCAGCTCAAGTTTGTACACCAGCCATGGTCCAACCTTGTTTCAAGTCTAGGATGATAACTAAGGCCTAAGTTTGGTTTACAGCACTAGTCCAAGGCTGAATATTAAAATTGGCCCAAGCTTTCCCAACATTATATAGCCGAGGCGCAGTTGCCCAGAGTGAATCCGAGCTTGACCCCACCATAGCAGTTTCTACATTGGAGGTTATATTTCTGATATTGACTTGTGTTTCCAGCTTTCTTACTTCTATTTTTTTGAAACATCCACTGGCCATATATATATGTTCCTCATACTTGTGTTTGTACTAAAGTGAGAAACATCCCCTTGTACTCCAACCTACTAAATACCTCATAAGGCACGGTATATACTATTTTGTAATTAGTACCTAATGCGATTTCGCTTTTTAGGCTATAAAAATATGCAAATAAATAAAATTACAAAATATTGTTAAGTAAACAAGCGTCAAAATAAAATATTTGATACAAATATATGATAAAATTGAATTTTTAAATTTTTTTTTTCTTTTTTCCTTTAATTCATTTCTGGATTCGAAAGAAACTCACCAGAATTCGCGTAGTAAATTCACTGGTTTGTATCAAACAAATATAGTCTGATAGTTTGACACACAGTACGTAGTAGTAGTAGTTTCGTGGGGAGACGAGTTTGAATGAATTAATCTTACTTTACTCAAGCAAACTCACTAGTTCGTGTATTAAATTATTTCAAGGAACATTGCAATTCGTGATTCGTAGCTTGCATTGGTTTATGTGACTAGCGTTTCTAATCAACTTGGTGGTAGGTAAAATTATCTCCCAATTTTGCCGCTAGCGTAGAAAATGTCAATGGAAATTATTATATATATTTTTACAGATACTAAAATATGAACCAATAATAAAAGTAAATTAGATCATAACTGTAACAGACGATTTTCATTCTTGTCATATTTCAAGCAAGTCATCACTAAAAGTAATAAAACCCATCAACACCGATAGTCATTGTACGCAATCATCAAACTTTGAATTTATTAATATAATCATTTATGATTATAGAACCTACTCGCAAATTGGTACGTTCCGCCAAGTATTCTATTTGGAAAGTGATAGTTTGGCAAATCAAGGCGCTGCCTACACCTTCGTACAAAAAAAGCGTGAATAAATTAAAAATAAATAAATTAAAAGAAAATAAAAACTAGTAAATAACGATTGTAAAGCAGTACAATTTGCAACAAGAGCAGCCCTAAGAGACATATCTAACACAGACGTAGCGAGCACAGTATAAATATTTTAATTTGAAACTGTAAAATCTTATAGGGTTGCCACTAGGAGCATACTCGAAAATTATTCAGTTCGCCAAGACAGAGAAAAATGAAAAATTGCCAAGTGTCCACAATGTACTCTCTGAATTACTTACAATACAACATTTTGTATAACACAAAAGGCTTTGAATAACTTTTCAGTAACATCACGAGTGTTTTGAAGTTTATTCAATTATGAAACACTATAAGTGTACTCCAGTTTTACAGTGACGATACTACAGTCTAATTTGTATGCCTGAAAAGGTGTGACTTTTAATGAAGAATACCGTAAAAAAAATATTCATATCCCCACCTGAATATTTAATGAATGTGCGTCATGAAATTTTTTTTTCAAGACAAATTAGCGTCACAACTCAGTCTTTTCCCAATGTCTAAATGAATAAAGAAAATATAACTTTCCAAGTGCGTATACTCGAAAAATAAAAACACACTGTAGGTGCTCAGTAGAATTATGCACTTTCTAAGTATTTATTTTTAAATGGTGAATGATTTTTTCTGTATAACAGTAAAAATACAAGTTAATATTTTCTACTTTTTTATTTTTTTACAGAAAGCTCTTGTTTTAATAATAAACTTTTAAAAACTTTATGACGAATGGATGGTAAGAAAATCATACATTTGTTTATTATTCAGATGTTGAAAAATTAAAGTGTTCAAAAATTCAATTCAATTACTTTACCTTTCGGATATCACTATTTTACATAACATAACATAACATAACTTCACGCCTTTTGTTACCCGAAGGTGTAGGCAGCGGCTGTTAAGCCTCGTCTCGCCGTTATGTTTACGTCCCAAATGGAATAGGTGGCGAACCTATTGCCATACCGGGCACAAAGTTTGTCAGTCATCGATATTTATCACACATAACTTCCGAAAATAATTTCGAAAAGTCATTGGTGTGAGCCAGTGTCTGGAATCGAACCCCGGACCTCTGGATCAGAGGCCGTGCGCTCGCCCACTGCGCCACCGAGACTTTTAAAAACACTATTTTAATAACCTATTTTAATAATCACTATTTTAATCTTTCATTTATAATTCAAGAATTCCTACTGGATAGGTACCTACTTCGAATGGAAATTGTGAAGGAACAATTATCTAACTACTCGGATCCTTTGAGTGTATTAAATAAATAATGTGGATGCCCGGGGCTGGGCCGGGGCACGACTCGAGCTGGTATTCCTGTTCGGAACACCTACTGATTGTTTTCATTCGAGTTCACTTCCAATTTTTTTTGCCATTATTTTTTTATATTTTGTTATATATTTTGAATTTATTTATGAAAGCAAAAAAAAAAGTGTTGAGTGATCCATTTACTCAGACTGTTTGGTGTAAGGTTGATTAACGGACCGCTCTGTTCCAACAGAAGGTTTAGCTAGGTAAGACCTGTCTTACCTTCCAAGTGTGACCACATAATAATATAATAAAAGTATTAATTATTCAAAAGTAACTCTGTGTGTTGCTTAAAACCCCTAAAATATATACCTAAGGCAAACGAGCAAGGGTCATTTGGTGGTAAGTGACTAGCGTCGCTCATGGATACTGTACATGTCTGGAATTCAATAAAATTAATAGTGTATTTCATATGAATTTATACCTGTTGTGTTTATATGTTAATGTTTATTACGTCAGCTATATATATATACGAGTATATATATATATATATATATGAATATTCTATTTAAATCAGTGTAACCGTTTCGGAGATTAGCTCAAACAGACAAACACATAATAATTGTCATTACAGTATAAATACAGCGATACTTCGATCTTGCAAATAGACTAGATGTTCGAAGAATCTCGAGTTATTCTCATCTCGAATGAAAGTCACGATTTTTTCCTCGCTGAAAAGTGAAAAGTAATGGTAGCTTTCAGTTTATTTAGGCAGCTAGCTAACTCGCATTTCTTTGTCAGCCTCTTTACCTTACTGAATAAAATATTTGGGATATCTTCACTGCGAACATCCTTAGTGTATTAAAAAGGCTTTCGCGGCAACTTATTGATATAACGCACGCCAAAAGGTATGAATACCGGATATCGGTCCACTTATTAAACGTGAATATGGGTCATGTTAACATTTGTGAAGGTTTTGAAGGTACCTACATTTATTTTTCATATTGTGTGCAGAGCTTGTGAAAATTTAATATATTTTTATTGAACAGAAACCATCTAAGTGAAGCCTAATATAATATTAATAAAATTAAATTTAGAGTCTAGAGACTTGTTTCAAGTAGTTATTTTGAAATTAGAGGGCACTGTGTGTGTGTGTGTGTGTGTTGTGTCCAAAACCATGAAAAACGAAAAAAAATAGCGCTGTGCTTGTTTTATATTTAATAGTGGATGACATATCTTCTTTGAATAAATATATAAAAAATATGAAATGGCTAACATTGATAAATATTTTGTACAATTCATGGGAAGAAGTTGATAGGAAAAATAAAATATTAACTGTGCCTGGATGTGAGCTGTGCGGTACTCGTGGGAATTCCTATCAATTCCTTTGATCTACATTCCGCTTCGTTTTACTTATATACGAAAAAGAAAATATTTCTTGTTATTACTATTCCATGTTATTATTGTTATTTATTTTTATACCATCTTTGACTTGGAGGCTCGTTTACAGACCAATGAAATTGTTCCACATTTTCTATCTTGTATTTCAGAATTCTTAAATTATGAACATTTCAGTAAGTGCTTGAAGAGATAATGGAAAATTTGCTGAATATCTAAGTGATAGTAATCTGGCAATTTTTGACTTACAAACATAACAGAATATAATAATAATATAATAATATCTTGGACACAATGCACACAGCGCCCTCTAGTTCCAAGCTAAGCAAATAAATGCTTGTGTTATGGATACTAGATAAAGGATATTAATACATATATACTTTTTTTTTGTAAATACATACTTATAATGCATAGAAAAATACCCAGACACCACACGAATATTTATGTTTGTCACAAATATTTGTACTCGGATGGGAATCGAACCTCCTCGATTCCTCGATGCCGCAGCCAATTTTACCAATGCGACACGAGGCTCGTCAATAATTATTAAATATTTATATATACCAAAACATTGATGTGATTAAGGTACATTTTGTACTAGTTAATGAGTCAATTTTGGATTAATCACTTTTTCTTTACGGATTTGGATGTTTGTTTATATAATTCATGTATTGTGTAGTATAGAAAAAAGTGTTAGTTTTCGAGATCTAGCACTTTAATTGCAAACGCTGGTGGCATTAGTGATAGATCAAGTCAATGTACTACATTATTAGACACCTTCAAAAGGTCTACAAAAATGTCCCCTATGGTGTATATCTATCTATTCAGAATAAGCCACAATGACCATTTTTATTTCTTTCTATTGCTTCTGAGGCGAAACAAAGTTTGCTGAGTCAACTACTTATTACATAGTATAAAACAAAATCACTTTCCGCTGTCTGTACCCTTATATGCTTTAAATCTTTGGAAATACTAAAGAGATTTTGATGCGGTGTTTTTTAATACATAGAGAATGTTAACGGGATGGTTTGTATGTCTGATTCATGTATAATGTAATAATATCATGTAAATAAAGATACAAATTTTCGAAATTTAGCACTTCAATAATAAACGCTGTTAAAGTTACTTTTGATGTGGAATAAAGTTCGCTGGGTCAGCTAAATTTATATAACTTTTTTTATGGGATAGGAGGCAAACGAGCAAGTGGGTCACCTAATGGTAAGTAACTTTTCACCGCCCATGAATACCGTGGTACGTTGCCGTCCTTAAAAGAGTAGGAAGGGAAAGGAAGAGGGAAGGGGATCGGGCCTCCAGATACCTCTCTCACCAAACGAATCGCGGCACGAACCACTTTACGCCGATATTCCGAGAGGTCGTGGTATTTGGAGCCGGTCCATTCATGCAGCGAACTGCAAGACTCTACCACTGTTAAAGTTAACACTGTTAAACTCGTATGGAACGATGTAAGAATATTATTAGGTACTAACGGTACTTCCGACATTGAAAATCATTCTAAAGCCTACTTTTATGTCACATAAATTTTTTATACTTGGTTAATTATGCAATAGGAATAGTGTTATCCTTAAAGGTAAGTTTTGATTTATATCCAAAACCTTTTGAGGCTTTATGAGGGTGAATAATAATGAAGACACGAATATAGTCCATCCTATTACGTGACGTTTATTTTTCTTTTGTATAAGAGTTATTTGAATCTGAGGTAGAAAAAAAATTGGACGGCATTTTAACTTTAGTTAACGTAAGACATTGGCGTGTCGGCAGAAAAAAAATTGCTACTGCGTTAACAAATTCTTGCTGGATATATTCAATGGTTCAATCTCACAGAGATTGTTAAGTGAAAATGCGATAAAATATCTTTATATTCAGTGGTAGAGCCAAGAAGTTCGCTGAATCAATGGGCCGGCTCGACCGGTGAAATACCACGACCTCTCAGAAGACCGACGTAAAGTGGCTCATGGCGCGTTTCGTTCGGTGAGAGAGGTACCCGGAGGGCCAGCCCCTTTCCCCATCCTTTCCTATCCCCAATCCCTTAAAGGTGGGCAACGCAACAGTAGCACTTTATGTGTTGCTGGTGTCCATGGCCAGCGTTGGTTGCTTACCTTCAGTTGACACGCCTGCTCGTTTGCCCTTCTATGCCATAAAAAAGGCTAAATTAAATTTTTCAAAAGGAATTGCTTTATTGAAGTTATTTGTTTCTTTTTATGAGATAGAGAGGCATACTAGTAGACGTATCACCTGATGTTAAGCAACTGACGCCGCCCATGGACACTTGCAACACACATAGTGTGACAGTTGTGGTTTTTAAAATGGAATAGGGAAGGGGCTTGGAATTAGGATGGGAAGGGGAGAGGGAAGGGTTTAGGCCTCCGGATAGCTCTCTCACTTAGCGAAACGACATGAGCCGTTTACGCAGATATTTTGAGAGGTTGTGGTATTTCATGGGTCGAGCGGGCCTATTCAGGCAGCGAACTGCGTGACTCTGTTAAAACCTCAAACAATACCTAATCACAAATTAAATGCTTAGCAATGGAAGGTTAAAAAGGGAATGAATTACATTTTGTTTAGAAGTGTTGACACCTGAGATGTCTCCAGCGATTAAAAAGTTCTGGCAACACGCAAATACGAAACAAAACAAAAAAGTGCTACTAAAAAGGTTGAGTGCCCAATGTTATTTACTCAAAATATAAAAATTGACTATTAAATTAAAGTATGGCTTTTTAAAACTTCACACTTCTTTCTACCCGCAGGGCTAGACAGTGGTTGTTAAAGCCTCTACTCGCCAAATTTTGACGCCCCAACCTTATGTATCATACGTAGAGTCATCATTGTTTATCATACGTAGCTTCCGAAAAGAATTTTTAGAAGTCATTGGTGCGAGTTTGGAATCGATCACTCTACCTCTTGATTCTGAAGCGGGAATCTTGATCACTGGGCTAATGAGACAACAGACAACTACCCTTAAGTATTATTTTATAGGTGTAAAACCTCCCAAAAGGGTAGTATATACATACTTGATAGTCAAATTAAAATTATCAAGCCAATCCTATTGTTTTAGGGCAGAGGTATTTTAAAGTTGGATGAAAGCTCTTGGAGCCTCTATCAATACATAGAGTGGGATGAGGTATTTGACGTCCTAAAACTACTTATAAACATAGTTGTATCTAACGTTGTACAAATAAAATAATAATCTGCTCTTTATATTATTTCATAATAATTATATCCTATCTCATAATAAATTATGGTTCATAAAAACTTTAGCTGTTACTAAGAGTATGACGTAGCTCTTTTAAGGCTTGTGACGTCATTAACTGCGTCATTAACTCTAATCTTTATCACTCTTCATACAAACTTTAATTATATTTTAATAGATATTTTGGATGACAATTAAATTCCGTACTGAAAGTCATTAACTCATAACATAGAGCCGTAGAGGTATTAATACTGGATTCTAAGATGGCCAGATGAACTTTAGCCATGCAAAGTTGGAAAAGAATAACATGTTTTAAAATTATTGATACAATTTGACTTAAAACTTAAACAAATTAATAATTTAAGAAATAATAAATCAACATAATAAAACTTCACGCGAAGTTAAAGGAATAGGTGTCGAACCTATTGCCATATCGGGCACAAAGTTTTCAGTCATCAATATTTATTACACATAACTTCCGACAACAATTTCGAATAGTCATTGGTGTGAGCCAGGATTCGAGTCAGCGACTTTCTTGACTCAGAAGCGGGCTGCTCGAGCAAAAAGACCACTTGACCACCGAGACTTTATATCACCATTATTAAATTTTAAGAAATTAGTCTTCTGACTAAAAAGCTGATATTTGTTTAGTGTTCATTTTGTTGTAGGACTAGTTCGAAGCAAACGGGTTAGTTCACACCTAGTCAATTCAAATTCAAAATATCATAATTCCTTAGACTTTACAAACTACTTAGAATCGTCATACAAAACTACTAGCTAAAATTCGCGGAGCTTAGATTCCCTTTCATCACAGTGTCTTGAATGTGAAAGCGAAATTAAGTGCCAGTTCCGGCGTCAAGGCTTCTTGAGAAGAACTGCCAAGAAACTCAAGGCCGATACTTTTCAATTTCCAGTTTAACAACAATTTTCTGATATCAGTTGTCAAGCCGGTTGTGGCTTTACCACTAAAGAATTAAGCTCTCGCTTCTTAATCATTTACGTACCTTAGTAATGTTCTACAAGTCAGTGTTGTACCAATCTTTTTAAAACGCACTTCACCTTTTACCCCAACCCTGACTTTTGACAAAGTATCAAATAAAATTATGAAACCGCTTTCAATTACGTTTAATCAGATATATCTTCAAGGGGTTTTAGGGTTTAAGGGTTATACCGGTCGTATATCAAGATTAAAAGGTCGTAATTAAAAACCGTAGCAAAAGTAAAGTATAACATACAAACTAAAGCTACGAGCCTGTACAAAAATTCATCAAAATAACCATTATTCGGTTTGTTACAAAAACATTCATATATCAAAAACTTTGGACTTAATGTACTTAAAACACGCAGCGAAATTAATATTAATAAAATAAGTGGAGTTCGGTTGGACAGTAATGGCGTTGACCAAACATGAGTTTTTTTTATTTATGTATGCGTTGATAGATTAAATATAACATATGGGTTACTTGTGTTTTTTTTTAAACTCCACCATGGCATGGCATGGCATGCTGGGTGGTGAGCGGCTATTTCCACACACGCTGCCAGTGAAAGAACTTTCAAAATCGGTGCAGCCGTTTTAAAGTTTAGCCGAAACAGTAGAGTAAATATAAATTCTTTTGATATTATCAATAGACACTACAATCATTTCAATTTTTTTTATAGTTAGAAACCTTCTTCTTAAATCAGTCTATCTATTGTTGAAAACTGCATGAAAATTTGAACAGTTTAAAAGACATTTTATACAATAAAGTATAAAATGTCTTTTAAACTGTATCATTTATATAATCATTATAAAACACTAGCTGACCGCGCGAACTTCTTAGCGCTACTCTATAAACTTTTACCGCTAAGAAGATTAGTGCTCCGCTCCTGTTGATCATAGCATGATGTTACATATCTTTAAACCTTCCTCGATAAATGAGCTATTTAATACAGAAATATTGTTTCAGTTGAAACCAGAAATTTCTGAGATTAAGGCGTACGAACTCACAAAATTTTCAGCTTTTTAATATTAGTATAGATTGGTAGTATAGTATGTTACGTATAGTAAAGTAAATAATATATATATAAAAAAGGTTTTAAGCAATAAAATATATAAATAGTACGCATTATGTCCGAAATCTTATCGCCAAGCGATAAAATATATTTATGCTCCTTAAAAAAATGTATGTGTTCGCGTGGAACATGTAATTATGACTTTTACCGAAATTTCTGTTCCGGAATTTTATTTATTTAAACGTTACAGTGTATTAGGAAACCATATAGTAACAATTCGGAATGTCCGTTTAGAAACAGTGAAAGAATTGTAGTTGTTTGAACAGATTAGGCTATATTTTAATTTTTGAGTTTTTTTTTTTATATCTAATACTAGCTGACCCAGCAATAGTTGTTTTGACAAAAGAGTATAATTAACAAATAAAAATTTATCAAACATTTGAAAGTAATGTTTAGGAGTGGGCTAGTCTTGAAATTTAGGGGGATGAAAAGTAGATGTTGTCCTACCTACTTACACGATATGCACATAAAATTTCATGAGAATCAGTCAAGCCGTTTCAGAGGAAATACAAACACCGTGACACCAGAATTTTATATATTAGATATTACATACTAAATACATGTAGGACTCCCTAGAATGGGGTTAGAGTACCACGTTTCTGTATTAAGAAGTCTCGGGTTCCAATCTTAGCTGATAAATCACTTTTCCAAAGTGATATCTGAGAAATATTTCTGACTGACAACATCGTGTACTAGTATGGCAATAGGATTTGCCACCTATTATTACATCTAGGAAGTAAAAATTTAGAAAATCATGGTGAAACAGCCATTGCTTATAAATATGCCATAAAGGGATTTCCAAAAATTTTCCGTTTCTTAAAAAAGTATGTTTTTTTTAACATTAGCAAGTTTTACAGATTTTTATAACACGGTTAGTAATTAATTAATTAGCAATAGTAAAAAAATTACCTCCAATATTAATGCCTGGTGACTGATTGTACTCTCCAATGTTGAATGAAAGGTCCCTAGTTCTAATCCGAATACATACCTATGACTTTCCGTAATTTATATTATTTCAAGACGGAAATTAGAACAATACATTAAACAAGTATTTAATCTGTAATTATAATATTCAAATTAATAATATTAGGTTATCATTTTCAATTAGACTTTCCTATATGACAATGGGTAAGGCTGTATTGTCCCCGGGAAAGGCAAGAATGCTCCCGTATCTGTCTGATAATTATTTCCTATTGTCTTTCATTTGATATTTAACGGAACAATTAGAGCCAAGGAACGTCTATGCGTGGAATGTTCACACAAAGTGATGTAGGCACGTATAACTATGTTTTAGTAGTCCCTTGTATGTTTTATTTTGAAATTATGCAAATAATTTTGTTTTGGTTTTATGACAATGTAACAGTTCTGTTGTGACCTTCCTAAAACTACTCACTCACTTAACTTCACGCTTCGCCCTTTACGGAGTACCCAGAGACAACAGAACGCCTTAATACACGATTCTTTCATAACAGAAGTCTCGGTGGCGCAGTGGGCGAGCGCACGGCCTCTGATCCAGAGGTCCGGGGTTCGATTCCAGACACTGGCTCACACCAATCACTTTTCGAAATTGTTTTCGGAAGTTATGTGTGATAAATACCGATGACTGACAAACTTTGTGCCCGGTATGGCAATAGGTTCGCCACCTATTCCATTTGGGACGTAAACATAACGGCGAGACGAGGCTTAACAGCCGCTGCCTACACCTTCGGGTAACGAAAGGCGTGAAGTTATGTTATGTTATGTTCTTTCATAACTTTTATCATATACTCTCGTCGATTCAAGGTGCGTTTAATTTAGTCGTGAAAAGTGAGTATTGGCCATCCTCGACTCCTACATCTATCCGCTTTTAATTTATTTGTCATCATTCAGTATTTGCAATTCAAATAAAAAAATAACACAGTTATTTACAAAAGAAACGTGGCACTCAAATTTCAAAAATAAAATATTCATTTCACAATATAACACTATAAAAGCAAATATTTCAATTACAAATAACAACGGACCTGTCTGAATGAGAGTTATTTCAATATTTCGCCGACTTTGAACGGGCAAAGGGAATACCTAAATGCAGCAAAATAATTAGTTATGATGACGCTTATACGATGTTACGTGACACACGGACAAATAATTCGAAATTGATTAAGTTAAACTCTATTTTCTCTTCTTTTAAAAAGGATGGGTAAGGGGATGGGCCTCCGGGTACCTCTCTCAGTGAACGAAATGCGGCATGGGCCGCTTTACGTCGATCTTCTGAGAGGTCGTGTTTTTCACCGATCGAGCCGGCCCATTCAAGCAGCGAACTGTGATGTGAGAATCATTGCTTAAGTCTTTGAGACAGACAGTCTTTGCTAAAAATTAGGGGAAAATGTGTGATTATATACAATATATACAATCATACATTTAAAAGTTACTCAAAAGTTACATATAACTTAACTTAAGTAATATAATATAACGTAACTTTTTTCTGCGTTATAGTTCACAAATAGATCGCCAGTAAATTTTATCATTACGACAATTTTCGTGCCCTTATCCCTCTTTTGATGGGTCAGTACAACATATCATCCTTTCCTACTTTCCGTGTTATCAAAAGATTTAGCTGTAATGTTATGACCGGCCGCGTGACTAACGTCAACCGTCCTTGGCTATGTTTTCGTTGGTAGGATAGGGAAGGGGTTGGATCTCCGGAAAATAGACACTAAATAATTTTTAATGAATTTAAATATAGTTAAAACATGGATTGTCGGTGAGTCTCAGGGCGCATTAATAATGCAGTGACGCGTCGAGACAGGACGGGGGTCGCGAGATGGTGGATGGTAGCGTCAATCACATTAAAATACCCCACCACCCCGTCCTTCACAACCGCACTTGTATTTTACAAGGAAATATATTATTTTATAACGATAATAATTTTAAAAAGTGCATTGACTCGGTGATGAACTGTTGTCAGAACGCTTATGATCTAAGTATACCTACCTACCTACCTAGTACCTACCTACCTACCTACCTAGTACTTCAGTATTTTAACTCATAAGCTTTGAGTTATGTTTGGGATATATTGAGGTTGAATTTGAGAATACACTAATGGTTTTGTAAATTTCAGTATGGGACCAAAGGCTTTGGTCCCACACTTACTCTTACTCCCATACGAAATGAGGCTTTGAGCCGTTTTCATCTTCAGTTAAGAAAGCTAGATTTTCTTAGGTTTTTAGCTGCCAACAATGTATCCTTACATTATTACCTAAAATGTTAACAAAATTTCATTTTATTTAAATTACTTATATTAATATCAATCATATCATATCAAATCATTGTCTCGGTGGTCCAGTGGTCGAGCATATGGCTTCTGATCCAGAGGTCCGGATTCCGGAATCCTGACACTGGCTACACCAATGACTTTTCGAAATACTTTTCGGAAGTTAAGTGTGATACATATCGATTACTGAAAACTTTGTGCCCGGTATGGCAATAGGTTCGCCGCCTATTCCATTTGGGACGTAAACATAACGGTAAGTCGAGGTTTAACAGCCACTGCCTTCACCTTCGGGTAGAAAAAGGCGGGAAGTTATGTTATGTTTTATTTTATTTAAATTACTTCTAATAGCGTGATAATACTTCACATGATATAATACACGAGATACTAACGACCGCTTAATATTAAGATCTCACCAATGACCTTGTAGTTGCTGACACATTTCACGCCCCTCACCAAAGTTTCAATGGGTGGCTATTTGACATTGGGACCGCGTATAATATTCCCATACATTCGATGGGTCTTATGAGACAAGAATCTCCTCAGGCCATTAGTGACCTGTGTTCCGGCACATATTGGGTTCAAATATCAGAGGCGAAATTAATATCAAAATAATTATTGAAATCTAGAGAAATATAAGTCATAAATTCTGGATAACATTATCGTATGATTATCGCACAATACATTTCATACTTACGAGTTTTTTAGGTTAATCGGAACAAACACACAAAGAAATCGTTCTCATCTTTAAAGGATTTTTACAACCACTGGGTCAACCTATTAGGTATTAGACTAAATAAAACCTTAAAAATTGACGAGCGTGTTCGACTGAGCTATGAAAGTCGAAAAAGTGAGTGAGGTGTATTAAAATCAATATTTATGACTAACTTATCTCTCTGCCTACGACTTAAAGGACTAAGCGTGAATTTGCGTATGTATGTAACTCATAATGTATCTCGGTGAATTGAGTGACACGAAACAAATCACAGATCAATGGGCCACCAAGAGCGGTTACCATTTTGATATTCGTCCCGTATCCAACCCTGGAGTCGTGAGCTCCACGCACGTGTCTCCTATCCTTTGACACAGACCGTAACTGTCACGACTTGATCTGACGTGAATTTTAATCAGCATCCGCAGTAAGGCACCCATTAATGATAATATAATCAGTTAGCTGACCCAGCGAACTTTGTTTCGACTGGGAAGCAATATATATATAAGATTTTTTCTAAAAACACGCCTTAGTTACACCTCAATACAATAGCTACCTGCCAATAAAAGTCCCGTAAAAATCGGTCCAGCCATTTCAGAGATTACCTAAAACAAACAGAGAGCAGACAAAACACACAAAAAAAAATTATTTTGGTGTATGTACCGCATTCATATGAATGTAGTAGAAAGCAGTCAATTCAATATTACTTTTTTTTTTTTATTGGATAGGAGGGCAAACGAGCAGGCGTGTCACCTGATGGTAAGCAATCAACGCCGCCCATGGACACCAGCAGCACATATAGTGTTACTGTAGCGTTGCCGACCTTTAAGGGATAGGGGATAGGAAAGGACGGGGAAGGGGGGTGGGCCTCCGGGTACCTCTCTCACCGAACGAAACGCGGTATGAGCCACTTTACGTCGGTCTTCTGAGAGGTCGTGGTATTTCACCGGTCGAGCCGGCCCATTCATGCAGCGAACTGCTTGGCTCTAACACTGTAAAATTTATATTTTAGATATTACAATTTATATTTTAGATAAGTTATGCTCCGAGGCTTTTGAAATTGTGACCCAAATTTTGTAGTGACGCTGACGTTTGAGTTGATATGTGGATTATATGTCTGATGAATGTGATGGGGATATAGTGTGTTAAGCGGATTTTAATATGTATATACACATATGACATGTAACACTGATAGTATTAACTCTAGTAACATAACTTCACGCCAAGTCCCTTGCGTGGTAAGTAGAGATCACCATAAGGCACGATTTTTAAGCGCATTACTCGCTTCTTTGACTTTTATAACTCTGGTTAAGAATTCATATCGCCTTCCTTAACTATTCGTTCTATTTATATAAAATCTTCATATCACACATAATATTACACATTATACTTGTTGTACCTGAAAGCGTAGGCAGCGGCTGTTAAGCCACGTCTCGCCGTTATGTTTACGTTGCAAATGGAATAGGTGGCGAACCTGTTGCCATAGCGGGCACAAATTTGTCAGTCATCGATATTTATAACACATAAATTTGGATTTTAATTTTGATAAGTCAGGATTCGAACCCGCGACTTCTTGAATATACCTGATCTATTGATAAATATTCACTAATTCACAGAAAGCTTATGTACTTAACTACTAAATTGTGTATTCTTAGACCGTTTATATCTAACTCATCAACAGTTTATCCTCGATTTGAGAACTTCATTTGAGGCAGGCAGCGTAAGTTCTGCGAAGAGTTTTAACCGATCAAAGTAAAATATTTGTAATTACTATGGAAGTTTGATTGAAATTTTACTTGTAAAGTTTGGCAATTTAATGTCAATAGCAAGTCAATTCGTTGCGTTGCGTAATTAGCCGACTATACTAAAGAGAAGGTTATGGTTTTTAGAGATTTTAACTTTAAATGTGATCTCACTCGAGTTTTCAGTTAATTCAGAGATCATCATAATCATGAGAGAAGCCAAGCAAGAAAATATTAGTTATATTGACAAGCCATACTGCTTTTTTCATGGGATAGGAGGGCAAACGAGCAAGTGGGTCACATGATAAAAAGTAACTTCTCACCGTCCATGAACACCGTGGTGTGTTGCTTTCCTTTAATGGAGAAGGAGGGGAAAGGAAGGGGAAAGGATCGTGCTTCTGGTTACCTCTGGCACCGAACAAAATGCAGCACGAGCCAATTTACGCCAATATTCCGAGAGGTCGTGGTATTTCACCGGTCCAGCCGGCGCATTCGTGCAGTGACCTGCACAGACTCTACCACTGTTGCCCGAAACGTAAAACCGAGGACAGCAGATGAAGGTGTCGTACTATTCTTTAAATCGGTGCTACACGCAGGGATTGTTTTTTTTTTATGGGATAGGAGGGCAAACGAGCAGGCGTGTCACCTGATGGTAAGCAACCAACGCCGCCCATGGACACCAGCAACACATATAGTGTTACTGTTGCGTTGCCGACCTTTAAGGGATAGGGGATAGGAAAGGACGGGGATAGGTAAGAACGGGGAAGGGGGTGGGCCTCCGGGTACATCTCTCACCGAACGAAACACGGCATGAGCCACTTTACGTCGGTCTTCTGAGAGGTCGTGGTATTTCACCGGTCGAGCCGGCCCATTCAGGCAGTGAACTGCTTGGCTCTACCACTGTAACACAAAAAAAAACTCATACCTATAAAGAAAATCAAATTATTCATGGCATATTGATAGTCTCGGTGGTCCAGTGGCCGAACACTCGGCTTCTTAATCCAGAGGTCGCGGGTTCGAATCCTGGCACACACCGATGACTTTTCGAAATTAATTAATTTCTTTTTTTTTTTTTTTTTTTTTTTTTTTTTTTTTTATGGTAGAAGGGGCAAACGAGCTTGCGGGTCACCTGATGGAAAGCAATCACCGCCGCCCATGGCGTCTGCAATACCAGGGGCATCACATCAGCGTTGCCGGCCTTTCAGATGAGAATAGGCTCGTTTCTTGAAGGTTCCTTGGTCGTAGCGGTCCGGAAATACCGTCGCCGGCAACTGGTTCCATGAAGGAACAGTGCGTGGCAAGAAGTGCCTGTCAAAACGCACTGTTGTCGATCGCCAACCATTCAGCCAATGCGGGTGGTAGCGTTGGCGCGTCGAACGGTGGCGGAAGTCAGCTGGCGGTATTAATCCGAACAATTCCTCAGAGCACTCGCCGTGGTATATGCGGTAGAGGATGCATAAAGATGCCACCTCTCTCCGCAACGCCAGAGGATCAAGCCGATCAGTAAGAGCTTGGTTGTCGACAAGCCGAACCGCGCGTCGTTGGATGCGGTCAAATGGAGTAAGCTGGTACTGGGGTGCCCCCGCCCAAAGATGTGAACAGTATTCCACGTGAGGACGGACCTGCGCCTTGTAAAGTTGCAGGCGATGACCTGACGTGAAACACTGTCCCGCTCTATTGAGCACACCAAGCTTTTTGGAGGCCAGTTTGGCCTTGCCCTCCAGATGACCGCGAAACTGGACGTCACTCGACAAGTCGACACCAAGAATTCCGATAGCGGCTGAGGCGGGTAAGGGAGTGCTCTCAAAACAGGGAGCTACGACAAAGGGTGTCTTTTTAGCGGTAAACGCGCAAACCTGTGTCTTCTTAGGGTTGAATTGGACTAAGTTTAGTCGGCCCCAGTCCGAAACCTGACTAAGCAGAGTTTCGATTTCAGACACAAGTTTGTTCCGGTGCTCGTCGACGTTTTCCCGAGAAATACGCGGATGGCCGGTATATAAGGCATCCCCGGTACTGTCATCCGCATAACAATGAAGATTGCTGCTAAGCAGCATGTCATTGATATGCAGAAGAAACAGCGTAGGGGATAGCACACAGCCCTGGGGGACTCCAGCATTCACAGGTTTTAAGTCGGAGCATGACCCGTCGACAACAACTTTAATGCTCCGAGCCGTGAGAAAGCTGGAAACCCAATCGCATAATTTCTCGGGAAGCCCATAACATGGAAGCTTCGAAAGAAGTGCTTTGTGCCAAACCCGATCAAAGGCCTTCGCCACGTCCAAACTAACGGCCAGCGCCTCTCCTTTACTCTCAACCGCTTCCGCCCACCGATGGGTTAAGTACGCTAAAAGATCACCAGCTGAGCGACCTTGACGGAATCCGTACTGACGGTCACTTATCAACTGGTGCTCTTCTAGATACTTAAGGAGCTGGCGGTTGATGAGTGTTTCCATTATTTTGGAGAATAGGGAGGTGATGGCGATAGGTCTGTAGTTGGACGGATCTGAGCGGTCACCTTTTTTAGGGATCGGGTGGACTAAAGCAACCTTCCATGATGCTGGTACAGCGCCGAGAGAGTAGGAGTACCGGAAAAGACGCGATAGAACCGGTGCCAACTCTGGAGCACACATCTTTAACACGATTGCTGGGATTCCGTCTGGCCCACTCGACTTGTGGACATCCAGGGATAAAAGTATGCGTCGCACAGTACTTTGCCGGAAACGAACCTCCGGCATGGCGTGACCGCAATGTGGAATTGTCGGTGCGATGTTACCCATATCGTCCAAAGTCGAGTTGGACGCAAAAAGAGTGCCAAGAAGGTCGGCTTTCTCTTTTGCGTCGTGGGCTAGTGACTGGTCCTCCCGGTGCAACGGTGGAAGTGACGGCTTACAAAAATTCCCAAGAACAGCCTTGGCGAGCGACCAGAACGCACGGGTTCCCGAGGGAAGGCGAACTAGTTTCTCGCCAATTTTGCCTATGTACTGAGACTTTGCTACGGCTATAACTCTTTTGAAGGACCTGGAGGCAAGGTTGTACCTCTTCTTAAGAGAGCCGGTGTCAGAGTCCTGGGACGCCACTGCTTTTGCCCAGGCTTGATAGCACTCATGCTTAAAACGTAATGCCGTTTTGCATGAGCGATCAAACCAGGGCTGGGATCTGCCGCCGATTGGCACCACTGAGGATGGAACAAAGAGCTCCATTCCCTGCAGCACCACATCAGCAACAGAGTCGGCAACGACGTCAGGATCATCCGGCGAGAAGCAAACTTGCCCCCATGGGTAAGATGCGAAGAAATTTCGCATCCCATCCCAGTCTGCTGACCTATAGTGCCACACACGGCGGCGGCACGCAATGTGCGGTCGAAGTGGGCGCGTGAGTGGCACTGTACTCCTTATCAGACAGTGGTCCGAAGAACCCAAAGGGGTGTCTACAGAAACCACATATCCGTCCGGATGGGAGGTCAGCAGAAGATCTAACAGGGAAGGTATATGATTATCAACATCTGGGATTCGCGTGGGTGCGGTAACCAGTTGTGTTAGATCATATGCTAGAGCAAAGTCATGAACAGATCTACCCGCGTGGTCGGTGGTGCGAGATCCAAGCCAATCGACGTGGTGGGCATTGAAATCGCCGAGGATAACGATTTCCGCGGATGGGACCTGTTGAAGTACGGAATCTGCAGCCGTTTGAACGTGGTCCATGAGTCGGTCAGTTTCGGTATTACCGCTATGGGACCTATAAAGACATGCGTAGATGCGGGGGTGGTCGTCGCTATCAACACGCAGCCAGAGGGTCGATAGGTCCCTTCCTTCAAGGCTGCCGAGGCGTCGAGCACAGATATCCTCCCGGACAAACACACAAACTCCGGCCCGCGGTACAAAGGTATGTTCCAGTTTGTATCCGGGGTATAGGAGATATGAGGTGTCTGCCGGAGAAGATATCTGCGTCTCTGTAAGGAATAGCAAAGCAGGCTTTGCCGTTTCCAGGTGGTGGTGAATGGCAAGCAGATTTGAGTGGATGCCCCTGATATTGCAAAAGTCCACGTTTAGCGTGGCAGGGGGAGTCGCAATGCCCTTACGTTTGCCCCGGACAGTTTTTAGTGACGAGCGAGATTGCGCCCTCCCCAGACTACGAGGGGCAGCTTGAGTGTCCACGCCTTGGTGAATACCAAACCGTGGACGCAAGGGGGGATTCTCCAGTGCTGTGGCAGCTGGTACCCCCCTGGGGTAAATGATCTTTGAATATCGCTGCCATTAAGGGGAGGGTGAAGGGGATGGGCCTCCGGATACCTCTCTCACCGAACGAAACGCGGCATAAGCCACTTCACGTCGAAATTCTGAGAGGCCGTGGTATTTCACCGGTCGAGCCGGCCCATTCATGCAGCGAACTGCTTGGCTCTACCACTGATAATTTCGAAAGTTTATGTGATAAATATCGCCACCTATTCTATTTGGTACGTAAACATAACGGCGAGTCGAGGCTTAACAGCCACTGCCTACACCGTCGGGTAGAAAAATGCGTGAAGGCGTTATGTAAATTATTCATCTTGTATAGTGAGAATGAAGGATTAGTTTATCTAGAACATTCCACAAGACAAAGTATGACGAAACGCCTGTTAAATCTCTTATTAATTCCGAGGGATTTGCAATCTCCCGCGCGCCGCTATCCCAGATTTTTCCGAGAAAAATGTTTACTGTCATTAACAAAACGAAAAAAAAATGTTACTTACAAAGTAGATTCTTGGAAGGAAATATTACCAACATTACGAAGTAAACAGGCGCTGTGTGTATATACATGTACATAGACTAAAGTTTTAAATAAAAGATTTATTTAAAGGAGAAGTAGCGATTACCTAGCATAGCAATTGTCTCAATTGCTATGCTAGGTAATCGCCTCTACGTAGCTTAGCAGTAGAAATATTTGTACCCCATTAAAAGAATGGCAGTAAATTCCAAAAAAAAGATATTGTAGGATGTATAGGAAAATTTGTCCAGGGTCTCCTCTCAAACCACTAGGAATGGTTCTCCGAGAGTTGTATGAGAAAAAAAACAGCATAGGAAATACGATTTTTAATAACTATGTACCTAAATATTATTTGCTATATTAGCTTATCATTTAAAATTTTCTTTAAATACCTCTAGAACTCTAGCTGGTTTAATAAATAAAATGTCTACTTCAAGTGTAATAATAATCAACAAAAAATAATCCACAACTTATTTTAAAACTTATTTTAAAGTTAATAATTGCTTTCAAATTATGAAAATACTTCATCATTTGGAATGCGGGCGACAGTGCTATCTAGCGATGTTATAAGAAACTAAAACGTTCCCTAAGGAACGAGGCGGTACGGGTGCTACGGGATGATTCTAATTCTTTAGCTATAACATAGATGGCGTAACTGGATAATATTAGAACTTTGAAAACAAAAACCAAATCATTCTACAGCCAATGTTAATTTTTTTTGTGCACTATTGAGTCACTCTATTGAGTGACTCTTATGAGTCACTAAGTCATGGAGATGACATCACAGGAAGACGTGAAGACAAGACAAAGATAAGCTAAAATTTAACAAAGAGATTTTATAGATTAGAAACACCGTTTAATTCCAAAGATTATTTGAATGCGATTAAACTATTATAGCTAACTAGCTGAGCTAACGAAGTTCGGACCACTTTTTTAATTAAATACCTTTGCTAGACTCTCAGGTATTTTAATTAAAAAATCTGAAAGATTGCATCTTTTGTTAAATGACTCTATCTATATATTTAAGTAAACCATATTCATATTCGTTGTGAAATATTAAAGTTGGAACTTTTTGAGATATAAGAACAATATGTAAGTACTTACCTAACCTACTATGATAAAAAGATGAAAATGGCCCTCTATCTCACCTTTTACATTACATACTGATAAAATGCCATATTGTATCAAAGAGTCAGTTTAAAAGCAATTTCGCACCGCGACCCGACGGACAGACAGACATTTTGTTTATTAAATTTGTAAAAGATATTCATGACAGCCACTTTCGTCGTTCGTGATATCCGTCTGATGGGCACTTTGTTTCATGATATTTTGTACAATTCTTGAGAAATATTATAAGCCGATCAGGAGAATTGTGCTGGATATAACAATATTAGTATTAAAATAGAGGTTAGTATATTACTTAAATAGTTTTGTTATAGTATTTTAAACTCACTCAACGCCATCTAGTTCGCAGCTAAGTAACCGATGCCCATGTAATATTTAATCAGATAAAATATCGGTATAAATGTCTCTGTATAGCCATACTACCACTGCTACCAGCACCTGCAGGTATTAAGAGCGTGATTTTTCACCTGCAGTGCACCTGGTGCTAAGCAACGAGTGTTATCTGTGGACATCTGTTACACTGAAAAAGTATCAGTTGTGTTGGCAATCTTTAACACAGAATAGGGTCCTGATATCCTACAGGATTGGGAAAGTTGATGGATAATACTCGTACCAAACGGAATGCGGCATGAGCTACTTAACATCGCCGTTATCTTAATTTCTGAGAGTATATCACTGGTCATGATCTAGATAAAGAAAGTCGGAATGTGGGACTAGTTATTAACTCTGAAAAAACAAAGGCCATGACAAATGGAACTCCAGAACCGATTGTAGTCAACAATTTGAAAATTGATTATGTAGATGAATACATATACCTAGGACAAACAATTTCACCCACAGATCTTACCTCTAAGGAAATCAATAGACGCATTGGTAACGCATGGAAACAATACTGGAGTCTAAAGGAGGTTATGAAAAATAAAACAGTGAGTATGAAGATCAAAAAGAAACTGTTTGATACTTGTATATTGCCAGTACTCACTTACGGCTGCCAGACCTGGGCACTCAACAAGTCACATACCAAAAAACTGGAAAGCTATCAAAATGCTATGGAAAGGAGCATGATAGGTAAAAGGCTCTCAGATAAAATCAAAACTACAACTATAAAACAAATTACTAAAACAAAAGACATGACAGTAACTATAAAGAAACTAAAGTGGAGATGGGCAGGACACATAATTAGAGGGACTGAAAAGTGGTCAAAAATAATAATGTACTGGTTCACAAGTCACAGAAAACGGAAAAGAGGTAGACCACATAGAAGGTGGGCTGACGACATAATTATTGTAAATAAATATACTTTAGTTTTATTTATTTAAAGATACTGTAACATCAGTATCATTAGATATTTCAATACTTAATCCTACTAAGTGAATCG
Source organism: Euproctis similis (assembly GCA_905147225.2). Classification (NCBI taxonomy): domain Eukaryota; kingdom Metazoa; phylum Arthropoda; class Insecta; order Lepidoptera; family Erebidae; genus Euproctis; species Euproctis similis. Next base: position 7,112,460 of record LR990114.1, read on the forward strand.
TAAGTGTATGGAGACTAAACTTGATAATCAAGTACGGTACAAAGGCGAGTTAAGTGGACTTTGGTAACCGCCGGCCACTTGAAAATTCCAACAACTTACGTTGCGCCGTGGAACTTTCGGTACTTATGCATACATTATTCCACTATTAGTTATTTGGACGACGTACCGTACGTGTGTTAAGAGGAGATTTTAATTAAATTAACAATGTTATTTTCCTAATCTTATATGTATTTAACATTGAAACACTTACTTTTTGAAATACTGTTTACATTGCCCGGGAAAACTTTCTAAGGCAGTTACTTATTTTTTAAATAATAATATGTTGTAATTGTAGACATTTATAAGTAAACGTATAAATATATTTCGTTTAAAACAATTTTCAGGATTATATCGCGTTTATTTATTACTTATTTTTATTTATTTCCCGACGTTTCGAACTCTTTACAGAGATCATTTTCACGAGTGATGAACAAAAGGATGGTATGTTTTAATGTTATGAGCGTGATTCGAGAAAGTCTTAGAAATAAATATATATTTCGTTTTCTTTATAAACGTGGTAGAGCCGAGCAGTTGGTTGCAAAAATGGGCCGGCACGGCTCGTGAAATACCACGACCTTTTAGAATATCGACGTAAAGAGGCAGATGTCGCGTTTTGTTTGGTGACAGAGGCCCACCCCTTCCATCATTTCGTCAGATCCCACATAATAAAAGGCCGGTAGTGTAACAATAATAGTATCAATGTTGCAGGAGTTTATATGTGGCGGCAGTAGCTTGTTTATCCCCTATTTAAAAAAAAAAACCACCCAATAACAAAACATGAAAGTTCAAAGCCTAAATTCTTGTTGAAGTACTGCATGCTTTTACGTCCAATTTTGCATAAATGTAGCCAAGAGGTCGGGTCAACACGTAGGCTAAAGATTATGGCCACACAGACGAAGGCGCAGGCAACAACTAGTAATAATATAAAAAGCTTCCAAACCGAAACATTCAACTTATCCCGTTGCTGGAAAAATTAATATATTTTTATTTATAGAAACCGTATTGTACCCACGTTAGATAAAATAAAATATGAAGCAAAGAAATATTCTAAAAATAATTTAAGTTTTACCAAAACACAAAATGTGTCCCGACACATAGCTAATTTGTAAATTATTTCTGGCATATGATACGCCTATTAGGACATCTTGATAGGTGGCTGTCGACTTCTTTCAACTTGTATTTAAAAGCTACTGAAATAGCAACGTTAATTTCAAATCAGAAAACGAACACTTATAGAAATATAAACCTTATTGCCACGACATAAGTGCAATGTGTTTTAACTTAAGCGATGAATGAAAAATTGTCGAACCCTCACAGAGTATTTATAGCACTCACAGACCAATATAATCTGATCTTCTCATATTCTCTCATGTTCTATACAGTGCTAGTAATTGGAAGTATTGTAAGTGAACATAAAGGTCTTATAATTTTGGTGTATATTTCGTTCAAAGCCATTTCGTTATGATGGGTGGTAGCATCAGACGCGTGTTGGACGAGCGCTAACTTATTTTTAAGTATAAGTTATATATAAGTTATTTATATTGTTAGTTGTATCGGAAGCAAAATGCCGCAGTCAATCTATAACATGATTTATTTTGGAGAAATTATCTTTTTGGATAGTTGTGACTATTTGTGTACAAGGAAGTATCTGTATAGGGTATGTTTAGACGATGTTTTGGTATTGAACTTGCGTTGAAATATCTATAAAAATAACTTTTTTTATGGTAAAAAGGGGGTTAATTAGGACAGTCAGGTTTATTATAGGAATACGGTCATTTCTTAAAGGTTCCTAGTTCAAAGCAGTCAGGGAATACAGTTACTGGCAGCTGGTTTCGTAAAGGAGCAGTGCGTGGCAAGAAGTGACCTGAAACGCTCTGTCGTTGATCGCCAACCATTAAGCCGATGCGGATGGAAACACTGGCGATCACATCTCGAGTGAAGAATGAATTTTGAAAACTAATCGTTATTGAGAATAGACAGTGCCACAAATATTGTTATTGGAACATCATAAGAAAAATCCAATCGGGAGTCCAATTTAACTGAACTGGGCCGCTATTTTCCTATCGGTATTATCATGTCTCTCTTTCCAATTCATTCTAAAAAAATATTGGTTAGATATCGAGCACCCCGCTTCTGAATCAAAAAGTCTCCGACTCGATTCTTTGCTTACAGCTAGGACTTTTCGGGATTGTTTTGGGTCCTTGATTCGGTCATATATTCCATAACAGCCCCTGCCCAACCGCCGCCCATTGACATCTGCAACACTCCGGGTCACGGTTGCGTTGCTGGACATTAAATGTGATACAGAGAAATTAGGGGAAGGGGCTGATTCTCCGAATAACTAATCTTATCACAGAAGAAAAACACTGGGAAACAAAAGGCACTGGGATTGGTGGTTCTACCAGTAGAAAAACAAGGTAAAGTGGCTGCGTTTCGTTCGATGACAGAGGTATTCGTAGGTCCTCTTTGCCCTCCTCATTTGACGAATCACGTTTTATGCTACTTTAAATCAATTCTATGAGAGTTACCTATAATGCAATAACAGCGCCACATACTAATAATTTATAATAATTTACTAAACTATCAATATGTATATAACTACACGCCAAGAGTCTTGCCGGGTAGGCAGAGAGAACAGAGCCACATCCATCACTCGCCACTGTGAGTTTTATAACTTTTATCATATACGCTCGTGGAATTTTAAGGCACCTGACATCCTTTCTCAAGGACTCCTTCCATTTGGTCTTGGAAAGTGTGTCGTGACCGTCCCCGAATTTTTTTCTTAGCTTCAATCTAACGTCCTTTCTTACAACCTACAAATATACTTAGTGCATGTTTCTGTTATTTGTTCTCTCTGCATAGCCCACAAGGAACTTAGCGTGAATTTATGTATGTATGTATGTTACATCTAAAAACTATTCAACGCGAGAACATATTTCTCTTCACACATATGATATATGCTACTTGGTAATCCTTTGTTCCGCTGACAGTGCAATTATCATTCTGTGATATATAACTAGTACGATAATATCTTAGTCACTGTTCCAATAGTAACAGCTACTAATATATTTTGCAATTGATGTCAATATTCTGATATATTAATTGCATGTTGTTGTAGTGATGTACTTTCACTTATATTTTATAACCGATTGTTACAGAATTTATGTTTTCTAATGTGTTTGTAATTGTTTACATAACATAACATAACTTCACGCCTTGTGTTACCCGAAGGTGCAGGCAGCGGCTGTTAAGCCTCATCTCGCCGTTATGTTTACGTCCCAAATGGAACAGATGGCGAACCTATTGCCATATCGGGCACAAAGTTTTCCGTCATCGATATTTATGACACATAACTTCCGAAAACAATTTCGAAAAGTCATTAGTGTCAGCTAGTGTCAGGATTCGAACCCGGACCTCTGGATCAGATGCCGTCTGCTTGACCGCTGGACCACTGTGACTTTGTAATTGTAATTGTTTAATATGACATAAATTCACGCCTTCTTCTACCAGAAGGTGTAGGCAATGGCTGTTAAGCCTAGACTTGCCGTAATATTTGCATTCCAAATGTCATACGTGGCCAACCAATTGCCATACCGGGCACAAAGTTTTTGATCATCGATATTTATCACACATAACTTTCGAAATTGAATTCGAATATTCATTGGTGTGCGCCAACATTCGAAGCCGCGACCTCTGGATTCAGAAGCCGGGTACTCGACCACTGGACCACCGAGACATTATATAATTGTTAAAGTTCGTATATATTTCTTTGGGAACTTTCATAGTCTAATAGGCTGGATTAATTTTGCTTGAAATATGTCTTAAGGTGAAGTTATTGAGGCTTCTTATTTCTTATTTTTCGTAATTTCTACAAAAACAATATTTTTATTTACACGTAGCTTTGCAATGGTCAGTTGTATGTATTTTTTGTTTCGTGGCTATTTAGTTTGTAATTTTATTGATTTATTTATCATACAACTGGCTATTAGTTTACATTTTACGTTTTAAGAACCCATTTTGAATATGCAAATATATTAATTTAGCTTATTTCAGTCTTATAGGGGTAAGGGTAAGGGTAAGTTAAGGGTAAAATAGACGACTCGCCAAAAAGGAGAAAAAAACTATATTCAAATAAATTTTTATATAATATGTCGCAGTGAGCTAAAAACTGAAACTAGAATAACCAGGATACGCTTTTAGTTGCTGGTTATTTTTGTCAGGTCGGGATTTATTTTAGTTTTGCTTTTTTTTGTAACAGGAATGTTAGTGTGAATTATTTTCACATACATTCACTACACTTCACGTCAAGTTCCATGTGGGACAAGTAGAGAGAACTGAGCGACGTAAATCACGTTTCTTACAAGCCTTTTTAATAGGATATATACAGCGGCGTTATCGGCCCTGTATATATCGTAAGTGGGATAGAATAGGGATTGGGCCTTCAGATAGCTCTCTCACCGAGCGAAACGCGGCATGAGTCACTTTAAGTCGATGTTATGATACGTTTTGGTATTTCGCCGGTCCAGCCAGCCCATTCATGGCTCTACCACGATTCTGTTCTACCATTATTATCAAATATCTACTGACTATAGATCATTATGATCCTCAAAGTCTCTCTGTATTCTTATTTTACATCCCTTGGGAACAGCGAACAAAGGACTTACAACGTTCGTTTAATACTGAATACCTACTGTCTCTCAACACGTCCCCGTAATAAAACTGTACAATTTGTTGAAAATTTTACGACATTCACACATTTATGTGTGTTACAGAGTTTATTTATGAATTCACGGAGAACATAATATTATTAAGCTTGTCAAATTTATCATACACTATTGGTCTAAATTAATAAAATTTTACTGTCTTTTTTACCATTATTTGTCTGTCAGGTGTGACTTGCTTATTCTATTAACTTAGTTATTGGTGGCTTGGGTAAACATCACGCATCCTCTGCCTGAAAAAATCTCAGCAAGAGCCACTTAAATCAATTTTCTGAGAGATCGCGGTATTTTATTTTGTGATAATAAGTTATCTTAACCCTGTACACATACCTAATAATCATTATTATTTTAAGTCAACAAAATTTCGCAAGCATTTGTGTGCGATTGCCGCAATAGAAATCATAAGGTAATTAATAATGAATACAAAAGCCTACGCGCAAATTTTCGAATAAATATTAGAACAAAAAGGTTAATATTACAAGATATTTGTATATTAATCTGTGTTATAAACATTACAAGCACATCCTCTGTCGATACACACCTGTTCAAACGTGACTAGTCCAAATAAAGACAGCGTTCGGAAAAAGAAAGAATACAAAAAAAAAACACGTTATACAGAATATTTATCGCGTTCTGTTTTTGTTCCAAGTTCAAAGAGCCAATAGCAAACAAATATCCCGCCAAAAAACAATAAATCAAATCGTTGAACAACGAATGAACGAGTGAACGAGTGAACGAACGTTGGCGAGCGAAACTTTCATTTCGTTCCGTTCTCCAAGTGCACTTTACTTGAAACATTTGTGTAACTGTACTATTTGTTTTCGATTTCAACTTGTCTATGAAATTAGAAATTAATATGATCTTGACGTCTGATTTAGCTTTCGTTTGGGTGTTGACCGGCTTCGAACTCTTGTTAAAATACGTGACACTGGCTATTAATTGATCAAAAAAAAAATTAATTCGGCAATCAGCAGCTAAAGGATCAGACCCTGAACCTTAAATGTAGCATCCAAGTATCTAAGAATGTATAAACAATAAGTATATTAAAAATTAAATTAAGACAAACCCCAAAAAACTTTACTTAACTAGACTATGCCCTATTTCTATATATTTAATCTAAAAACTTCAGCGGTTTGAATGTGAACGGCTTAAAAGTAGATTTAACGGCTTAAATATAGAATTAAAGTCACATAAAGATATGGCGATAGCAAATAGTAGTGTTATTTGAAGTCGGTACAAACAGCCCCCGTGATCTTATACCAAGCGAGGCGGCAGCGCAAGTGTTAAACCAGACAACGCATCATAGATTGTTTTGAACACTTCTAAATGGTGCACGACAAAGTTTATCCCATCGGGCGACACAATACAACGTTGTCCAAAGAAACCCGACAACTTTTATATTCCAAGTTCTTATTTTCCTCTGTTCTGAAAATAATAAAAAGAAGGCAAAATAATATAAAGTTTCGTTAATTTTATTTCGTGTCTCATGCTTCAGGTTTGTTTAAAATTTGTTTTGAACACTGCGGGTGTAATATTATTTTTATATGCTTAGTTATAATTAATATAATATGACTAAGAGTTGAGAGATTGTTTATTATTTTATTAAGTAGATATCAAAAGCTACTGCTACATACAATAATGATGATATTTTTTTGTAATATAAGTACCTAACAGTCTCGGTGGCGCAGTGGCCAGCACCCACCTTCTGATTCAAGAAGTGGTGGGATCAAATCCTGGCACACTGGCACACAACAATGCCTTTCCTTTGTGTATGATAAATATCGATGACTGACATTTTTAAGCCTGGTATGGCAATAGGTTCGCCACCTATTCCATTTGGAACGTAAACGTAACGGCGTGACGACGCTTAACAGCCGTTGCCTACACCTTCGGGTAGAAAAAGGCGTGAAGTTATGTTATTTTATGTTATTATGTTATAAGTACCTGTATGTGTAAATTGGGAGAGGCCTATGCCCAGCAGTGGACTGAACAGGCTATTAATAATGATATTATGTGTATTAAAAACTTTGGATGTAGGACGCCTTACGTGGACAAACGCTGAAGGGATAATACAGTCGGGTTAGAATAAAATCTAGTGTCCTGAAGAAAATGTGAACTATTTTGTAGATCATACTGTCGATTCTCGTAGTTTTTAGCTAATAAATCCTATTTTTTTTGTTACGTTTATTTTTTTATAATTGGTTGTTTTCAAAATACACATTGTCACCAAAATGCTAATCTGCGAATGATAAAAACAGTCGTCCCTGTCGCAATTCTCATCTGCATACGAAAGCCATAATTCAAAGGCGTAGCAAAAATTTTAATATTTCCCGTAATTAAATGAGGTCCCAACGCTGACCTAATTATCTGCGCCAGGACACCCTTTTTCATTTATGTTTTATTTTATTTGCAGGTACGTGGTTACTGCAGGTGTGTAAGGATATAAACGGATGAACGAGGTTTGACCAATGTTGTAACTTTGTTATGAGATATATAATAATAAAAATACTGGTTTTATTTAAAAAAAAAAGAACAATTTAATTACGACTCATGTACTTCTTTTATTATTTTCTTTGATTTTCATTACTCTTGTCGACTCTTGCTCATCGGTTATTATAACTTTTGAAGTCATCTACCGTTAAGATGAAGTCTATTTGGTGAGGAAAAGTGTGCTGTCTTCGACTTCTACGACCTTTCGCTTTTTCAATGTATATCTGCTCAGTCAGATTTTTATCTTCAATTTTTTCTTTAACCTAAGACGCTTTTCCTGGAATAGTGTGTAAGAAAATATTTTAAAGAATAACCTATATTGTCTTGATGGTCCAGTGTACGAGCGGACCGCTTCTGAATCAAGATGTCGCAGGTTCGAATACTGGCTTACACCAATGACTTTTCGAAATCATTTTCGGAAGTTATCTGTGATAAATATCGATGACTGAAAACTTTGTGTCCACTATGGCAAAAGGTTCGCCACCTGCTACATTTGAGACGTAAACATAACGGCGAGATGAGTCTTAACAGCCGCTGCCCACACCTTCGTGTAATAAAAAGGCGTAAAGTTATGTAGTATGTAATAATAATAATAATAATCATATATTTTTCAACACTAATATTTCAGTTTTTTTTTTATTTCACATAAGGCAGATCAGCTTCGTTTGAGTAGACACTATAAAATTTCTCAGAATAATGTATTAACAATATCCTGCCTAAGTTTTTCTAACAACGAATGCATTATGTGGAACATCAAAGACCACCATGTTGAACTACGCCTTTAATGCGTCTATAAGAGAGCGTACCTGGAAAACATATTATGTACTTAGAAATATTAAGAAATATCTTAGCAGAGATATAACTTTCAGTAAGGACGCTCTATAATATAACACTCGTATTTCTACTTAATGGTAACAATATGAGTATTAGATACATACATAACTTCACGCCAAATCCCTTGCGGGGTAGGCAGAGAGAACAGAGCGCCATAGGGCACGATTCAATATGAGTATTAAAGATTTTAAATGCATTTTCTTAACTCTTTCAATTAAAGTGTCTTAAATGAACTTGCAATAATACAACTTGTGTGTTATTTTTACACGAAGGTGTAGGCAGGTCTAGATTTGCAGAATAGATTTAAGTTTCAAATATATTTAAATTTGATTTTCTGAAAGTTTAAGTACGAAATGCAATAGGTGATGGAACCTATTGCTTTGCATACAATCACAATGTTGTTGTCGGTCACCGATATTTATCACACATAGTTTTCGAAAAGAATTCTAATAAGTCATTGGTGTGAGCCCAGATGACCATGACTTCTTGTTTCAGAAGCGCCGTGACGTCAAGACATCTTTAGAATTGTGTATTTACTATTTTAGAACTATAAGAATAGAAAATGCTGTAAAAAAATCAAACAAAATAGTTTTTTAACTAAAAGTAAGTAAACATTGTTTACCTAAACGTGTCGCGTTAATTCTCGTTCATTATATTTGTGCAGTATGCAACGCGAAAGCCTAAAAGTTCAAAAAGTAAGTGTCATATTTAGATATTTGTAAAATCAAACACACAATCTATTACTTACTAGATTATTTAAACGATGTAATTATATAGTAAGAATAAATAAATTACATTATTTACAATATATACAATTAGAAGACTAGCGGTCTAATGGCAGCGTGCCCAGAAGGCTGGCCGCATTGCCACGCTGAATGCTAATTCTCTGTGAGACGAATTAACCAAACCCAGTTGCTTTCCGATATCGTTGTAAAGCCATGTAAACGATATTGACGTTAATTATCTATTGATTTAAGTGCTTTGATTATATAATGAGTACATTCTGGACTTACTAAATTGGTGTTAAACAATACTTTTACTTACATTTATATTAAAGAAAGCAAATTGAACAGAGACCCATAAATTACAGCATATTTGATTTTTATTGAGCTAACCCGGTAAATTTAATATAAATTTTATTAAATTTACCGGGGTAACTGTTATCTACAATATTGAATTAAATAAAAATACAGTTGAGTATAAAAATAGACGCAGACTTCTTCTTATATGGAAGAAAAAGAAAAAGAAGATGCTGGGAGCGCATTCGTTCCTGTAATCTTAGCTTTATATTTCAAACAGACTAGGCTTTCTATTCACCACTGTTATCTAGATTCGTCTATTTTTCCTTTGCTGTTAAGCATTGAAGCTGAAACAAAGGCAATGAACATTAGTAAGGATCGTCTCGAGCACCACTACACCATCGACTTCTTCGATAAGGTATTGCAGTTTCTCTTGTGGTCTTCTGTATAAGCTTCGAGCTGTCTTCTTTTATTTAAAATTTGTCATATTTGTTAGGTATATTAGACGAGTTGCTGGTGCATTGATAAAGCTACTTACTGCCGAATCGAGGTTGGCGGGTTCGATCCCCAGCCGAGTACAAATATTTATGACAAATGTTGGTAGGGCGCCTTGGTAGCTTATCTATGTATGTATTTACAAAATATATATATCTATGTATTTACAAAAAAAAGGTATATATGTATTCATATCCGTTATCAAGTATCCATAGCACAAGCATTTAGTTGCTTAATTTGGAACTAGAGAGCGCTGTATCTATTGTGTCCTATCAATTATATTATTATACTAGTTCACCCGGCAAACTTTGTTCCGTATCGAAAGTAAAATATGAGTAAAATTTGAATTTCTTTTCGGAAGTTATGTGTAAAAAATATCGGTGACTGAAAACTTTGTGCCCGGTTGGTGCCCCATTTGGGATGTAAACATAACGGCAAGTCAAAGCTTAAAAGCCACTGCCTACACCTTCGGGTAGAAAAAGCCGTGAATTTATGTTACTTGGAAAATTTAAGAATATATTGCATTTTTTCTTCACCTGGACCCAACGTCACACCGCAGAAATAAAAAAAAGTCAGATACAATTTATCACGAACTTATCGTTTAAAAACATCTCAAGAGTGTTCGCGCTATGATTAAAGTTTTCCCCCCATTCGTCCTGGTTGTAATGACTTTATAGAAAGTTAGAAATTCAATCATAAACGGCTTATTTAGTAACTATTTTCTGCCGGCAGCTTTGCCCAAGTTCGCAGATTACTTAAGACAATTTGCAATTCTTATCTGCATCTATGTGAAGACATATGTCAGGATACGTGAATTTATATTTCGGCGAAGTTATGTCAATATTATGATGAAACTAATATTTTTGTATAATTGTTAAATTATTATAGTCTCGGTGGTACAGTGGTCGAGAACCCGCTTCTGAATCCAGAGGTCGCGGGTTCGAATCCTTACATTGGCTCACACCAATGACTTTTCGAAATTAATTTTCGTAAGTTATGTGTGGTAAATATCAATGACTGACAGCTTTGTGCCCGGTGTATGGCAAGGTTCGCCACCTACTCCATTTGGGACAAAAAAATAACGGCATGTCGAGGCTTTGCCGCTGCACGCACCTTCGGGTAGAAAAGAAAAAGGCGTGAAGTTATGTTATTCGTCGAGCTCCTCGCTTCTGATTAAATTATGATTTCTCGGATTTTTTTTTTTAGAAGTTATTAGTGGTGTATTTCAATGACTGACAATTATATGCCTGGTATATGTAGGCAATGGGTTCGACACCTATTCGAAAAACTTTTGTGCCATAATTTTCTCTAATAAGGACTAGTTTGTCTCCAACATCTTCAATGCAGTCCATGTTAAAATTAATTATATTGTATTTATATTTTAGTAGCAGAAAAGCCCAGCTAGCAATTCACAATGCAATACTGATCCGAACGCTAACTTATGGATGTAGGAGTCGAGGACGGCCTAGACACACATTCTATGACCAAATAGAACGTGTTCTGGAGGAAGGTGATGTTAGGAGCCTCAAAAATCGACGCGCGTTCATGAAAAGAGTTATAAAAGTCAACGAAGCGAGTGAGGTGTGTAAGAATCGTGCCCTATGGCGCTCCGTTCTCTCTGCCTACCCCACAAGGGATGTGGCGTGAAGTTATGTTATGTTATATATTGTTGTACAATATGATAACCGTTACATCTGTAAGGGTCACAGTAGGCCACTTTCGGAGAATTGTTACGATAATTACATCAGAGCAGCGGCCATAACGATAATCGTTATCGTTAATTCCGTCGTTATTATTATTATAATAATAATAATATAGCTATTGGACGTTTAAAGTAATTTGTTCACGACGAAATTGACGACCAGTTTAACACTTAAATGTCTTACTAAAATTATCTAATTTTCGTAACGGTTAAAATTAGAGATTTTGTTATAGGCTTATGAATCTTTAAACGCCAAGAAAATTATAAGTTTTCTACACTGACAAATTATTAAATGTTTGTTCAAATAAATGTTCTATTAACAATTTAATACTCAAATATTCGTAGGTATCCTTGGTAGGAGATCCAAAAACATTTTATTACAAGACAGATTCAGCTTCAGAGCAACATTCGGATGAAATTATTCTTAATAACATAACTTCACGCCTTTTCTACCCGAAGGTGTAGGCAGTGGCTGTTAAGCCTCGATTCACCGTATGTTAAATGGAATAGGTGGCGAACCTATTGCCATACCGGGCACTAAGTTTTCAGTCATCGACATTTATCACATTTACCACTTTCGAAATAGATTTCGAAAAGTCATTGGTGTGAGCCAGGATTTGAACCCACGACTTCTTGATTCAGAAGCGGGGTCCTCAACCACTGGACCACCGAGACTTATTCTTAATAAATATTTTTAAATAACACTCAAAGTTATTCAAATTGAAGTGAAAATGTATTATACGTCTCTCAATTTTGCAGATTAGTGTAATTGAAAAAAAAATACAATGTAAAAAAAACATATGCTGGATAACTGGTCGCGACATATTTAGCTTTTTTTTTGTTGTTCACTTCATAGCAATGGCGATAGTGATGTTCCCGTAACGGTGAAATATCAACAGTATAATAGTATAAATTAATTAAACGTGGTCACGTGCGTGTTGGCTACTGGCAGACACGTGTCGTGTCCGACTGCCTCCATAAATCAATCAGACATGGCCCGCTCCTGCCACACTGGAGGGTTAAGCCGCAAAGTAACAAAATGCAGAATGTCAGAACAATTAACAATTACTATCAACTAATGCAGGGCATTTAGAACGCCATAAGGCACGATTCTTACACGCTCATTCGACTTTTATAGCTATTATCAATCACCTTCATTTTGACCACTTCGCTGCATGAGTGGGCCGGCTCGACCGGTGAAATACCACGACGTCGCAGGAGATCGATATAGTGGCTAAACTTATGGTTAAACTTAAAAACTGTAACACTATATGTGTTGCAGGTGTCTATGGCCGGTGCTGGTCACTTATCATCAGGTGACACGCATGCTAGCTTGCCCTCCTATCCTATAAAAAAAACCTTCGTTTTTATTAAGACACTTTCAATCTCGTCATGGCTGTTGTGGCTGGCTTCAAATGCACATACTTCCGGTTTTTCACTATAAAGTTATCCAACTATCGATTAGCTTTTGAATTGTACTCTCATATTACAAGTAATTTTAAATTCAAATCTTGTCATGTCTTATGAAAAAGCCTTAATTCTAACCATTTGGATTTTTATATATTAAGAACTTTGGCAACATTAAATTGAGTAAAATAAAATCATCCAAATCGCTATAGTAGCGTTATATAAGTGAATAATAAACAAAATGGCGGCTGATAGTTCTTTGTTTTTATCCTAATATACGATTGATAAAAGTAAAACTTACCTTCTGTCATATTTATTGTGGTTATGTTGAAGTTGAAGTATTTTAATAATATTGCCACAGTGTAGATGGCATATTGATGTTGCCCTTTTTTAAGTGACAGATAAAACTGTGAAACTAATGATTTATATTATTACAAACAATCTATGTCAATATAATTTCAATAAGAAGTCACAGGTATGAATATGATTTCTTACTCAGGACGTCTGGACTAGAAGTAGAAGTGCTGGACCACCTAGGCCATGAAGAATTATGATATAAGAGATGATCTGAAATGAGACACATGCTGCGATTTCCTATTAATAAAATATAGGTTCGAATGAGAAACTAATGACTTTTCGAAATTCTTTTTACAAGTTACGTGTGATAAATATCGATATACGAACATAAAGATTCAGTGAGTCGAGGCTTAACAGCCACCGCCTACCCCCTCAGGTAGATAAAGGCGTGAAGTTATGTTATCTTAAAAAGTCCATATATATTAAACTTCTATTAAAATTAAAAAGTCAATAAGTAAATAAATTGTGCATAACTCGTAATAAACATTTTGGACTAAACATACATACTTAACTTCACGCCAAATCCCTTGCGGGGTAGGTTGGACTAAACATACGAATAAATTCTCTGTAGTATACAAAATTGCATATTGTTTACAAAATATCCAGACAATAGTATGGGGCTTGTTCAACTTTATGGCTTATTTCGTAAAAATGCGCCGTAGATCATTGCCCCTACGATAAGTCTTTAGCGAACTGATGTCACGCGATGCTGTCGAGACTGCACTATGTGACATTAGTGACATCTGGTGACAAGACCGTTTGTTTTATGCAAGTCTCCGAATTGATACAAATGTTGGAATGTTTACATTGCAAATTTATTTTGTTGTTGTGTGTATATTGAGGCAATTGATAAACTGGATAGGTGTCGAAGTTTGGGTGGTAACTGGTACGATTTTTTATTGAGACATTCATGTAGAAAATGTAAATATAGAAGCTTTCCACTAGTAGTTATTTTAAAAATCAACTGTAATATTCTGGTCAAAAATGGTTTTTCTTTTTTTTATGGGATAGGAGGGCAAACGAGCAGGCGTGTCACCTGATGGTAAGCAACCAACGCCGCCCATGGACACCAGCAACACATATAGTGTTACTGTTGCGTTGCCGACCTTTAAGGGATAGGGGATAGGAAAGGATGGGGAAGGGGGGTGGGCCTCCGGGTAACTCTCTCACCGAACGAAACGCGGAAATAGCCACTTTACGTCAGTCTTCTGAGAGGTCGTGGTATTTCACCGGTCGAGCCGGCCCATTCACGCAGCGAACTGCTTGGCTCTGTTAGCTATCGATATTTAACACACATAAATTTTAAGGTTAATCAATTTAGAATAGTCATTGGTGTGTGCCAAGCTTCGAACCTGCGACCTTTGGATTCAGAAGCCGTTTACTCGACCACTGGACTACCGAGACTATAAAATATAATAATATCAAGTAATTAAAGTCTTCTTCTTTCACTGTATTTAGATGAGATTGTTAGTTAATAAATAAATTGACGTTTGTTCATGGATGTCACAATGCAATGCCTTTATCTCTAAATATATTACCATCTATTTGATTGTAAGTGTGTGTTACTCGCTGCGTTTTCACTCATATGAGATAATACAACAATAGTAGGGGTGATCTGAGGCCTTTTTAACTGGACCTTTATTTATGCACCATTTCAGCATTGGAGACTGACAAATGGCCACAATTTTTACGTTCTCTACTACCCCACCTTCATATACCCGTAGCCAAATGTAATTATATGTATGTACTCATTTCCACACGTATATATGTAGTAATATATTGACGATAAACCCTTTGGACTAATAAGATAGATATTAGAATTTTATTGTTACATACATACTTAACTTCACACCAAGTTCCTTGTGGGGCAGGTAAAGAGACCAGAGCGCCTTAAGGCATGACTCTTTTCTACACTTTACTCGCTTTTTTCTTTCTTTCATGAATCACTTCATACACTCTCGTTGGTTTTTAAGGCTCCTGATATTTTTACATTTTGCTCGGTATATCTGCTTAGTCAATCTTGCATCATTGTTTCTTTTTACATGTCCCAACCATCGAAACATACCTTTATTACTTTTCGATCGATATGGAAGGGGTCTGAAGGGTGACGGAAAGAAAGGATACCTCTGGATACCTCTCTTACCAAGCGAAATGCGGCATGAGCCACTGTACGTTGATATTCTGAAAGGTCGTGGTATTTCACCGGTGATGCCGGCCAATTCATGCAGTGAAGTACACGGCTCTCCCTATGTGTAAGAATTCTAAATTGTTTATTCATTCTGATATATTCACCATATTAAGTTTATTTACCCATACCTTCAGAGATATATATATATATATATATATATATGTCCTGAAACTGTCCTGAAATATTGTTATTAATTACAAAGTTAAGAGAGGGCGGTGGCAGAGCCGTCATCTGCAAAGATCGTACACAATGAAATTAAAACAGGCGCGATGAATCTTTAAGTTTTAATTAAAAACTGAGAACTGCAAGATATTGTCGAGATGGTGCGGTGGCGCTACCTAGCGGCCAATGTACGTACTTTGACCGCTTTATTAACTTTTACTCTCACTGAAAGTCGTAATAACATGTAAAAGTTTAATGGTGAAAAAAAAAACAAAAATGCTTTTCACAATTGAAGTTAAATCCAGATATACACTATCAATCGGTTTTAATTTTTTGTATGGCATCAAAATTATTATAAACATTTTTTTCTTTTTTATGGAATAGCAGATCAAACCCGAAAGCGGGTCACCTGATGGTCGGCAACTACCACTGCCCAAGGACACTTGCTGCACAGATAGTGTTACCGGCTTTTATTAAAGTAGTATGAGAAAGGAGGGAAATGGGAGTGGGCCTCTGGATACTTCTCTTTTTGAACGAAACGTGGCATAACTCACTTTACGTCGATGCTCTGTGAGGCTGTGATATTTCGTAGATCCGGCCCGTTCATGCAGCGAACTGCGTGGCTCTACCATTGTTTAATTTTATTTTTTGCACAGAGGATTAACATTGTCATTCAGCGTGGCAATGAGGCCAGTCTTCTGAGCATGCTGCCAGTAGACCGAGTTGCGGATAAATTTGATTTCACCCAGTCTTTTAATTGTATATGTTGTAATTAATATAATTTAATTTTTTCATCATAATAATTTTTAATAATTCTTTATTTTATTCCAAGGAAATTCCAATTCGATGTTTAATAAAAGAACTTTCGTCACTCGCTTTAGAAAGTCACTTTACAAACACTAAAATTACCTTGAAAGAAGTCACATAAAATTTATGATCGTAACTTGTGCTTTTAAGTCACGGCTCACGAGCCCTGGGTTCAGCGAGTTATTACATTTTAATTTGAAACAGACGGATGAAAATATACGTAAAAAATGTGTCTTTTTACATAATTACGCTGCGTTTGTCGGCATTACTTCGATTTTAGTTTCTTTTTTTTAATTTAAACTTAATACTTTAAAGTGATTTTGTGATCTCGGTGGTCCAGTGGTCGAGCTCCACGCTTCTGAATCAAGAAGTTGCGGGTTCCAATCCAGGCTCACACCATTTACTTTTCGAAAGTTATGTGTGATAAATATCGATGACTGAAAACTTTATGCCCGGTATGGAAATACCGGGCATAAAGTTTTAAAAGGTTAAAAGCACCTATTTCATTTGCGACGTAAATACACGTTATTTTTTAAAATTTTAATCGTAAAATTTTGTAATGTACGTAACGATGTAACGATAACTATTAAAATTAATATTTTAATAAAATAAATTACCTTCTTCAAGACTGATTCAGATATGCATTATATAACATTTAGTAATAGTTTGATTCCAATAAACGCTATTTATATCTTACTAAATATAAAACAAATATAAAATATAAAACCTCAACAAATTATTTGCTTAAGAATAACATGGCACTTAACCAACACCACAAAAAACATTTTTAAACATTTAATTCCGTGGGTAGAAAACATGTGATAAATCATTTTTATATTTGATAAATTTTCACTAAAATTGTCCAATAGACAACAACTTTGACAAAGATATTATTAGAGAAAGAAGTATAAAAAGAGCGTAAAAAATATTTAATAATAACCAAGTGACATGCCTTACTAAAGACCAAGTAACATGTCTAACGACAGTGACGTCGTAAAATGACAACCAATAATAAGCTAGTAAAAAATATATTAAACAAGTGTAAACATTCGCGTAATGTAGCAGAAGTTGTGGATAAAAGTCTTTGCTTAGACATAAACAAAGTACTTTCTAACTATGTGGTTATTTCTTGTATAGTGCAAAGGTTGTTTGACACGGGTTAGGCGGCCTTTTTTTTGGTCAGAATATTTCGTGTCCAACCCCATAAGATTATTTATTACTAATTGGACACCATGCTGGGTTTGTTTTGTTAATTTTTAACTCACGAACTATTCAAATTAATTTACCTACAGTTGTTCTTTTTTATTTTGTTGTAAGTACTTTTAATATTGCAACGTGTAAATGAAAGTAATCTACTAACATGTTTTTTGTGTATTGCAATAATTAATTTTCAGTATTCTTTTTGAACTGTAGGGTTTATTGTTTTAGTGTAAATATGAATTAATTAACCTTGTTGTTTCACATTTTGTATTGTAAAACTTAGTCAACATAAAAATTGCCTTTTCTTGTCTTTTACAAAAAGAACGATTTTAATCGAAGATGTTTAATTTGGACCTTCATATCCTTAAGATCATCTTCCAAGACGGTTGGTCACCGCGGGAGATTACGACCGCAACCCTCCAAGGACATCGTCGTACCACACAAAACAAGCAACGAAGGAAAACAATCATCTTTACATAATAACCTACAAAGTCGGAACACTGTCATCATTTGAAAAAATATTGGAAATAGAGAAAGCGCTAGACGACGTAAAATACGATGTAATTGGTATTTCAGAAGTTCGGCGCGTTGGAAATACAATAGATGAATATGAAAAATTCATTCTCTGTTTTACTGGACAAACGCCAGGCCTATATGGAGTTGGCTTCATAATAAACAAGTGTTTAAAACAATATCTACAAAGCTATATTGGCATTTCGGAACGAGTGGCTTTACTCAACTTAAAGCTACCAGGTAAAAAACTTACAATAATACAAGTCTACGCCCCGACAATAAAATCAGATGAAGAGGAAATCAATAACTTTTACAAAACTGTAAATACTGCCATAAAAATGGCACATCAAGAATTTATCCTAATGGGAGATTTTAACGCCAAAATAGGAGAACCACAGAGGGATGAATACAAAATAATGGGGCACCATGGGTACGGAGTAAGAAACAGTAGAGGCCAAAAACTATTAGACTTTGCAATTGAAAATAAACTATCTATTATAAACACCTTTTACAAGAAAAAAGCAAAGAGAAGATGGACATGGCGCTCTCCAGACGGTCAATATAAAAACGAGATTGACTATATTCTGTCAAACCGCCCACAACAATTTCAAAATATAGAGACACTGAGCATAAATTTTAAATCAGACCATAGGCCACTCAGAGCCCAATTATCACTCTCAAAGCCAATAAGGAGTAGAAGAAACTACATGAATAACCCAAGTAGCATTCTCAAAGAAGAAGAAAACATTGGAAAATTCGTAGCGAGCCTCAAAAGTCGTTTATCTCTACCCAACTACGAAACGAACGAAACTGTACAGACATATTATGATAAAATAACAACTTCTATCACAAGAAGTCTGCAAGACGTACGTAGCCATTCTAAAAAAGATAGCAATATACTAACAGAGCGGACAAGAAAACTTTTGTGTAGAAGAGGAGAACTACAAAAAGCCAAAAATAAAACTCGCTCTATGAAAAGTGAACTTAAGGCTCTGTACAAATTATCAAGTAAGTGTATAAAAAGAGATTACAAAAAGCACAGAACCGAGGTGATTAAAAAGTATCTAGAACAAATAGGAAGCCTAAAAAAAGGTTATAAAGAGTTACAAACAAAGAAAACGTGGATTGAAGGTTTGAGAGAATCTGGTAAGGTAAAGTACAACCGAAAAGACATCATTAACATTGCAACTGACTTCTACAAAAAACTATATAGCTCACCATATACACACAGCGACGGCGGCCGGACTGTTAATGAAACCATTGAATGCGAGGGACCACAACACTCTATAGAGCCTATACAAGATACGGAAATCATAGAAATTATCAAAACACTTAAACCCGACAAGTGTCCTGGCTCAGATAATATTTCAAACGATGTAATAAAAACAGCCAGTATCATACTGGCGCTACCACTAGCAAAATTGTTCAATATGATACTAGAAACAACTCAAACACCATCCCAATGGTCGGAATCTAACATTATCTTGCTCTACAAAAAAGGAGACCCTAAAGATATAGGAAACTACCGGCCTATAAGTCTACTGCCGAGCTTATATAAACTCTTTTCAACAATAATAAACCATAGAATAAGCAAATGTTTATAAAAACATCAACCCAAGGAACAGGCTGGTTTTCGGAAAAAGTTCTCTACTATAGACCACATACATGCTTTAGAAATAGTAATAGAAAAATATCAAGAGCAACAAAGACCTCTCTACGTTGCGTTTATTGACTACCAAAAAGCCTTTGATACTGTCTCTCACGAAAGTATATGGGAAACACTAAGAGCACAAAATGTGGAGATCAAATATATAACTATACTAAGACACATATACGAAAACTGTACTAGTAGAGTGAAGCTAGAAACCATTGGTCCAAGTTTTCCAGTACGTCGAGGAGTCAGGCAAGGTGACCCGCTCTCCCCAAGACTCTTTATTGCTGTGCTAGAATCCATCATAAGTAAGCTTGACTGGGAAAAACAAGGCTTGTACATCCAAGGAAAATATCTAAACCATTTAAGATTCGCAGACGACTTAGTATTACTATCAGAAACAAGCAGCCAACTACAAAACATGATAGTAACTTTACATAACGCTAGCATGCAAGTAGGGTTGCGAATGAATATTACAAAAACTAAAGCCATGACGAATTACTTAAGATCAACAATAAAAGTTGGAAATGATGATTTAGAATACGTCGAAAATTATATCTACTTGGGTAAACAAATCGGATTCAGCAGTGACAGAAATGATCAAGAAATAGAAAGAAGAGTAAAAAGTACCTGGAATAAATATTGGAGTTACAAAGAAATATTTAAGAGCGATATGCCTATCATTCTCAAGAAAAAAGTGATGGACTCATGCCTTATTCCATGCCTGACATATGCATGCCAGACATGGAAATTTACAAATAAAACTAGAAACAATATAACCACATGTCAAAGAGGAATGGAGAGGAGTATGCTGAATATTAAAAGGATTCATAAAATAAGACATTCAAAAATAAGATCAGAGACTAAAGCAATTGATGCACTAAGCCACGCACAAAAACAGAAGTGGAAATGGGCGGGTCATGTAGCGCGCCTCACAGATGACAGGTGGACGAAAACTGTAACCACATGGAGAGGCCCACCTGGCAAACGCTATAGAGGCAGACCCTACGCTAGATGGGACGACGATATTAAAAAAATCGCGGGTCCACAATGGATCCAAATAGCTCGGGATAGAGAAAGATGGAAAGCCTTGGAGGAGGCCTTTACCGGAGAGGGTTCCTGATTCATACTGCTTGGAACTACAGTTAAAATTATAATTAAGTTTAGAATTAGTTTAAATGTATTAAGATTAAGTTAAATTGTACATATACCCTTTGATTGTTTCAGGAATTAAACTAAGGCTTAAAATAAATAAATAAAATCCTTAAGATACATTAGTGTCAAGGATAAAATAAGGTTATAATGCTTTTTTACTATATTATACAGAATACATACAGAGTCCGTTGCCCTACATCAAAAACAATATATCCATCACCGAAAATAATCGATTAAACTCGATAAAACTTGCCGTATAAAGTAGTAAATATAAATTAAAAGCAAAAATCCTTTTTAAAGAAGCTTTTATTTAAGCGCTCTAAAAATAAGAAAATAATATTTCCTTAAAAATTTCAAGTATCAACTTAGAGCCTCAGTATGTACAATTTATATAATAATAAAAGCTTGTCGCGCGAGTTGTAAATAAACTGTACTAATTTTATAATGTCAAATCAAATCAAAATAGCTTTATTTTCTTGGGTCTTCACACACAGTTAAATATAGTCCGTAAATACAGATATTTAACTTATTATTATATTTAAAGCATAACATATTAAAACACGAGCGCTTGAGGAAATTGCCTCATTGGAACAAAAACGCACGGACGATTCTGAGTGTAAGGTTGTCATGAGAAGAAATGGGCAAAACACTCATGTAAATTAATCTACTAACTATACTATATTATCTATTGCAATTTAATTACCTACTGATAGGGAGTCAAACCTCGCGACAAGCTTTTATTATTATATAAATTGTACATACTGAAGCTCTAAGTTGATACCTACTTGAAATTTTCAAGGAAATATTATTTTCTTATTTTTAGAGCGCTTAAATAAAAGCTTCTTTAAAAAGGATTTTTGCTTTTAATTTATTTTCTTATTTTTAGTTATTGCTGGCTAGGTTAGTGTCATTTCATTCAACGCATAATTATTGCAAGTTAGTTTACCGATTAATTTCAAACAGTCCAGCTCTTCAATAAGGCGATCATCTTATTCAATTTCAGCTTAGAGCTTTCTTTTCCATTTAATCGCAATGATGATTTTTAATTCATAGCCATATTGTAGAAATGCATCAAAAATATGTATGCCGTCATCTTGGATGGTCCACCATATTGTATTTAGAATGACGTCACATTATTTTTCGAGTTATTCTCAACAAGCCCTTTCATTTGATACCCATATTGTAGAAATGCATTAAAAAAACTGTTCCTCTATCTTGGATGATCCGTTATATTGGATTTAGAATGACGTCACATTATTTTTTCAGTTACTCTCAATGAGCCCTTTCATTTGATATCCATATTGTACTTCCGTAATACTTAAACTATGCTTAAACTATGTTTTCTTCCAGCTTGGATATTCCACCATATTGGATTTAGAATGACGTCATATTATTTTTTGAGTTACACTCAATAAGACCTTTCATTTGATACCCATATTGCAGAAATGCATTCAAAATATCCATTCCTCCATCTTGGGTGGTCCGCCATATTGGATATAGAATAATGTCACACAATATCATATCATGCATTGTCATCCAAAGTAAACGTGTATACAAAATTTCAGCTCAATCGGTTGAAGATATCTACTTCAAAATTGAGTTGCAAGATTCCACCGAACATACATACTTACATACATACATACATACAGTGCAAGCTAAATAAAAGCTTTTAATAAAACGTATTTTCATGCATCAATATTATATGTTAAATCAAAATAACTTTGTATTTGATTTCTATTAAAATTTAGGATTTGATTTGTTTTAAACATTCGAGTATATTCGCGGGCACTAAAACATTATTGCTACAAAATCATCTTTAGCCCAGATATGACCACTGCTAAAATTAGGACTCTAGCCCGGTTTATGGCTTCCAGTCCTTTGAAACAAACAAAATCATGCTAGCAAATTTTTAAAATTTACCAAACGACCATTCATTTTAATGTACCCTACAAATGAACGAAACCAGTCGCACAAACGTTCAATTTGGCTATAGACTTATAAATATATATAACTAGCTGTGCCCGCGACTTCGTACGCGTGGAATTTGTGATCAGATAGCTATATTTTTACATAGACAGTTGAGAAGTAATTACCTCTAAAATGAAATTGTAACTGGTAGGATAAGTACAGATTGCGGTAGCAATGGTTGTTGCCCGCATTGTTTATTTTCATTTTAACAGGAATTTTTGTAGTATAGCTGTAGCCCGCGACGTCATCTGCCTGAACGCTATACAGCACCAAAAATACCTACGATTATACCTTTTAAAATAACATTTATTTACCCGTTACTTCTTTACATTTCATAAATACAGAAAGTACAGTAACAGAGGGAGACTGTCTTTTGTAAAATTGTTGAACTTCAAAAGTGCTGATTTTCAGTCTGCTTTGAATAAATGACTTTATGGTGATTCTGCTGAATTAAGTAATAAGTTGCGACTGAAGCAAATGTAGAAAATAATGAATAAGAAAATATAAATATAGAAAAGGATAAAAATATATACTTATAAAACTTCTCTATAAACAACATTGCTGGTTTGGCTCTCCGCAGCCAAAATGTAAAGAGAGTCAGGACTGGTGACGCGGGAGCAAGCGACGTACAGCTGCCCGTGTGAGAAGCAGCTCGTCCTGAGGTCGACACCCGCTGCTCTCAGTGTCTGCCCCTGCGACTTATTGATGGTCATCGCGAAGCAAACACTCACGGGGAACTGTACGCGCTTGAACTGGAACGGGAAGTTATGAGGTATGAGGGGAATGCGTGGTACAAATACTGCCTCGCCTACGCCACAACCCGTAAGAATTTCCGCCTCAATGCTGTGTCTGTGGAGTGAGATGACTTTAAGGCGGGTCCCGTTACACAACTTCGGAGGAGATAGGTTCCGAAGAAGCATAATCGGGACACCGACTTTCAGCTTGATAGTATGCGCTGGAAGTCCACTTGCTGACAGAGAGTTCAGAAATTCCACGGGATAATGTGTGGCATCATCTTGCTCGATGACAGTGTTTATAGAGGTGTAAACCACTTCATTCCCCTCAATTTTCGAGAGAATGCATTCGTTGATTGCTTCAGCCTGACCATTTTTGGGCGTCAAAATTGCCCGCTCACATACCCAAGAATTCTGCTGGTGCGGTATATGACTGATGTCCCCGTACACACAGCGAATGAGTTCTTCTAAGCTGGATACGACTCTACCGAGAGACTCTGGAAGCACCACCTGCCCACCTCTCTCCTCTGGTAGAGTGCCTTCGCCAAGACTTAGAAGAACATCGGAGAATTCTTGAGCACGTGCATTGCCGCCGAGCCGAGCTCTCATATTAATGGTCAAGCGCAGCGTACGAACTCGTGACCACAGCGAAGATCGTTTCAACGAAGCATTCACCTCGTCAGCCCTCGATCCCCGCGTCACCACGGGAAGCGTTTGTCGGAAATCGCCACTGAATAGAACTGTGACACCACCCATCAAGTGTTCGTTCCTGCGGATGTCCTGCAGGGTTCTGTCCACGGCCTCAACTGCTTTTCTATTGGCCATCGTACACTCATCCCATACGATCAGAGAGCAATCCTTCAGCACGTGTCCCTTATCACTATTGCGTGACACACCACAAACAGGCGTTTCGGTGCTCTCTAAATCGATGGGAATTTTAAACATGGCATGTGCTGTCTTGCCACCCGGAAGCAGTGTGGCAGCGATTCCCGACGACGCTACAGCAATGGCAATTTTGCCTTGCCTCCTGACCTCTGCAAGTATGCCAGTGGTAACAAATGTTTTTCCTGTTCCACCAGGAGCATCCAAGAAAAACATTTTACCCTGGTTTTGCCCAACGCTTTTAAGAACAGTGTCATAAATTTGTTTTTGCTCTGAAGAGAACAAAGCGACATGGTGATTTCGTATGGTGGTCATTTCGCTCGGATCGTAAATTGTCTCAGCGTTATACTCTCGATTTCCACGGTCTTGATGCGGTGATGATTGGGGAGCTGGTAACCCATATTCGACCAATGGATTGCCGCCGATGGAAATGACCACGTCTTGAAGTGAACTAAGACAGGTGTTCAGCACGCGTTCATCAGTTACTTCGACTTCGTCTCCAGTAGCACGCCTCAAAGCTCGTAGAAAATCTTCAGATAGATGATGTCGATATTTTTCCCACAAAGCTACCGGGTTCGTGACTCCACAAAACACCAAGATGACGGCAAACAGATGACGCATACGGCTGGGGCTGTTACTGACGCTCGCCTCCGCGAGGGTGTCATCCCAGTTTTGGTCACCGTCGAGAAGGTGACGTGCTACACAGGCTGCGCGGTAAGTGGGATACTCCACGCCATCAAATGTTCTCAGAAAGGCAAAAGACGTTGGGCCTCGGATCGTGTGAAGTAATAACCGCAGAAAATAGCATTCGCCATTATTCGGGTGCACGGTATAAACTCTACCCAATACGGTGTCCTTGAAAATTCCCGGAAAACCTTCGACAGCACCTCCTCTTCGACGTCGGTTAAATATTCCCCTTTGCTTGTCGTACGTGTAATATGAAGGCACCTCGTCATACGTAAGGAACCTCGCAAACTGGTCGATTTCGCAGAGCCTGAAAAATGCCAAGAGAGTTGTTTGGCGCGGATTTTATCTAATCTACGGATAACTTATAGCAACGCAGGTAACCCCAGTTTCTATGAGTTGTCGCGGCGACATCCGTACTCATAACATCACTTTTGGTGAACGAAATTATAGCGCGATCTAATTCGACGCCAACGCCATCTAGTTAGCGAATAGGAAACATTTTTTTTTAATGGTGTAAAATTATAAAATTACGAAGCAATCATTACACCAATAAATACCGAACAAAAATATTAACAGTTTTTAGCATATACAAATACATTTTTTTAATTGTCTTGCTCATCTCTGAAAAGAATTAACGATACAATTTTAAAGAAGAAAATGCACAACTCCATCTATGACTCTTAAAAACATCTATTGACCGCAAGCGCATGATGAAATTTCAATTATTTATATTCAAAAAGTGTTTAAACATGTAATTCGACTTGATGTTTTTAAAATCTCAAAGATTTATTTATATCTAAAACCAAAAAGTGCTTACACGTGTAATTCAACTTAATGTTTTCTGTTTTGTAAATCTCATAGATGGCACTGTTTTAAAATTGTCTGTTATGTTTAACGGCATAAGTTAATTAAAATGTGAAGCTAACTTATATTATATTATTATTATTATTATATGTATAGATTAAAGCATGGTTATTAACATAATAACACCATAACAACATACAAATATGCGTCGTTAGATTACACGTTGCTACAGAATACATTGAAGAAATAAAGGTTCACTGCTCGTTCCTCGTAGGTGATAGCGTGATAATATGTAGCCTATATGTTGACCCGACTTCTTAATAATTTTCGTGCCAAATTTGAAGTAAATCCATGCAGTACTTTTTGAGTTTATCCCGGACATACATACAGACAAACAGACAAACAGACAAACAGACAAAAATTCTAAAAAGTATATTTTTGGCTTCGGTATCGATTGCAGATCACACACCAAGTATTCTTTTTAAAAAATATTCAATGTACAGTTTTGACTTTTCTACAATTTTATTATATGTATAGATAATGTAATTTCAATTGAAAATTTTCAATTCAAAAATTGGGAAAACAATAAAACAAGTCGGGCAATATTAATGAAGTTGCCGAAATGCCAACGTTTTGACTGCAGATTTTGGACGGATGGCTGCAGGCGTGAGGGTAAAATGGCGTGAGGCACTTTAAAATTTATCGAGTTTTCGTGTTCCACTCGCGCTCTCCACCTGCCCGCCCCCTTCAGGCCAGGCGTGAAACTGTCATAGAATGAGTTCAATGCTCAACAAATGTATAAAACTATTGATCTGCTTGATATTTCAGCTGTACGGTTATCTGATTTTGCTGTTATTATTACTTAACATAACATAACTTCACGCCTTTGTTACCCGAAGGTGCAGGCAGCGGCTGTTAAGGCTCATCTCGCCATTATGTTTACGTTCCAAATGGAATAGGTGGTGAACCTATTGCCATACCGGGCACAAGATTTTCAGTCATCGATATTTATCACACTTAACTTCCGAAAACAATTTCGTAAAGTCATTGGTGTGAGCCAGTGTCAGGATTCGAACCCGGACCTCTGGATCAGAAGCCGTGTGCTCGACCACTGGACCACCGAGAGTGTTTGTTGTTGTTGTTATAATTACTTAATATCACAATATGGTTTTACAAAATTGCTCCTAAGTCTCAATAGCGGACAAAAAGTTTTAAAATTATTAACATAGTTGGATAGGATCATAATACACTTGAGGATTGAAACTGTGTAGATATTTAGAGTTCCAAAATGTTACAAAAATGGCCTAGAAATTTATTGGAAATCATTCCTTTGAAAGAAAACTGCGATGTTTGGAGTATTTAATATATATATTTTAAAAGTTTTAGCTCGATATATGAAATAATATAGAGGATTATATTATTATTTGCTCTCCACTGGATACAAAATATAAATAAACTCGGTTATATGTTTTGGTAAGGTGAAATTTAAAAAAAAGACACAAAATCGGAATATTTTTTTATAAAATAAAACACGGATATGCGTGTCACAATTTCACCAAATACCGATGAAATTGCGCTGATGTAACAACCGCTTTTCGCAAACCGTTTTCACCAAAAAAAAAAAAACAATGTAAAGTTTGAAACAACTCACATTTACACGGGCCAGTACATACTGTTAATGAGTGCTGAGCTGTCAGTCTGGTGGTAAAAAGCCTGTGGGAGGGAAAGGGGGGAGTTTGGTAGACAAATAAAGATTTATACAGGACAATGTCTGCTTAATTGAGCTGTGTCAGGTAGGTGTCACGTGAATCGGCAATTGTCAACTTTTTTTTGTACAGCACAATTAACACACTTCAAATGGACGATTATTAAATCAAAAGTCTAGATGAGTGATAGTTGTTCATGTGTGTTAAACTTAAATAAACTAAAAGCAAAAACCCTTTTTAAAGAAGCTTTTATTTAAGCGCTCTAAAAATAAGAAAATAATATTTCCTTAAAAATTTCAAGTATCAACTTAGAGCCTCAGTATGTACAATTTATATAATAATAAAAGCTTGTCGCGAGGTTTGACGAGGTTTATTTTTAGTTATAGCTGGCTAGGTTAGTGTCATTTCATTCAACTTATCATTATTGCAAGTTAGTTTACCGCTTAATTTCAAACAGTCCAGCTCTCCAATAAGGAGATCATCTAATTCAATTTCAGCTTGGAGCTTTTTTTCCATTTAATCGCAATGATGAATTTTAATTCATAGCCATATTGTAGAAATGCATCAAAAACATGTATGCCGTCATCTTGGATGGTCCACCATATTGTATTTAGAATGACATCATATTATTTTTCGAGTTATTCTTAACAAACGCTTTCGTTTGATACCCATATTGTAGAAATGCAAATATGGTGGAATATCCGCCATATTTGATTTAGAATGACGTCATATTATTTTTTGAGTTAATTTCAACAAGTTCTTTCATTTGATACCCATATTGATGAAATGCAAATATTTTTCCCGCCATATTGGATTTGGAATGGCGTCATATTTTTTTCGAGTTACTATTAACAAGCCCTTTCATTTGATACCCATACTGTACAGAAGCTTAACATATGTTTTCCTCCATCTTGGATATTCCACCATATTAGATTTAGAATGACGTCATATTGTTTTTTGAGTTACACTCAATAAGCCCTTTCATTTGATACCGATATATTTGAGAACGTTGTGGTGTGAAAGAAGATATAGTGACAAGGATAGAGAAAGGAATGCTTAGATGGTTCGGACATGTAGAAAGGATGGACGAAAGTAGACTGACTAAACGAATTTATAAGACAAGTGTGAAAGGGCGAACCGGTAAAGGACGACCTAGGCGGACCTACCACCAACAAATCTATGATGTGTTTGTGAGGGGCCAGGTCAGGAGTGGCCACAACCGACGAGCATGTATGAACGCGATAATGAGAGTGGAGGAAGCAAGAAACGTATGTCAGGATCGTAGCAAGTGGATAGAATTAGTCTCTGCCTACCCCCATGGGAAAAAGGCGTGATTGTATGTATGTATGTATTTGATACCCATATTGCAAAAATGCATTCAAAATATCCATTCCTCCATCTTGGGTGGTCCGCCATATTGGATATAGAATAATGTCACATACAATGTCACATCATATCATGCATTGTCATCCAAAGTGAACGTGTATACAAAATTTCAGCTCAATCGGTTGAAGATATCTACTTCAAAATTGAGTTGCAAGATTCCACCGAACATACATACTTACATACATACATACATACATACATACAGTGCAAGTTAAATAAAAGCTTTTAAAATAGAGATTATTTTTGGATCAGCAATAATTTCTTGTAGTATTGCCACGAGACGCACACTCAGAGAATCGACGTAAAGTGGCTCCACATTTTATTCGATGAACGGTATCCTAACCAAAGGTATTAAAATTATCCCATAACCATAACTTTACTTGGATAACGTAACTATGACTCTCTCAGTTTTGCAGGCGACCATGGGCGGTGTTGCTTCCTTACCACCAAGATGCTAGATCACTCTTTTACTCTGTCTTATGCTAACAAAGATAAAATACCTTCACTAGTATAGAAATAGTTATTTTTCTGTATACTTTCTATTTCACATATAAATAAAACTGTTATTATAAAATTTCCATCCGAAACCTCACAAATATACAACTTCACGCGAAGTCCCTTGCGGGGTAGGCAAAAGGAACATATCGCCATAAGGCACGATTCTTACACGCCACAATCGTTTCTTTGACTTTCATACACGCGCGTCGATTTTTACGGTTCCTAACATCACCTTCCTCCAAAACTCGTTCTATTTGATCATATTTGCAACAAACCATTTATAAGTATATATAAAATACCTTTTGCGTTTATAAATAAGACTAAAAAATTCATACAAAACTAAATAATAGAACAAATGTTAGGACACGTCGTCTAACTCTGTCTAGTTAGGTAATCAAATTTGTTTGCAGTACACTAACGAGTCTGCATCGGTCAGGGCTCCGGGCCCCGGGCCCCGGGACCGTGTCGTGGTTTGCTTGCTAAGTACCTGAGCCGATCAATATTGCTTGATAGTTTACTCATTGGTTCCGATTTGAAGGAATTTAGTTAAAATTATAGTCGTAATTTTAAGAGCATAACCCCTAATTTGATAAATATTCATGTTTTTACTGTTTTTTTATAATTATGGCTCCGCATGAAATATTTTAATCTGTCTATAAGTAAAAAAATAACTCAACTGTCTGCATAGACAATTACTTCTTTATATATTACAATTTAAAAACATAATTCATCGACTTAGAGTTGAAATATCGCTCATTTAGTTCTAATATAACATAACTTCACGCCTTTTTGTACCCGAAGGTGTAGGCAGTGGCGTTAGGCCTCGACTCGCCGTTATGTTTACGTCACAAATGGAATAGGTGGCGAACCAATTGCCAGACCGGGCACAAAGTTACAAGGTACATTTGTTGAGGATAACTCGCTGGAGAGAATAATAGATTAGCGGACTGTATGTTTTGTATATTGTAATAAGTATGTAGTACATCAAGATAATGTGTCGAGTATGTTCGCTGCGGTGGTTAGCGACAGAATGACTGCATTCCGCTCGCGATCGGTTGTACTTGCATAGGCCCGGCATAGTTGCACCCGGCGCGCACTCTTCGTCCAGACATACTCCCCGGGTTGAAGGAGAACCTTCAATAGATAGGTAACGGGCATATATTGTTGTATGCACGTCGAACTGTCCCTCGGTTTGTCTTCAACTCGGCAACCCTGGTAATACCGTCGCTGCCTGGGTAGACCTGCACAACACGCCCTAGTGACCAGCAGAGCGGTGGAAGCGTCTTGTCCTTTATAAGGACCAGTGTTCCTATGGTTAAATTGTCAGCAGATGTGGTCCACTTCGTTTTCTGTTGAAGTATTGAAAGATATTCAGTATTGAATCTTTTCCAAAAGTGTTGCTTTAGATGCTCTATGCGTTGGTAGCGCTTCAAGCTAGTGATATTGCTGCTTGTGACCTCAGGACTTGGAGCAGACATGAGTGAGCGTCCAATTAGGAAATGTGCGGGTGTTAGTGCGGAATAGTCGAGAGTGTTAGTTGAAAGTGGAGTCAATGGACGAGAGTTTAATATTGCCTCTATTTGAATTAGACACGTAACCATTTCCTCGTAATTTAAATGAGTAAGTGTAAGTAATCTTTTCAAATGATACTTGGTTGAACGAATGGCGGCCTCAGCAAGGCCGTTGAAATGAGGAGAATAGGCTGGTGCAAAAGCGAATTCGATGCCTTCCTGAGCCAAATCAGATGTAATACCTTTGTCCTGTAAACATTTTTTAAATTCATTACATGCACCAACAAAATTGGTTCCGTTGTCGGAAAGAATAACCCGTGGTTTACCACGACGTGATATGAAACGATTTAATGCAGCCCGGTATGCCTCTTTAGAGAGATCTGTGACGAGCTCCAGATGCACAGCTTTGGTGGCCATGCAAACAAATATGCACAGGTAGGACTTGACAAGTTTAGAACCACGACCTTTCCGGTCAGATATCAGTACAGGCCCGGCGTAGTCGACACTTGTATTGAGAAAAGGGAATTCAAGGCTACTCCTTTCATTAGGTAACTGACCCATTATGGGCTGAATACTTTGACCTCGAAACCGATGACAGGTAACACATTGTTTTACCGTTATTTTGGCCAAATTTCTCCCGCCTAACGGCCAGTACCTTTGACGAACGTTGGCCAAAAGTAATTGTGGGCCCGCGTGCAGAAGTCTTTTATGTTGCATTTGAAATATGATTTTGGTTAAATGGTGCTTACTGCACAGCAACATAGGGTGCTTAACGTCAAATTCATAATGAGAATTAACAAGCCTGCCCCCCACGCGAATAATATCCTCACCATCCAAAAAGGGGGTGAGTGAAGCCAGCCTGTTCCTGCGTGACAGTGCCCTCCCCGCTTTTAGAGCAGCATACTCTTCTGGAAACATTTCATATTGAGCTGCTCGAACAATACAATTTGATGCCCTATTTAATTCCTGACATGTAAGGAAACCAAGTAGCTTGGGTTTCTTACACTTAATAAACTTAAAATTGTAAACAAATTTTAGAATGTAAGCTACTACTCTTTGTAAATAGTTAAAACTGGATTGTTTATGTATTAGTTGTATTATTATATTATTATCTATGTTATTAGAATAATTGTTTTTGGAATTAATAATATATGAAACCTCAGGCAGATCTCGTTTCATAAATCCATTAGGCTGTTTAGGCCAATCATATTTTGCCCGAATTAAAAGGGAAGGACCGAACCACCAAAGATCGGATTGATTAATACTGTCTGCTTTTAACCCGCGAGAAACTAGATCAGCTGGATTGTCCTTAGACGGCACATACCTCCATGTCGAATATGAGTTACAATTTTCATGTATCTCGTTAACACGATTTCTTATAAAAGGTTTAAGATGTTGTGCAGGTGTTGCCAACCAACCCAGCACTATGGTTGAATCGCACCAAAATTGATATTGGTGAATAGGTATGGTAAGCGAGCTTTTAACCTTTGTGCACAATCTTGAACCCAAAAGAGCTCCGCAAAGCTCAAGCCGAGGAATGGTAGTGGGCTTGATCGGTGCTACGCGGCCTTTTGAAGTTAATAAGCGAACTGTCACATATCCTAACTTATTTATTGACCTAATATAGATACAGGCACCGTAAGCTTTTTCAGACGCATCAGTAAATATATGGATTTCATTTAGAAACGAATTGTCGCCTAGTACCCAACGTGGAATTTTTAAGTTATTTAAAAATGGTAAAGTGCTTGCAAATGACAGCCACAAATTTGTAATATCTTCGGGTAATATACTGTCCCATTCACATTTGTTAATCCATAAGCTCTGCATAATGAGTTTTGCCTCTACTATGCATGGGCTTACTAGTCCTAATGGGTCAAAAATTTGACTAATTGTAGACAAAATTAGTCGTTTTGTAACTTTAGTGTGAGACTCAATATTAATAGAAAAAGATAGAATATCGGAATCACATAACCAATTTAAACCTAGAGTCTTGCGAGAATTGTGAGAATTGTTATCTAACAATTTTAAAAAATTATTATTAGAGTTAGAACCATCCAACCTTTCCAAGATCTGTGTACTATTTGATTGCCATTTTCTCAAATTGAATTTTGCAGATGCCAAGATAGCCTTAATTTCACTACAAACATCTATGGCAGTGGTTATAGTATCAAAACTACTAAGGTAGTCATCTACGTAAAAATCATGTTTGATAGATTCTTTGACGATGTCTTGACTAGCTTGTTCAGCTAAACTAACTAAACATTTAGTGGCTAGGTATGGAGCTGATGCTGTTCCATATGTTAGAGTATTTAATGTATAGGTTTTTAGAGGGTCTGTGGGGCCTTTTCGAAAGATTATCCGTTGCAGTGACCTCTGCGACGGTTTTACCTCAACAGCCCTATACATTTTTTCGATGTCGGCAGATACAACATACTTGTGTTGACGGAATCTTAACAAAATAGAAAATAGGTCATTTTGAACAGTAGGCCCGACCATCTGTATATCATTGAATGATAGACCCGTACTAGTTTTTGCGGACGCATCGAACACTGTCCGTAGCTTTGTGGTAGTACTAGAAGTACGGATTACTCCATGATGGGGTAAAAAATAACTTATATTATTATTAAACTTTAGATGTTCGCTATCTTCGGACATATGACCTAGTTGTTGATATTCAGAGATAAATTCCAAATACATATTTTTGAAATGAGAATCACGTTCAAAACGTTTCTCTAGTGATAAAAAACGACGTTTAGCGGTCATAAATGAATCACCCAATGTAGAAGGATCCGCCTTCAGAGGTATTGTGACCACAAAACGACCATCATTTTTTCGAATAGTAGTTTTATTGAAATTATCTTCACAAGCCCTTTCTTCTGAAGACAATGTGTGTCTTTCAGAAATAGAATCGAGCTCCCAAAATTTGGATAAGGCTTGGTTACATTCAGTATTGACAAAATTGCAGAGATACGAACTGCGTGAACGTGACGCTACGGAGCCAGAAATTAACCAACCGAAATGACTTTCGCATAACTTGGGTTGATTTCTTCCCAAGTTTATGTGGTTAGGTTTAACAACACTCCAGAAAACATCCGCACCTACCAAAATGTCAATAAGTGACGGAATGTTAAACGTAGGGTCGGCTAGCTGTACACCCGTTGGAATTAAAATATTATTAATGTTAATGTGAGAAGACGGTAGTAGTCGCGTAATCTCAGGAATAATTAAGCAGTCGATGTCGACAGTATAGTTATTATAAAGCGACTTGATTTTTAAATTGCAAGATTGTGCACTAGTACTGGTTTGGTTGTTGATACCTGTGACAGTGAGGCTTGTGTCGCGTCGCGACAATTGCAGCTTATTACACAGCTTTTCGGTAATAAAATTGGCAGTACTACCGTTGTCAAGCAAAATACGAGCGTCGAAACTTTTGCCTGCACTGTTGACTACCTTCACCATTGCTGTGGAAAGTAATACATTGGTATGAGTAGTAGGCGATAAAACAGAGGCATTAGCTGAAAGAGCAATACTTTCAGATGTACTATGCATTGGACCTGTGACAGTTGGTGCGTCAGTCTGTTCGAGGTGTAACAAAGTGTTATGTTTTACTGAACAATATCTGCAATGTGAAAACTTGCACCGTTTTTCAATATGACCAATACGCAGACAGTTCAAGCAGACTTTTAAACCTTTTGCTTTTTGTATACGTGATTCTATTGAAAGATTTCTAAAAGATTCACAATTGTATAGAAAATGTTTGTCATGACACATAGGACATTTAAATTTAGGCTTTATATTGTTGGTATTATTTTTAGAATTATTATTAGAATTCTCTGACGCTATAATGAAGCTTTTAGAGTTGGTGTATGTTTCTGGTTTATTAATGTTGTGTGATTTACTGTGTTTCTTATTGTCTTCTAATGTTTCGATTAAATCGGCTGTATTACTGAGAAAGGAGCAGAATTGTGATAGATTAGGTGTATTATTAGATAACGTATTGCGGTATACTTCCCATTGACGACTAGTTTGTGTATCTAGTTTTGTGGAGATCATGTAGATGATTAATGTGTCCCAATGTTCAGTAGGTTCATTTAGTGTTTTAAGTGCCCTTAAATTTTTATTAGTTACGTCGATTAATCGTCGCAGAGCTGCACTGGATTCTACCGATAGTGGTTCGACATTAAATAATGCCTGAATATGATTTTTGATTAGTAGACGGTTATTGTTGTACCGTTCACATAACAAGTCCCAAGCGATTTGGTAGTTATTGCCTTTGAAATCAATATTTTTAATGATTTCTGCGGCTGTACCCTTTAAAGAAGCTCGCAAGTAATGAAATTTATTGATGTCATCAATACAGATATTTTTGTGAATTAAAGAAATAAAGGTGTCTCTGTACTCGAGCCAATACTGATACGTGCCGTCAAAGTGAGGTAAATTAATTTTCGGTAATCTAATAAAATTATTCTTAGTCCCACCTGCCACTGATGGTTCCGAACCCGTCACCAATCCTGCTGAGTCGTGTATTTTACGCCCTTGAACTAATAATTTCCGTGCCTCAGCAAGAAGCTTATAATAATGATCCTCAAACTGGGTCCTCACATCATAAGCCTCCTGTGGTTTGTCGGCCAGTGTCTCGATTTCAGTCTGTAATTCATCAAATTCAGAGTACAATAAATTATATTTCTCAAAACGGCTTTCTAGCTCAATCACCTGGAGATTGGAAAGACTGTCACAGCTTTGTAAAATCTCCAAATGATTGCTGAAGTTAGTTAGCTTGGCTTTCATTGAACTTCTCTTTTTTATTAGCTTATCGGCCATTTTGTATAGGAACCAATCTTACCGGTACACGAAATAAACTCGTACTCAAGAAATGAATAAAAACCGAAATACGTATTTTAAATTTATAATAGTAATAAGGGGAATCTACAACAACATTAATTGTTCTGAAATTAAGTAAAGAATACAATATTTTATTAATATTAAGTTCATTAACAGTAGGTAGTTACCACCAACGTATGTAAAAGTTAAATTAACTATACGTGTATGTTATAGTATTATAAACCTTATTTACTCGAATTTAAAGTTTATAATAGCTTGGCGATTCGCCGCTAGACGTTAATACAAATCTGTTAAACAATAGAAATGGCTGCGTAATCTATTCAACAGAAAAGCAGAAATAACAGATTTTAAAGAAAAATATCGAAATGTGAATCTGAAGGCAAGGGATAGGAGTAATTGGAACGGACTCACGTAATCCTTGTCCAGAAATTCGATCAGTTTTCGACCGTAGACAGCGTTGATAATCGACGATCGTTGATGCCTTGTCGTTAACTTGTAATTGATTTATCCTTAGGTGCTTCCTGGATGTTTGTCTTCACCATTGAAGGACCATTTGTTGAGGATAACTCGCTGGAGAGAATAATAGATTAGCGGACTGTATGTTTTGTATATTGTAATAAGTATGTAGTACATCAAGATAATGTGTCGAGTATGTTCGCTGCGGTGGTTAGCGACAGAATGACTGCATTCCGCTCGCGATCGGTTGTACTTGCATAGGCCCGGCATAGTTGCACCCGGCGCGCACTCGTCGTCCAGACATACTCCCCGGGTTGAAGGAGAACCTTCAATAGATAGGTAACGGGCATATATTGTTGTATGCACGTCGAACTGTCCCTCGGTTTGTCTTCAACTCGGCAACCCTGGTAATACCGTCGCTGCCTGGGTAGACCTGCACAACACGCCCTAGTGACCAGCAGAGCGGTGGAAGCGTCTTGTCCTTTATAAGGACCAGTGTTCCTATGGTTAAATTGTCAGCAGATGTGGTCCACTTCGTTTTCTGTTGAAGTATTGAAAGATATTCAGTATTGAATCTTTTCCAAAAGTGTTGCTTTAGATACTCTATGCGTTGGTAGCGCTTCAAGCTAGTGATATTGCTGCTTGTGACCTCAGGACTTGGAGCAGACATGAGTGAGCGTCCAATTAGGAAATGTGCGGGTGTTAGTGCGGAATAGTCGAGAGTGTTAGTTGAAAGTGGAGTCAATGGACGAGAGTTTAATATTGCCTCTATTTGAATTAGACACGTAACCATTTTCTCGTAATTTAAATGAGTAAGTGTAAGTAATCTTTTCAAATGATACTTGGTTGAACGAACGGCGGCCTCAGCAAGGCCGTTGAAATGAGGAGAATAGGCTGGTGCAAAAGCGAATTCGATGCCTTCCTGAGCCAAATCAGATGTAATACCTTTGTCCTGTAAACATTTTTTAAATTCATTACATGCACCAACAAAATTGGTTCCGTTGTCGGAAAGAATAACCCGTGGTTTACCACGACGTGATATGAAACGATTTAATGCAGCCCGGTATGCCTCTTTAGAGAGATCTGTGACGAGCTCCAGATGCACAGCTTTGGTGGCCATGCAAACAAATATGCACAGGTAGGACTTGACAAGTTTAGAACCACGACCTTTCCGGTCAGATATCAGTACAGGCCCGGCGTAGTCGACACTTGTATTGAGAAAAGGGAATTCAAGGCTACTCCTTTCATTAGGTAACTGACCCATTATGGGCTGAATACTTTGACCTCGAAACCGATGACAGGTAACACATTGTTTTACCGTTATTTTGGCCAAATTTCTCCCGCCTAACGGCCAGTACCTTTGACGAACGTTGGCCAAAAGTAATTGTGGGCCCGCGTGCAGAAGTCTTTTATGTTGCATTTGAAATATGATTTTGGTTAAATGGTGCTTACTGCACAGCAACATAGGGTGCTTAACGTCAAATTCATAATGAGAATTAACAAGCCTGCCCCCCACGCGAATAATATCCTCACCATCCAAAAAGGGGGTGAGTGAAGCCAGCCTGTTCCTGCGTGACAGTGCCCTCCCCGCTTTTAGAGCAGCATACTCTTCTGGAAACATTTCATATTGAGCTGCTCGAACAATACAATTTGATGCCCTATTTAATTCCTGACATGTAAGGAAACCAAGTAGCTTGGGTTTCTTACACTTAATAAACTTAAAATTGTAAACAAATTTTAGAATGTAAGCTACTACTCTTTGTAAATAGTTAAAACTGGATTGTTTATGTATTAGTTGTATTATTATATTATTATCTATGTTATTAGAATAATTGTTTTTGGAATTAATAATATATGAAACCTCAGGCAGATCTCGTTTCATAAATCCATTAGGCTGTTTAGGCCAATCATATTTTGCCCGAATTAAAAAGGAAGGACCGAACCACCAAAGATCGGATTGATTAATACTGTCTGCTTTTAACCCGCGAGAAACTAGATCAGCTGGATTGTCCTTAGACGGCACATACCTCCATGTCGAATATGAGTTACAATTTTCATGTATCTCGTTAACACGATTTCTTATAAAAGGTTTAAGATGTTGTGCAGGTGTTGCCAACCAACCCAACACTATGGTTGAATCACACCAAAATTGATATTGGTGAATAGGTATGGTAAGCGAGCTTTTAACCTTTGTGCACAATCTTGAACCCAAAAGAGCTCCGCAAAGCTCAAGCCGAGGAATGGTAGTGGGCTTGATCGGTGCTACGCGGCTTTTTGAAGTTAATAAGCGAACTGTCACATATCCTAACTTATTTATTGACCTAATATAGATACAGGCACCGTAAGCTTTTTCAGACGCATCAGTAAATATATGGATTTCATTTAGAAACGAATTGTCGCCTAGTACCCAACGTGGAATTTTTAAGTTATTTAAAAATGGTAAAGTGCTTGCAAATGACAGCCACAATTTTGTAATATCTTCGGGTAATATATTGTCCCATTCACATTTGTTAATCCATAAGCTCTGCATAATGAGTTTTGCCTCTACTATGCATGGGCTTACTAGTCCTAATGGGTCAAAAATTTGACTAATTGTAGACAAAATTAGTCGTTTTGTAACTTTAGTGTGAGACTCAATATTAATAGAAAAAAATAGAATATCGGAATCACATAACCAATTTAAACCTAGAGTCTTGCAAGAATTGTGAGAATTGTTATCTAACAAATTTAAAAAAATATTATTAGAGTTAGAAGCATCCAACCTTTCCAAGATCTGTGTACTATTTGATTGCCATTTTCTCAAATTGAATTTTGCAGATGCCAAGATAGCCTTAATTTCACTACAAACATCTATGGCAGTGGTTATAGTATCAAAACTACTAAGGTAGTCATCTACGTAAAAATCATTTTTGATAGATTCTTTGACGATGTCTTGACTAGCTTGTTCAGCTAAACTAACTAAACATTTAGTGGCTAGGTATGGAGCTGATGCTGTTCCATATGTTAGAGTATTTAATGTATAGGTTTTTAGAGGGTCTGTGGGGCCTTTTCGAAAGATTATCCGTTGCAGTGACCTCTGCGACGGTTTTACCTCAACAGCCCTATACATTTTTTCGATGTCGGCAGATACAACATACTTGTGTTGACGGAATCTTAACAAAATAGAAAATAGGTCATTTTGAACAGTAGGCCCGACCATCTGTATATCATTGAATGATAGACCCGTACTAGTTTTTGCGGACGCATCGAACACTGTCCGTAGCTTTGTGGTAGTACTAGAAGTACGGATTACTCCATGATGGGGTAAAAAATAACTTATATTATTATTAAACTTTAGATGTTCGCTATCTTCGGACATATGACCTAGTTGTTGATATTCAGAGATAAATTCCAAATACATATTTTTGAAATGAGAATCACGTTCAAAACGTTTCTCTAGTGATAAAAAACGACGTTTAGCGGTCATAAATGAATCACCCAATGTAGAAGGATCCGCCTTCAGAGGTATTGTGACCACAAAACGACCATCATTTTTTCGAATAGTAGTTTTATTGAAATTATCTTCACAAGCCCTTTCTTCTGAAGACAATGTGTGTCTTTCAGAAATAGAATCGAGCTCCCAAAATTTGGATAAGGCTTGGTTACATTCAGTATTGACAAAATTGCAGAGATACGAACTGCGTGAACGTGACGCTACGGAGCCAGAAATTAACCAACCGAAATGACTTTCGCATAACTTGGGTTGATTTCTTCCCAAGTTTATGTGGTTAGGTTTAACAACACTCCAGAAAACATCCGCACCTACCAAAATGTCAATAAGTGACGGAATGTTAAACGTAGGGTCGGCTAGCTGTACACCCGTTGGAATTAAAATATTATTAATGTTAATGTGAGAAGACGGTAGTAGTCGCGTAATCTCAGGAATAATTAAGCAGTCGATGTCGACAGTATAGTTATTATAAAGCGACTTGATTTTTAAATTGCAAGATTGTGCACTAGTACTGGTTTGGTTGTTGATACCTGTGACAGTGAGGCTTGTGTCGCGTCGCGACAATTGCAGCTTATTACACAGCTTTTCGGTAATAAAATTGGCAGTACTACCGTTGTCAAGCAAAATACGAGCGTCGAAACTTTTGCCTGCACTGTTGACTACCTTCACCATTGCTGTGGAAAGTAATACATTGGTATGAGTAGTAGGCGATAAAACAGAGGCATTAGCTGAAAGAGCAATACTTTCAGATGTACTATGCATTGGACCTGTGACAGTTGGTGCGTCAGTCTGTTCGAGGTGTAACAAAGTGTTATGTTTTACTGAACAATATCTGCAATGTGAAAACTTGCACCGTTTTTCAATATGACCAATACGCAGACAGTTCAAGCAGACTTTTAAACCTTTTGCTTTTTGTATACGTGATTCTATTGAAAGATTTCTAAAAGATTCACAATTGTATAGAAAATGTTTGTCATGACACATAGGACATTTAAATTTAGGCTTTATATTGTTGGTATTATTTTTAGAATTATTATTAGAATTCTCTGACGCTATAATGAAGCTTTTAGAGTTGGTGTATGTTTCTGGTTTATTAATGTTGTGTGATTTACTGTGTTTCTTATTGTCTTCTAATGTTTCGATTAAATCGGCTGTATTACTGAGAAAGGAGCAGAATTGTGATAGATTAGGTGTATTATTAGATAACGTATTGCGGTATACTTCCCATTGACGACTAGTTTGTGTATCTAGTTTTGTGGAGATCATGTAGATGATTAATGTGTCCCAATGTTCAGTAGGTTCATTTAGTGTTTTAAGTGCCCTTAAATTTTTATTAGTTACGTCGATTAATCGTCGCAGAGCTGCACTGGATTCTACCGATAGTGGTTCGACATTAAATAATGCCTGAATATGATTTTTGATTAGTAGACGGTTATTGTTGTACCGTTCACATAACAAGTCCCAAGCGATTTGGTAGTTATTGCCTTTGAAATCAATATTTTTAATGATTTCTGCGGCTGTACCCTTTAAAGAAGCTCGCAGGTAATGAAATTTATTGATGTCATCAATACAGATATTTTTGTGAATTAAAGAGATAAAGGTGTCTCTGTACTCGAGCCAATACTGATACGTGCCGTCAAAGTGAGGTAAATTAATTTTCGGTAATCTAATAAAATTATTCTTAGTCCCACCTGCCACTGATGGTTCCGAACCCGTCACCAATCCTGCTGAGTCGTGCATTTTACGCCCTTGAACTAATAATTTCCGTGCCTCAGCAAGAAGCTTATAATAATGATCCTCAAACTGGGTCCTCACATCATAAGCCTCCTGTGGTTTGTCGGCCAGTGTCTCGATTTCAGTCTGTAATTCATCAAATTCCGAGTACAATAAATTATATTTCTCAAAACGGCTTTCTAGCTCAATCACCTGGAGATTGGAAAGACTGTCACAGCTTTGTAAAATCTCCAAATGATTGCTGAAGTTAGTTAGCTTGGCTTTCATTGAACTTCTCTTTTTTATTAGCTTATCGGCCATCCTGTATAGGAACCAATCTTACCGGTACACGAAATAAACTCGTATTCAAGAAATGAATAAAAACCGAAATAGGTATTTTAAATTTATAATAGTAATAAGGGGAACCTACAACAACATTAATTGTTCTGAAATTAAGTAAAGAATACAATATTTTATTAATATTTAGTTCATTAACAGTAGGTAGTTACCACCAACGTATGTAAAAGTTAAATTAACTATACGTGTATGTTATAGTATTATAAACCTTATTTACTCGAATTTAAAGTTTATAATAGCTTGGCGATTCGCCGCTAGACGTTAATACAAATCTGTTAAACAATAGAAATGGCTGCGTAATCTATTCAACAGAAAAGCAGATATAACAGATTTTAAAGAAAAATATCGAAATGTGAATCTGAAGGCAAGGGATAGGAGTAATTGGAACGGACTCACGTAATCCTTGTCCAGAAATTCGATCAGTTTTCGACCGTAGACAGCGTTGATAATCGACGATCGTTGATGCCTTGTCGTTAACTTGTAATTGATTTATCCTTAGGTGCTTCCTGGATGTTTGTCTTCACCATTGAAGGACCATTTGTTAAGGATAACTCGTTGGAGAGAATAATAGATTAGCGGACTGTATGTTTTGTATATTGTAATAAGTATGTAGTACATCAAGATAATGTGTCGAGTATGTTCGCTGCGGTGGTTAGCGACAGAATGACTGCATTCCGCTCGCGATCGGTTGTACTTGCATAGGCCCGGCATAGTTGCACCCGGCGCGCACTCGTCGTCCAGACATACTCCCAACAAATGTTCAAGATTGTGCACAAAGGTTAAAAGCTCGCTTACCATACCTATTCACCAATATCAATTTTGGTGCGATTCAACCATAGTGCTGGGTTGGTTGGCAACACCTGCACAACATCTTAAACCTTTTATAAGAAATCGTGTTAACGAGATACATGAAAATTGTAACTCATATTCGACATGGAGGTATGTGCCGTCTAAGGACAATCCAGCTGATCTAGTTTCTCGCGGGTTAAAAGCAGACAGTATTAATCAATCCGATCTTTGGTGGTTCGGTCCTTCCTTTTTAATTCGGGCAAAATATGATTGGCCTAAACAGCCTAATGGATTTATGAAACGAGATCTGCCTGAGGTTTCATATATTATTAATTCCAAAAACAATTATTCTAATAACATAGATAATAATATAATAATACAACTAATACATAAACAATCCAGTTTTAACTATTTACAAAGAGTAGTAGCTTACATTCTAAAATTTGTTTACAATTTTAAGTTTATTAAGTGT
The DNA here is from genome assembly GCA_905147225.2 of Euproctis similis. NCBI lineage: Eukaryota > Metazoa > Arthropoda > Insecta > Lepidoptera > Erebidae > Euproctis > Euproctis similis. The sequence continues at coordinate 7,155,495 of LR990114.1, forward strand.
AAGAAACCCAAGCTACTTGGTTTCCTTACATGTCAGGAATTAAATAGGGCATCAAATTGTATTGTTCGAGCAGCTCAATATGAAATGTTTCCAGAAGAGTATGCTGCTCTAAAAGCGGGGAGGGCACTGTCACGCAGGAACAGGCTGGCTTCACTCACCCCCTTTTTGGATGGTGAGGATATTATTCGCGTGGGGGGCAGGCTTGTTAATTCTCATTATGAATTTGACGTTAAGCACCCTATGTTGCTGTGCAGTAAGCACCATTTAACCAAAATCATATTTCAAATGCAACATAAAAGACTTCTGCACGCGGGCCCACAATTACTTTTGGCCAACGTTCGTCAAAGGTACTGGCCGTTAGGCGGGAGAAATTTGGCCAAAATAACGGTAAAACAATGTGTTACCTGTCATCGGTTTCGAGGTCAAAGTATTCAGCCCATAATGGGTCAGTTACCTAATCAAAGGAGTAGCCTTGAATTCCCTTTTCTCAATACAAGTGTCGACTACGCCGGGCCTGTACTGATATCTGACCGGAAAGGTCGTGGTTCTAAACTTGTCAAGTCCTACCTGTGCATATTTGTTTGCATGGCTACCAAAGCTGTGCATCTGGAGCTCGTCACAGATCTTTCTAAAGAGGCATACCGGGCTGCATTAAATCGTTTCATATCACGTCGTGGTAAACCACGGGTTATTCTTTCCGACAACGGAACCAATTTTGTTGGTGCATGTAATGAATTTAAAAAATGTTTACAGGACAAAGGTATTACATCTGATTTGGCTCAGGAAGGCATCGAATTCGCTTTTGCACCAGCCTATTCTCCTCATTTCAACGGCCTTGCTGAGGCCGCCGTTCGTTCAACCAAGTATCATTTGAAAAGATTACTTACACTTACTCATTTAAATTACGAGGAAATGGTTACGTGTCTAATTCAAATAGAGGCAATATTAAACTCTCGTCCATTGACTCCACTTTCAACTAACACTCTCGACTATTCCGCACTAACACCCGCACATTTCCTAATTGGACGCTCACTCATGTCTGCTCCAAGTCCTGAGGTCACAAGCAGCAATATCACTAGCTTGAAGCGCTACCAACGCATAGAGCATCTAAAGCAACACTTTTGGAAAAGATTCAATACTGAATATCTTTCAATACTTCAACAGAAAACGAAGTGGACCACATCTGCTGACAATTTAACCATAGGAACACTGGTCCTTATAAAGGACAAGACGCTTCCACCGCTCTGCTGGTCACTAGGGCGTGTTGTGCAGGTCTACCCAGGCAGCGACGGTATTACCAGGGTTGCCGAGTTGAAGACAAACCGAGGGACAGTTCGACGTGCATACAACAATATATGCCCGTTACCTATCTATTGAAGGTTCTCCTTCAACCCGGGGAGTATGTCTGGACGAAGAGTGCGCGCCGGGTGCAACTATGCCGGGCCTATGCAAGTACAACCGATCGCGAGCGGAATGCAGTCATTCTGTCGCTAACCACCGCAGCGAACATACTCGACACATTATCTTGATGTACTACATACTTATTACAATATACAAAACATACAGTCCGCTAATCTATTATTCTCTCCAACGAGTTATCCTCAACACATACAATGACATAATCCAAATTAACATCAATATTTATCACACATAACTTTGGAAAAGTCATTGGTGTAAGCCAGGATTCGAACTTGCGACTTCTAGATTTAGAAGCGAGGTGATTGACCACTTGACCACCGAGAATTTTATAAAAGTGATTAAAAAAAACAATTATTTAATATAATGACACAAAAATCTGATTTATATTATTTCAACCACACTAAAGTGCATTCGTACAGTGACAGTTCATATGCAACGCCGATTGTATTCTCTGAACGCATCCGTTCTCACACACGGAAGTTAATAAGAGGGACAAATTAACGGGAATAAAACAAAAAAAAAAGAACTGTTCCAAAGTCAATGACACAATGACAGCTATTGTAGACCACTTGTGCCTCATTAGGAAGAAAAAAAAAACAATTACGCTCCATCTACCTGGACAAATTTATATCTATAGCTGATCAAATAATAATCAGCTTTATTACGATTGATTAAAGGTGATATTTGAGTCGTAATATCTTTATCGGCTGTATTATCGTTAGTTAACCCCTTTATCATCGTACATACGTCAGTCGCAAAGTAATGGGGGGGAGTATTTCTTTATGAGCATTGTGAACTTTAATCCGCTCCTGAATGGCTTTGTTTCAAATCACCTACGGCTCAAAGGTACAGGTAAAGGTTGGTAGTTTTAGTACGGATGTTTCGAAATTTATATTTGAATTAAAAAGATTCTGATTTAGAAGATTCGAATGTCAATGAATAAAAAAAGATGAATTAGATGATTCTTTTAATGTCGAGCGTTGTGAAAAATACCAAAAGAGAATAATAAGATTGTAATGCGTATAGTTGGGAATTAAAATATAAATAGAAGTCTGATGTAGAGCAATGGATAATGGAATTGAAGAATAAATAAAAACAAAAGGTCATGTATAAATTGTTTATCTAATACAATCCATGATTTCATCTACCTGTATTATTATTTGATAACACATGCACTGAGCGAAATAATAACCCCAGGAATAAATATCTGAGCTGAGTTCTTTTATATAAAGTCATGTTGGTTCTACCAATATCATAAAGATTGGAAGGCGAGAGAACGAAGTCGTTACAGTACCTACTCTGATATTTGTTTAGAGATTCAACTTATAGGAAGCTAAGAGAATGAGTAGAAATGTCATTTCTCTTCTGTACAATATGAGATCGATACTTGCTTGGCGTGAGCATCGGAACCTGACTTTTTTTGGTAGTTATGTATTTTAAACCTCGATTACTGACAATAAAACAAAATTGTGCCTGATGTATGGCAATAGGTTTCGCCACCTAACTATTCCATTTGGGACAGAGGACTGCGAGGAGCACAGCAAAGACGTGAAAGTACATTAAAAAAATGATTGCATTAAAAGCGATGATTTTTTTTTATTACTACACTTTACAACTCTAATTAGGTACGTTATTAATTTAATTATGCGAATATAAAAATGACAAAAGAGTCTCGGTGGTCCAGTGGTCCGGCACACGGCTTCTGATCCAGAGGTCCGGGTTCGAATCCTGACCAATGAGTTTTCGAAATTGTTTTCGGAAATTAAGTGTGATAAATATCGATGACTGAAAACCTTGTGTACTGTATGGCAATAGGTTCGCCACTTATTCCATTTGGGACGTAAACATAACGGTGAGACGAGGCTTAACAGCCGCTGCCTACACCTTCGGGTAACAAGAGGCGTGATGTTATGTAATGTTATGAAACTCATGGGTGTGGTATACCTTACATTCGAACTTAGATCATCCAAGTCTTCGTTGGAAAGTCTAAGTACTAAACCCCTAAGCCTTCTTGATAATAAAATATGAGAAACGAATGAAGATTACCTGAAAAGATACCAATAATAATTTCCTTAAGCATCGAAACGATTTAATAAATCGATTCAATTTATCTCGATATTGAATCCTATCGGATCCCAACTTGTAGGAAACATGTTAATTTTAACAGGATCGAATGTAGGTACGAGTATCTGTTCATCTCACAATCGACTTGATCGTCTGCCGATTGCAATTAACACGGTCTGGTTAGCGAGGAGCTGCGCGCTTAATAAAATGAACATAAATTGTTTCCTCTTTTGAGATAATATTTCTAGGCTATCATGCTTTTTTTCAGACTTCTGGTCTAAAAAGATATTGAAATATAGTCACACATTCACCGAGAGTTTGAAATCTCTCAAAATTTTGTACATTATAGAAAACGCAGGCTAGTGACATTATTTTCTGGAAATTAAGGACACTAGGAAGATTTCACATAACATTTAAAAGAAAGAAGATTAATTCTATTTTTTATGGGTCCCGGGCAAACGAATCCACGGACACCTGTAACACAGATAGTAGCACAGCTATGTTATCAGCTTTTAAGATGGAATACGGAAGGGGATCAGCCAGGGGGTGCGTTTCCGGTTAACTGTCTCACCAAACAAAACGCAGTATGAACCACTTTACGTCGATGTCCTTATAAGTCGTAATATTTCACCAGGAGAGCAGCAAACTGATCAGTGTTTAAACAGTGGTAGAGTCAAGCAGTTCGCTCCATGAATGGGCCGGCTCAACGTGTGAAATACCACGAGCTCTCAGAGGATCGACGTAAAGTGGCTCATGCTGCGTTTTGTTCAGTGAGAGAGGTACCCGGAGGCCCACCTCCCTTTCCCATCCTTTCCCATCTTACTCCCTCAAAGGTCGGCAATGCAACTATAACAATATATGTGTTGCAGGTCTCCAGGTCCAGGTGTTGCAGGTGGTGCTGGTCCTTACCATCAGGTGACTCGGATGTTCGTTTGTCCTCCTATCACATAAAAAAAATAACTGGGTGGTTCTTCCACTGTAACGTCTTTTAAAAGTGTACAGTCTACTTACAAATCTTTGCAAAGAATTACTTTTATATATGGATGTGTTAATAGGTATTTTGAAATCGTGACTGATCTGACAATGTAACTGCTTACCATCAGGTATTCAGTGTCCATATTTACTAACGATGTATTTAAAAAAAGTCTATATAATTAAGAGCAATACAAAGCCTCGTGGCGCATTGGTAAAAAACTACCGGCTGCAGCAAGGAGGTCGGGGGTTCGATTCCCACCCGAGCACAAATATTTGTGACAAACATAAATATTTGTGTGGCGTCTGGGTGTTTTTCTATGTATTTACAAAAGAAAAGTATATATGTATTATTATCCGTTGTCTAGTATCCATAACACAAGCATTTAGTTGCTTAGCTTGGAACTAGAGGGCGCTGTGTGATTTGTGTCCAAGATATTATTATTATTATAGATATTATTAAACTATTAACGTCTTAGACTTTGAGTAATGTGCTAAAATAAACTTTACCAAAAAATCTACATCGTAAAGTTTTATTACTAAAAAATATATATACACATTTTTGAACACGTGTAAAGTTCAAGAAATCACACTTTAACTAAGTTACTCGTTCCCTAGAAACGGTCGTAAATAGTGGGGCTGCCCTAAAAAGGTCTTCCCTTGAATTACAGGACCGTTCTGTAAATGTTACTTGTCGTAAATTTTAGTAATAGTCCGTCGTATTTTAGAAGTCAATTTTGGTAATACTTGATTACCAACGCACTTCTTGTGGACTTTTAATTACAGTAAGTACCTATTAGGTTATTATTATATTATTCCAGTAAATATAGTAATCTAAATTAAACAGTGGTAGAGCCAAGCAGCTCCCTCTATGAATGGGCCGGCTCGACTCAGAAGATCGACGTAAAGTGGCTCATGCCGCGTTTCGTTCGGTGAGAGAGGTACCCGGAGGCCCACCCCCACTTTCCCATCCTTTCTTATCTTACTCCTTTAAAGGTCGGCAACGCAACAGTAACATGTGTTGCTGGTGTCCATGGGCAGCTCAAGTTGCTTACCCACAGGTGACACGCTTGCTCGTTGCTATATGTGTTTGTGTACGTAATCCAAAAATATGAATTTCTCTACTTTTACATTTTGCAAAATCGGTATTCTCCGAAGCTACTTAACAGATTTTGATGCGCTTTTCATAGTTTGATTAACTGATAAATAAACTAAATTTATTATAAATGATTAATATTAAGTAGAATTATAGGTAATTAGTAAATTATATTGTTATGAGAAAAAGTAAATGTCCTTAAGTGTCTAGTTGAGTTAAGTGTAGTAGAATAGATCGAATTATAGATGGTGAATTTCGGAAACAGAATTTCAGGATGGGTGGAGTGGGGTCACTAGTTATAAAAAAACGTACCTACGTACAGTGCGTAAACTGTTTTTATTAGATAAAGCTTTGAGCCACTTTGGACATTTAGTATGATTACTTTTTATGGATCAAGTGCTCCAAGCTCAATACTTGGTAAAAACGAGTATAAAATACTTGTATTTTTCATTACTCAAGGTCCTATCGATATCAACAAATTTACTATATCGATTTTGCGCCTTAAACAAAAACATGCTCTCCATATCGATTTTATTTCTGCTTAACATTTGATTGGGGTATTGTTATAATTACGATAGCCATATAATTACGATTTATCTTTTTTATAGAATAGGAGGACAAACGAGCAAGTAGGTCACCTGATGGTAAGCAAGTATTGCGGTCCATATACATCTGCAATACAGATAGTGTCACAGTTGTATTGCCAGCCTTCAAAGTAGTAGAGGTGGAAGGATAGGGGAAGGGGGTGGGCTTCGGAATACCTGTCTCATCAAAAGAAACCTAGTATGAGCCCTTTCCTTCGACATTCTGCGAGCCGGACAATCCATGCAGTGAACTGTATGGTACTCTACCAATGTTAAATTAATTTTTTTTTACAATATTTTTACATTTCCATTTCCATTTCCATCCATGTTCTACAATTCCTTTTAGGGTTTCTTTAAAGTTTTACGTTTTGACCCATATTACAATAAGTTAATTTCCTCACGAATCTCACTCTCAGGGGTTGGTCTCAAATCATTAGCGGCGCCACAGTGTACGCTCAAACAGTAGCGTAATATGAAAATTCATGCTAATTGTAAGAGCGGGGGGACGCCATGCCATTGACGGTGTCATTCGGTAATGGCTTTTAAGAAACGTAATAAATTATTCCTTGGCCGTCGCCCGCTAGGTGACATTGTGATGTGTATGTATCTACCACAAGTTACAAACTTATAGCGTGTACTTTTAATTTTATTTGTAAACAATGCTTAATAAAATTATATACAAAACGGACCTTTCGATTTAATGCAAAAAGCATTGGGAATTCTAAGTTGTTCTTCATACCCCGCGTTTGGGGTTGCATCAAGGAGTTTTTATAAGGAAAAACAGAACAAATTTAGGAGATGCAAAAATGTGTGATTAATATTATGGATTTTAAGAAGAGTATAATATACAACGATAACTATATAGCCTTAATTAGGAAGTGGCAAATAAGTTTTAGCATGACAGATATTTCAATTCCAACAGAATTGTACTCTGGATCTCTGACCTATAAGTCAGAACTCTGAATCACTAGATCATCAAGACTTATGATACGATGATATATTATGTAAAATACTTTAGCCCCTTTTGTGCTCGGGCAACAAATTATGTCAAAGTTTGTCACTTGTCCCCCACATAACCATCAGACATACGGCATACTCTTATCGTCCTGGAATGCGTCTTTTGCTGAGTAATTTAAAAAGAGACATTTATTTTAAGGATCTACGTTTAGTTTAATCACTGTTATTTACAATGTACACTATTTATATTTATAGTACGTTTAGTTAAACGACATATACCTACTATGAGCCATGTTTTAAATACTTAATTATCGGCGTTAGATGTTAAATAATGTTTTCTGTCATTTCATTAAAGGTTCTTCGAACACTGAAAGACTAAAAACAAACAGTATATTACATTTACTACTAATAAAATGTCCTATTTTTAAATTTAGAATTTTGTATTTTTTTATTTAAAAAAATCTATATTCAAATAAAACAAGTCTCGATGTTATTTCACTGTCATTTGTTTCTATGTTAGTTCACTGCCATTTGTCAGTTTTGGTGTCGTTTGTTGTTTACTACATTTAATATGGTTGATATTTGAATTTAGAATTATTTAATCTTTTATTTTTGAAATTCTAAATTCAAATAAAACAATATTGTTTAACTCGTTGTTACCTTCTGGTACACTTAATTACTTTGCATTTTTATATTCTCCTCTATAAATCAAAGGGTTTGCTGGTGGAAAACTCAATAGTGAGTTAAGCTCGCCCTTGTACATGTATTCATTGTGAATTATTTTATGTAAATCTGTTGTGTTATGTGTACAATAAAGTATAAACTAACTAAACTAAACCATTATTCTGTATCTACGTAGTTTCTTTTTAAGTTTGTGGCTTCAAGAGCTTATAGTGACAACGTGGTGTTTTTGAACAGTGGTATTTATCCAGTCAGGATGTTTCCACAGAGTTGGAGATTTCTCGCATCGTATTGATTACTATGCTAATTACAAGAACACCTGAAGTAGACAGTAGATTTTTATTTCAAAAAATGTGAAATAACCACACAAATTAAATTATTGAACAAGTACCGTATAACTATTTTTTAATTCATATCCTCTACTGAATTAAACCCAAAATACATACCATCCTCCTTCAAGAGCCTTGAGCGAAATAAATACATAATTATAGTTAAATCCAACGGATACCGGGGGACGCATCAATCCCATTTAATAATTAAGCCTGTCAAGTTGCGTGTATCAGGGAGGCTGCGTGTAAGTGAGCGTGAGACCGAAGACCTTTGTCACACCGTTAATTACTCGAGTTCCTTTCAGTTCGGTGTTCGGATACATTTTGTATGAGTTCACATTGTTTATAGATAATCGAATTAAGTATTGGATTTAATTATTTATGGTTATGTTAATATGATAAGATACAGTCACAACTTGGAGGCGTAAAGCTTAGTAGCTGATGAGGGTTTTTTATTCTTTTTTACTACTTCGAACCATAGGTGTAGGCAGCATATATTTTTAGCAATTTTTCTCTATGTTGCATTAGTAATAAGTTTTATAGTACCAAGTAATATGTTTTAGTATAATATTTGAATGGAAGCCAATATCTTTCTGCAGCCATACAATGGCATCCAGAATCGACAGGATACTGGAAGAGCACCGCAAAAACAACTACTACTATTAGAATTTAGGATCAATTAATATGAAAGAAGAAACGAACGCTATGAAAAATGAGAAGGGAACATGATCAATTGCTACATTTTAGTCCTGGAGGATAATAAACCATCAGCAGATAGATTCCCAAGGAGGGTTGACGTCAACCAGGCGACTGTTCAAATCTTTTGACAACATATATAGTTCGATTGAATGACATGTTGTGCCGACCCCACTTTAATTGGGCTAAGCGTAGGAAAAATGATGATGTAATATGTTGTCTTGAGCATAAATTTGTTGGTTAAAGATATTTATCTTAACATTTAACTTGATTCAAGTCATTTATTGAAAAGATTCAATTTGGATGTTTCTGAATGTGAAGTAAAGTGCTTAAATATTAAACCACCGACAGTTTTGATTATTTAATCTACGGCTAATATAGAAATTTTAGCAGTATATTTTCTTAACAAATTTTTTGGAATCGTAGCCGATCGTTTCCCCTGGATTTTTCGACGAAACGTTGAGCTCACGGTGGTAAATCATCACCCTTCTGCTAGCCTCCATTTACGAAATAGGCGGTCGACTATTAAATGTCGATTTTTTTACGTAAAGACCGTCCCCTTCGCTCACCCTACCTTGTAGGGAACCGGTTGATATTTGGAGTCGTCGTCACATTTAAGGTTGAAATTTTCTTTTACAGATTTCTTATATAGTATAGTGAGTGCAGGAAATTTTTTAAGTGGTGAATATGTCATTGTATGGCACATTACACGTAACATATAAATGTTGATTACCTAAATTGAAACCTTTTAAGTGATTATAAGAATATTCTGGGTAATATTATTTACATACATACATAACTACTCGCCAAATCCCACCAGGGTAGGCAAAGGCTTTTAATGGACGCGCGTCGATTTTTGAGGCTCCTAGCATCCCTCCAGAACACGTATTTGTTCATGGAATGTGTGTATTGGCCGTGCTCGACTCCAACATACATCCATCTTTATTGTTATTCATATAATGGGAAAAGAGTATTATGCACCCAGACATCGGGTAGATTTACCTAGAAAATAGGTCTAGAGTTAAGATTTTAGAGATTTTTCAGAGATTCAGATCCCTGAGTGGTGAAGATTAAAAGAGCGCAGCAAAATCAGTGAATATAAATTTTGAAATCTATATAACATAACTTCACGCCTTTTTCTACCGCCTTTCTGGCGTAGGCAGTGGTTGTTAAGTCTCGACTCGCCGTTATGTTTACGTCCCAAATGGAATAGGTGGCAAACCTATTGCCTTACACCGGGAAAAAAGCTGTCAGTCATCGTTATTTATAACTATCGAAATTAAATTTAGTAAGATTTATTATGTCGCACATTTTTATAACCAAATATTAGTTTGCAATCTGGCGATTACAATGCTTCTCTATTATATCTACCTAAGGCATAATGATATAGTACACAGAGACAGGATAGTAATTATTAATTGTCGCAAAAGTCTCCGCAATTCCTGTGCTTCTGGGGCGTTCCCGGCCATTTAAGGAAGTAACATTTTAGAGCATAGAAATGACTCACAATGAGATAAAAATTGTACCCAGTTGGGGGCAACTTGCCAAGCACCAAATCTGAATAGATATATATTGAAAAATAATAGGTAGCTTTTCGTAAGTTTCGCTACAAAAAAAAACCCTAAATATTTGTGTTATTGTGGCTAATATATTTAAGCGGTGTGAGTATACAAGAAAGTTTGGAAAATAATTGTAAAAACGGCTGTTTACCAACAGATGATATTAGTAAATCATCATGTTATACCTACTACCAAAATCATTCATGAAAGTAAATTTATTTAGAATTAATAAACTTATTATAGATATAGTTTTAATATAATAACTATATGTAATCAAGTCGTCTTCCAATAGGTTAGTAGGCGTATTGATAGCTTGTGCCAATTTCGAATGAATAATTCTTTATACAACCTTTGTATAGCACCTAACGTAGGTATCAGTTTTTTAATCTAAACCATCTCAGCTCCTAGCCTAAAATTTACTATAATCAGCCTAAAAATAGGAGGAAATATAATAGAGGAAATAGGAATTCCTATGGAGGAAGTAAAGATTTTCATATATCATGATTCATTTAGTTGAAAACTATACAGCATGCAAACCAACGACATCACATGCCATGTAACAGACTTGTGAAGACTCCAGGAAGGAGCGCACAGGAAGCCGACGGAAACATTCACGTCGCACGTTTGGTACAAGTTAAAAGAGATATACCGGCCCAAAGACAATCTGGGTCATTATAGTATATGTATGTATTTTACATATAGTAAGGACATTTTTAAATACATACATCACTTGACGCCAAATCCCTTGCGGGGTAGGCAGAGAGAACAGAGAACACAGCAAATACCTGTATCATAACTAAGATATTATTATTATTAAATGTATTTAAACAATTGACAAAATTACAATCCAATCCAATAAGTAGCTAAATGTTAAGTCTTCAAATGAAGCAGAATCAGCTCGTTATCTAGTCAAATATAGCAATAATAATAATAATATTTTGGACACAATACACACAGAGCCCTCTAGTTCCATGTTAAGCAACTGAATGCTTGTGTTATGGATACTAGGTAAAGGATTTCAATACATGTATATTTTTCAGTTGTAAATACATATCTATAATACATAGAAAAACACCCAGATGACGCTTTATAAACATTTATGCTTGTCATAAATAATTGTACTTAGGTAGGGATCCAACCCCGACCCTGATTCAGCAGTCGGTAGACCAATGCACCACTAGCCTCGTCGTATAAAAATATATTTTTTAAAATTCACTTATATGAGGCTAACAAAGTACAAGCATAGGCAGTGTACCACATTCATTATCACCGCTCATCTTCTACAACTTGCAACAACAAACATAAGTATTAAGTACGCCATTTTGAGATTACCAGCGGACTATGTGCGGTGTTTAATTTATCGCCCACCAAAAGTGTTTGAATTGTTAATGTTGGTATCTACTTACAGGAGTTACAGGAATGTTGGTACTACTTTTTTTGTGTGTGTGTTTATTTTCATTCAACGGCTGCACAGGATCTCACAATGATTTACCGTTGAACTTAACGTTTTTAAAGCCACGTTGTTTAATAGATATTGACTGGCTCGGATATAGATATTCGTTTGGTTGTTTTGCAGGCAGTGTGAGAAGGAGAATGGGGGGTGTTATTAAGCGTTTTGTAGTCTTGTCGTTAATTTTTATTGGTAATATCGTAAGATTAAATGATCTCGAAGAGCGTTATTAGTTTAGTATCAGATGGGATAACGTTTATCGGTGATAGGAAACCTTTTTGTTACACCTGGTTCTGTTAATTTCCGCCACTTGTTCAAATTGTTTCCTATATTGAAAATTTGGCGAGTCGAGGCTTGTCAGTCTATTTGTACTGTGCTATAACTCGTGCCTAGGTCGTTGCCTGACCGGCCACCCTTTGCGATCGAGCGTTGTGGGGCTGATCAGGCAACCGCTGGGGCGTCAGGTGTAGAATGCTAACCGCGAGCCCCTGGCGCTCTAGCTAAGACGGAGAAGTGCGCCGCAGAGGTTTAGTGGGTATTCCGGCACCAGGCTACAACATGCCGACGCCAATGTCGTTGTCGTGAATCCCGTCGGCGTCATCAGGGCATTCGTAGAGGCATTAATCTGCGTAAACAATAAAAAAAGGTTAATGACATAGAGTATAGTCTCGGTGGTCCAGAGATTGACCGCACGGCTTCTGAATCCAGATATCGCGGGTTTGAATACTGGTACACACCGACTTTTCGAAAGATATGTGTGATAAATATCGATGACTAAAAACTATTTGGGACGTTAACATAACGGGGAGTCGAGACTTAATAGCCCATGCCTACACCTTCAGGTAGAAAAAGGCGTGAAGTTATGTTATGTTACATGGGATCCTGACGTGGCATTCTGACATGTTGTTGTAGTAGCTTAAAATTTCAATAATTACTTTTATTAATAAAAATAAGGGTTAGAAAAGAGAGCTTATTATCCGATTTTTCTCATGATATATCCGTGTCTTGTTGTTACTTATCCTAAGCTTATGTCATAATCTGACTTTTCTTATGTGTTCTTCTGGTCCTACGAAATAAATAATGTTTTGATTTAGATCGGCGGGTTCTATTCTCTCTCGAAGATACATTTATAAAGATCGTGGATGGAGTTGAGTTTTGAGACAAAATTCAACATTTCTTATAATGCTAAAAATGTAAACATATATATCTATAAATATATGTATGTATATACTTATGTCACATTATCGATATAATGAAATACCTATTACGAGAAAGGACCTGGAATAAAGTGGTTTTTTATTGACGCGATATCCCTTGGGCGTAGAGCCTCCACTCCAATGTAATTGAGCTGTATATTGTGTATTAATATGTGCATATGTGGATGGATGGGAATACATATTAATTTTGGAAACCCAGTAGAGTTAGTACAGGACTTATAATTCCCAGTTCCCCGATTTAAACTTTGACACATGATTATTACTAGGAGTAAGCAGCATATTATATTTTGGATTTGCAATCATCCCAACAAAAGCTTTCCTACTACGACATCGATTCTATTGGCATTCCAAATCGATGTTAACATAACATAACTTCACGCCTGTTTTCACCCGATGGTTTTAAGCTTCAACTCGCCGTTATATTTACGTCCCAAATGGAATAGGTGGCGAACCTATTGCCATACCGGGCTCAAAGTTTTCAGTCATCGATATGTATCACACATAACTTTTTAAAAATTGATTTCGAAAAGTCGATTTTGCTACTAAAATAATGTCATATCAATTTAATGTGCAATATAATATAAATCGGTATAAAAATAATAATTGTTGAAATAAAACTTTAGTTAAATACAGCCTTAAAACGGACGAGTATATTTGACAAGAGTTATGAAAGTCGCCAACTTATTGCGCTTTGTTCTCTCTACCTATGCAGCAACGGACTTGGCGTAAAGTTAAGTAAACACTAATTTTAGTAAACCATACCAAAGTTCCCTAGATGCTGTCTATAAATTCATATAACTAAATTGTCTATTATAACTGGGTAATAACTCGTATCCAACAAAGAAAATAGCTATAATACAAAAAAAATGACAAAATGGGGGTGACCCCCACTGGCTGCTTCTGTATGCAAAGGGTAATCCCCGCGGACTCCATTATGGAATTGAAACTATATATTTTATTGTTCTAGCCTCGTGTCTAGTTACTAAAGTTTATTAGTTTTGACGTAAATTGGACATTTGAAGTTAATATAAGAGTAAGTTTAGGAGACAACATTCATAAGTTCATCATTTTTGGATCTTGACTAAGCATATTTGTTTTTATGTCCAGTTAGAACACGTAAATTTAGATACCATCTATTTGGAGTGTTTTCTGTTATTATATCTACTGGTAACTATGTATATATTTGAAGTAGTAAATATGAAAGGTTTTTTGCGTTTTTGCATTAGTAAATTTTGGAAAAAAATGTTTATTGATTTGTTAAATGTTACTGAATAGAGAATTATTTACCAATAATATGGCCAATGCTCAAACCACAGTATTAAATATAATTTGAGACGGTATATATATTTTTTTTGTGTAGTGTTAAAAATCCGTATATTTTTAAACTACATTGCGTATTTACGCGAATATGAATTAATAAATGTGGCAACTCGTATTGACAACTCTTACTCCATTCGTAAATTTATTAGATATAGCTGTGATTGCACTCTGGCTATGATTCTTTATATAAACTATTGACGACTTTAATACCGTGATCAACGAGAGGTTACACAGCTGTTACTTTTTATATATATTGAAGGCATAAAAATCATTAAAAATTAGATACTATGTGAATACATTTCATTACATTACCGTTCTTTAAGGGTATAGGAAGAAAATGGAAGGTGAAAGGGGATCGGACCTCCGGATACCACTCTCAACAAACGAAACTCGGCACAAGCGACTTTACGCCGATATTCCGTGAGGTCGTGGTATTACAACGGTCGAGCCGGCCCATTCAAACTTCAAGACTCTACCACTGTCATCAAATGGCTCATAAAAAAGACCAGTAACGACAGGATAATAATTAACAACTTGGACGCCATATCTGCTGCTGGTCTCATCGGTTTGTGTGTTAGCTGAGGATAATTAATTGGGTCATGGCAAATTGATCACGACGTCATAGAAATGCGGGCTATTCGGGCTATTCGTGGCGCTTCACGATATTATTTGGACGTTTTTCTTTATTAACATTAACGAACCATCATTCGTCGCCTTTGATATGCCAATTGGTTTTCTGTAAGGCTTCATCCAATGATTGGTATGTAACGTTAAATTATTGGGGAGCGAATGACAAGAGTGTTTTTAGGTAGATATATAATCAGGCATTTGTCACGCCATGACTGGGCTGATTTGACCATTGAAATACCGAGTCTCAGAGAATTGACGTAAAATGGCTTATGCAGAGGATTGTTCGGTGAGAAAGATCTCAGGAGCCTCATGCACTACTCCTTCATTTTCTATCCCATCCCAAGCGATCTCAACGCAACTGTGACCCTCTCAAGTGTTGCAGCGTTACTCGCTTTTCTGATCAGATGATATACTAGCTGATTTGTCCAAACTAATATATTTGGTTAAATCAGTCTACCAAGGAGCCTCGTGGTGCATTTAAAAGAACCATAATTTAAATTGACTCAAACTGCCCCATTAACTTACACCCTGAAGACACCGTGATTGATGAGCAAGTGCAAATGAAGGCATTCAAATATACCATTCGAGTAACGCTAATGTTCTACTTTAAAAAGGTAAACAACTTGAATTGAGTGTTTTATAATCACGCTATAATACGATTAACTTTGAACACGACAATAGTGAATTAATTCGGGAAGCGATGGTCTATTTTTATAGATCAGACACTCTATCTATCTTTTAGGTGTCGCTACTGATCTAGTGATAATAAGACCGTAATAGACAGACGATAAAACTTTGCTATGAATTACAAATTGCTTTACACACCTTTTATTTTTTCTTATTCACAAAGTAACTCAGTGCAATAAAGTTCAAAGTTAATATACTGAGCTAAGGTACGACCGTGATGGCCATGATTCGCTGTTAGTGGCAGCAGGCGGTGTAGCACGCCCGCCACCCGTCGTGCTCAGGAGACCATCCTCGAACCTCTAGTCAACTCTAGTGGCTTTGCAAGGTACGGCACAAGTATTTTAAAACCACCCCACTAGGACAGCCCTGACATCCACCGAGATCTGCCAGCCAAGTTACCATTTTACAAAAGAAAACAGATTATTATTGCCGTTTTAAGATTTCATATAGAGTTTTTAATAAAATTGTATTAGTATGTACCTACTAACTTCGCAATAAATTTCCTTTACACGAAATTGGAGCAACATTTTTTGGTTAGCTTAAGCTCATTATTTGCTGGTAATTAAACAGTTCATTAAATCTGATATGATCCACGAAATATTTACCTAATGTTTCGTTAAATTATTCAGTACAAAAGGTTATTTCAATGAGTCATGATCTTTACTCTTACTTATTTCTTGTGATATATAATGATTTTGCCTTCTAGGCAGATATTTACACAATTTGCATTACTGATTTAAATCATTTTATGGTTTTGGTATGTCTATGGGCTACTAAATGTGCAATATTTCTAAAGCAAAAAGAAGGCATCGAGGAGTCCAATAATATAAATGTGTTCATTTCAAAAGTGTTGGAATCGGATACGTCCATCTCTGTACAGCATCTGATATTTCCAATTCATGTCAAGATCCACCCACATGATTTATACACAAAATACTACAACTAAAAACGGTCTATTTTTGACTAATTTAAAATTACTATAATCACTCTCATAAAAAAACGAATTACAATATACGATACGTCTATAATCTTAATCACATTTCTAATTAGCGACTATTTAATACATATTTTAATATCTTAAAAGTTAGGTCACGACCTAAGCTATACATAATATAAAATATATCATCAGAATCAACCTTAATGTAATGTGCTTTTAAGTTTTTATTATAGCATTGATAAGTAAATAATGGACAGGTTTATTAATCATAAATTATATACCTTTACGATTTAATGTTCGGCGACGCTAAAGTAAATATTTGGATGACTATTAAAGAATTTATTAACGCTTATAACAAGTTTATGTACAATCAAGTTGAGATAAAATTGAAATAAAAGTTTGGTTTAATATTATCATCATAAAAATGATATTGAACATTATTCTCTAATAAGTGTCAGACGTTAAAAGCATTTGCAAAAATATTATTACCTTTGATAGGTAAATTTTGTTCAAAATTATTTATTTTTAGCTTTATGTTGCTGTTCTTGCGTTGGCACCACTGTACTTAATGCGGCGATGGTCCTTCGAGCCGGATATAAATCCCCATACTTAACTATGAATTACTTTACTGACACACTCGAGGATTCTTATTTTGGAATCCCTGGTTTATTTGAATAAGAATATTTGTTAGAATCAAGTTTAGTCTCTATCAACACACACGCTAACAAGTGTGAAACATTGCTACAGCTATATTTATGAAAATAACTGACAATAATGTCCATTAAAATATTTGGTGATCTCACTAAGTGTTTTTGAGAATATTAATAATTTCTATCTCTTCATAATCGTCATCATCATCATGAGCCGTTCGATGTCCACTGCTGGACGTAGGCCTCCCCCATAGAGTGCTACAACTGCCGGTCCTGTGCAACTTGCATCCCATTTGCCTCTCGTGGATTTTACCAGGTCATCGGTCCACCTAGTGGGGGGACGGCCTACTTCGCGTCGACCAGTTCGTGGTCGCCACTCAAGAACCTTTCTAGCCCAGCGGTAATCGGTTCGTCGAGCGACGTGTCCATCTCCACTTCAGCTTGGTAACCTTCTATCATCACTTTATCATCTCTAAATATTAGAATATAATAAATATATAAATAATCAGTAACATTAAACAAGGACGATGAATGAACATTTGTGTTAGAATTTCTTTTCGGAACCCAAAAATTAAAAGACTTTGTCAACATTCTTATCTTTAATAGAACCTATATTAATTTTGAGACAGGTGGTTACTATCTACTCATACTGTATATAAACATCGTGCGTACTATAATCTGTGTTTATTTATATAAAAAAAGGAAATGCAAAGATGTTTGTTTACTGCGTCGTGTGTGCTTCCTTAAAAAGATAAAAGAATCTGTGTTTGCTCCGAAAAGCTTTGTAGAATGAGCCATTGTGTAATATCTTTTCGCTTTGAGCTACTTAGTTTGGGCTCTTAACGTGTTTTTTGTGATCTTTCACTGAGTATGTTTATTTATAAGATTAGCTTCGTATCATATGGGTAGGAAGATATGTCTATATTTATATCGACTCTCATTTGACCTAATTTCAAACTTTTGATTTTTTTATAATTAAAATATATATCGTCAGGGATAGAGCAAATTCGCGAATCTACCATACGTAAAAACCGCGTATCTGCAATCGTCCAGTTTTACAGAAAAAGGTTATAACTTTATTAGTTCAATGATTGATTCGCTTCAGATTGGTCGAAATGAACTTGTGTCAAGGCGGTGGCAGCCTATCAAGATTTTGCGAGATTTGCCCGCGAAAACTTTAATTGGCTACAATTGTCACATACGCGGAATTATCCAGCACTAGTTCCGCGGATTTGCACTATCCCCGACGATATGGGATATGAGGGCAAAGGAGCAGGCGAGTCACCCGATAGTGTTATTGTTGCGTTGTCGACCTTTAAGGGAGTAGGATAGGAAAATATGGGGATGGGGTGGGGGTGAGCTTCCAGGTAATTATCTCATTGAACAAAACATGTCATGAACCCCTTTACATCGATCTTCTAGCTAGCTCTACTATTGTTAGAGCCAGCCCCGGTCATACAAACATATTACAATAGTGAAAATTATTTGATTAAGCAGATAAACAGTCCAAAAGTTGAAGGCAGCGACAGAGGCAAGGGAAAGGAGGACAGCCACGACACACTTTGCATGACAAACGTATCATTGCGAAAGGTGATGTCAGGACCATTAAAACCGACGAGCGTGTATGACAAGAATTATGACAGTTCGTAGAATAGACTTTGTAAATATATGTTACAAAAAATATTTACTCTTGCATAGAAAAAATATTGAGAAAACATCATAATTTATTGTCATAAATAATATATTTAAATATATGCATAAGATAAACTTGAAAATATACTCCAATGATATGCAATTTAATTCTTACGTATTATTATGTATGTAACAGCATTATTATGTATCTTCAAGCATATGTAAAGTTATGGGAGCGTACAATGTTATATGTACCTAATACGTGTTGTAAAAGTTCAGTCGAAAGTGGCGTCAAAGGGCGTCGGTTCAATGTGCGGAACCGTCTTGGATCGGCACACACAAAAATGATGAAGACTACACCAAGATATTACAAAGAAGATAATATCATTACATAGCATAAAACAAAGTCGCTTTCCGCTATCTGTCCCCTCATATTATCATGCTAAAATCTTGGAAACTACGCAACAGATTTTGATGTGTTTGTTTCTAATAAATAGACGATGTCAACGGCGTGTTTTTTATGTATAATTCATGTATAATGTAGTAAAAAGAAGTGATGATTTTCGAGATACAGCACTTTAATAGCAATTGCTTTCTGAACCCTAACTGATAAATCAAAACAACGTTCTACATTATTATACAATAAACATCTTTGAAAGGCCTACAATAATATCTTAGAGATAACCCACTATGACCATTCTTATTTATTCTTATTGCTTCTAAGGAGAAAAAAAGTTCACTAGGGTCTACTAGTCTACACTAATATTATAAAGAGGAAAGATTTGTATTTTTGTATGTAACGAATAAACTAAAAAAGTACTGGACCGATTTTAATTATTCTTTTTTATTTAGAAAGCTATATTATCACTGAGTAACATAGGCTATATGTAATCATCGTCGTCATCGACATTTTGTTTGTACTTGAGTAACACCGTGAGGCGGGAAGCTGCATACAATATAGCGGTACGAGGTCGCGCACTCTGCTAGTAATTTATAAAAACATTATATCTCTGTGACTCATTATTTAATTATAATAATTATATTCAAATATAAGTATTAGAGCTTATTTAAATAAAATATAAATCCTAAGTAATAAGGTACTTGTGTACCTTCCAATATAGAAGGAAACACCATAATAATTGGCCACGCATAATTGATCTATATTTACTGATAGGTGTATAAATCCAGATTCAAATTTGGTAACTCTCAAAGAGAAACCTGATTGCTAAGCGGCTGTACCATCAAAACGACTAATTACTTTTACAAAATTTCAATTTTCAATACTAAGATATTATAATTTTCTTTATGAATTTTAAGAACCATATCAAGTATTAATTTCTCCGTGCGCCATTAACCAACCAATTTATTAATATGTGTGTTCAAGTGTAAAAAGATTCCGTAATAACTGACGCGTGACGAAGCCATTGAAATTTATAAATAGATTTAACTTATATTTCGTTTAAATTTTGTCTTTCGCTATCACAGTTTTTAAAAGTCTATATACTTGGTAATTTAGCTGCATACCGTTGAAAAAATTAGATATCATAAGCAAATGCTGGAACATTAAAATGACTTTTCAAAATTCTGATGGTTATTTAATTAATTATTTAGATTATTTTTTTATGATTATTTGATGCATAAAAAATGCTTCACATTTGTATCAATATCAATGAAATTAATGCTAATAATTAGAAGTATTTTAACTAATTTTAATCATGGTATACATAAAGGAATTTCTCGTCACCTCCGTCAGCGTCCCTTTGGCATCTGTGGTATATTTTAATTCCCGCTTGATGTATCTTTATATTTTATTTTTGTATTTAAATATTTTATCACTTTTAATTTGTGCTTTTGGATTTATGCCCTATAAGTTATAGTAGAAAGTCAATGCTGTGACATTATGCCCAAATCTTTACATAAATAAATAAAAAGTAACATAAAAATTGCATGCATATCTCACTAACTTGAGAAGTTTTTTGTGATAATAAAAAATTCGTTTAAGAAATTGATGTATTTATCTAACACCAACCACTTAACCCAAAGACAAGTAGCTGTCGTAAAACAGTCACAACCATTTTATAGACAAAGAGCGAATACCATAAAACGAATGTAATGTTCCAAAACATCTAATTTAGATAAAGAGTTTGAGATAAACCTTACAAATCACTGTAAACGAAAACTACTTTGCATATAGCCGTTTTCAAATGCAAAATAGTCGTATTAAATTTGCAATCTAGAGCCTGACAACGTGTTTTGTCTATGGCCTAAGTCATAAATATAATTACTATTGCAAAATAAAAAAAAATAAACATATTCCAAATTTGAATTTCAAAAATCACTTAATACTTGTTTTGAAAAAATTAGAAAAAGTTTAGTTGCAGAAAAATGTTAACAATGTTGTTTAACAATGTTATTTTATTTTTTATAAGGAATTCTAACGAGTTTTTATATTGGGTTGATATTTTGATACTGAATTAAGTTCTACAAGCTCCAATACATGAAAAACAACATTCTTTAAAATTATTATATGAACAAAAAACATGAGTATTGTTAGATATCGACATTTAGATTTATTTGTATAGCAGAAAATGTTCTGCTATACAAATCTCTATAAAGAGTTCGAAACGTCGGGAAATAAATAGAAAATAAGCTCTAAATAAATGTATTTAGAGCTTATTTTCTATTTATTTCCCGACGTTTCGAACTCTTTACAGAGATTATTTCCACTAGTACCGAACAAAAAATAAACGCGATATAATCCATAAAAAGTTGTTTTAATGTTATGAATGTCATTCGCGAGAAAATCTAAGAAAGTCTAAGAAATATAGAAGAAATTACTTTGATATGTAATAACCAAATAATTAATTCCTGATAATTGCAGTTATTTTCCTTAGGATAATATTTATTGTATTTTTAACATTACATTGTCTTATGACTTGGTCCGCAACGATTGTTGGCAACGAGAGGACCCGCCGGTGTCTTGTCTTCAGACAATGATGACATCCTATTGTGATACTCAAATAGACTTTATGACTCCAAGTACTCTCACGAGACTGACCATAAGATTAATTTTATTATGCTTTATCGAAATAAGGACATTTTTAGGCAGCGGCTGTTAAGCCTCGTCTCACTGTAATGTTTACGTCTCAAATGGAATATTTGGCGAACCTATTGCCATACCGGGCACAAACTTTCCAGTCATTGATATTTATCACACTTAACTTCCGAAAACAATTTCAAAAAGTCATTGATGTGAGCCAGTGTCAGGATTCGAACACGGACCTCTAGATCAGAAGCCGTTTCCTCGACCACTGGACCACCGAGACTGCCATATTTATTACTTAGGTATATTTTTTATTTCAAATGGTTACTGTTGTCACATGAGATCATTCCTATGTATATAGTACTAAAAGTTTTTTATTTTATTTTATGGCATTGTAGGGCAAACGAGCAAGCGGGCCATCTGTTGGTAAGAACTACCGCCGCCTATAAAATACCTGCAACACAGATTACGCCGGCAACGCAACTGTTACAGTTGCGTTGCCGGCCTTTATGGGAGTAGGATGGGGAAAGATACCTCTCTAACTGAACAAAACACGGCATGAGCTGTCATTTTAAATGGATATTATGAGAGGCTGTGGTATTTTACTGATCGAGCTGGCCCATTCTTGCAGTGATTTAAGTGACCTTACCACTCAAAAGTTATCAATTATGACAATATTTAGACATATTCTATTTTTTGTTTTATAAAGCTACCTTATTTACAAATCAAAACTTGACATACTATTAGGTAATTATTTTAAAAAATCACAATAGATGGCGTTTTATTCTGTGATTTTTTTTATTAGTAACCAATATTAAGTTTACAAAATATATTTAAATATGACAGCCAAAAAATAGCTTTACTGTAAAGAAAAGTCATTAATATTCATTAATTAGTTGACGAATATTTATTTTCCAAGAAAAGTAAAATCAAATAAAAGATAATGCAATAGAGTAAACATTTCCAAAATTGAGTCATCTAAAAGCAGGAAAATGTGATGAGCTAATAGCAAAAACACCCTCTACAATATAAGATATAAATATATCTATATACCTAATATACGAGTGAAGCATCGGAAATGGAAGAAAAATGTCAGCACGAGGATAATCTACCTAAGATAATTTCCACTCAAGTGGTCCTGTGTGTTCTTTCAAAGGTCGCAGAACGCCGCGGGGCGCGCGAACTGATGGGGACTTAGCAGGAATCTCTTAATTTATAGCCTAGTTGAGATTTGACCAACAATCCACAAGCGGTAGAGATAGCGATTATGGTGTTACACTGTATCATCATTACATAGTATAAAATAAAGTCGCTTTCCGCTGTCTGTCCCTTTATATCTTTGAAACTACGCAACGGATTTGTCGCGGTGGTTTTATCTATAATTCATGTATGATGTAGTCAAGAAAAAGTATTAAATTGAAAAATTTACTTTTTTGTTGCTTTTGATGCGGAACAGTGCGCCGGGTCAGCAGGTTACCTGTAGTTCTGGTATATATATTACTAATATATATACCAGAACTACAGGTAACCTATCTAAATAATTAAGGGTAGTAGAAGTAGCAGTTTGTAGCAGTAGAGGATCTCAATCAAATTGAAAAGACAGAGTACTTTGTATATTTTTTGAAGCTTTAAATTCCTACAATACTCCTATTTTTAAACGAGTCAGTGGAGAGGTTTTGACTAATGTTGATTTTAAAAGGGACCTTAATTTAAAGTCTTTTGATAGTCAATCTGTTGTTCATGAACTCCGTTATAAGCACTTTACATGATCAAATATAAATTGACATGTATTCTGATTGCTCAGAGACATTTGAGGAAAATAACTTTTTACTAGAATTAACTTATAGGAAGAGGATAGAAGTGCAAACGAGCAAGTGGATCACCTGATGGTAGCGAATTTCTCATGGCTCATAAATAATACGTTTCGCCGAGGAAAGGCGCGAGGAGAGTCTCGGCGAGACGCAATACATGCAGCTAACTGCAAGACTCTGCCACTGTTGAAAAATCGACGGTCACAATTTACTCACCGCTTGTTACTTGGTCCATGCAGGCATTGTTATCTACAGACTCATAGTGGGTGAAATAATCTGATTTGTCCATTTGCCGGTCGCACAACGGTAACAAACGGTTCCCTCTTCGATTAACACGATTGCTTTTTGCAAGCTCCCCGACTATAGATGCTCTTAATTGACGGTAAATTTATAATCTCACATTTTTTGTAAGCACTTAGTACCTAATATATCTTTTTCGTTATTACTACCAACATTTCAAGTGATATTGTGTTGTATATATTGTTTGGTTTTGTATTGAAAAACAGTTTTAGTTTGCTTATTAGTTAAATTAATTGTAAGTTAATTGTTTAATTTAAATGTGTAAATGTAAATACAGTTTTAGTTTGCATTAAAATTTACACGTTTAAATTAAACAATTTTATTTTGTTACCTCCAACATAGCATAACGTCACGCCATTGTTACTCGAAGGTGTAGGTAACGGCTGCTAAGCCTTATCTCGCCGTTATGTTTACGTCCCAAATGAATGGCGAATCTATAGCCATACTGGGCACGAAGTTTTCAGTCATCAATATTTATCACACAAAACTTCCGAAAAGAAACAATTTCGAAAAGTCATTGGTGAGAGCCAGTGACAGGATTCGAATCTCGACCTCTAGATCAGAAGCCGTATGCTCGACCAGCGGACCACTGAGACTATTGCTAATTTGTTGATGTCTACTTCTGATGTTCTAATTGAAAATAATATATTATGTTTATAAAATATAAAAAGATTTAAATAATTACGTATTCTGAATGCGATATTTTGGTTACGCTATTAAAATTAAATTTTATGACGCATATATAAAAAAATTTAAGCGGACTGTATATTTCCTTAACTTATTCAAATATAAATCAAATAATTGAAGCTTATTATCTATACTTATATTATAAAGCGGAAGAGTTTGTTTGTTTGTTTGTTTGTTTGTTTGTTTGAACGCGCTAATCTCAGAAACCACCGGTCCGATTTCAAAAATTCTTTCACTGGTGTATAGACCATTTGTTGAGGAAGGCTTTAGGCTATATAATATTTCCAATTAAATTAGGGATCCTTACTATAAGTTCAATAATGTAACCCAAGGTGTAAGAAAAAGACCCGAAAAAATATCTTAAATTGCGAACGCTGCAAAAACTATTGATTATAGAACAAAACAATGTACTACACTTTCACAGAACATATAATTGTCGACAGAAAAGTCCGCGACGCCATATGTCTAACTATTGTATTTATCGCACAATAAGTGTTTTTTGAATTTTTAAAAATAATTATAATGAGGTCGTTTTAAAAGTTCTTTATTTTGTACCTTGGTATTAACTCTACTCAAAATAAATTACTTCAATGTAAAGATAGATTCAATACCTTTCTAGAACTTTTTGAATGATTCAATTCGGACATTTAATTCAAAAGATATCGCAAAATACAAAATGTAAGTATACGTTTCTTAGGCAAATATTCCGCGCACATATATATAATCGGGAGACCCGCCTGACTCGGTCATGAGCGCCGCTCATAGCTGGCAGGTAATTTTTTTTTTAATTTTCTTAGACTTTTTTTTTCTTTTTGTCCTAATGAGTTTGTAGTATTTAATCGTCTTTTGGGGTATATGTATATTTATTTTGTAATAATTAATAGGTGATGTGAACCTGTAACATCTGTGACCCCGTGTCTATTTAGACACATTAGATTAGAATTTGATCTATTTATGAATATAATAAACGGGAAATAACACGACAAGTGTAGGTAAACAAATACTTATTTTTATTATTGGCTTGACGTTTCGGCCTGGTTGCACTGGCCGTAGTCACAAGCAAACAGATAATTTGATTACCTAAATGTGTCGCGTTATTTTCCGTTTATTATATTTATGTAATATGGAACGCGAATATTAAAAGATTTAAAAATATGTTCATACTTAATTAAGCAAAGTCATGGGTCAAAGCTAGAGTTAGTTTACAGTTAGTTCTTCACGCAGATAATATAATATCATCTATAATTCTTTACAATATTGCAACTTCATATAAATGGACGAAGCGCAAGATATCTACGCACCTCAATCTTGGCGTCATTTGCTAAAATATAAAGACTTAGCGAGTTTGTTACACATCTGCATACCACATAGTTGCCCATCTATATATATTTACATTTTTAATATCGTGATCTCTTTTAAAATTTTGTGAATTTATTTTGTTAAGAGTAATACCAAGGTGCCAAATCGACATCATTTAAAATATACAAAAAACACTCACTGTGAGTTAGGCATACTGGTAAGAACATGTGGTGACCAGGTTTTTTTTTAAATCGACGACAATGACAAATTTAAAAAAAAAGGTTCAAGTAGGTAGTATTAAAAAAAACTAAAGATTGACAAAAAACTTCTGGCAAAGTCGCAAAGTCCCTGGTATTGCTATTGATTGAAGTTGATAATATTTTTTTTATGGGATAGGAGGGCAAAGGAGCAAGCGTGTCGCCTGAAGGTAAGCAACCTGCGCCGCCCATGGACACCGGCATCACTTATAGTGTTACCGTTGCGTTGCCGACCTTTAAGGGCCTTCCTTCCTTCCGATCCTTTAAGGGATGGGGAAGGGAGGTCGACCTCCGGGTACCTCTCTCACCGAACGAAATGCGGCATGAGCCACTTTACGTCAATCTTCTGGGAGGTGGTGGTATTTCACCGGTTGAGCCCATTCATGCATTCATTCAACTGCTTAATATTTTAACTGCTATTATTTTCATCATATCTAGGTTGTTAGTCGCTAATATCAAAAGCTAAGAAAGTAAGGTGTGTAATAATCGTGCCTTATGACGCTTTGTACCCTTTACCTACCCCGCAAGGGATCTGGCGTGAAGTTATGTATGTATGTATCAGGAACTTGAATTGGAAAAAAAAATAGTGTTAGATAGTCCATTTATGAGGAAAGCTTTGAGGTATTAATATGATCGCGGTAATAATCTTTTTAGTGGAAAATGTCTAAAATATGGCGGTACGAAGTTCGCGCGGTCTGCTAGTATTATTATATTCGTTAGCATAATAAAACTTAAAGCATTTTCCATATCTTTATCTACAATTAAGTTAAACAAAAATATGTATAATTAAAGTCGGTATAATGGACGAATTGTCAATTTTGTTTTATGTTATGTACTTTTTTATGTTTATTTACTTTTTCATTTTATGATGTTAAAGTAAATAGATACACACAGCATATGTCGTGCGACCAATAAATCCATTGCGTGTTATCGCCCAGACCCTTCTAGTGTCACAAATCCTGGAGTATTTGTAACGGAGTCCTGGATAATCGTGGTGCCCCCGGGGCAAAAACAAGCACCCAACCCCAAAAGTAACACCCGTGGTCCATAAATTCATGATGATTCATGATCACGGGCCGCTGGAAAGTTTTTGCACTTGCAATTAATTTCACTGACTTTTACGGAAATAGGTGCAGGCAGACAGGCTTTTAATGTTACCGTGAAATTATTTTAATGATAGCGCTTCCAACAAAAAAGGTGTATGCAGAGATAAAGAGCTTGTTTAGTTGTTGCTGTCGAAATATTTCGAAACCTGATTTGTTATTTATTTTCGGAATATGTGCAATCTTCTTTATATATTTTTTTTTGGTTAACATTTTCGTTACAAGCATTCTATAAAGAAGAATTGTTTAAAAGTTGGGACTTCAAGTGAATGAATATTCTCTAACATTAAAACAACTTTTAGGATTATATTGCGTTTATTTATTACTTATTTTTATTTATTTCCCGACGTTTCGAACTCTTTACAGAGATCATTTTCACGAGTAAAGAGTTCGAAACGTCGGGAAATAAATAAAAATAAGTAATAAATAAACGTGATGTAATCCTAAAAGTTGTTTTAATGTTATGAATATGATTCGCGAAAATCTGAGAAATAAATATAAATATTCTCTTTTAACGTATTAAACTTTATTTCTCGCTTCACAAAAACCATAATCAATCAATCATGATTTCGGTGATCCCCTTTATTCTCATGTGAATTAAAGTCAAGTAATATTACTGTTATAATATGGACCTTACCTATATTTTAACTTAGCCTTAAAAGAGTGGAGAAAATTGTAAAAAATGTTATTTTGGCTTCTATTTTTCTGATGAATAGGTCTTTAGAGTCATTTTAGGTTTTTTCTTTATACAGATAAATAGCACAAAGTCGATCAAAATCTTTTTTTTAGTGAATGCCTGCGTCTTAACATCTACCTGCATGCCAAATTTCATCCGAATCCGTCTGTGGTGTGGGCTGTGCATTGATCGATCATCGTGTCAGTCAGTCACCTTTGAGTTATTTAAAATGGATTTATATAAAGATTATAGTTTTTGCATTGCTTAGTAAGTCATTATTGCATTTTTAATATTTATCTTTCTATTTGAAATGACATATTTCCTGTATTTTAACTAAATAAAACAAAATTATCTATATAGCTGCACCTGAAAAATGTTGTTACCTGTTAGTATTTTAGGTCAAGAGTGTCCACAACCGACGGGCGTGTATGAAAGGGATAATGAGAGTGAAATAAGCGAGAAATGTATGTCAGGATCGTAGCGAAGAGAAAGACGTATGTCTCTGCCTACATCTAATGGGAAAAAGGCGTGATCTTATGTGGGTTCTTCTTCAGAGACAAAATTTTGGACGTCTACGGATTTATTTCTGAAACTAAGTAGCACAAAAAACTTCTATAAATAAAACAAGTCCGAAATTGAAATATGTGTTATTTAGTTAGCTTTTTAACATATAAGCATGCGTGACAGAGCTGAAAATTAAATAAAATAGAATGTAAGAATTTTTTTTATTACTAAAACTCCAAATACTCTCAATACAGCCTTGGCCTATATTTTTCCTTTTCATCACGCTAATGAGAGGTAGGTAGATATAAAATAAGACTTCAAAAATATCAAAACAATTTTATGATGTTTTGCGACCACAAGCCGCAGTCGACATTCGGGAACATCCCCGTTCTGTGGCTAAAGATCAATCAGCACTCACACACATTGACTTCCAAATAATGATCCTTTCAACACTTCATATGACAATATAGGACATGATAAATTCAACCTTGTTCCATATGTATTAAGGCAGATGTTTAATTGGAATGGATATATATGATTTAAAGTGGCAATTTGAGTCGTTCCTTTGAGCTATTTAAACTCTTCTGCTAAATGATAGCCGTGTCTGTAGTCTGCTGGTTATTAATAATATGTACAAACTAGTTAAATGCGTATTTAAAATTAGTTTAACGAGACCCACAACAAAAATAAATTATGTATACCTACCTACTTGTATTACGTACAAAAACTAAAATTGTGTTTGTTCGTTTGGACAAGCTAATCGCAAAAAGTACTTATTTGACCGAAAAAAAAAATCTCTCTGGTATAGATATGTGGGCTTTAATAAATTATCCTACAATTAATGGGAGCAACTCATGTGATGTGCATGCATTTCCCACGAACTTATTTGACATTTGTCGAAATAATGCTATTTACACAATTAAATAGGTAATAACATAACTTCACGCCTTTTTCTACCCGAAGGTGTTGACAGCGGCTGTTAAGTCTCGTCTCGCCGTTATTGCGTCTCAAATGGAACAGGTGGCGAACCTATTGCCATACCGGGCACAAAGTTTTTAGTCATCGAAATCTATCACACATAACTTAGGAAATTTATTTCGAAAAGTCATTGCTGTGTGCCAATGTGAAGATTCGAACCCGCGACCTCTGGATTCAGAAATGGGGTGCTCGACCACTGGACCATCGAGATAGGTATTACTAATATGAAATCATCAATTTTTTCATTGGTCCCTAATATTTTGACATTTAAATGAACTTGAGATCTGAACAAGAACAAAGTAATTATAAACTACTCGCTAGCTACTCATTTCAGTTGGTTATTATTACAGCTTAATTTATCTCCACCTTGAGAATACAGTTTTCACGACAGCTCCTGTATTTGCTATTTATCCAGCAGTTTGCATAGCATTTATACTCGCACGGGTGAATAGCCCGCGGCGGAGCCCGAGGCGCGCCTCAATGAGGCACGCACGAAGCGCCGCGGACTCCTTTGTCCCTATCCTCAAGTGCAAATAGCCTGCCGCGTTCTAATTTCAAAATGCCCGTCCTTGAATAGAGTGAGCTTATTTTTAGATTTTCATGACAGATATAATATATGACTTTTGGCGCGCCATTTTCACATTTGTACCATATTTTAAAGTTGATATCGGTGTTTACTGCAATAGTATTAAGATCTAAAGTATCATCTTTTATTAATTTTGTATATACTAAATATATAAATTTGATAATGATCTCTCAAACGATTGACAGATTGGCAATATCTTTAATTCCGGAGACATCAGTGTTTTTCAAAATGGCCGCCACCTATAATGAAGCCAAAGTGTACTGTGGATCTTTTTTTTCTTAAAATTGCTGTATCCTGTTTCCTGAAATTGAATTATGAAGAAACTTTTTTAAGATATTTCTGTAAATTAACTTTCTTGAATTTTTTTTCTCTTTTGTTTCAGGTACTGGCTGCTAAGACAACTCTAAGAAAATGTCTCTAGATATCATTAAAAACGTTCTTAGGGTTATCTAAAGCGAATCTTTAACTGGATAATAATATTTTATCTGGGAGATCTTAATAGATTCACTACCGTCTAATATTGTGTGCTTGTTTTTACCGGCGACTTTGCCTACATACATATATTTAGAACAGGATTATTTAAATAACATACAAATGGACATGCAAACTCAGGGGAATCCATGACCGGTGTTGCTGTACGTTTTATGATTGAAGTGCCATTTATTATAAAATTTCAGGCTAAGTATTTCAAGTTAAATTATTATTTTATAGGAGCATATTACTGCGTCGAAAAGTTCATGTCAATTCTGTATTTCGTTACTTATGTTGTTGATTTTATAATACTGTTTTTTTTAAATTCTGGTCATCGGTTGAACAGTGATTGAGTAAGAAACATCTAAACATCTTCTGCAATTTTCTCATTTAAAATTTGGTCAACATTTGATCTTCGATTGGAACGAATTATATATTAAATCAAAAGAAATCAGTTAAATAATTTATTATTACACAGAAAACCATCGCGACGATTTGTTTTTAATAGATAGACCATAAAGATTTCAACAATTACTAGTATCGCTGTAAACAAAAGGTACATCATTATAATTTAATTTTTGATCAGATAAACATTATATCTTCAGTCTTAGTATTGCATGATTAAAAACTTACCAAATACTAATGCACGATATCTTCGCAATTTAAGTCTCCCGGTCGCCTATAAACCGTTCAAGTTTAATCTATTCGTCTTTATTCATTATACAAACCAACAATAAATCTTTCATTCCCACGAGTTAAACTGTATCAAATTACCAAGGGTGGGGACGTATCCTAGTCAAAAGTATGTTCACCCCTCATATTAAATACCACAAAAATTTTACTTCATCAACGATACAATTCAAATAAATTTCAATCGTCATACAATGTCTTTAGAGACTACACTCTCTTGTGTTGATGGCAAATGTACCTTGGTGGTTATAAAAATCAGTTCCAAGAGTGTCTCAAATGACGTGCCATTGCATTGAAGGGGAGGTCACGTTCCGCCCTGAGGGTCAAAATTAAACGGGTCAGTGGTCAGGTAAATATTATGAAGTAAACAAATTTAACTCACTTTAATGCACCATTGATATTTATATTTTTTTTTTTTGAAGGGTAAGGGATTACTCGCGTAATGTTGATTTTGAGGGGATGTGATGATATTTATATATTTTATACTAGATTTTTTATCAAGGGGTGGTTTCTAAGGGAACAGAAGGTCTCCGGTATAGATAAGAGATCCTTTATTGTTAAGAGCTTCAAGCGGAATGAATAATGTCCCTATTACACAGTAAATTTTGGTGATTACCAATATTAAAAAGGCTGCAGTCTAGATTATCCGCAACCAACAAGCATGTAAATTATAAATAGAAGACACATTGAAAGAAGTAGTGTCTGCCTTCTCCCAAGGAGACAAAGTATAATCTTAACGATTAAATCATTGCCAAATATAGAAAACAATATTTATTGTAACGAATAGAAGCGTTTACTGAAGCAATTTCTCATATCTTCAAATCAAATAGCGCATATTGACACCAATAAGGTTATGGCTATTGAACAAACCTTTGAACAAACAAATATTGTTGCACCAATTACCTAGACTTTGTTCAACAATATTTAAACAATATTTATTGTAACGAATAGAAGCATTTACTGAAGCAATTTCTCATATCTTCAAATCAAATAGCGCATATTGACACCAATTTGGTTATGGCTATTGAACAAACCTTTGGTAAAAGCATATTGTTGCACCAATTACCTAGACTTTGTTCGACCAGGGTAGGCTTTGTGGCGTCACTTACCTGTCAAGAGATTACCCAGCACGAGACTAAAGCTCTGACCCAAAAGGAAACAAGAATACAATTTCTAAAATTAATATAACTCGTGTTCGTTCGTCGCGGTTTTAGATTTAATAAGATCTCTAGTAGTGTTATAAAAGGAGAAAGAGAGAGAGAGAGAGAGAAAGAGAGAGGGGATGGGGGAGCAGAAGTAGAGGTCGTATTTTTTGAGATTGTATCTGCGTTTTATATCTGGAGAAATCTTCAGAGGTATTACAGTGACCATTTTTTTATCATTTGGAGAGTATAACATTATACATAGATGGATCTTTATTTTGGCTTTACTCCCTTTATATTTGAAGGTATAAGCAGTGACAATGACTCGCCGATGATCCCAAATAGTGGCAAAACCAAATGTGGGGCAGAAGTTTGTCTGACATCAATATTAATTTCACATTTCTTCGGAAAATAGTTACTAAATATCTTTTATAGAAGCTTGAGTTTCTTGTGGTGTAGGCAGGGAAAATGGAGCACCATAAGGCAAAAATATTACATACCTCACTCGTTTCTTAAACACGCATAACTCTCGTCATTTACGCTCGTCGGTTTTTAAGGTTCCTGACAATATCTTTCGCAAAGATGCTTGCAATTTAAACTGTTTTTTTTTTCTTTTTGTGTTAATTAAGATATAAAAATCGATATTTTTACACGATAACCTAAATATACGTAGATGCAAAGACATTAAGAATTCAAATCGATATTTAACCCTATTCAATTAACTTAGAGCACTGCCAAGGATGGTTTTTACATAGAAAAGGAGTATAAAGGATTGCAAATGAGTCCCCACCCTTTTTCTCTTAATTATAAAGGAGATTGTTTGTCCGAATTCCAAGGGGCCACCTTGCCGTTCTAATAGCTGAATAAAATCACTGGTCCAAATGGTGCAATTACTTTTTGAAACCATAGAATTTGTACAAAATGTTTTTTAGTTTCAGGTTACAGCATCGTTAAAAACTTGGTCACATTCACAGACACATCCACGTGAAAATTTGTTCTCCAGATATGTTTAAATTTAATTGATAATACGTAATTTCTTTATGAGAATTTCTTATTAAAATTATGTAAATGATTATAAATAGTCCTTTTGTATATAATTGCAATGAAATAACATGTTTGTTTATAGGTTCAGGAAGTTGAGCATTTGGATTTTGAAAATTATATGTATATCTATATTGTGTTTTTTTAGATTTCCCAGTTTATTATTAAGGCAGTAAATATTTTTAAGCTAGTTCTCTAGATATACACGCTAAATACATAACTTCACTTTTAATTCCTTGCGGAGTAAGCAGAGAGAATAGAGCGCCATAAGGCACGTGTGGACCTGGACACCTAAATCCATTCACATTGTATATCTGCACAGTCAATGTTTCGTCCATGTTGCCTCGACCATTTTTTCTACATCTCGGATCTATTGGAACATATTTAAATTCAATATTCAAGCAAAATTCATTAGTTTTATATAACCAAGCTACAATCATATATGCAATAAGAAATACAGACAAAAAAAAAACTAAAAACCATTTATTTTTTGCTTCTATTCTTCTAATAAAGACCTCATCTTAAGCGATATAAATATTTACGTATGTCAAATATTTTTCTCATATCGGCAAAATGAGAAAATTATTATTATTGATAGGTCTCAGATGAATTCTATGATCTGAATCCTATTATTTATCATCTTATTGAACATGATCATATTGTACGTGAGAGGGAATAAAATGAGGTTCAGTATTATTCTAAATGTTACTTTGAACAGATATATCTGTCTTACAGATAATAGAACAGATATATAAATTTAACGAACGACTTTATTTCTAATTAATAACATAACATAACTTCACGCCTTTTTCTATCCGAAGGCGTAAGCAGCGGCTGTTAAGCCTCGTCTCGCCGTTATGTTTACGTCCCAAATGGAATAGGTGGCGAAGCTATTGCCATACCGGGCATAAAGTTTTCAGTCATCGATATTTGTCACATACTTAACTTCCGAAAACAATTTTCGAAAGGTCATTGGTCAATTAATGACGTGATAATCATCTAGACCCCCCCCCCCCCTCCAAACCCCATGTCATCAAAAGTAAGCAAAGCAAAAACCCCGGCCCCCCTATAGTGCTTACGTAATATACTTGAATGGGCCCAATGACGACTTATCATGACAAGACCTAAGAAGACCTAATAAGTATATACAACGCGACAGTAAGATTTTTTAACCCGCTTAAAAAAAGTTAAAATAAATACATATTTTACATAACCAAGTTATTTAATGCTAAAATAACATAATTAGTACCCTTAGTACTTTCATAGTAAATATATGGATCTATATTTTTAACAGATTTTTGAGGATTTTCCTAAATAACAAAATGTATATATTTGCTACTGTAAAAAAAAAACAACCGAACTACAGTGTGTCTCTGTTTTCGAACTAAATAAATATTCTATATCCAAAAAGTAGTCATTCCTTTCAAATAACGTCAACTGTTTTCACAACTTTGACAGTTTCTAAGTCCCAGTGGCAATAGGCGTATGTGGGGCACTTAAGCAACTTTGATTTTAGTATAAAGAACTTTTTCCGTAATGGACATCTCCAACTAGTTTTCCGAAAACTTTTAGAATTGTCTGAGATAGTTTTCTTATAAAGCTGAGGGGTAAATATCCGTTTTAGGTAACAGCACTTAAATATAGACGATATTGGCTTACAAGTTAACTGGTATTTACCAGAATACTTTATTTATCGATGTTAATTACGTAAAATTAAATTATATAGAATTTTCTCTTTTTCCTTTTCTAACGGCTCATAAATATACCTTTTTTATGGGATAGGGGGGTAGACGAGCAAGTAGGTGGTAGAGCCAAGCAGTTCGGTGCGTGAATAGGCCAGCTCGACCGATGATATACCACGACCTCTCAGAAGATCAACTTAAAGTGTCTTATGCAGCGTTTTATTCGGTGAGAGAGGTACCCGGAGGCCCACCCCATCCCCATCCTTTCATATCCTACTCCCTTAAAGGTCGGCAAGGCAACTGTAATATTATATGTGTTGCAGGTGTCCATGTGTGGATGTGGTCACTTACCATCAGGTGGCACGCCTGCTTGTTTGCCCTGCTATCCCATAAAAAAGGCCACCTGATGGCAAGCAGCCATGAACACCGTGGTGCGTTGCCGTCCTTTATGTGAGTGGGAGGAGGGGTAAGGTCCTGCCCTGATACCTCTCTCACCGAACGAAACGTAGTACGAGCCACTTCACGCCGATATTCCGAGAGGTTGTGGTATTTCACCGGTCGAGCCGGCCTATTCATGCAGGGAACTGCAAGACTCTACCACTGGTTAAATTATGACTAAGAATATTAGTCGTTAATTAATTTAATAATAACAATATATTGATATTGTTTTGAGCATTGTATTATAAATGCTGTTATGAGATATTGCTTAAATTTTCTTACAAGATGAAAAACTCATCGTTTACTGGAAAACTGCTTTTTCTGTGAAAAACCCGTCGCTCGGTACCAGGCGCCCAGTGTAGCGAGGATGTATCCGTAGCGGAGATGCAGTAGATAATACGCTAAGTATGAAACTGAAGTTCAGCGTCAGCGTGGCATTCAGTAACGCGTCAGGCTTCAAAGGCGACGCACGCTCCGTGCGCCCGTTCCACTGTTCCTCGTGTTCAATTCGTGTGTTGTGTAGTGTCATAATATTCAATAAAAGTGTTGAAATAAATGTTATCTCAAAGGTTTGTATTAAATTACCAACAAACATTTATTTTTTATTCAAATCTAAAATAGTAATTTCTCATTAATGATTAATGCTTAACAAAATAATAAGTAAAAATTAAAATATACAATTTTCATTATATTATTTTAATAATTAATAGATAATTTTGTTAAATATCCCTATGGAATGGGTAAACAATCGGCATTTATTTTACCCGTATCATCTACCCTCTGTAACCACATGGGGCGGACCATCCTTGCATGTACTACATTATATGTACTGCAAAGAGTCATATTCATAGGCTTTTAAAACATTACTATGTATATTAATTATTAATTTGAGGTACTTAAATGGTGAGAAATAAAAAAAAAGGAAAATGTAACTGTCATTTTAATTTCGAAATTAATTTTTGAATATTATTTTAGATAAATTATTCTTTAACAAAATTTAATTAATTGCTTTATGAATATAATTAATATTTTCTCTAAATATTATTAATATTTCACAGACACATAATACAGTATCTAATTTTATTTACATAAAATGAAATATATAATGCATTTGCATGAATTTTAATTACTAAATAAAAATGCCGTGTAATATAAAATTATAGCTTAATATCCTCAAACACATATAAAGAGAGACATATTGTCACCAAAGTTAGCTGTATTTTCGCCAGCGCGATGGGCGGAAAATTCTCATAATTGGGGCAGATATGGGACATATACAATATTGCCGTCACAAAATACATTTATATCTGGATACTTTGATCGTTAATATTGATTATATCAAGTTTATTAATATAACGACAGGCAGCAGTCATATTTACAGTTTTTTTTTTCTTTGATACATCCTCTGAATAGCTTATGATTGCAGTAGATATAAAACCTCCATTCTATTTTATAGATCACAAATGTTACTGTTTGAGGGCCGTTCATTAATCACGTGATGTTTTTTTGCATCATTTTTTGACTACCCCTCCCCCTTGGTGATACGTCGTGATATTTAAAATTACCCCCCCGCCCCCTATCCAATATCACGTGTATTTTTAGCACCTACAAGAAATCTTAAGATTTTTAGAGTATTATCTTTAATTCATCATCAATCTCTCTGGTCGAGTACTTGAGCAGCCCGCTTCTGAATCAGAAAGTCGTGGCATCGATTCTGGGTTCACACCCAACATCATCATCACCAATATTTTTACGATTTTTTTTCGGAAGCAATGTGTGACAAGTATTGATTACTATTAAAAACTTTAATCTTATTTTATTCTAAAATTAAGGAGGAAAAAATAAATACAGGTGATATCTTACTACACCCCTTCTACCCCCTCGTGATATTTCGTGATTTTTGCCCCCCCCCCCCCCCTTTCTAACCTCACGTGATTAATGGACGGCCCCTTGGAAATGTTTTTTTTTTAATTTTCAGTTCCAAATTCAAATTATTTTTTAACAAGCATAGTTTTTAGTTTTTACTACTCTCAAACTTTGATGCTAATGTAATGTATAGGCTAATTTCAGTCTATGTAGTGTTTTTTTTTATTACTGATTAAAGTAATAGAAATAAATATCCTCAGAAAATTATACTACGATTAATCACCAAGCTACAAACTTACTACCAGCGTATAATAACATAAAAAAAATTCAATGTTTTTCTTAAAATATCTGTAAATTTTCAATTCAGAATCGACTCTAGCAGAAGTTTATTTTGTGATGTAAGTTTAGGGAAGATATTGCTATTAACAGATCTACCAATTAATCACATAAATATTACATAAACAATTTCGGGTATTTAAGTATTGAAATACAATAAAAAGGGTCTTTGAAGTACTTCTACAATCCAATGAAATTAGTAAATGCTTTTAAAACCCTTTTCACGCTCGTATATTTTGTAGATAAGGATGCTAGTACATCAACGTTGCATTTAATCTAACTAAAATATATCGACTTCTAAAAAAAAATACGTAAAGGCGTAAATCAATCATTGGAACGAGCTCCCTCATAACGATAAACGAAGTCTAAGTCCGGTTATCCCTACATTTTATTTTCAAGGAGGCACACAACAATTACTATAAGTGCTGTTGTAGTCAAAAAAAAAACCGTAGACTATAAAATAAGAATAATCCGAAATGAGATAGAGAATGAGGCTTTGTTAGATGGACGGCTAGGGAATCTGGATATCGTCTGAATTTTACAGGAAATATCTTAAGCCATATTGTAGTCTTGTACAAAAGAAAAACTCAGTTGTTAAAACTGCTTTTTGTAAAGACTAAATATATCTTGAAATATAAAACAAATTTTTGTTACGTTTTCCTGAAAAATATATCTTATTACTAACTGTTGCCCGCTACTTCGTCTGCATGGATGCCATAAAGCAGTAAAATACTGTGCATGTGCCATTATAAGGATTCATTGCTCACCCCCAATTAGTGATAGCGTGATAATATTTAATTTTAGCCTATGTGTTGACATCTTGGCTGTATATATGCAAAATTGGACGTACGTAACAAACATAAAGACAAACACATAAACAGACAAAAATTCTAAAAATCATATTCTAGATCATAGTATCAATTCTATTTTAGCCTATGTGTTGACTCGACATCTTGTCTGTATATATGCAAAATTGGACGTACGTAACAAACATAAAGACAAACACATAAACAGACAAAAATTCTAAAAATCATATTCTAGATCATAGTATCAATTCTATTTTAGCCTATGTGTTGACTCGACATCTTGTCTGTATATATGCAAAATTGGACGTACGTAACAAACATAAAGACAAACACATAAACAGACAAAAATTCTAAAAATCATATTCTAGATCATAGTATCAATTCTATTTTAGCCTATGTGTTGACTCGACATCTTGTCTGTATATATGCAAAATTGGACGTACGTAACAAACATAAAGACAAACACATAAACAGACAAAAATTCTAAAAATCATATTCTAGATCATAGTATCAATTCTATTTTAGCCTATGTGTTGACTCGACATCTTGTCTGTATATATGCAAAATTGGACGTACGTAACAAACATAAAGACAAACACATAAACAGACAAAAATTCTAAAAATCATATTCTAGATCATAGTATCAATTCTATTTTAGCCTATGTGTTGACTCGACATCTTGTCTGTATATATGCAAAATTGGACGTACGTAACAAACATAAAGACAAACACATAAACAGACAAAAATTCTAAAAATCATATTCTAGATCATAGTATCAATTCTATTTTAGCCTATGTGTTGACTCGACATCTTGTCTGTATATATGCAAAATTGGACGTACGTAACAAACATAAAGACAAACACATAAACAGACAAAAATTCTAAAAATCATATTCTAGATCATAGTATCAATTCTATTTTAGCCTATGTGTTGACTCGACATCTTGTCTGTATATATGCAAAATTGGACGTACGTAACAAACATAAAGACAAACACATAAACAGACAAAAATTCTAAAAATCATATTCTAGATCATAGTATCAATTCTATTTTAGCCTATGTGTTGACTCGACATCTTGTCTGTATATATGCAAAATTGGACGTACGTAACAAACATAAAGACAAACACATAAACAGACAAAAATTCTAAAAATCATATTCTAGATCATAGTATCAATTCTATTTTAGCCTATGTGTTGACTCGACATCTTGTCTGTATATATGCAAAATTGGACGTACGTAACAAACATAAAGACAAACACATAAACAGACAAAAATTCTAAAAATCATATTCTAGATCATAGTATCAATTCTATTTTAGCCTATGTGTTGACTCGACATCTTGTCTGTATATATGCAAAATTGGACGTACGTAACAAACATAAAGACAAACACATAAACAGACAAAAATTCTAAAAATCATATTCTAGATCATAGTATCAATTCTATTTTAGCCTATGTGTTGACTCGACATCTTGTCTGTATATATGCAAAATTGGACGTACGTAACAAACATAAAGACAAACACATAAACAGACAAAAATTCTAAAAATCATATTCTAGATCATAGTATCAATTCTATTTTAGCCTATGTGTTGACTCGACATCTTGTCTGTATATATGCAAAATTGGACGTACGTAACAAACATAAAGACAAACACATAAACAGACAAAAATTCTAAAAATCATATTCTAGATCATAGTATCAATTCTATTTTAGCCTATGTGTTGACTCGACATCTTGTCTGTATATATGCAAAATTGGACGTACGTAACAAACATAAAGACAAACACATAAACAGACAAAAATTCTAAAAACCATATTCTAGATCATAGTATCAATTCTAGATCATTCTAGATCCCGAGTATTCTAAAAAAAATATATCCAATGTACAGTTTCCACTATCCTGCCATTTTATTATATGTATAGACTTGATATGCAAAATTGGACGTACGTAACAAACATAAAGACAAACACATAAACAGACAAAAATTCTAAAAATCATATTCTAGATCATAGTATCAATTCTATTTTAGCCTATGTGTTGACTCGACATCTTGTCTGTATATATGCAAAATTGGACGTACGTAACAAACATAAAGACAAACACATAAACAGACAAAAATTCTAAAAATCATATTCTAGATCATAGTATCAATTCTATTTTAGCCTATGTGTTGACTCGACATCTTGTCTGTATATATGCAAAATTGGACGTACGTAACAAACATAAAGACAAACACATAAACAGACAAAAATTCTAAAAATCATATTCTAGATCATAGTATCAATTCTATTTTAGCCTATGTGTTGACTCGACATCTTGTCTGTATATATGCAAAATTGGACGTACGTAACAAACATAAAGACAAACACATAAACAGACAAAAATTCTAAAAATCATATTCTAGATCATAGTATCAATTCTATTTTAGCCTATGTGTTGACTCGACATCTTGTCTGTATATATGCAAAATTGGACGTACGTAACAAACATAAAGACAAACACATAAACAGACAAAAATTCTAAAAATCATATTCTAGATCATAGTATCAATTCTATTTTAGCCTATGTGTTGACTCGACATCTTGTCTGTATATATGCAAAATTGGACGTACGTAACAAACATAAAGACAAACACATAAACAGACAAAAATTCTAAAAATCATATTCTAGATCATAGTATCAATTCTATTTTAGCCTATGTGTTGACTCGACATCTTGTCTGTATATATGCAAAATTGGACGTACGTAACAAACATAAAGACAAACACATAAACAGACAAAAATTCTAAAAATCATATTCTAGATCATAGTATCAATTCTATTTTAGCCTATGTGTTGACTCGACATCTTGTCTGTATATATGCAAAATTGGACGTACGTAACAAACATAAAGACAAACACATAAACAGACAAAAATTCTAAAAATCATATTCTAGATCATAGTATCAATTCTATTTTAGCCTATGTGTTGACTCGACATCTTGTCTGTATATATGCAAAATTGGACGTACGTAACAAACATAAAGACAAACACATAAACAGACAAAAATTCTAAAAATCATATTCTAGATCATAGTATCAATTCTATTTTAGCCTATGTGTTGACTCGACATCTTGTCTGTATATATGCAAAATTGGACGTACGTAACAAACATAAAGACAAACACATAAACAGACAAAAATTCTAAAAATCATATTCTAGATCATAGTATCAATTCTATTTTAGCCTATGTGTTGACTCGACATCTTGTCTGTATATATGCAAAATTGGACGTACGTAACAAACATAAAGACAAACACATAAACAGACAAAAATTCTAAAAATCATATTCTAGATCATAGTATCAATTCTATTTTAGCCTATGTGTTGACTCGACATCTTGTCTGTATATATGCAAAATTGGACGTACGTAACAAACATAAAGACAAACACATAAACAGACAAAAATTCTAAAAATCATATTCTAGATCATAGTATCAATTCTATTTTAGCCTATGTGTTGACTCGACATCTTGTCTGTATATATGCAAAATTGGACGTACGTAACAAACATAAAGACAAACACATAAACAGACAAAAATTCTAAAAATCATATTCTAGATCATAGTATCAATTCTATTTTAGCCTATGTGTTGACTCGACATCTTGTCTGTATATATGCAAAATTGGACGTACGTAACAAACATAAAGACAAACACATAAACAGACAAAAATTCTAAAAACCATATTCTAGATCATAGTATCAATTCTAGATCATTCTAGATCCCGAGTATTCTAAAAAAAATATATCCAATGTACAGTTTCCACTATCCTGCCATTTTATTATATGTATAGACTTGATATGCAAAATTGGACGTACGTAACAAACATAAAGACAAACACATAAACAGACAAAAATTCTAAAAATCATATTCTAGATCATAGTATCAATTCTATTTTAGCCTATGTGTTGACTCGACATCTTGTCTGTATATATGCAAAATTGGACGTACGTAACAAACATAAAGACAAACACATAAACAGA
The DNA here is from genome assembly GCA_905147225.2 of Euproctis similis. NCBI lineage: Eukaryota > Metazoa > Arthropoda > Insecta > Lepidoptera > Erebidae > Euproctis > Euproctis similis. The sequence continues at coordinate 7,198,126 of LR990114.1, forward strand.
CAAAAATTCTAAAAATCATATTCTAGATCATAGTATCAATTCTATTTTAGCCTATGTGTTGACTCGACATCTTGTCTGTATATATGCAAAATTGGACGTACGTAACAAACATAAAGACAAACACATAAACAGACAAAAATTCTAAAAATCATATTCTAGATCATAGTATCAATTCTATTTTAGCCTATGTGTTGACTCGACATCTTGTCTGTATATATGCAAAATTGGACGTACGTAACAAACATAAAGACAAACACATAAACAGACAAAAATTCTAAAAATCATATTCTAGATCATAGTATCAATTCTATTTTAGCCTATGTGTTGACTCGACATCTTGTCTGTATATATGCAAAATTGGACGTACGTAACAAACATAAAGACAAACACATAAACAGACAAAAATTCTAAAAATCATATTCTAGATCATAGTATCAATTCTATTTTAGCCTATGTGTTGACTCGACATCTTGTCTGTATATATGCAAAATTGGACGTACGTAACAAACATAAAGACAAACACATAAACAGACAAAAATTCTAAAAATCATATTCTAGATCATAGTATCAATTCTATTTTAGCCTATGTGTTGACTCGACATCTTGTCTGTATATATGCAAAATTGGACGTACGTAACAAACATAAAGACAAACACATAAACAGACAAAAATTCTAAAAATCATATTCTAGATCATAGTATCAATTCTATTTTAGCCTATGTGTTGACTCGACATCTTGTCTGTATATATGCAAAATTGGACGTACGTAACAAACATAAAGACAAACACATAAACAGACAAAAATTCTAAAAACCATATTCTAGATCATAGTATCAATTCTAGATCATTCTAGATCCCGAGTATTCTAAAAAAAATATATCCAATGTACAGTTTCCACTATCCTGCCATTTTATTATATGTATAGACTTGATTTACTGTCTTTAGTAACAAAAAAACGTAGCTAGATTTTTGCTAGTATTTTTCTAATTAATTACATAACTTATCATAACTTCACGCCTTTGTTACCCGAATGTGTAGGCAGCGGCTGTTAAGACTCGTCTCGCCGTTATGTTTACGTCCCAAATGGAATAGGTGGCGAACCTATTGCCATACCGGGCACAAAGTTTTCAGTCTTCGATATTTATCACACTTAACTTGCGAAAATAATTTCGGAAAGTCATTTCTAATTAATTATTGCTTAATTATTGGGTTCCGGAGAAAAGTACCGTAGTAGTTTCTTATACCTACTTGTCAAAGTCACATAATATAGCTTCGTTTCTTTTTTTAATATTTGCAAATTATCTACGTTCAAATTCATGCGGAGGTTCTGTGTAAATATTCTTATTTGCCCGCGTATATCAGTCTGTAAATTTCCTATTCCTGGTGGGGTGGCGTTGAATGTCCTGTGTTAATTGCAATCACAGATGGCATCTGCCGCTCGACAGGTTTGTGAGCACATGTCTGATGGTAAACGGTAGTTTGAAGTTATCAGGTTGGCGTGAAGTTGCTAGGGTCACTCACAACTATGGGGAAGCTACGTTTAAAATAAAATTATAACCGGCAAGATGTGTTTTTAAAACGTTACTTATTTAAAAAAAAATACTAGATTTATTTCAAATAATTTAACATAACATATCATAACTTCACGCCTTTTACTACCCGAAGGTGTAGGCAGTGGCTGTCAAGACTGGACTCGACGTTATGTTTACGTCCCAAATGGAATAAGTGACGAACCTATTGCCATACCGGGCACAAAGCTTTTTTTTCATAATTTCTGTATTAATAATATTGTTTTATGACCCGTAGTAGTAATATTATTGTTTTGTCTCATAGAATACCGAAAAAGAGATTACTAACACCAAGTTAATTCTACAAGTCTTATAAAAATACACTCAAAAAACTAACCCTCCTTCACAGTCGGGTAAATGAAATAAAAAAAGTAATTTTTCCACCATTTTCACGGTCTCATTACTAATAGTGCTAGAGTAATGTTGTATTTTTTTTTCACACTTAAAACCTCAGACGTTTCGTTGCACTGGCCATATATCACTGCCGACCAATAAAAAGTTTATTTCGTGAAGGTATTAAAACTTTTTATTGACGTTGATATTAGCGTTAACACGCGAACATACATCTGTATATGTTATAATGGTGCAGGCAGTAGTGTTTTGTACAATTGTATTGTCTAGGTGAAGATACGCCCACGAAAAAATATCTATATTTAGTTTTTTTTACTGTAGTAAAGTAATACAGAACTCGTTTTGACAATTTATGTAGTTTAAAATGCTAATCAAAAAGAAATTAATGGAAGATTATAAAAAATGATCCAGCGGTCCGGGTTCGATTCCTGATACTGGCTCACACCAATGACTTTTCGAAATAGTTTTTCGGAAGTTATGTGTGATAAATATCGATGACTGAAACTTTGTGCCCGGTATGGCAATAGGTTCGCCACCTGTTCCATTTGGGACTTAAACATAACGGCAAGACGAGGCTTAACAGCCGCTGCCTACACCTTCGGGTAACAAAAGGCGTGAAGTTATGTTATGTTATTATAAAAAAGAAAATAAATCCAAAATATTAGTTACATTTGTTTTGTCTAATGGTATTGCTATATTATATCTCTGGATTCTAAAAATATAGCATAGATTTCCAACAGGTTTCTAGAAATTAATTGACGTAGACTACAATTAAATATTTAAACAGTCCAATATGCTGTTTGTAAAAAAGCTATTTATGTAGTAATTATCAAGAAAATGCAGGCCGCGCTGCGGGCAACTACACGTAGTAAACATGCTAGTTTACCCGGCAATCTTTGTTGCGTCTTAGATGTAATAGATGAGTAAATTTTAGAAATTTATTAAGTTCAATTGGCGCTATTTATCGGCACGCGTCGACGCAATCGTTATCTCCATACATATTAAATCTGTAATATCTTCGAAAATATCTATTTAAATTTAAAAATGTAGCAGGCCATATTGATCTTTATTAAATTCAGAACGTATTTAAGGAAACTTAATTAGATAAGAATTAATAGTGTTATATTTAAAATCGAATTGTAAATGAGCGAATATTTCACATATAAATTCAAGAACTAAAGATGGTTACTATCCTTATCAGATATATACGAAGATATATATCCTTACATATACTATAATGATAATAATCAGTCACTTAATTGTGTCCAATATCAAATATATATCAAATATTTCATTACACAACAAGAAGTAAAATTCTTGTCGTGTAATGAAAGGAAGGAAGTCTTGGTGGTCCGCATATGGTGGTAAGCATAACGGCGAGACGAGGCTTAACAGCCGCTGCCTACACCTTCGGGTAACAAAGGCGTGAAGTTATGTTTTTTTTTATGTTATGGCTTGAGTTTTAAAAAAGAAATGATATTGTTCAACACAAAATAAATCAAGATTACTTACATATCTCAAGCGGTACCTAATTAAAATAGCTATATATGCTGTCTACATTCCTATAGCTCGATTTAGAAATATTTGGATATGTTTGTTGCACCAATAAATCATGATGGAGAACCCATTAAATATTGGTTTAACTTACGCTTGCTTTTATATTCAAAGTAGTAAAGTTGTAAGTAGACACAGAGTTAACAGCAATGCGTACGGAATAATATTTATTATTTGTTCTATATTGACGTAAGAAAAGGGAGTCTTTTGAAAATGGACTTTGTTGACATAGAAACGATAAATGTTATATCATAATTATGTATACAAATAAATATTATACTAAAATACTAGCTGACACGGTGAACTTAGTAATCAATGAGTAAATTTTGGATTTATCACTTTTTTTAGTATATCACACATGAAATATAGATACAAACCACCCCCGTTGACACCCTCTATCTATTGAAAAAACCCCACCAAAATCCGTTGCGTAGTTTCAAAGTTATAAGGGGACAGACAGCGGAAAGCGACTATATTTTATACTTTGTAATGATATATAGACATATTCTCGCTGGTTCAAACGTCGAGCGCCCCGTTTCTGATTCCAGAAATCTTGGGTTCGAATTTCGGATTAAACCAATGTCTTTTAAGAGGTCATATGTAAAAATTTGGATAAGTAAAAAATTTCAAACTTTATCTTTCATTTTCATGTTGACAGCGCGTTCAGGAAGTTACACTAAATATGAAGGTCTACTTATTTTAAATCTCAGTTGTCCAGTGGTCGAAAACCGCGTTTCTGATTCAAAAGTCGTGAGTTCGATTCCGGGCTTACAACAATAATTTCTCGGAATCTATATATATATAAGAGATTTCCACCTATATATTGACTCATCACGATATCTCTGGAACCATAAGGCGTAGCGACTTGAAATTTGGTAGGATTATTCCTTTCGCCGAGTAGAGGTCAGCTAAGAACGGATTTTACGAAATTCCACCCACAAGGGGGGTTGCGGGGGTGTTAACAATGGAAAATTCCCATTTTTAACCTATAGCTGCTATCGACTTCAAATTTGTCGAAGATATTGCAGTATTAACATAGCAGGGCAGCAGTTATTACTTTTGATGCGAAACAGAGTTCGCCGGGTCAGCTAGTTCTTTATAAAAGCTAAGTGATAAATATCGATGGGTGAAAACTTTGCGCCCGGTGTTTGACAATAGGTGCGCCAGTTTTTGTAGAAATGGCGTGAAGTTATGTTTACGTTTATAAGTGCACCGTACGTCAGTATATAGTTTATTAATACTAGAGTTGCGTCCTATTATTTATGTAATATTAAACTAAATTTTTAACTAACATATTATAGATGACTCGTGTTAAAATATACATTCTGACGGAACAAAGAAAATGTCTCAAAAGCATAATGTCTTCATATTCGTATTTCCAGAACATCTCCAGCAAATAGTCATAGCATAATTAAAAATTTATTATGACTACAGACAAAAAAAAAACTCATAATAATTTACTTTTAATGATCATGAATAGCTAGCTAGTAGCACTATATTATTTTATAGGTATATCTGCTTATCCATTGTAATGGGGAATGCTCGTCGAGCGGCATACATCTGTTCGTAGTTTATTTGATTTCCCGAACATTACCTATGTTTACGGGATAATTTGAAACAAAACGTACATACGAACTGATTAATTAATACTGCCACGGTTAACTATGTAAATAGTGGTCGTAAACCACCCAGCTTGCATCGGGCCTCGCTGTGCAACGCGTTGTACAACACACACATACCTATAAAGGTATAAACCAACCAATCACCCAACAAATTTGTCAGTTCACATCTATTTGTTTACCTATTTATTTTTGAATTTTCTTAAATTAAATCTATTTAAAAAGTCTAGATGGCCGAGAGCCCTCCGCCGCTTCTGTCTCATACCAATAATTTTTTGAAATTCTTTCTGGAAGTTATGTGTGACAAATATTTGTGCCCGGTAGCAATAGATTCGCTACCTATTCCATTTGGGACGCAATATAACGACTCGGCTTTAGCTCGGTCGAGACTTTGACTGCCTCTGTCTACACCTTTGGGTAGAAATATGCGTGAAGTTATTTTACGTAAATATATTGTTATTATTTTATCCGTTTTGGATATTGTATAAACCATAACATTACTTCACGCCTTTTTCTACCCAAAGGTGTAGCCAGCGGCTGTTAAGACTCATTTCGCTGTTATGTTTACGTCCCAAATGGAATAGGTGGCGAACCTATTGCCATACCGGGCACAAAGTTTTTTTTAGTCATCGATATTTATCACACATGACTTACGAAATTGATTTCGAAAAGCCATTGGTGTTAGTTAGCCAATGTAAGGATTCGAACCCGCGACCTCTGAATTCAGTAACAAATATAATAAGATAATATAATAAAAAATATAATAGAATTTGTAGTATTTTAAATTGTCTGATTCTATTGAAAAATGAATTATAATGATATATTTAAAAAAACAACGGAAATTAATATTTTATTTTGAAAACTACTGAAGTGAACATGTGACTAGAGCTGGAACTCAAACCTCGGCCACTCATATACACATGCCATATGTCACAAGCAGTAAATTCGATCGTAGAACAACATACGGTAATGAAATTTATAATCCATAAACGCTTTGCTTTGGGTGTTGTTTTATAAAGCGTAATAACAATAAAACCTCACATCTCTATACGCAGGGGCAGTGGGTTCATAAGCTTATTACTGTTTAGAGAACTTTCTTCATGATGAAATACGAATATAATAAGACGTGGAATAGAGTTGGATAAGAAATTCCATACGTTTTATGGCTTTCTGTGGTGGACGAGTTTGCATCTGAAGTAAAACAAAACTCATAAAATTTACCACTTGAATGGTGCTGATGGTAGCTTTCCTGGCGCAATTTAAAGATTTATGTATTTTTTGTATGTATTTTGATGGAATTGCGCCGCCCATGGACACCTGCAACGCAGATAGCATCACAGCTGGTTTGTTGCCCTTTAAGATAGGACACAGAGTCTGAACTGGGACGGGAGGGTCAAAGGGGTGGTCTTACCGATAACGCACTCAACAAACTATACGCGTCAAGAGTCATTCTACGTCGATATTTTGAGATGTCATGATGTTTCAGTGGTCAAGCCTATTTATTGAAGCAAAATTTAAATTGCTCTGAAACTCCAAATAAAGGCTTGTTAATATTTACAAGTAATGAATATCAACTGATATTATTATTCTAAAACAGATTGAAGTTACACACGGATAGTATGAATTAACGATCATATTCTGGGCAGAGAAAACTGAAGCGACCCACTAATCAAACATATTTAATTTATATATTTACTAATAGAAATAAAATAAGAAGTCTACGCATATAGAAGTATACATAGCACAGAGATAGAGCTACGCATTTCGCTGAATGAATGGGCCGGCTCGACCGGCAAACTACCACGACCTCTCAAAAAATCGACGGATCCGGAGACCCAACCTTTCCCTATCCCCTTCCCATCTCACTTCTACACTCTTCCATTTACCAACGAAAACATTCCTAAGGAGGTTTAACCTCACACTCGCGTCCGGTCATACACAGCCAAATATTTTGAGAACATGTATTGTTCGAAAAGATGATATGTCGTACCGACCCCACTTAAAGTGGGATAAGGGCAGAAGAATTATGAAGCATATAGTTTTTAAGTCATATTTTTTATACGTTATAAAATCAGCTTGTAGTATTTACAATGTCCCGAGAGATAATAAATAAATATTAAAAGAAACACTTAAAACACACAACTTTGTGTTTTAATCTCTACATAAAAATATATCCCCCAGCAGGATACACGTGTATCGTAGTTTTTCATAGTTTGAAATTGTATCAACCGTGAAACAGTAAATCTTTTTATGATCCATGACAATCGGTTTGAACGACAATGTTACTATTTTTTTTGCCTCAACTATTAAGTAGTCGTTTGGAACCAAACTAACTTTTGTCCCAAAAAGGAAAAGTAGTAATAAGAATATAGACTACAAGCCCATGGACAAAATTAACATGTAAAATGATCCAACGTGAATAGCACTATACTGTCAATTTCTAGCCGTACCTATATTTACTTTAAATTATTATAATTCATAATTAAGATAAGACCCTTGGCTGTCGATCTCTAAGCTGAAAATATGTACGACATTCATGGGTAAAAAATCTGGGCTGGTCATCTAATATTTAACAATGTCAGTCATGCAGTTTGCTGCTTGAATGGATTGACTCGACTGGTTTAAATACCACAACCTCTCAGAAATTCGACAGAAAGTGGCTTTGGCCGCTTTTTGTTCTGTGAGAGAGGTATCCGAAGGCCAACCCTCTTTCTCTACTCACTCCATGCTAAAAAGAAAACATTACATATTATTTGCGAAAAACTGAAACTATTTAATTTTAAATATAATTAAATATAAAAATACATTAAAACTCATTTCAAATAATTAAAGTTCAATCAAATAGTACGAACTATGTCTTAAACTAACTCGAACATACGAAGTTTAAAATTATGAAGAAAGCCACGATAAATTCGAGTCGCCCACCACCACCTCCAAACTGAAAATTTGATAGGAGAGGCGTCGCCTTTAATTCATAAATTAATTAAACTTGGCCGGGGGCTTCGGAAGACAAACTTGACTGTCATTGGGAATGATAAGCGGGATTCATTAGGATTCACGGGATCCACTGACCCGGCCTAACGAGACGGTCACTACAGATTTGTCAATATAATACCCCGGTATTTTCTTGTTTGTTTATTTACAAAATTGCTCGGCAGTTCAAAGGCATTATAACTGTTATATTCATTCAATTGAATAGACGAGAATAATTTTAGAGGATTTAATTTAGCTCGTATTAAAAGTAAATGTAATTTATTAGAAGTCTTGAGATAGAAGTCTGGCTCACATGACTTAGGCAAACTTTTGTTATGTTATAAATATCATAGACTGACAGCATTGTGTATGTGTGTGTCTATGGGTATATCATAGGTTCGACCACCTATTCCAAAATGGACTGAAAAAAATCGACTCTTTTGACTAGATAAAGGCGTGATGTTTATTAAAAAAGTATTAGAGTTTGCTCGTTAAATATATACCGAAAAAGCTAAAAAGATTTTGACTCGACTTACATCGTCACATAACAAATATCAAATGTAACTTAACCGACATTGTCTTCAAAAAAAGAAACAATTGTCTGAATTAAACCAAAATGTAAATGTCTTAACATATAAAAAAAAAAGATGATACCACGCTTTCAATGTCGCAGGCAAGATCAATGAAATTCATCAAAAACGTAATTATTCTTGGATAAGGCATTAGTAATTTTTTTATGTATTTTAATTCGATCACTAGAATGGCAAGACACGTTCAATTATTACAGCCCTGCCGAGTGATGGCAGTAAAAGCACAAAGGCACGTCGCCATAAATTTTTAATGCCTTTTCGAAACACTCTTCATTTAGTCCCTTTGAGACTTCGGCATCTCTGTTCAGTTACTCTCCCTTAACTGTAAGCTTCGTAATAATCTTTGTAGACGATTGAATGTGAAAATTATGGTGCCGTTATAAGTTTGTGTCATAAGAAATGAAATGAAAATCATAATATTGTGCATAAACTGCTAAACATTTTTGTAGGCAACTTTAATATTTCTTTTGTTCAGTTTAATAATATATACATAACATTCAAAAAACTATTCTATTACTGAGCAAATGTCATTATACTAAACAAGGAAAAAGAGTCAGAAGACAGTCTCCTGAAAAAGATCACACTTGTTTTTTTTATTTTCATTATATATTATTTAAAATTATCTATTCACTATTATTTATTAGTTTATCTTCATACATTCAAATAAAATACAAAATTTATTCTTGTTGACATATTTTAATAATATTTTGTAAGAATTCAATGTCTACACTTTAAGAATAAGGTATGAGTGAAATAACTTTTTCTAGACGACTCCACTTATCATCATAATTTGCGAAGTTAACTAACAAATAAATAATTAGTAAATAATATCTAATATTAATATAATCATATACATAAATAAAATATCATAAAATTTAGGCCTAAAGCATTTTTCTTCCATTTTAAAAGCCATCGTTTAGACTATATCTTGGAGGAACATTATGGACTTAATTGTTCAATCTGAATCTCTATATAATCTGTCCAATAATTTCTCACCGATCGACATTTTACGACTAAGAATTGCTAACATTTTATTGGCATTTAAACTGAAGGTAGGCAGTTCTGAATATGGGCGTTTCATTTATATTATTTGTTTTATTACTTAACATCAAGTCTCAAACTTTGAAATTGTGCAGAGTTATTATTGCAAGCAGTTGATTTAGTCGTTTTTACGGCTAATAACTTTTGTAGAATTGTTTCGGTAATATAAATTTACTATTGATTATATTAAATAAAATAGTTATCGAGCAACACGCTTCTAATTCAAAAGCCGTGGGTTCGATTCCGAGTATACAGCAATGATTTCTCGGAATTCTTTTCGGATGTTACGTGTTATAGATATCGATGATTGACAACTTTCTGCACGGTGTATGGCAATAGGTTCGCCACTTTTTCTATTTGGGACATAACGCCTACACCTTTTGATAGAAAAACGCGAGAAGTTACGTTTTTTTGCCATGTTATATAGATTTAAAATAGTTAGGTTGAAAATAGTCATCTCCTTCAGATAATAAAATTAATGCCGATTGCTCACCATTTAAGAACAGATTGTATACCTACAGTAAAATGTTAATAAGTGATAAAAATTTATTATAACAAAATACAGTGCCAAAAAACAGTTATATTTTTATTTAAGTCTGAAAATTGTATAATGATGATTATGAAAACTGTTAAGTGAAAATATGGCTTCGTGTAGTCACCAAGAGACGCAGTCCAGTCCAGCTAAGGAAGTTCCCAGGTGAGAATTGAAGATGCATATTATTGTTTTAACTTTACTTACTTTTTTTTTCTTCATGGAATAGAGGACAAACGAACAAGCGGGTCACCTGGTGGTAAGTGACCAGCGCCTCCTATGGATATCTGCAAGATAGTGTTGCAGTTGCGTTTCCGGCCCGTAATACAGGATGGGGAGCAAGATAGGAAAAAAGGGGCAAGGAGGTTAAGGTTATGCCTCCAAATACCTCTTTCACCCAACGATTTTTCTGAGAGGTTGTGGTATTTCACCGGTTGAGCAGCAGCGAACTGCGTGGCTGCGTCATTTGATCTAGATATTTTATCTACCTGTGCAGTTTTAACCGACTTTTAAATGGAATATATTATTCAAATTTCTGAAATTGTATTTTGCCATCTGAATTCTCAATGAGCAACAGGCAGTAATAACTTCGTATAACTTTCTCTGCTCATCGAAAATTCTGATCCGAATCCAAAAGAAGAGGAAAGGTTCTCAACTTATGGGAGGCTCTCTTTATTCATATAAGTAAACCAAAAACCTTAAAAAATTGAGGTGGATTTGTTTTCGAAAATTGTCTAGATTTTAACTCGTTAAAAATTTTATTTTTATTTAAGTATAATTTTTTATTCAGTTGGGACTTTACAAAACCTAGAGCCAAAATAATGGGATAGAGTAACATAACGGAGATAACGCTACTTTTACGCTTATTACATAATTCTGTTTTGTTTAATTATTGTTCGATATCGTATCATTTTTCGATAACTAAATACATGTGTCAATCATAATATGATGTCAAATTAATAGAATTTTAAATACCACACACATTTTTTCCATAAAACATTGACATTTGTGTAGTGACATACAGACAGTTCCGATAAAAGAATTTGATATGATACTTCAACAATATACCAGACTTGATATCTAATTTTTATTTAAAAATATATAACCTTTTAAAAATGATTAAATTTCTTAACAACAAAACTCAAAAAAAAGCTGAAGTGTTATCACTCAATTATTTTTAAGACCTTACTGAATATGAGGATATCATTTGAGTGAACCCAGCCTCGATAGCCTATAGATGAAGGCTCCTGATCCTCAATCAAAAAGTCTCGGGATTGAATCCTAACCCTATAAATACCCTAAAAATTATGTGTAAAATATCGATAACAACTTTAGGGCGGATGTATTTAACAATAGGTTCCGCCAACTATTCCATTCGAAAAGTAAAGCTTCCAACGAGTCCAGAGCTCAAATCTGCAGTCTATAACCCTTAGATAAAAAACGAGTGAAGTTACAAAAAAGTATTAAATAATTTACTTTAAATATCGTAAAGAGCCATAAATTGAGAATAGGTGAATTGTAGTGGTCCTTCTTTTCAGTTGGTAGTTGGTAAAATCAATACAATGAACGAACCGAAAGATAACAAAATTGGTCTGTGTGTGTGCATTATCTGCTGGGTTTCACTTTAATAATAAAAATGTTTATTATTTATTTCTACCTGTTTCGATTCACACTTGATATTTATTTACCTAACAATTCAGGTATTTTAGTTCTTTAAATCTTTGATGTCAGCTCGCTGAGTACTATTGAAATTAATCAGTTTCAATATATTTTTAACAAGATTATATTTTAAACTGTGATAGACCCACGCAGTTCCAGAGAGTGGTGAAATACCACGACCTCTCGGAATATCGACGTAAAGCAGCTCGTGCCACGTTTCGCTCGGTGAGAGCCAGAGGCCCAAACTCTTTCTTCTCTCCCATTACTATCCCACTTCCGACCCCTTCCATATCCCATTGTAATTGCCGACAACGCAACTACAAAACAATCTGTGTACAGATGTCCATGGAGTTTGTTTGCACCCTGGTCACACAAACTGATAAGGTTTAGTTAATTTTTCGAAATGCTTTTTTGTTAGGTGTTACGTAAGTAAAGGATACAGATCAAAGCCATCTGAATTCCAAGCGCAGATCATAGATATCTGCAACACCGAGAGAGTCATAGTTGCGTTGTTGTTTTAAGGGATAGCGAAAAAATTGGGAAGAGGATGAAGATTAGAACGGTAGTAGGTATGATTTGGTGTATTTTATTTCTAACATGGAACAGTATTTATTAAATAATAAAAAACAACAAAAAGTGTTATTTGTTCATTTTGATTAAACAAATACACCAAAATATGTCACGAAATATGACATGCCTGCTAGCTACCACTGCTGTTTGTTAATCTCATTGCAATATCTGACAAATATTATGAAATTGTACACGTTGTTAAACCAGTCGAATCGAATTATTATATATTAATTAATTATTATTGAATGACCATTATTTTCATTTGAACTTTGAAAATATGAATTATTTGTTTATTGTTGTTTTGTCTGTAAATCTTTATATCCACATAAAAGAGAATTTTATGAACACTTTAGAACTCTCTCCACATCTGTAAACATTAAGAGCTTGTATTAAAAATGTAAAAAAAATGTCGCGTTTAGTTCTGTGAGATAGGTACCTGGAGGCCTTTAAGGCAGCTGCAACACAGCTGTAACCTCCTTGGTCTATGGACCAATATCTAAGCGCGATAGGCGCCATAGGCGATACTACTAGTTTTTTACCATGTGGCCAACTTGCTTGTTTGTCCTCTTATCCATAAAAAAATCGAAATTAAAGTAGCTTATGCAATATTTATATGCTGACTAATTTTCTTAAACAATCTTCAGTCATTCTGAAAATTAAACTGGTTGGAAATGTAAAAGTTTGATATATTGTCAGCATTATTGAAAAAAAAGTGTATTAGAAGGGAATATCGAAGGCAGGATTCGGGATCGGGAAACCAAGAAGGAGCTTCCAAGACCAAACAAATTATTTATGATAAAAAAGGAATAATATGTAGCACTCGAAATTGGCGTGAATTGTGACTGTGGATGAGTCGAAAGAAGTTTATTAGGATCTTTTGTGGAAAGCAAAAGTCTCTGCCTACCCTTATAAGATACAGTGAATTTATGTATGTAGAATTAGAATTAGTAGCCAAATTTAATTTAAAAAAATATGTCTGTCAGCGCTTAGAGATTTATAATATAAGAGTTAAAAATGGATGAAGTTCTTAAAAGTAAAACTCGACAATATAGTAAATATTCATTCAAGTTTCGGTGGATTCTCCTTAGGGATAGACAGGACACAATGTTTCGTAGCGGCATGCTGTCGTTACGTTCCCAAGGCGGTGTCTTCGCGTCTCCGTCTCGTCTTTAAACTTCAACTTTACGAGTGTGTTTTTAAATTGATCTATTCGAGAGCAGGGCTTGTTTGTTTACTATGTAAATCTTGTTTAAAATTTCTTTCTGCATAGATTTTAAAATTATTCAAAGATTTTAAATATTTAATTTTAAGGTATGAAGTCTGATTGAAAGAGCGTGACGTTGATAAAGTAAGGAAGGGCATGCTCCTATGGTTCGGACATGTAAAAAGAATAGATGATGCGAGATTGACTAAGCGACGAAGGACTTTGTTGACGGAGAGTTGTTATGAGTTATGAAAGTAGAAGAAAAGAGTCATGTGTGTAAGAATCTTGCCTTATGGCGCTCCGTTCTCTCTGTCTACCTATTTATGTATATAAGTATAGTATGTATGTAAGTATAATTTTAATATACCTACACTATAGATCTCGGTGGTCCAGTGATCGAGCACCCCGATCCAGAGATCGCAAGTTTAAATCCTGGCCACACCAATGACTTTTCGAAATTATTTTCGGAAGTTAAGTGTGATAAATATCGATGACTGAAAACTGTCACAAAACGCGGCATGAACCACTTTACATCGATATTCTGAAAGGCCGTGGTATTTCACCGGTCGGCCGGCCCAGTCATGCAGTGAGCTACATCGCTCTGCCACTGTCAAAAAGCAATCGTGAAGTTTCGCGCCATTAACAAACAGTACTTAGACCTCGATTACCATAAAATATATAAAAACTAAAAAGTTTTCAAACAAAAGAGGTTTTAAATCAAACAAAATAAAGTTTTCCCTCATTTGCCCGCCGCCCGCCGTACTAACTCATCCGAGTCGATAATCACGCCATAACTTATGAAAATTCACCCCGCACCGAACAAAAATAGCCACTCATACGTATGCAATTGATAGTTTGCGGCCGACTGTTAATTTTAACTTGCACTCATATCTGCATATTTTTTCGTGAATGAATAATTGGAATGGAGTTTTTAACATCATTCCAATTACTCATTTACCCAACAATTCCACTCAACTTTTAGAGCTTTTAGTTTGAGTTTTTTCATGCATCTTCTTCTTGGATGTCCGGAAGAAATTGCCTTGTGCGATAAGTTCGCCAATTGTACATGTACAAATTTATGTTGTTTGTAATTTGCTCGTTAATTTTATTATTTTGTGTAAAATAAAGAGTATTCTATTGAATTCTATTCAATTCTTTGTGCGCGGTATGGCAATAGGTTCGCCACCTATTCCATTTGGGACGTAAACATAACGGTGAGACGAAACATAACAGCCGCTGCATACACCTTCGGGTAGAAATAGGCGTGAAGTTATGTTATGTTCTTTAGGTGTCTTGTATACTTCATGCCACGTCTTTCTTTTAGGGTAAGTAGAAAACAATGTGAAGAATAATAATAAGAATTACGCTTTTTAATTGATAATTTTAATAATGATAAAATTTAAAGCTATAAATCATATTTCAAAGTCATATTGCTAACAAATGATTCATTAATATTATATTAGAGTGTACAGTATTAAAATGTAATAATTACATTCTATTGCTAATTTAAATTGTCAGTACACGTGTATACCTCTGTTAGTTTCCATTCATTAACTAAGCAGATAACGAACAAAAATAACTAATTGAATGATGGAACGATTGTACGTATGCAGGCGCTTAATGATATGGGGTAGTATTTTCGGGGCCATAAAACTGAACCCCTTTTTAGAATAATTATGATGAATGATAGCTTTAAATACATCATGAATATGTTTTTACACTGTCGGTTAACCATTGAAAGTGTCAGTCAATATTAATTGGTCTACATCAATTTCTATTATGGTTATGTCAAACTATTATGGCGTTGAGATTAGTGGTTAATGTTTTTGAACGTAATACACACAGCGCCATCTATTTTTGAAGCTAAGTAACTGACGATGGTGTTATGAATCTTGGTTCGAAACAGTATGCGCTAATTACAGGTTTTTGTTTAATGCATAATGTTTAAAATAAGGTTTAAATTCGTTCTGAAACGATGAAACTGCTACATATTATTGAAATATATCGGAGGTTCAGTAGTAGAGCTCCCCGCTTCTGAATCAAGTAGCCACGAGATCGATTACCGGCGCATACCAGTGACAAATTTTAATATCAAATATCGATGACTGACAACTTTGTATTCGCTACCTATTCCAATTGAGACGTAAAATAATGATTTGAGTTGAAGCTTGATACAGCCTACACCTTTGGGTAGAAGAAGGCGTAAAGTTATAACTAATGAAAAACAATAATACAAAAATATAGAATACTACATATAATTAGATTTTATGTCATACAATCAAATATAATTTAGTCATATATTATCATTATTATATTACCATATTATTAATAGTTATATAAGCATATCATATAAATGAATGAATGAATGAATTTAAGCATCTAATAGCCTCGAATAAGAAGCCTCCAACAGGCAGCGCGCTCCGTTTACGCTTCCCGCAATATCCGCATTTAGTATTCCTGGGCGGAAACGTTACCGCTTTTCCGGATCTTTGAAATTGGTGGGTACCAGCCCAATACTTACAGACTTTATTGTCCTTACTGTAAAGGACGTGGAATTGTATTATAATACTGTCTTCAGTATTTATATAAGTCCTATATAAAATAAAACAAAATAGTTCAAGATTTTTTATGTATTAACATACATAACATAACTTCACGCCTTTTGTTACCCGAAGGTGTAGGCAGCGGCTGTTAAGCCTCGTCTTGCCGTTATGTTTACGTCCCAAATGGAATAGGTGGCTTCTTGGAATAACTTCCGAAAACAATTTCGAAAAGTCATTGGTGTGAACCAGTGTCTGGAATCAAACCCCGGACCTCTGGATCAGAGGCCGTGCGCTTGCCCACTGCGCACTTTTTTATGTATTATGAAAGACTTAATCTATGTGTTTCAAACTTGAAAGAACCAACGAAAAATCGCTCATGTTACGTTATATTTATAACATAGAAAATCGTTTGGATACCGTACAAAATAAAACATGTCCGTCGTAATATTAAATACTGGGGTGGTGATCGAACCGACTTAACTCTAAGCAGTGGTTTGTTTTGAAACCTGCCAAAATTGTAAATTTACTGTCTACAACAAACATCGGTGGTCCGGTGGTAGAGCACCACTCTTCTGAATCAAGAAAACGCGTTCTAATCCTGGCTCATAACAATGACTTTTTGAAATTCTTTTTGGGACGTTGTGTGATAAATATCGATGACTAAAAACCTTGTGCCCTGTAAGGCAATAGTTTCGCCACCTATTTATTCCATTTAGGAATTAAACATAACGGTGAGTCGTGGCTTTACTAGAAACTGCCTACTGCTTCGGGTAGAAAAAGGCGTGAAATTATATTACTGTCTACAATAATATATTAAAACATAAAAGTTGTTGGCTAGATAATAAATCTTAATAATTTCCTTAAACATTAAACGTTTTCAATAAAGCAGTCACAACTGCAAGTGATGTTTCCAAACAATAAAACCCCATCTATATTGTTCCCTCGTGAAATAAAACATCAGCTCGTCTCATTGTGGACTTGTATTTGGGTCAGATGAGGAATTCCCGTCACGTTCGTCCATTTGTTCCGATGTATTGCCCGGCTGATATGCGGAACACCTGGCTAGTTCGGACAACGCCATTAGTTTCATGATTCAGTGGTTGGCAACCTGCGGTATTCGCTATTGCTATTGATTTTTTTACGCAATTATTAGTTATTAAAAAAAAAATATTAAAAATCGACGTCGCTTCGGTATCCTCTTCATGTCTTAGGCACTTCATAAATAAATATATATTACATTACTATGAATAAGTAGGTTAGTTTTTTATTATAAAATTTTATTTTGGAAATACTATTCATTGTTGATAAGAAGAAAACTTTGCAACTGTTGAAAAACTTTTATGTAATAGCGGCAAACGAGCTAATGAGTCAGCTGCTTATAAGCAACTAATGCTGCCCACAAATACCCACAACACTGATAGTGTTAC
Organism: Euproctis similis; assembly: GCA_905147225.2. Classification (NCBI taxonomy): domain Eukaryota; kingdom Metazoa; phylum Arthropoda; class Insecta; order Lepidoptera; family Erebidae; genus Euproctis; species Euproctis similis. Next base: position 7,215,757 of record LR990114.1, read on the forward strand.
ATTTGCGTTGCTGACCTTTAAGTCAGTGGTATGGAACGGAATAGGGAAATGAGGATGAGAATTCAGAGACCTCTCTCACCAAATTAAAAGGTACTTGTACCATTTTACGTCGATATTCTGACAGGTCGTGGTATTTCACCAGTCGAGCAGGCGCATTCTTGCCGCGAGCTGCGTAGCTCTAACACTGTAATATATTGTAAATTTGTGACACCACTGACACAAAAGGTTGGTGATCCCTGCCATAGTTTTATGGGATTTTGTTTTTATATTGAATCTGATCAGTAATACCGATGTGTTCTGAGCAGTTTTATCATATTTATCTAATCTCATTGGGATCCTAGGGAAGAAATATTAAGGTTAATCTATTAATGCACGCGTTTTCTTCGTTATTGTTTATTTATTAATTATTCTAGTTTGTAATATTAAAAAAAAAAACTATTTTAATAATACTTTCAGTTTTTTTTCAGTCGCAGAAGTATTTTCTTAAAATATTATAATTTAAATAGTTAATTATACCCAAAGTTATAATGAAAATACATGTAGATTCGTCCTCTCGTTGTGATCTTCCAAAAATATTTAAACACCTGAATAAGAGCTTCAGAGTTCCCATGAATGATTACATTTTCACCAAAAAAAAAACTAAATCTATCTCTCAATAGTTATTGTAACTGAATTATTAAAAGAAGCATCAAAATATTTCACAATCAGTAAATAAGTCTAATAAAAATATCATCAACCTCTATGTTATCAGAAAATTCTAGAAAAACCCTTACTAAATAAACCCTTATAAAAATTATTTGTTATCCACAATCCAATGTTACTATTGTCTCTCAATCTACGTTCAGAAAGTCCTATCTCCATGCTAGGGTGTCTCCTGCTTGGGGAACAGACGTGATCCAATCTCTGCGTATGATTGATACGTCATGCGCCGTCGGACTTTCAGGCGGATACGATTTTTTATCACAGTGTTTTGACAGGCCTACTGTACGTAGTGCTACATAATTTATGAAGTCTTGAAGATATTTCAATATTATTCCCATTATTTTAGGTTAAGTTTTTTTTGAGTAGTTGCAGTTATTTTGCATAAATTTCCTGCAGCTCTCATTTTAAATATTAAATAAAAAAAAAAGAGAAAGCAGCGAAGTGAAGTGTGTAATAATCGTACTATACGGAGCTTTATTCTTTCTGGCAACCCCGCAAGGGTTTTTGCAAGAAGTTATATATGTATACTAGTCTCGGTGGTCCAGTGGTCGAGCACATGGTTTCTGAATCCAGTGGTGCGGTTTCGAATCCTGGCACACACCAATGACTTTTCTAAATTAATTAATTTTGAAAGTTATGTGTGATAAATATCGATGACCACCTATTCCATTTGGAACGTAAACACAACTCCGAGTCTTAACAGCTACTGCCTACACCGTCGGGTAGAAAAAGCCGTGAAGTTATGTTATGTTATATATGTATTCAAATAACGATAGGACATAAATTAGTTACATTGTTTTTAAACGAAGCTAACTCCTATATTGCGTAATGGAAGGCAGAGACTTTGGCTTTCCCTCTCCAGTACGATCCTGACAAACTTCTCACTTTATTATAAATTCTGAAACATACCTAATAATATATTTTCTTTTATTATCTGCTATTTCTTAATATAGATATTTTTTTAACATAACATAACTTCACGCCTATTGTTACCCGAAGGTGTAGGCAGCGGCTGTTAAGCCTCGTCTCGCCGTTATGTTTACGTCCCAAATGGAATAGGTGGCGAACCTATTGCCATACCGGGCACAAAGTTTTCAGTCATCAGTATTTATCACACATAACTTCCGACAATAAAGTCGAAAAGTCATTGGTGTGAGCCAGTGTCAGGAATCGAACCCGGACCTCTGGATCAGAAGCCATGTGCTTGACCACTGGGCCACCGAGACTAGATACATGGATAGATATTTTTTAAATTTATTTTTTTTCGTTTTCAAATTAATTCTTGCAAGTCCGAATTCAAAATGCAGTCGTTTTCACACATAATGTAAACTCTGGTCTTCAATTTTTAATCGACTTTGAAAAAGAAGGATTTTTTCAATTCGTTTATATGTATAATTTTTTTTTTTTATCTATGTTATTTTTGTCAGTTATGGACGTGAATTCATGTCATAACTTCCAAATAGTAATTGTTGTGAGCCATGATTCGAACCCGGCAATTTAATTGTATCTTAATATCTACATAATAATATTCAATCTCAAACAAAATAGGTAACTCTTTTCTAAGACAGAATCGATACGTTTCAGTAAAGGTTATCTTCCTGTCAACCTCAGCTGCTGCAGTATTGTTGAGAAATGAGAATTTTAAATGGAAACATACTTCTCTCTTCTTTATTCCTGTAATCTTGCAATATATCCAATACAAGGGCGATGAAATGTATATGTACATAGTTAACTGCTTAAGGAAAATTTGTACTTGGATGTTTAAATTTATGAAACGACATTTTTTTTCAGGACACATTAAAATTGTACGTACTGTATAATGTTTTTATGAAAAGCCCATATTCTTAATATAATACTTTAGTAACAGTAATATGATATTTTTGAAGATACCTTTGTACACAATATACACAGCGCCCTCTAGTTCCAAGCTAATCAATTAAATGCTTGTGTTTTATAGAAAATCACCCGGTACTTTTACGAATGCACCAGGAGTCCCGCCGAACCAAAACTTTAATATAAATCTAATATTTTTTCATTGCGATATTTGTCTCCTAACTTTTTTGTGCATATTCTCATCATATTATTTGTAGTTCTACGAATCGCTAGTTAATAATTATTATTTTTTATACAACCGATAAAAGTATAGCATTGAAATGGGTAAATGAAATATATAACATACCTTGATTAAAGTAAAAGTTGCTAATATTAAAACATCACATGTTTATAAGACCTTTTGGGAAATAATCTTATCTCTACATAGTATAAAATAAAGTCGCCGTCTCTGTCCCTATATCCTTATGCATGCTTAAATCTTTAAAACTACGCAACGGAATTTTGATAAGATTTTTGTAATAGATAGAGAATGTCAACAGGGTGGTTTGTATGTTTAATTCATATACATATAATCTGGTAAAGAAAAAGTGATAATTTTCTAAATTTAGCACTTTAATTGCAAACGCTGACTGAACCTTATGTGATAAATCGTGTAGGTCTATCTCTTAAGTATTACCTTCAATGACCATGTTTATGTTTATGGGGTGAAACAGAGTTCGCCGTGTTATCTATATTTTAATTGTTTTCCTCATTGATAACGACTTATTTATAATCATCATTAATCATTCAATATAAAAATCACGTCTAAATTCCGCATAAACTAGAAAATAAGCGAAAAGCAAATTATTGAACTGTGAACCGCATCCATTTCTCAAACATCCTCGTGGATAAATGACAAGTAGAATAGGGAGGTTCGTGATTTACATAATGTAATCAGAGGAGAACGAGATGCGATGATTCAAGCCTCTTTTACCCGCGTCTTGTTGCCGAAAAAGAAGAAAAAAAAAACAAAATTTCAAATTACTCACAGTATTATCTCAAAGTGTGCGCCATTTTGGCTTGAAAATACTCGAAAATGCCGTTTGCTTTCTCCAATTATATATTTATTTTGAATGTCTAACTGTCAAACTGATAACGTCATGTTTTTTTTCAATTCGATCATTCAAAATGGCGCCAAAAGAATGCTGTCAAAATGCAACCTCTTTTAGTTACTCTGTTTTTACAAACAGAAATAAATAATTTAATTAATGTGCAATACTTCAAACCCATTTAAACAAAATTATTTCATCTATGATTTCAAACTTTTTTTAAAAAGAAAATACTGTTTGATATTGAAAAGTTTATAAACTAATATTATTTGTGCTAAAATTCTTAAAAGCATTCGTTGTGTGAACTTGCGAATGCCAATAAATGTAAATTTAAGTTTCATCCATCCATCAATTACATAGTCTATTTATTAGTAAAGGTTTTTATTTGTATATCATATATCTTTAGTCCAAGGGAGTAAGACTAGTAATAATAAAATACATACACTTGTAATGAAATGAAATAAACTCAGTATGCATATTTCAGCTCAGTGGTTCGCTAAATAAAATGAACATATTATCTCAGACACATTTTAAAAATTAATAAAAATATTATAACATTCATTAAACTGATCAAAGAGTAAACATGTAGGTAGGTACATACTTCTAGAAGTTAGTGTAACTTCATGCCTTTTTCTACCCAAACTTGTAGGCAGCTGCTGTTAAGCCTCAACTCGCATTGTAATGTCCTAAATAGACAACTAGAATAGGTGGCGGAACTTTTCGCCATACACCGGGGACAAAGTTGTAAGTCATTGATATTTATCACAAATGACTTTCGAAAAAAAATTCCGAGAAATCATTGGATCAGAAGAAATAGGGACCTTGACTACCGGACTTCCCATATCAATAGGGATAAAAAATTTCTTGAACTTTAAACATCTACCCAGATCGTTTTTGTATTCATAAGATGTACAAAATTTAGCCAAGGTACCGTCTCCCTTCTTTATTTTCCCACTCCTTTTAGATCACGGAGAGGAAACTTCTGCTCCTTTTGAAAGAAAAAAATCGAGCATTTTTAATTTACTGCAGCGTATTACGCGGCCATGAAGTAAGAAATGTCAGTATAAGCGTTTTGTAGATTTAAATTAAAACATAACATAACTTCACGCCTTTTGTTACTCGAAGGCGGCTCGGCCCCTGGCCGAGTGGCCGTTAAGCCTCATCTCGCTGTAATGTTTACGTCCCAAATGGAATAGGTGGCGAACCTATTGCCATACCGGGCACAAAGTTTTCAGTCATCGATATTTAGCTCACAGATTTAAATTAAAAATAATAATTAAAAAACAATTATATTTAATAATGATCAATAAATGTTTTCAATGTTTTAAATAAACGATTTAATTTTTAATAATAATAGTTATATCGCGCTTATCTACTTTATTTTCTTTGATATGAGGAAATATTAATAATTAAGTAAAAAATAGCAGGAGTCTCGGTGGCGCAGTGGGCGAGCGCACGGCCTCTGATCCAGAGGTCCGGGGTTCGATTCCAGACACTGGCTCACACCAATGACTTTTCGAAATTGTTTTCGGAAGTTATGTGTGATAAATATCGATGACTGACAAACTTTGTGCCCGGTATGGCAATAGGTTCGCCACCTATTCCATTTGGGACGTAAACATAACGGCGAGACGAGGCTTAACAGCCGCTGCCTACACCTTCGGGTAACAAAAGGCGTGAAGTTATGTTATGTTATGTAAAAAATAAACTTCGCTTTAACCGTTTTTTTTTTTCAGTATGTCTGATTATTTATTTCTTAATTTTCGCGAATCACATTCATAACACTGAAACAACTTTTATGGATTATATCGTGCTTATTTAGATCTTATTTTCTATTTATTTCCCGACGTTTCGAACTCTATACAGATATCATTTTCACAAGTAATGAACAAAAAGATGGTAGTCCTTCAGAAGCTATTTTCATTGATACAGAAAGTACACACATTTTGGAAATAAAAATAAAAAAGTTGAAGTAAAAAATATGTCGCGTCAGTTGTGCTCGACTAACGTTAACATGTAGGACGTTGATTTTAATTTGGTTGGATCTTAATTGTGATTGTCGAGTATTCTGGTTGCTACACCTTTTATTCACTAACCTACTGCTTTGTTTTCAGTAGTTATACGAATATTGTTATTTATTTCAAAAGGTTTGAAAAGAGTATTTGGCACATGAGTTTCTTGCCCGATTTTGCTCATGATAGCCTCTACACTCGGAATCGGGCCGCTCGTGGCGATTGCGTCCGTGTCTTTTTTTGTTCCACGGAGGCACTTTCCACAAGCGCACGTGTTTGTATTTAATTTTAAATAATATGTTATCTGTACTTGTTGACTATTTTTAAGTGTTTGTGAAGACCTATAAAAATAAAGTGATTTTGACTTTAAGTTAAAAATATTTTATCTAAAGTAAATCATTATCTAATAATTAAAAAAAAAATAACGTTGTGTCTGATTAATTACTGAACGAGGGTAATATAAATTTATATTAAAAAATTAGATTTAAATGTATTCTAAGTCTTATTTTTCTGGAACATTTTGGTATTTAAAAATGGACATCATTCGACCGGATTTTTAATTGATTCGCTCGAGTGTTTTGTTTGTAATTTTAATCTCTATTTATTTGTGTCCAAGATATTATTATTATCTCTAAACGTAATTTTGACCGACTTTAAAACGTCGAATTAACTCAAAATGAGATTTATACCTAATTGTAAATTTAATTTATTTTTTTATAAACCAGAAATTAAATATATATATGAGTATATATCGCAATCTTTATGGCCCACAAGCAATATCTTGTTCTGTATATCTCCAGTTGTACATTTGTTGCAAGAAACATTTAACATCTCCATCTCTGTATCTTCCTTTATTAATCTTTAAAAAGTCACTACAATAAGGGGACGGTCGCACGTGGAGCGGGAAAGCCTTTCACGGCTCAGAAGAATTTTAATTAAGATTTTTTAGAAGCCTTTTGTGGCTATAAAGATGTTTTTTTCTAATATTCTATAGATAATTAGCAATCTAAAAACAAAAAAATTATAAAAAAGACTTAATTCTATTTAGATTCCTTAAGTAGTTCAATTCGTTAACATAACACAACTTCACGCCTTTTCCTACCAGAAGGTGTAGACAGTGGCTATTAAGGTATATTAGGTATATTATTTTAACACAAAAAAAAAACCGATATCACAATTTTATTATTAGGAATCATTTATTATAGAAATATTAATATTTAATTTGTAAAGACACGTCTCGAATACAGGCGTGAAGGTACATCAAACAGACCCATAAATCTTGATAACACATAATATCTGTTTGATATTAACGATCAGTCCACAGTTTTTTTAGGTCACAGAATAAATTGAAATTAGCACATTTAATAAAGCAAATTTACATTTCATTCCGTTATTCTCAAAATCATTCCCTTTACAATAAACTGAAAAATAACTTCACACCAAGCATCCTGCGGGTCTATCCCGAAAGAACGTAGCGTCAGCACAACAATCTGTCTATTTCCTGCACTACCGAATTAATTGATCAAATTCTTAAGCTAATGTATTATAATAAAACATACATAGAACAATATATAATGAATAAACAAACCAAGATCCGCTCAAAACTTGGTAATCACCGATTACTCCCGTACCTCCAATCTCCCCCATTACAAAGTTTCGTAACGTAACTTGTAACTCGGAGAAAATATACCGCCTGTAACTGTCGCATGTGTAATGAAATAAAATAGTGTCTACAAAGATATTAATTACGGCATAACACGACATTAACAATTCGTAGGTAGGTATTTTTTCCCCTAGGGAGGGATTTTAGTACAGCACAGACAAGAAACAGTAGAACAAGTTCAGTTAAGTAATGATACGTATCATTTTCACTTACAATTCGCGTTGTATTGTGAAAGTTTTGGTGTGTTTGTCAGTTGAATGTTTGAGGTAATTTGTTGAGTGTTAAGTTTCGTTCGTTCTTTCATTCGTTCACTCATTAAAGGTCTAGAATTTTGCTGTAATTCATCTGAGAGTTGATTTTATAAGATGAATCTGGTGTCCAGATTAGATTCTTGTTGACAAAAATATCATATAACAGTGCAAGATTTTTATTTAGATGATTTTTAGATGATGAGATTTTTAAAAGGATCAACAATACCTACAAGTTTCTGGCGTAAAACTATTCAATCAGACGGATTTATTTGCTACTGTTGTAATAGAGAAAAATTATGAACAAAAAATTGTGTTTTTATGGAATAGGGGAACAAGCAATCGGGCCAGCTGATGTTAATCAACTATCACCTCGCAAAAATACCTGTAACATTGATAGTTTTACAGTTGCGTTACCGGCCTATAAAGGAGTGGGATGGCGAAGCTGAGTTAGCCTCTGAAAACGAGACTCTTATTCCTCTTCACCCATCACTAAACGAAACGCGACATGCGCCACTTAGAGTCGATATTCTGACAGGTTGTGTTATTTAAAATCTACCGCTGTTAAAAGTAATAGAAGTTTAACATAATAAGTAAGAGAAAAACAAAATCTAGCACTGAAATATCCTCAAACGAACAGCACCTTATTAAGCTTATTCTAATTCACGCCACGACACTGAGCGGACGTGTCAAATATGGCGACATGTTATTTCAAAGAAAATTTGAGAAAAAGCGCAATGTCGCCATTGACATCACGTATCAAACAAAACTTTCTACGTGACATCAAATTTGATGATTTGTGATCTGCTGGAACGAGTAAGATATAATGTTGAAAGTACTTCACATAAAGTTTTTAGTATTTTGATCACAGTCTCAAAAAGTAGTTTTCAAAAGAAACGAGTCTATTAATCTCGATATACTTCTATAAACTACTCACACACTCCTATAAAATCTATAAAAATATAATAAAAATAATGTTCCTAAATTATATAAATCACAAGCTTATTTTGTTAAAATAAAAAAAAATTAACGTTCCAAATTTCTAATTTCAAACAATATGTAACCATTTGAATTTGGAAAAGCATGATTACTTCCAAAGAATGGAACAAAGAGGCTTAATATCTGTGTCACATCCAATTCTTAACATCAAACAAAATACGAAACAAAAACATTCTTAATTTAAATTCCTCAAAGACTTATTGACTCCTAGATATGTCACGATAAACGCTTTCATCAAATATCTGTCCAGCGTGGAGGTAATGTAGCAAGAAACGAATTTAATGCGTCGAGCGAACTGACACGATGAGACAGCATTTTGGTAATGTTCCGTATTATATAATGTTCTATAGATGCTCAGGAAATGGATATGCCTAACTATTTATCTTGTGTTATTCTTTTTTTTTTATTACGTGTGGTAAAGAGACGGGCTATTAAAATTTCCGGTGATTTTGATCTGATGACGATTCCAAAACTAAAATTGCGTTAGCAATCATTAATCATGTATATTCTGTAAATAAATAACTACATAAAGTTAACCAACGTTCAATCTCTGCGTCGAAAAATTTCAACAAAATTACGTCGTGTTTACGTCCCATTTGGGACGTAAACATAACGGCGAGACAAGGCTTAACAGCCGCTGCCTACACCTTCGGGTAACAAAAGGCCAGCTATACGTAGACATATTTTACCCATTAAATTTAAATAATTTGCACGTTATCCCCTTCTCCTTTCAATTGAAGCTTAACAAGGCACAAGATTTATTAACTACAAGGAGAAGATTTTCATAATATCTCAAATATTTTAATATGAACATCGAAGAACAGAAGTGCTTGTCTTGTATGAAGATGTCTCTTTCAAGATCTTATACCAATTTTTATTTATGATTATGGCAGAAAAGTAAGTAATGTTGAAAATGGAGAGTGATGACAATTCCTGTGGATGAAGATAACCGTAAAAGAGTGGATTGAATCTGATATAGTTGTGTAAGCCTTTTTGTAATTTCACGCCTTATTCTAGCCGAAGGTAGGCAGAAGCTGTTATAGCCGACTCGACTACCTGAGTTTTTAAGTCCCAAATAGACAATGTTGTTAGTCATCAATATTTTGGATACATTACTTTCGAAAATAATTCCGATTGGTTATTGATGTGACCAGGATTCGAATCCAAGTCTCTTTGAAGTGGGTGTTAAACCTTCAGGCGATTAAGACGAAGTGTTGTAATATTTACGTGTATTTATGTTTAAATTCAATAAAATCCAAGGTCTATGACCAGTGTGTGTTACCAGCGATGACATATGGTTCTGAGACATGGTCTCTTAATGCTGGCCGTATTAAGAAGCTCAAAGTCGCTCAGCGTGCTATGGAGAGGGCTATGCTCGGTGTATCTCTACGGGATAAGATCCGAAATACGGAGATCCGTAGACGTACGAGAATAACTGACATAGCCCATAAAGTTAGCACGCTGAAGTGGAGGTGGGCAGGCCACATCACTCGAAGAACTGACGACCGATGGGGAAAAAAAGTTCTTGAGTGGCGACCACGGGTTGGTATGCGTAGCGTAGGCCGTCCCCCCACTAGATGGACAGACGACCTCATAAAAACAGCCGGGAGTCGCTGGATGCAGCTGGCACAAGATAGGGAGTTATGGCGCGCTAAGGGGGAGGCCTACGTTCAGCAGTGGACTAATCTGGGCTCATGATGATGATGATGATGATGTTTAAATTTACTCATGAACTTAGAGATTATTTGCTTTGCCTTTATTTTTAATATGAATTATTGGTTACTTAAAAGATGTACGGTAAATTTGTTTATTTATTTTTAAATTTCCTTTCATATAACGTGATATAACCTCACGCGTTTTTCTACCCGAAGATGTAGGCAGTGGCTGTTAAGCCTCGACTCGCCGTTATGTTTACATACCAAATGGAATAGGTGGCAAACCTATTGCCATACCGGGCACAAAATTTTTAGTCATCAATAGTTATCACACATAACTTTCGAAAAGTTATTGTTGTGTGCCAGGATTCCTTATGCCTTTACATATACCCGTTTCGAAATTTTACTTGATTTATCAACAATTTTATACGCCCAATTGTGTCAGCAAATAATAAAATGTGTCGTAAATTTAATTAGAATTGTCCAAAACTCGACTGACTCCGGGACTTTGTTTGCAGTAATGTGACTAATTTGACGTGTCAGAAAGGGTCCTCGCGTTTATGACATTTATTTGCAAAGTTACAAATTTAAATCTGAAATTTGAACAACAATTACGATTCTATGTATTGTCATGAAATTTCTAGATGACTTATTTTGATGTTTCTCATTATTTGACTTAAAATTATGCAGTACAATAACTAAAACAGCCGGGTTTCGCTCGATGAGTGAGATATCTGGTGGCCCAACCACTTACCCTCTCTCATTCTCATGCCACTTCTGACTCCTTCCATATCCCATTGTAAGGGACGGCAAAGCAACTGTAACACAATCTATGTTCAAATGTCCATGGGCGGCGTTTGTTGGTTGCCATCGTGTGATACGGCTGCTCGTTTGTCCCCTTTCCCACAAAACTGAACTCAATATTGTACAATACAATAACCATGAACTGTGCGTCTCCGAGCGTCGAAGCCTCAATATTTCATACCGGAACAATACCTGTCAAGAACATACACAACTCAATTATGTTCGTCCTACCGTCACTAATGCCCATGAAAAAAGAATTGGACAGATTTTAAAACGCCATTTTGGGTCCACTTTGTTCCTCTTATTTATTGATTTTATACGCTAACAGTTCCGTCCGACAACATCATTAGTAATTTATGCTCAAATAACTATAATTTTGAATGTGAAAAGGTGGAAATTTTCAAACGGTTTTTGAGGGTAGGTAAAACAGTTCATGATTTCATTTTTGGTATATATTTTTGTATTTTATCGAATGACAGACTTTAAATGCTTCTAAATATTTTTTTCTTTTTCTCATAGACATAGGCACTGCATTTCGCATAGGCTAATCGGTGCCCGTCGCTTCCGGGGCACGCTCTAGCAGCCCGTCCGGCTGAGTTTGATCCGGTCAAGATTGCGTATAAGGGAATAAGTGTTTTATCATTTCTAATAGAAGTTAGAGCCAGCTATAGAGCGTGATTCTAGCCTATCTTCTACAGCTGTAACGCAATCAGTTTTAACTCAATCAGGTACAGGCAATGAAAGGTATTGCCAGATATATGTCATTCGTTTCATATATTAGACAATTGATTCACTTTTGATAAAAATACAGATAATATTATGTAGCACATAAGCGATACTGTAAGCTCTAACGGCCCAGTCTACTAATATAAAGTACTGTCCAGTTGAAGGTAGTGGCACACTATCGACTAAACAAACAACTATTGCAACAAACATTAGATTTGCATTTCCCATTAAACTGAAATGTTTGCGTTGAACTCTGATAACGTACTATATACGAGATGGCGCATTCAACGATTTTCCCTTTTTTTAGATACACTAATCCATTGTTTGATAATACTTTTTTTAGATACACTAATCCATTGTTTGATGATAGGTTAAAAATAGATATGACTGTGTGATGCGGGCTCACATATTACTGTTTTCGTTAAGATTTTTCTTGTTTCTTGTTGTTGGAAATATCTGAATGTGTTAACATCTGTTTCAGGTTTAAACTCTACACGTGTAATATTCATTATCTTCATTTCAGTAAAACTCGTTTGTGGGTCTTCTTTATTTCAAAATTCGTAGTACAAATTTGAGTTCAAGTTGCTGTTACAGTTTTATACATACATATATTCTTTTCTTTTGCTATAGAAAGAGAATAGGGAGAGTCTCAACGTACATTTTAAATGAATATCTTTGCAGTAGTAATAAGTATCGTAGTGACCTGATCTGTCCTAATACACGTTATAGATATTGCTTCCTCGGGAACAATCCGCTACAAGAACGGGGCTTGTATCTAGTTCATATATAATTTTCATTTCATTCCTTCTCTCCATTTTCTGGTTTCTACACAGCAATATGTACATCTGTGTTCTATCTTCATTAAAATTCTTTCTTTTATCTCATCTTTTGACATATACCGTAACACATTGCCGTAGCGTCTGTCTTGTAACTCTAAGCATGATCACTTTAACTCCTGTGCTATTATTAAGTATTAATCGCAAAAACGTCCATCATAGTTTATCGTGGACGGTGATTGGCAGTATTGTTAGCACATTTCGACCGGAAAATTCTCGCTGTAAGCAGTTGTGTGAGAATCGCATATATATCTCACGGTTGCTACAAAGAGACGCATTTGCATTTCCATTAGTGCGGGCGCGTGTTGTGTTGTCGCCCGCAGCGCTACGGCGCGACGCGACGCGCACTGTTGACAAACGATGGATTACAAATGTTTGTCGCCTCGTATTCGATACTCTACGAAATACGTACTGTCGATCGAGAATCTTTTTAATTTATTTTTAAACTGTAATCTTGCTGTTCGATATTTAAAAAAGCTATTTAGCGCGCCAATTTTTGATCTAAAGGTTCCAAATTCAATTGCTCAATACTAAAGACTCGATTGGCTCGATTTAGAATACTTAGTATTTTTTTTTGTAATTTAAAAATTGCTGTTCAAAATTTAAAAATTGCTGTTCAAAATTTAAAAATCTGTTTAATGCGCCTTTTTAAGTATGGAGGATTCCTAATTTGAATCGTTGTTACTTATGACTTCACTTACTAAAATAAACCAATATACCCATTTCGACGATTTTGGTTAAGAATACGAATAAACAAAGAAAAAATTGTGTAACCGTAAAAGTGAAACTTTTTTTCACATTATAGACATTTAACTAAAAATTTTCGGAATAATATTCCATTAAGGGTATAAAAATTGCTTCATCAATCTTAATTTTATACTTAGAAAATGGGAATGATAATGGGAAATGATAAAAGTAGACAGGGTCTCCAACTAATATTTTTATTGAACTCTGTGTCTTAGAGTACGACATACATAATACTTAACAATTATTTAGATGATATACACATTTTAATTTACTTGCCATCTTGTATTTGTTAATAGGGTTTAATAAATGTTTTTTATTTTACGTGGTCACGACAATAATTCCTAGATGGCGCTACTAGGTTGCTACTATTGATGATTCTGCCGTAATATCGTATTATATCGATAGATGTCGCCCGAATCGACAAGTATTCCAGCTACGGCACTAGGGATAACGCGACACCTATTAAACGTTAACAACATTACAACAAAGGATCTTTACAAAACAAAACGATATTTTTTCCTCCAGTAAATATGATATTTCGATTTATTATGAAAATGTGACAAATACATATATAAAGAGCACTATCTTATCTTATATCTTTAAACGAGCAATTCTTGTATATATATATAATTGGAATCTCGGAATCGGCTCCAACGATTTTCATGAAATTTCTATTCCAGCAGATGGCGTTGTTAACTAACACGAAGTCAATGTGTGTTTGCTTTGCTTTTATTACAGTTTATCACTGCAAAAAATTAAGTATATGTTTCTAATATAATATGTTAGTACATAGTATATATTAGTATATATTTATTATTCTGTCGGTAAGATCGAAAAATATTATTGATATTTCATTATTTTATTAGTATGTAATTCGTACTTAAATATAATTTTCAAAAAACACAATTTATAAAAAAAAAGAAAATACCGAGCAAAGCTCGGTCATCCAGATATTCACTACTAAATTGACGAACATAACTGTGTCACATATATGTAGTTCACTTTTTGGAATTGGAAACTTAAAAGCCGCCGCCTACGCCTCCGTCGTTTACAATACATACGAATTTATTATATTCCCTTTTATCGTGTCATTTGTTATATTAATAATATAATTTTTTTTTTCTCCGCCTGCAGTACGTACGTACGTATATGTATGTATGTAAAAAACAAACAAACAAACAAACCCGATCCTAGAAAATGTGTCGAAATTGGTAAAGAGGACGGTAATTAGACGATTATACATACGGCCCTCGTGGTGCATCGGTAAACCGCACTACCGATAACACAAGGTCGGGGCGGGTTCGATTCCTCGTCTGGGGGTGTTTTTCCACATGTTTTTACGGTATTTATTTACAAAAATAAAGTGTATATTTGGGTAATTAATTAATAATAAATAAATAAATAAACGATAATAGACGTGAAAGGCGCTCTGACGAGCGCCTTTCACTTTATCCCTACTCCGCGGCCGACCGTCACGCGACATGCAAACACGCAGACGAAAAAGTTTGAGACGATGTAATAAAAGTTTCACTTTAATAATGTTTAAAAAAGAGACATAACAAGACTGAATCAAGTCAATACAGAAAATAAAGGACATATTCAAAATATAAAAGAACGCTACTATAATTGCAAATTGAAATTCACATGTTAATGATAAATTCCAAAGTAAACAAAATAAACACAACAAAAAAAACTGCGTCAAATAAAAGTTTCAAATTGACATGTTAAAACTATAAACACAGACAGTTTGATATAAACCAACAAAACAACAATTTCAAGCCCGATTTGTTGCGATTATCTAACTTGTTAATCAAGATTAACTCAACCCCGACTCGCTACTGACGGTGAAATTAATTAATATCATTACTCGTTTGAACGGATAGCTTTAAATTTCAGGTTTTGTGCACAAAAAAATAAATACATAATAAAACAAAATCACGCAAATGCTTTAGAAATTTATATAAACTTTGTAGTCATAATTAAAAATAATGTTGTAGAGGTTAAGTTTCGAAATTTATTATTTATCGAAATTAATCTAATAGTATATTTTATAGATATTAATAATCATATTTGTAAACTATACGTACGTCCCTCAGTTTAGTTAAGCAACTAAATGCTAGTGTCATGGAAACGAAATAATCGATACATTTTTTTATTAATATATTTTTACACTGGTGACACTGGAGACACATGCATGAGTGGGCTGGGTCGACTGGTGAAATACCACGACCCATCATAATTTTGGTGATAAGTGGCTTATGCCGCGTTTCGCTCTGTGAGAAGTATATGGAGCCTCATTTCCTTCCATCCCACTTCCGACCCCTATACTATCCCATTTTAAAGGCCGGTGATGCAACTGTAACACTGTCTGTATTGCAGGTGTCCATAAGTGGCGTTAGTTGCTAACCATCAGGTGACAGGGCTGCTTGTTTTCCTGCTTATTCCATAAAAAATACATCAATATCCAATAACAAATGAATCTATAAATGAATCTCTCATTTCAACAAAGCAAATAACCGACAGTTCAATATTTACTCTCAAATATGAATTATGCAGTTCATTAAGTGCGTTATTAATATGTTGAAAAGCGCAATGGACGGCGAAATATTTCCATTTTCCCGCGCCGGCCGAATAACATTTTCATACCTGAAATTGCTTATTTTGTAATACATTGCGCTCGTATTATTACAGTTATTGGATGTAATAATTGTTGGTGTTTTTGTACTGAATACCAATTATCGTGTGTTTCCACTAATAACTATGATTATAATTATAATTGGAGAAGCCTCATGCTTTATTCGAAAAATAATCGACTTCAGAGTAGACGATTCGATCATACCCGAAAGAATTCGGTTAGGATCGAATCGTCTACTCTCTGCCGAGTGCGTTTGGTGAGTGAGGTACCCAGAGGCCCACCCCTCTTCCTCATCCTTTCCTATCCCTTCCTTAAAGGTCGGCAACGCAACAGTAACACTATATGTGTTGCTGGTGTCCACGGGCGGCGCAGGTTACTTTCCATCAGGTTACACGCTTGCTCGTTTGCCCGGCAAAAAAATGTTTGTAAAAAAGTGTTTCTTTTTTGTATTATTAATGTTTAGTGCCAAGAAAATGTATATACATATTTATTAATATTTGTTATGTAGTTTTCATAATACAAGCATTTAATTAGCTTAGCTTGGGATAGTGAGATAACTAAAGATCGCTGTGTCTATCGTTTTTAGGACATTACCAAGTTGTTAATGAGAAACAGCAAAAAATCTTAACTATTCAACTTACAACCTAACAATTTCAAATTTATATAAAATTCATCTAGAACATTCGCTAACAAATAATTCAAATTTAAACTGGCTATCATATATTGTAAATCATAAATTTGGAAAAAGGAAAAAGTAGCTGAAAAATGTGTCAAATGGAAAAACTTTCAGAAAGAAAATCGGAAACGCTTCACTAGCAATTTCCACTACACCTTAGGGTTGTCACAAATGTGATTTATACCCAGATGCTTATTCAATACAGTACGACTATAACCCCTGGGTTATAAATCTTAACCACGAAATCGCGCGACAAAAATATCATTACAATTTCCATAGAAATGTATACACACGTACGAGTTGCAACAACGAAATGCGTTCTTTTATGGCGTCATACTACGCCTATGTAGGGTTGTCGCTAAACAGTTTTAATTAAAATATGGTTGGCAATTTTGGGTAAAATATTTTCCAGTATAGAATTTTAGGTACAACGTACAATTTAGTAAATGAATTTAATGCTGTTTCAGTAATAAATCGACATCAATGTTGGAATTCCTGCAACAATAGCAATATGATGTAATTTTGTAAAAGGCTTATTTTATTTTATTTCGGGCCTCGTGGTGCATTGTTAAAACTACAGACTAGAGAATCGAGGTTGTCGGATTCGAGTACCACCCGAGTCCAAATATTTATGACAAGCATGGATATTTTTATGGCGTCTAGTTGTTTTTCTATATATTTTAAGTATGTATTTACAAACGAAAAGTATATAATATGTATTAATATCCGTTATCTAGTTTCCATAACACAACACAGTTTTAACAGTGGTAGGGCCAAGCAGTTCGCTGCATGAATGGGCCGGCTCGACCGGTGAAATACCACGACCTCTCAGAAGACCGACGTAAAGTGGCTCATGCTGCGTTTCGTTCGGTGAGAGAGGTACCCGGAGGCCCACCCCCTTCCCCAGCCTTTCCTATTCCCCTATCCCTTAAGGGTCGGCGGCGCAACAGTGACACTGTATGTGTTGCTGGTGTCCATGGGCGGCGTTGGTTGCTTGCCATCAGGTGACACGCCTGCTCGTTTGCCCTCCTTCCCATAAAAAAAAAGCATTTAGTTGCTTAAAAGGGGCCTAAGGACCTAGGGGGCCCCTTGCGTATTGTGTCTTACATATTATCTAATTATTTATCTATCTTTACACAAAATAAAGCCGTTGTTTCAAATAAATACTGTTTTGCGACTTATGTAAATCCTTTTGTCGAGAATTTAATTAGATCAGAAATAGTGTATTGGTGTTATTTTGAATATTTTTGTGTGACTTTCTTTGAGATAAATTCAATACACCCAAAGGTACAAATTGCCCATAATCTATACATATAATAAAATTGTAGAAAAGTCAAAACTGTACATTGAATATTTTTTAAAAAGAATACTTGGTGTGTGATCTGCAATCGATACCGAAGCCAAAAATATACTTTTTAGAATTTTTGTCTGTTTGTCTGTTTGTCTGTTTGTCTGTTTGTCTGTTTGTCTGTATGTATGTCCGGGATAAACTCAAAAAGTACTGCATGGATTTACTTCAAATTTGGCACGAAAATTATTAAGAAGTCGGGTCAACATATAGGCTACATATTATCACGCTATCACCTACGAGGAACGAGCAGTGAACCTTTATTTCTTCAATGTATTCTGTAGCAACGTGTAATCTAACGGCGCATATTTGTATGTTGTTATGGTGTTATTATGTTAATAACCATGCTTTAATCTATACATATAATAATAATAATAATATAATATAAGTTAGCTTCACATTTTAATTAACTTATGCCGTTAAACATAACAGACAATTTTAAAACAGTGCCATCTATGAGATTTACAAAACAGAAAACATTAAGTTGAATTACACGTGTAAGCACTTTTTGGTTTTAGATATAAATAAATCTTTGAGATTTTAAAAACATCAAGTTGAATTACATGTTTAAACACTTTATGAATATAAATAATTGAAATTTCATCATGCGCTTGCGGTCAATAGATGTTTTTAAGAGTCATAGATGGAGTTGTGCATTTTCTTCTTTAAAATTGTATCGTTAATTCTTTTCAGAGATGAGCAAGACAATTAAAAAAATGTATTTGTATATGCTAAAAACTGTTAATATTTTTGTTCGGTATTTATTGGTGTAATGATTGCTTCGTAATTTTATAATTTTACACCATTAAAAAAAAATGTTTCCTATTCGCTAACTAGATGGCGTTGGCGTCGAATTAGATCGTGACTCTCTTTACATTTTGGCTGCGGAGAGCCAAACCAGCAATGTTGTTTATAGAGAAGTTTTATAAGTATATATTTTTATCCTTTTCTATATTTATATTTTCTTATTCATTATTTTCTACATTTGCTTCAGTCGCAACTTATTACTTAATTCAGCAGAATCACCATAAAGTCATTTATTCAAAGCAGACTGAAAATCAGCACTTTTGAAGTTCAACAATTTTACAAAAGACAGTCTCCCTCTGTTACTGTACTTTCTGTATTTATGAAATGTAAAGAAGTAACGGGTAAATAAATGTTATTTTAAAAGGTATAATCGTAGGTATTTTTGGTGCTGTATAGCGTTCAGGCAGATGACGTCGCGGGCTACAGCTATACTACAAAAATTCCTGTTAAAATGAAAATAAACAATGCGGGCAACAACCATTGCTACCGCAATCTGTACTTATCCTACCAGTTACAATTTCATTTTAGAGGTAATTACTTCTCAACTGTCTATGTAAAAATATAGCTATCTGATCACAAATTCCACGCGTACGAAGTCGCGGGCACAGCTAGTCTAATAATAAAATCCTATAAAACGGAAAGGTGACTAGAAATTTCAATTTGCATATTTAACTTCAAATATAGATTCAACTCTAAGATAAGATCTTAGAGTTTATTATTTATTATTAGTAGTATTAAATAAATATGATATTACTATAGTTAGTTTAAATAAATCTGCTGTATGTTTGTCTGTTTTATTTGAATCTGATGCAATTGGTTTGAACTAAGAGAATTATCTAGGGTTATTGGTATGGAAACTCCGAGCACCAGAGATAAGAAGCGAAGGATCAACTCTGCAAGTTCATAATCCCCTGAGTATCTAATATCTATAGTAATATTATAATTTATATATACTAATATTATAAAGGTGAAGAGTTTGTTTGTTTGGTTGAAGCTAACCTCAGGAACAACTGATCCGTTTTCAGCTGAGTATCAATGAACAATGTGCGGAAATGGGGGAAAATTATTATTTTCTGTCGGTGTTGCTGGGAAAGAGGTTGAAGATTTGCAAAATAACTAAATAACCCGGAAAATCTAAAATATATCTTCATATAACTTTACCACTTAGCGTAAGTCTATCTGACATTGAAATATTTTTTTTTAAATTAATTTTCCTGTTTTGGATATAAGCGTTATTATAAAATCCAACAAAAACCTATAGTACCTAACTCAATAATACGGCTACTGAAATATTTACCGTGACAATTTAAAAAAATAAATAGCTACGTTATTAATCTTTACTAATCTATATATATATATAAGAGATTTCCACCTATATATTGACTCATCACGATATCTCTGGAACCATAAGGCGTAGCGACTTGAAATTTGGTAGGATTATTCCTTTCGCCGAGTAGAGGTCAGCTAAGAACGGATTTTATGAAATTCCACCCACAAGGGGGGTTGCGGGGGTATTAACAATGGAAAATTCCCATTTTTAACCTATAGCTGCTATCGACTTCAAATTTGTCGAAGATATTGCAGTATTAACATAGCGGGGCAGCAGTTATTACTTTTGATGCGAAACAGAGTTCGCCGGGTCAGCTAGTAAGATATAAAATATTTTCAAAAACCAACAAAACATCATTGCATAACCTTTTTTTATGGGAGAGGAGGCCAAACGAGCAGGCGTGTCACCTGATGGTAAGTGACTAGCGCCGCCCATGGACACCTGCAACACATATAGTGTTACACTTGCGTTGCCAACCTTTAAGGAAGTAGGAAAAGATGGAGAAAGGGAGTAGGCCTCCGGATACCTCTCTCACCGAACGAAATGCGGCATGAGCCACTCTACGTCGATCTTCTGAAAGGTCGTGGTATTTCACCTATCAAGCCGGCCCATTTTTGCACCGAACTGCTTGGCTTTTATAATAATAATTAATAAAATAATCTTATAATTATTAATACTTTCCGGATTTATAAAACAAAAGCCTTAATCTTTTATTAATAATTAACTAGCTGTTGAACAATTAACAACACTCTTATTAACTTTAGGCGAAAATGAAGTTTAATTTCAAG
The DNA here is from genome assembly GCA_905147225.2 of Euproctis similis. NCBI lineage: Eukaryota > Metazoa > Arthropoda > Insecta > Lepidoptera > Erebidae > Euproctis > Euproctis similis. The sequence goes on from LR990114.1 coordinate 7,236,654, forward strand.
AATAGAACACATCATAAACAGAAGACAAGAAACAAAGCAAAAATATTATTACAACTCTCCACAAGCACTCGAAAGTTAAGTAACAGAATTCACTAACGCCCCAAAAGTGGGTACAGATTTCAAAACCATTGTTCCTATCTACAAACACAGATATGACAGGCGTCGTACACGTAATAAGCTCAAATGCTATTGTTCGAATTGCAGTTACGACGTCTGTTAGACTGCTATAGTGCCGTTTACGTGTTACAATAGCGACTATGTTTGCTATTATCTATTTAACGCTTCGGTTTGAATTGTAGATTGAATTAGTTACAGTTTGTATTTTGACTATTAATAATAATGTCATTCTATATATGTATAATCCATAAATTTGCGGGTAGATTTTTTATTTATGGTAGGGGGGGGGGGGGCAAAAGAGCAATCGTCCCAATGGCAAGCAACATACGCCCGCCCATGGAGACACCTAAACACATAGATTGTTGTTACAGATGCATTGCCGGCTCTTACAATTACATATGGAAGGGATCAGAAGTGGGATGGGAACGTAAGGAGAAAAAGGGTTGGTCTTCCGGATACCTTTCTCCCCAAGCGAAACACAGTATGAGCCATTTTTCGTTGTTATTCTCAGAGGTTATGGTATTTCACCAATGAAACCAGCCCATTCATGCAGCGAACTGTGTGGCTCTACCAAAGCTATCATATTTTCGTTTGTTTTTTTTTTCTATTGTTTGATAATGTTTATTTTTAATTAATATTTTAATAAAAAATAATGCCTTCAAATTAAAAGATAATCTGTATCTATCATATTTTATATCGATATTTTACTGGTGACGATAACTTGATGTGCTTTTTCAGATTTAATTGCTCTTTCAATATTTTCAGATATTTTAGTGATATTATTATTTAAAAATCTTATTACATTTTTATTTAAAGCAACACATTTTATTTTAATAAAACATAACATAACATAACATAATTTCATGCCTTTTGTTACCCGAAGGTGTAGGCAGCGGCTGTTAAGCCTCGTCTCGCCGTTATGTTTACGTCCCAAATGGAATAGGTGGCGAACCTATTGCCATACCGGGCACAAAGTTATGAGTCATCGATATTCATCACACATAAGTCGAGCACATGGCTTCAGATCCAGAAGTCCGGGTTCGATTTTTGACATTGGCTCACACCAATGACTTTTCAAAATTGTTTCTGGAAGTTATTTTAATAACTTAACATTAATCACTTACGAAACTAGAAATATGTTCCAAACAAGTAACAAGTTTTGTCTATGGGCAATTCAATCACAGAATACACAACTCCGGTCTCGTCTTGTCTATGTCATTCATTTGTCGCAATGTTGTCACATAATGTAACATAGAGCAGAGACGAAACCGCCCCAGTTAATCTCGGCGCAGTCGAGCCACAATCTGACAATGGCCAGAGCCGGCATGCACTGACGAATCTTAAGTGCTAACACAAGCTTACTATATGGAATAGGTATATACATACATAGCTTCACGCCAAGTCCCTTGTGAAGTAGGCAGACCGAACAGAGCGCCATTGGGCACGATTATTACACGCCTCATTCGCAAGATAGTACAATAGAAGAATAAAAGTACTAATGTAATTAAGGTGTTTTCGACGGGCCTGGTAGTGCGTTGATAAAACTACCGACTGTGGAATCAAGATTACCGGGTTCGATCCCCACCCGTGTATAAATATTTATCTAGGTCTAGGTAAAATTTAGTTCTCTGTGCCTACCCCGCAAGGGATTTTGCGTGAAGTTATATATGTATGTATGTATAACTAGAACTCTTTTTGTATGATTTTGTAAGTTACTTTAAAAAAACCCTTTGTATACTCATATTGTAGAAAAGCATTAAAAATATCTCCGGACGAGAGGTCGTGGCATTTCACCGGTCAAGTCGGCCCATTCATGCAGTGAAGTTCGTGGCTCTACCAGTATTAATATTATCATCTAAACTTACATTTTATACAAAATATTTATGTAATGATTTTATTGATTACAAGAGTGTCTATCTACAAATATATTGAACTAGCTGACCACACGTACTTGATGTATGTACGACCGCCGTACACTTTTACCAGTAAAAGTCAGGGCTCCGATCCTATTAGTCGCAGTCGCAGTATCCTATGAGTGCTGTTATATAGCCTTAAACTTCCCTATATAAATAGACTATCCAAAGAAAGATTAATTCAGTTCAAGCCAGTAGCCCCGGAAATTAACCCAAACATAAAAACTCTTCAGATTTAAAATATTATTATAGATAATATGTTTATTGTTTTTTTTTTAAAAAAGCAATAAATATCCATATAACAGCCAAATTCATTATATTAAAAAGATTATTGCAACATTTACCTTATATACTTCACAGCCCTTTTTCAATCAAAATATTCCCGAACATATATCCTTGGCAAAAATGGGATGTTCTTTATAGCGTTACTGTAGCCGGGCTATTATTACTTGACTTTACTGACGCTCGACAACCCTATATCGCTACAAAAATTGGGGTACAACGGGAATATGGTATTTCTCATTTCCTCCCAGTACGGGAATACTTTGTGTGTATATTTATTTTTGTCCGTATGTATTTTGTATCCGTTTGCTGTAACCCAGTTTTTTTTTTTCCCGCCCGACAGATTTATTCGCCTTTCCAACAAAAATTCCTATGACTTTTTCGATTTTTGTAATCTAACATAATAAATCAACTGGTAATATGTTGTGTTTTAAGTGTAAATGAATATTAACATTATAATTACGCCATCGCAAAAATTAATGTTTTCGGAAGTTATGTGTGAAAAATATCGATGACTGAAAACTTTGTTCCCGGTATGGCAATCGGTTCGCCGCCCATTCCATTTGTGACGTAAACGTAACGGCGAGACGAGGCTTAATAGGCGCTGCCTAAACCATCAGGTAGAAAATGGCGTGAAGTTGTGTTATGTTATAACTCATCTTTTGTAACTTCATTCCTTTCTTTACATACTCACCCGAAGCAGTAATGTTTCTCTTATTCTAGCAGAATTTTAGTACTCACGTTTTAAATACAACCTATTACTATACTTCTGGTACAAGTTACGTACATTACTTCCAGGAAAAAATATTGTGGCAAACCAGAATTTAATAAACCTGAGATATTTTGATTCAGAAACTGATTTGTTACAGATACCGAGACAAACTTTTTGATAATAATCCGAAATATTTTTTTAAATGTATTAACATTTAAAAGGCCATCTAGTTGCAAGAACAGCAATTAAAGTTTTCGTTTTGACATCAGACTACGCATGGGTGTATCTGGCAATTCCCACCCCTAATATTGCTAATAAACGGTTTTCAGCTTAATCACAAATTAAAAAAAAAGATCAATGTCAACACAAATTAATTCTGAGCTTAAGAATTCTGTTGAAATATAACTCTTGCATAATATTATAGCTTCGGCCACTTATAAATCAAGGTTATATATTTAATATAAAACCTTACTATATATTATTCTTATGAAAAGCACGTGTAAATCTGGTGCACGTGTCGCCTACTAAATCTCCCACGGGATAGGGATAAAAAAAATAAAAGGGAGCGAGCAACTTGCCGTAAAGTATGTGGAAACTCCACTTTATGGTGACATGAGGCAGGGACGTAAAATAAGGGTGGAGGGGGTTTCTTACTAACTATATTATATATTACTTAAAGGTAAGTATTCTTATTGCAAGTATAAGTATTAGTGCAAAGCAGGAGTTAATTTCTATTTAACAGAGTCCCAAAAGACTGTATTTATATCAGTGATGAATATTTACTAATATTTATTTAAAGTTTTACTTTTAAGAATTATGATGAAGTGAAGTAAAGTGAAATTTGGTGAAGCCACCCAGTTCGCTGCCTTAATGGACCGGCTCGATCGGTTAAATGCCATGACTTCTCAGAATATCGACGTTAAGGGGCTCATATGGCCTTTTGCTCGGCAAGACTGTAATCCAGAGGTGAAGGTGTACATGGTGTGTAGATGTTTACCAAAAGGGCACTATTGTTGTACTATCAATATTGGATTGTAGGTGATTGCTCACTGTATTTCTGACCCTGAGGTCTTAAGTTCCATATTTGGAAATGCGGAAGTGGCTTTTTGTTGTTTTTGTTGAAGGTACTTTTCGAATTGTTTTATTTTTACATTCGAAGTTGTTTGAATGAAATCAAAATTAAAATTTGTTAGTAAATCTTTGTATCAAAAGCTTGAAGTTATAAATAAATAACTATTTACAAAAATACTAATATAAACTAAAATAATAATATTTTTTATGAATAACAGAGGAAAATTATGAATATGTAAGAAATATATATAAATTTAGTAACTAGACCCTGAGTAATTTGTAACTCAGCCCAGTTCAGTGTGAAATCGATCCGGGACTTTGAGGTCTACGAAAATAGATGTTATACCTACATGTTGACACATTTTTGTATCTCCTGCTTCTGCTTATATTCAAATATGTAGGCAGTGATAATTTATCATTGAGATGTCAATTAAATTACTTGGAAGGTGATAAATATATTTAGGTAGAGGCAAAGGTACAGGCAGAGTTTTCTGTGAATTATCATTATTTATCAAAAATTATATATTGTAGTATATGTATGTATGTATGTATCACAAATTACTGTTAAAAATCAAGTTAATTATTATTATTTATATAATATGATATTTTACACTGGTTGTATAAAATAATATTGGTGCAAAAACTAGAAGAAAAACCTTTATTACCCTTGATATAACACACAAGTATTCCTATTCATAATATTGCTAAAAAAAGCTCTTAAAATATTTAGCATTATTAATTTTATATCATTAAATTAATCAGTACATAAACAATAATATATCTAATATAAATTACTCCTATCCATAACATGCAGTTCAGATTAGATACCAGATCGTATAAGCCAGTACTTAGTTCAGCAAATCGCCATTGAAAGAGCCATTGTCTTATTAATATATTGTACGGATATCGTTGCCACCCTTTGCCGAAAGTTCTCTATCAGACAGACAATGCAAACATCATACGTAGACATGTTCACGGTCGGTCTTTACAATCCTAAACACATCCCAAGCGATGAACTTTAGTTGAAATCATAATCATATCTCTCATTTAAAATTGGCTCAGTATTCGGCCAATGAGTTAACGGAGTTCTTATAAAGAAATTTTGCTCGATGTATGGCAATAGGTTCCGTCATATCATTCAGTAGACAGCTACTGCCTTCACTTTCGAGTAGGGAAAGGCGTGAATTGCGAAAATACTTTGTTTCCTTCAACTATTAAATAAGTAATAATTTAATAAATATCAAATTCCAACAATCAGCTCACGTTTCTGTGAAATCTTTTTCATTTGAAACTGTGTAGGCTTCACTCCAATTATAATTTCTTTGAAAAAAGATTCCGCGCTAAATCAAAAGTGAAACAATTCAAAAATGAATTCACAGTTTTCCAAAAAAAAAGAAGAGGAAAAAATACCTTTCAAATATCACATTCATTTAATAGCCCGAGTTTGTCTTGAACAAAAAAAAAACGTTTCACCGTTTCCAATTAACACATTTTCTGTAACTTTTTTTTTATAAAAAATCCGAATACATTTCGTGGAAAATTTTGCCGTAAACCAACAAATTCTTTCAAATCACACCAAACCCGAAAAGTTGTGGAAAAAAAGGTCCGATGCCCGACAAAAGGAGCAACTCCCTCACGCAACAATGCTATGATCTCTCTAATGAAGAGTTTTGTACACAAAGGGATGCCCAACTCTTTTATTAATGCCTGCCCTGTGGATGGATCAGCGGTATGAAAAGCTGTCGCTTGAAATGTATATTTTGTACAATAAGACTCGTAAATATAGTATCTTCTCTTTTATTGCCTTATTAAAAATTAAAACATAATTAATTATCTACTGCCTGAACTAATATTAATTTGACTAGATTTAAAATCGTGATGACTATGACGAAATAATGCCGTTACCCATAATTGATCCTGTTGAAACTTTTTATATTTACCACCAGCTTCTGGGAGGTGACTGTTATGACAATCTCCTGTCTTTCTATCAGCCTCGACTAAGACGATACTCGACTAAGACGTACCTCTGCTTTTCTTCACCACATGAATAGGTCGCGAGAACAAACTTTTTACTCCAACTTAATTGTTACTCCAACGTACAGAATCAAATGGTTCTAAAATTTCTGTTTCATATGTTCACTAATATGACCAACAATCAATGGGCATGTTTCAATTTTGCAACTAAAACTCAACTCAATGTAAATACAACACATACAATTTTCCAATTATATTTTCCGGCATTTAGAGTACACGCGATAGCTCGCCTTAGTATGTAGTTATAGAATCAATTTATCGGCTCATATATTTGCTGCCAGCCAGGACTAAAATTATTTTAAGTACAATCGAAAAAGCAACAAAACTGCGAGCATGGTTACCGAGGAAGAAAAAATTAAAAATAATTGACACGGATACTAAAAAAAAAAAAAAATAAAAATAAATAAACACGTCTATACATTTCATCTATTTGACGTGACGTTATACGTCGCTGGCATTACAGGCGTCGTTTGCAATTTTTCACATAAAACATTCATGTCCGGATGTTGCGTGAGTGAATGCATCACAAGGGGGGGGGGGTAGGTAGGTAGGTATAGTACAAACATACAGTGTACCGTATAATATCGAGTTTCTGTGACGATATGCAATATGGCGTTGTTGTTTATGTTATTGCTGTTTACTGCCATAATATTTGATAACACACCGATTAAGTGTGATATCAACTATGACACGTAATGATGGCATTACTGATTGCTTTGATTGAACGAGTTGGAGAGGCGCTACAAATAGTTTATAAAAATTGTATCTGAAAATATCTTTTAAGCTTTTATTGCGTTGGATAGAAAAACAATAATTACACTCAATAACTACACTTAAAAGTAATAATAACTTATGTATATTGTATGAATAAGTAAATTTTCTCTTATGTCGGTGGTCTATTGGTCTCGGCTCTGAATCAAGAAGGGTTCGAATCCTGGCTCACACCAATGACTTTTCGGAAGTTATATGTAATGATATCGATGACCGAAAGCTTTTTCCCTTTATGGCAATAGGTTTACCACCTATTCCATTTGGAGCGTAAACATACTGCGTACGAGGTTTAACAGCCGCTACCTACACCTTCGGGTAGAAAAAGGCGTGAAGTTATGAATGTGTATGTAAGTAAATTTTCTAAAGAGCCGATTACAACAAGAAAGAGGAATCATTGGTTTTAAATATTAAAAACAGTATAGTAATTAATAAACATGTCCGCAAATAAAAGTTTTACATAATAACAGTGATTGCATGCTCTTTATATAATTCATGTGCAGTCAAAAGTAAAATTAAGTGTCATCATATCAAGCGAAAAGAGCGCTCCAACATTGTTTGATAGTTCTAAAAGCTGCCCTTATATTTATTACTATCATTTTACCAAACAATACTAACTTTACAAACTTTACATTGGCCAACAAAACATCAGATAACTCCTGAAATAAGGGACGACGGTATATATTTGAACAAAATCTAGTTTCGGGAGTGCATAAAGGTTGTTCCATGTTTGGCCGGCTGCCACAGTTGCCAGGCTGAAAAATAAAAAGGTGGAAATGTTTTGAATTTGGTAACTCGTAGCGCGAAAATTATACAGTATTTTAATGTGCACTACCATTTTTATATTCATACGTAACAGCGTGGAAACTATTAAAATATAATAGAACCTCAACGCTTTTAAGAGGTAGACAGATGAAACCTTCTTTTGTATGTTTGATGTTTAACAGATAGATAGTGTTGGTGTGTCTTTGTATATATGTATCCGGATTCAAATCCTAATGCGCAATAAAAGTTCGTGACTAATTTATTTTGTAATATTAGATTTGGAAATATTTTGTTAGCAAATAAGCATCGGTAATTTATTCAGTATTCAGGCAAGCAATTCGCTGTATAAATGGGCCGGCTCTAATGGAGAAATACCAGGACCTCTCAGAAGATCGACGTAAAGTGGCACATGCCGCGTTTCGTTCGGTGAGAGAGGTACGCGAAGGCCCACCCCCTGCCTCCATACTTTCTTATCCTTAAAGGTCGGTAATACAACTGTAACATTATACGTGTTGATTGTATCCGTGGGCGGCGCTAGTCGCTTCCCATCAGGTGACACGCCTGCTCGCTTACCCTCTTATGCCATAAAACAAATTCAAAAATGCCTTTTCTCAACTTATATGTACGTAAGTAAATTTGATGATTGTAAAAATCTCGCTACCGATACTTGAAATAAGTAAGTCGTGTGTCGAATCATTATTTTAGTTTAGCCTATAAATATTTAAAGCGTTACTTTATTATAAAGTACTAAAATAACTTTACTCATAAGATTCATATGAAATAACTTACATGGTAGGTGAAGTTAATAACCGACGAGCGTGTATGATAAGAGTTATAAAAGGCCGAAAAAGCCGCTCAGTTCTCTCTGCCTACCCTGCTAGGGACTTAGCGTAATGATAAATTAAATAAGCTTAAATTATATTAAAGCTTTAAACACATTGCGATACAAAGATCCAGACGGAAATTAAACATCTCTCGTTGTCGCAACCGCAGTGAAGGTGGGCAAGGTATTTTTTTGCCTTTTTTTTCCAGTTATCTTATCGCCTCCAAAATATACTGTCCTTGCATGGGATTTATTGGAGCCGGACGATACGGCCCCGCGCCCGGGCTATCAGGTAATACCGTCCAACCATTCCAAACACGAACGTTAAACAGCTATTTCTGAGGCTATTATGACGTAATGAATTTAAAATGTACGCTTTAATATTACCATTTAAATGTTTACGAGTATTAATTGTTTGTTGGATTTCTAATGGAAAAATCACGCGACGCGTGTCGTCGGACTTGTTCAATTAATAGGTAAAAAGTAAATGCAATTTCATGCTTTGATTTGTATATAAAAAATGTTGAAAACTTCACTACTAAGAATTAGTTAGAAGTGGAACTCTTTCTAACATTCCGATGTTTGTTTGTAATTGGTTTAATAGGCATAACATTGTCCGTTCCTATTGGTCGTAGCGTGATGTTATTTGGTTTAAAACTCTCTTCTGTTGAATTACTATCCAAGGTAAATAAAAAATCCCATTAGTACCAGTAGTTTCTATGTGAAACGCATTGGAAGAAACGAACTACTCAGTTTTTTTTTAAATGAGAAGTATAAATTAACTGTTCAACTTAGAATTTTTGCGACCTTCCATTGGACCAAATAACTTATTCGGCGTATTAAGACTTAATTGTCAATGTGAAAATCCAAGATCAAAAATCAAACTAACTATCTCTGTTGTGCATAAATGTACTGAAAGGGCTGGACTTTCGAAGAATTTATAAAAACCAATCTAAAATCAACAAGATATTTTGTATCACAATAATTCATAACACAGACATAAATACTGAGCAAATAATAATGAAACAATGAAACAAAGAACTATTCATTGTGAGGAAACACAGTCCATTGAAACAGAAACAGAAAAAAAAACATACGCGCATCACGATATTTCAAAATACGCGAAGCTCGTAAAATGTTTTCACAGGATCATAAACAAAAATATAGTATCACAATGTACAATAAAAAATTGAAAAAGAATATAATAATAATGATGACAAGGAAATATTTTCTTGAAATCTGAATGGAATATTATAAAGAACATGACGGTCTAAGTCTAAAACCCATAGGCTTATTCATGCTCCGAGGGGCATTCTATCAAATGTCAAGTGGCGACCTTTTCGGAATTGTTTCCATCGTGTCCAGCGTCCCGTGAAATCAACGGTATATTTCTCAATATAAACATCCTTTTTGATATATAATCAGATTTGTATTCTCTACTATCGCATTTAGTAGAAAATCCATTTCGAATTGGACAAAAAAGAAATGTATATTAGATGCGTAACAATAGATTAATAAAATTAAATCTAAATAGAATATAGACAGAAATAAAAATGACAATATTAAACCTCAATGTTTCAAACTTCTTTAGAACCTTTTTTTTTTATTTTTCTGTAATTTGAATTTAGAAAACAAAAAAAACTTTTTGATTTTTAAACTAAAAATACTGATTAAAAAGTTAAAAACAAAACTTGAACAGATATTGTAATCTTCAATCAGCGATCGTATTCCACTCTATTATACGGCATCAAATACTTAAAATAAATTTTCTCTATTAAATGAAATTCTCCGAGGAATGAAACTTGGTAGCATTGAAAATCCTTTTGTTAAATTGAAACGTTGACTGTCATTCGAGAAGTTCTCATTGTTAGCTTCCCAAGGATCGAGTTTAAATTGTCTAATTGTTACATTTCTTATTGACTGTATTAAATTTATAACAATCAACATAATTATATATTTATCTCGATTATTTTCTCTGTTATGTTAGTATTTAAACACACAAATAATATAACTTCACGACTTTTTCCAACCAAATCTTCGATTAGAAAAAGTCGTGAAGTATAGCAGTAGGTAGCATTAAGCCCAACCTCACCGAACCATCACCTCCCAAATAGAATAGGTGGCGGAACCTATTGCCATACACCGAGCTAAAGGTTGACATTGACACTTATCATCATAACTTCCGATAAGAGGTACGGACTCCGATTATACAAAAAACAATAAAAAATTTGAACTTTTTGTCTAAATTTGATTTTGAAATTTTTGTAATTATTGACCTTTTATAAAAAATATTCTTTGATAAAAATAAATTTCTAAGTTGAGTTTGCTTTTCTACAATAATAAATGTATATCGTCAAGCCACGTGGTGCATTGGTAAAACTACCGAGTGCAGAATCGAGGTTGGCGGATTCGATCCCCACCCAAGTACAAATATTTATGACAAGCATGAATGTTTGTATGTCGTCTGGTTATTTTTCTATGTATTATAAGTATATATTTACAAAAAAGGTATGTATTTATTAATATCCAGTATCCATAGCACAAGCATTTAGTTGCTTAGTTTGGAACTAGAGGGCGTTGTGCGTATTGTGTCCAAGATATTATTAAATTATATCCGTTATTTCGATTTTCTAGCTAAACTCATATTCTTAGCTTGAACTTAGCCAGAGGGGACTATGGAATTTATATTTACATTTTATTATTAAGTTATAACTGAGATCAATACTATTTGCACCTAATTTCATACTAGTTAACAAATTCTTAAATTGAACAAACAAGCAGATATTTTTTTCCTGTTTTTATTATGACGGACACAGAAAGTAATATAACATATTGAATAAAAGTTCTAACATGGATTTGAATTCATAATACAAACAACATTTTTATTAATGTCGGCAAAAGTTTTATTATGAGCTAGGAGGGCAAATAAGCAAACGCCTCCCCTGGACACCGGAACACAGTTAGTATTGCAGATGCATTGCCGGCCCTCACAACGAGATATGGAAGGGTTCCGAAATGGTCGAAGGCCCTACGGATACCTCTCTCATCGATCAAAATGGAGCTTAATCAACTTTACGGTAGAGCTAAGCAGTTCGCTGCATGAATGGGCCGGCTTGACCGGTAAAATACCATGACCTCTCATAAGATCGACGTAAAGTAGCTCATGCTGCGTTTCATTCGGTGAGAGAGATAACCGGAGGCCCACCCCCCTTCCCCATCCTTCCCTATCCCCTATCCCTTAAAGGTCGGCAACGCAACAGTAACACTATATGTGTTGCTGGTGTCCATGGGCGGCGTTGGTTGCTTACCATCAGGTGACACGCCTGCTAGTTTGCCCTCTTATCCCATAAAAAAACGTCGATGTACTGAAAGGTACCGATACCGGTCGAGCTCGTGCATTCATGCAGCAAGCGGCGTGGCTCTACCACTGTAAAAAAGTCGTTCTCGTCTCTGTCGTTCTCATCTTTTAAAAACAATATTACAAGTTGCTGAATGCCATTGGGGAATTGCAAGAGTATCTATCACTTAATTTATCCAAGTCTCCTGTTTGTTTTACGGAATATGGCGTCCATAACTTAGTAGAAATAAGTAAATAAACTATATTATAGGAAGTTATCTAAACAATGCGGCAGAAGAATGTTAATAGTTGGTAATAATGGAGTATTGGCCGACACGCGACCGCATCACGCTACCTATATAAGGGTGCTAAGCATAATACTATTTTCCTATTCGAAACTACACAACTTTTAATTTTCATTTAAATAAAATTCCAATCCTGATGAGTATATTATATTACAGAAAAGTAAAAATTAACGGACGATCCGAGAAACTTCACGGAAAAAAGTGTACATTGGTATTTAACTGGTAGTCGACTGATAACAAGCACATTTGAATTGCTCCGCGGAAATTAATTTTTTTTACCAGTATTTTTTCAAATTTTAGTTGAAAGGATAGTCAATATATGCTTGTGGGATTACAAGTGATAACTGTGAAACATCAATATATTACAGTGATATGTGTAAACTGAGTTACGTGTAAATTTCCTAATTGTGGGAACAGTTAGTGCAAAATAAAATACAGCAGTGGGTCGCGGTGGGGTTAACGCGTAAGTGACGCGTATTTCACGGCGCTTGCGACCTTTTTCTCGCGGCTTCTTCGTGCATATTACTGCATATCTTCGAGTTGAAATAAAAGTACCTGCTTGGACGGTGTCGTGTCTTGCTGTTCTTGAAATTGAATAGCTTGTCTGTGCCTACGACCTTAGAGTTTACTTTTACTTGGCTATTATAATGGCACCAAATAAATCAAATATATGTGCCGCTTGTTCGAAGAAAATAATTAACCGCGAGTTTTTGGGATGCTGTTTATGCGATGGCGTTTATGACATTGAATGCGTCAATTATTCCTACAAACTGTTTACAAATATGACCAAAGAAAAACGAGATAATTGGCTATGTCCGGCCTGCAGAAGCAAACAAAGGAAGATAGATAATACAAATACCCCTGTGCATGGTTGCCGTTACCAGAATACAAGCCCTTCTGATGATAATAATATAACTGTAAGAAAGCCTTCAAATAATAAGCCGTGCGATACATCCGTGCAGTCGCTTGCGTCTTCTCCAACTTGTGACGAAGCGTTGCTTGCTACAATCCGGCATGAGATTCAGCGTTGTGTTGCGGAGTCAGTGGAGTCAGCGGTAAAGACATACTTTTTGAAAGAATTTAACGAAATTAAAAAGGAGTTGGCTGTTTTACATGATTTGCAAAACAGTATAGAATTTCTCAGCTCTGACTACGACCGCATTAAGACTGACTTAGCAGCTACTCAGGAAAAAGTTACTACGATAAGTAAGGAGAATTTAGTTATGTCAAACAAACTAAATGATCTTAACAACAGATTAAACTTAATGGAACAACATTCTCGCGAATCGAATATAGAGATTAACGGCATCCCTGAAAATAAAACAGAGAATTTACTTTCTGTTTTTAATCAACTATGCTCCGTGGTTTGCGTCCCGGTTCAGGATGCTGATGTCCTTTGTAGTATCAGAGTAAGGAAGTTGAACGAGAAGAGTGATAGACCCAGGTCCATAATCGTGAAGTTACAAAACATGAGAAAACGGGATGAGATATTGGCTGCGGTGTCCAGATTTAATAGGAGGGACAGAAATGATAAACTTAACACTACAAACCTTGGATACGGAGGAAAAAAATTACCAGTTTATGTATCAGAACACCTCTCGCCTCATAACAAGGCTTTGCATGCTAGTACTAGGAAAATAGCCCACGAAAAGGCTTATAAGTACGTCTGGATACGCAACGGAAGAATATTCGTTCGAAAAGATGATCAGGCTCCCGCAAGGATTATAAACAGTCATGATACCTTGTCTAGTTTGTAATTACCTTGAGTATTTCCTGTCCTTAGTCCGTAAGATATTTATATAAAATTCACTATATATTACCAAAATTTTGGAGGTATCAAGACCAAAACAACCAATATAAAACTAGCTAGTTTAACTAATAATTTTGATATAATCGTGGGAACTGAGACTTGGCTGGATGATAACATACAGGATAATGAACTATTTGGCACTAACTATCAAGTTTATAGACGTGATCGAGACTCATCCTATTTGACGGGTAAACGAGGCGGAGGTGTACTCATAGCTGTTTCAAAGAATTTAAATTCTAAACGAATGCATCACTTCGAATCTACCATCGAAGATTTATGGCTATCGGTAAAATTAGTAATCAATAGTAAACCAGTTGAGTATATGTTTTGTGCTGTTTACTTGCCTCCGCCGGTAAAGACTAGCGAGTTGGATGTGTTTCTTGAAAATTGCAGTTTTGTTATGCAATCCTGTACTTGTAATACTATGATTCTTGGTGATTTTAATTTAGGCTTTATTGATTGGGTCAGTGATGCAGATAACATGAGGTTAATTCCTTCTAATTACTCTTGTAATTTGGGTTATTGTTTGATAGACTTCCTATCTCTAAACGACCTATCGCAATTCAACAGTGTAAAAAATCAAAATAGCAAAATTCTCGACTTAGTTTTGTGTAATTGTTGCAACATAATTGTCACAGAATGTCAGAGCCCACTCAGTGGGCTTGATCAACATCATAATGCCCTAGAGATAAGTTTAGATATACCTTCCCAAAATTATTTAAAGAAAAAAATGTTTTCCTCACACAGTTTCAAAAAAGCTGACTATTCAAAAGTTAATTTAGAACTTAGTAAAATTGATTGGCTTTCCGAACTTAATCACTTACAGGATGTCGATATTGCAGTAGCGAGATTTTATGAGATCATTGGTTCCGTCATTGATAAAACTATACCCAGAGCAAAGGCACGTAATTTTAAACATCCAGTATGGTTCAGTCGTTGTTTAATAAAAACGATCAATGAAAAAGATCGAGTTCGTCGAAAACACAGAATTTATAGAAATCCTAGAGATGCCTTGGAGCTCAAACTATTGAATAACCGCATCAAATCTATGATTTCGACATGTTACTCTAATTACATCACGGGTACAGAGATGTCAATACAACATCACCCGAAAAAATTCTGGGCTTTTCTCCGAAATAACCGGGGTGGCTCCTCTGACATCCCTAAGCAGATGCACTTGAACGATTTAAAAGCAGATAGCGGTGAATCGATATGTGGCCTTTTCGCTGCGCATTTTTCATCGGTTTTCTCTCGGTCGGAAGGTTCTGTAGCACCGGAGCTTGATGATCGTTACCCACAGGATTGCTTAAGTGGAGTTTTATTCACCGAGCACCAGATTAGAAAAACAATCACATCTATTGATGCTAGTAAAGGAGCCGGACCTGATGGAATACCACCTCTTTTTATTCAAAAGACATGTAAGTTCTTGACGCTTCCTCTGAAGGTAATATTTGATAAGTCTCTAAAGTCACATACTTTTCCTTCTGTATGGAAACGTTCCAACGTTATTCCAATTTTTAAAAAAGGTGAAAAAGATGATGTCAAAAATTATCGTCCGGTATCGATTTTGAGCCAGTTCGCGAAGATATTTGAAGGTGTCGTCTGTCCGATATTGTCGAATTATTTAAGCAAACTAATGGTTGGGGCACAGCACGGATTCTGTAAAGGTAAATCCACTTTGAGCAATTTGATGGAATATGTCACTGACCTGGTGAGGCGTGTGGACAATCGGTTACAGGTAGATTCCATATATACCGATTTCTCTAGTGCATTTGATAGGGTGGACCATGTTATACTCATTTCGAAACTAAAAGCTTATGGGATTCACGGGGATCTTTTGCGATGGCTGAGCTCATATCTAAGGAATCGAATTCAAAGTGTGATTGTGCATGGGTTCAAGTCGGATGACTATATATCTCTCTCTGGTGTACCTCAGGGCTCCCACCTTGGACCTATTCTCTTCTTGACGTTTATCAACGACATCTCTGATTCTATTCAATACAGTAACTTCTCAATTTTCGCTGATGACTTGAAACTTTATAGGTCTGTGTCTAATGAAGCTGATGCTTCTCTATTGCAAAAGGATTTAGAAGCTATCGATAAATGGTGCTTTCTTAATAAAATGACTCTTAATCCCCAAAAATGTACTTATATGAGGATTACAAGAAAGATTAACTCTTTTCCATCTAAGTACAGTATTGCTGGTCAAGATTTGGTAGAATCATCCGTTACTCGTGATCTCGGTGTATTAATTGACAATAAATTAAAGTTTATTGACCATATTGATAAGATCGTGACTTGTTCCTGGAGGATCTTGGGTTTGGTCAAACGATTGGGCAAACAATTTAAAAAAATAGATACATTTTTAATACTATTTAACGCACTTATTCGCAGTCACCTTGAGTACGCGTCAAGCATATGGAATCCTATATACCAAAATCATGCTGACAGAATAGAACGCATCCAAAGGAATTTTACCCGCTATCTTGTCTATCGTTGTCGTGATTGTCCACGTGACGCTGATTATGATGCTCGCCTTAAACATTTCGGAATAATGTCTCTCACCAACCGACGAAAACTTCTAGACCTTGTTACATTACATAAGCTTATCCATGGTAGGTTGACTTGTCCGGGGCTTCTCCGGCAAGTTAGCCTCTCTGTACCTTCTCATGTCCCTAGACATCCGGTGTCAAGGGTCTTTGGTTTGCCTCGCTGTAGAACCAATCTTGGTAGAAGCGCGCCCTTACGCAGGTGCATGAGTGCCTACAACGAATTGGGGAACTGCGATATCGACATTTTCCACTTGCCTGGCTGTTCATTTAGGAAATTGTGTGTGGCTGAACTTGAACACGTGTATTGATATGATTCATTTCATGTTCATTTTGTCTCTTGACTACTCTTTATACATATACTCGTATGTACGAGCTATAATGTGTATAGGATAAACTGTATCATAACTATAATCTGAGTTGACGTTTAGTTGTAAGCATAAGCTGTATTTACCTATAAGGACATATCTTTTAGCACAGGCTATTGTAACTACATCTTATTGTAAATGAGTAAAGATTATGTTGCTGGTGAATCTTATTAAATAAATAAAAAAATAAAATAAAAAATACAGTAATTTTGACGTATGCAATTTATAATAACAAAAAATAAATAAAACAAAGTGTTCAAATTAAATTGAAATTATCTATAGCTTTTTATTTAAGAATATTAAATTTTCTACGCTCTAAAATAGTCTGACTAAATTTTGTATAAAATTGTTTTGATATAAAATAAGCTTACTCGATCTTAGCCGTTTGTGAACTCCGTATTTTCAAATAAGCGAGATATTTTCATAAATATATTTTAAAATTAGATACCACCACGATCAGTAAGTGACGCTGTCTGAATGTATGATGATCCATGTCATACCTTCATCCAGTATTTTTCCAATAGCTAAACATGAAGAATTTTCAATTTTAAGCCTCTTTCAGACGGGCGTTACGCCGGTAGCATTAAAATAAAATACGGTCGTTGTCGTACAGTCGACACGTAAACGCCATCCATCACTCGGCCGTGTGCAACCCCCCCTTAACGGTAGACGCGGGAAAAAAGACGTGGTATCCGAGTTTTTGAATTTTCAAAATTCGAACCGCATGTTTATTGAGACATCGATCATAATATATCTTTTTAGATCATTTAAGACGTTGTTTTGAATTGGTGTTACGTTTCAGATCAATCAGTTAATATAATTTTAAACAAAGATAAAATTATTTGGTAGAGTTTTACTATTAACTAAATAAATAACAGCTCTCCTAATCTTAGAGAGTTTACTCAGGAATTAAAATGTTTCATCATATCTTTCCTATTCCTTATTTTCTTTCTTTTCTTTTGATTACAAATCAACCTCGCGCCAATATCACTATACTATAACTGATGGCTTACATTTATACATATATAGCCTATACCTATTCTTGACTTGTCTATTTTACTGTGTAATTTGTCTTAATTTTCTTCAAGTGCCAGTATTTCTTCAAGAAAACAGTTCTTTATTTAGCTATACTAATTGTAATAATTTACTTTCATACTTTTACTCACATAATGTTACTATGCTAGCTATTTCTTATGGTTAAGAGATCCAGAATTGTGATACAGGGACATCAATTTACTCTTTTTAATTCGCTTTTCTCATACATACATTCTAATTATTTAAATTCTTTCTAAAGTCTCGGTGGTCCAGCGGTCGAGCACACGGCTTCTGATCCAGAGGTCCGGGTTCGAATCCTGACACTGGCTGACACCAATGACTTTTCGAAATTGTTTTCGGTAGTTAAGTGTGATAAATATCGATGACTGAAAACTTTGTGCCCGGTATGGCAATAGGTTCGCCACCTATTCCATTTGGGACGTAAACATAACGGCGAGACGAGGCTTAACAGCCGCTGCCTACACTTCGGGTAACAATGGCGTGAATTTATGTTAATGTTATATTGTTTTTCAATCATTTGTATATATCCTCTGTGCACCGACACTTTAGGCAGTATTGACGTGAAGTAGATTTTTGTTTTTTTTTTTTTTGAAAAATGTAAAAAGGTCAGCAGGGACGTCACGTACAGCGCATTCATTTCAGATTCCTTCCGCTTTCAAATATTTTCGGCAATAGTCGGGGGGACTTTTATAAATTGTTTTAGGTTATTTTTCAATTATACGTAAGAAAAAGCAATGAAATATGATCGTCAGTATAGATTTTGTTTTGTTTATGAATTCGAGATGAGTGTAGGTACATCTTTTTTTTAATGGAAATTCCCATTAATGTTTATTGCATCTACTGTGTTTGCGTACATAACAACGTGTGTCTACATTCTATGATTGAATGCTGGTGGTAATACATATTTGTCTTTTGGTAGCTGCCTATCTCTTATTCCTGAAGGTGTAGGCATCAGCACCTATGTCTTGACTTCGAATCTCTAACGCAAATAGAATAGATGCCATAAATCGGGAATAATTTTAATAGTCATGGATATTTGTCACAAAAAACTTAGGAGAAAATAAGTGATTGGTGTGAACATTTTTATTAAAAATCCTTTATGCTTTCTTTCCAGGACATCTACGACAAAATGCAGCAGCAGTTCTCCACACCGGGAAAGGAGACGTCGGGAGGAGGACGTGACGACTGCAGGAGGATTCAGTGCCGCGTTGCACCGTATACCACCTCCTCCACCACCAGCACTCCTGCGAAGATTGGGAGTCAAGGAACCTACTGGAGTTGGAAAGGTAACTATTAAATTAATATTTATTTTTGAGAATGATGTTAACGAAATGAAATGACACGTTTCAAATTAGACTAAGTTCAGATAGGTTCAGAATGAACCCTATCATCCATAACCATCATACGATAAGCTTTACGACACTTGCCTTCTTCTTAAGATAATGTTAGGAAATTCGTTATATTGATTTCAAACAAAACTCAAAAACATTACAATAATAATGAAAATTGGCAAATAGATGAAGCAGGCGACACAAATAAATGACAAAATACATATAACCATAAAACCATTAAAGTCTTATTTATTTATTTATATATATTTTATTGTACACATTTTTGACTTAAAACTATGCTTAAATACTATATATGAAGGTAAAAACTGTACAATGGGCGGCCTTATCACTGATAGCGATTTCTTCCAGGCAACCGTGGGATAGATATGTATGAAGAGAGAGGTAGCTGTTAGTGCATTTTAAATATATATATATATATATATAATACATACATACACATACATACATACATATACATACATACACATACATACATATACATACATACATACATATACATACATACACATACATACATACACATACATACATACACATACACATACATACACATACATACATACACATACATACATACCTAGAATAATATATACATAAATAAATATAGAAAACTTAACTTAATTGCATAGAATAATTGTAGTAAATAGATAATCTAGCGATTACTCTATGTGGTCTAGATAATAATGTTTGACTAATCTTTTGAAAATTGGCAAGGATTTAGCCTTACTTATTTATTAAAAAAAAAGTTTAAATTTCGAACAAGGCAACCTTTAGGCTACTGCATTCAGTTCAAAGCTATGGCTAAAAGTTAATTTGCAATAATAACGGTGCAAGTCTGCCTGAGTCACGGCGCAATGATTTAAGAGCGCTTTAAGCGGCACTCTAATTGGCTGCGTCTAATGAGACAACTGATGATCTTAAACTAATGGGCTTCTTAACGACTCCTTTGGTAGTTGTTTTAAAACGATATCGACAAGTTAAGGGTTCATTTTTAAAAAGCAGTATTGAATTGCTCATTGATAATAGTTTATTGTTATATTTTTAAAACTATAACAAAATTGAGTTCGAAGATTCCACTGGAACATGCATATACAGTTACACACATACATTACAAGTTAAATAAAAGCTTACAATTATTATCAACATTATTATAATCTAATACGTTCGTATATAAATGTACTAAATGCCAAAAAACTCAATGCAGTTTTTTTTTAAATACACTTCTTTGACAGAGTAGTTACAGAGGTTGGTAAATTTGCATTATAAATTTAAAATATAGACTAAGTTTTATATCTATGATTTGCATACTATTTTTTGAAATTTTTTGGCTTGTTACTTCTTGAGGCACAATATTACGCGATTAAATAATAATAAATTTTAATATTATGTCAATAAATCTAGCTGATAATCTTTATTTTATTAGATAGTTGCAAAAATTAATATATTTTCACTAGAGTCAACAAAACGTCATATTATTGATAAAGCCTATTGTATTACACATACATACATAATTTTACGTCAAATCCCTTACGGGGTAGGCAGAGAGAACGGAGCGCCACAAGGCACGATTCTTACATACCTCACTCGCTTCGTTGACTTTCATAACTGTTTTCAAGCACGCGCGTCGATTTTCGATTCTCCTAAAATCACCTTCCTCCAGAACACGTTCTATTTGGTCATGGAATGTGTGTCTTGGCCGTCCTCGCTTCCTACATCCATCCGCTTTTGCATTGTATACCTGCTTCGTCAATCTTGCATCATCCCTCCTTTCTACATGTCCGAACCATCGGAGCATGCCCTTCCTTACCTTTACACCGTCACTCTCTTTCAAACCGACTTCCTTCCTTTAGCCTTGTTTTCGACGCGGTCAGCGAGGGTCACTCCGCAGATTTTGCGCAACGCCCTCATTTCGACCGAGTTTATCCTACTTTCATGCACACTCTGACATACCTCTCGCTTCCATAAGTTAGCGTTGGGATCAGTATTGCATTGTGGATTGCTAGCTGGGCTTTTATGCTAATATTTTTTTGCGCCCAGGAATCTGCCCAACGCTCCATTTACACTATTTACTAACGCCACTTTTCTTTCTACATCCGCGGTGTACCTTCCATCCCTTCGAAAAGCACATCCGTTCTGGATTCCTCCCATTCAAACACCATACTACTGTAACACAAGGACATTTAATTTTATGGGAATGGGGATCTAGCGGGCAAATTGGTCACCTGATGGTAAGTGACTAGTGTTTCCTTTTCCTAGTGTATTCTGCAAGGAATATTATGGAGAGAGGATAACATAGTGTGGCCCTGTGAACACCTATCCTAGCGAACGAAAAGCAGCATAATCCACTTAACGTCAATTATCTGAGCGGTCATGTTATTTCACCGGTCGAGTCGACCCATTCATGCAGCAAACTGCGTTGCCCTACATGTAAATAACATAATGAAATAAATTCTTCGACTTATTTAAGTATACAACGTTCTGTTGTTGAGGCCGTTGTCGTTATTGTGAGGTTAATTCTTTGATAGCAACCTGGGACTATTAAAGACTCGCATTAATGTGCCACAAATCGGGCCACGCATTATCTGTTAAGGGTCTGGCTAACGACCTCTTTTATCGGCATCTAAGAAAACGACCTGTTATACCGCTAATATATAACGACGTGTCTATCAGGTTTATGTAAAGGATTTTAGACTTTAAGTCACGACATATACTTATATACACATACATAACTTCACGCCATATGCCTTGCGGGGTGGGTAGAGAGAAAAGAGCGCTATAAAGCATGATTCTTACACGCCTCACTGGCTTCTTTGACTTTCACAACTCTTTTCATGCATGCGCGTCGATTTTGGAAGGTCTTAACATCACCTTCCTTCAGAACACGTTCTATTTGGTCATGTGTGTCTCGGCCGTCCTCGACTCTTACATCCTTCCGATTTTGTATTGTATATCTGCCTAATCAATCTTGCAAATCTTAGATTGTCTCATACAAAAGTGTCGGTGGTCCAGTGGTCGAGCTCCCCGGTTCTGTTTCAGAAGTTGCGGGATAAATTCTGGGCTCATACCTATGATTTGTAGGAAATCTTTTCAAAAATTATATTTTATAAATATCTCTGACATATTTGTGTCCGATATGTTAATAGGCTCCGGCTTCCGCCACCGCCATTTGGCGCTTAACGATTCGGAGAGTCAAGGTTTAACACTTTCGAGTAGAAAAGGGCTTGAAGATATGTTATTCCCTAATATTTGATATATAAGTAAAGTTATCAAAGTAATCTTAGGCTTTATGCATTATAAATCCGACAGATATAAGTAGTCAGACAGAATCTGACAAATTACAAGGACCCTTAAAAAATATCCAGAACTTTCAAAGATTTGCAAATATAATATTTTGCTAAATGTACCGTCCATTTAGTAAATTATTACATACATATCTTTTAATTATTACATTCCATTATGATTGTTATAATACCACCATTCAGATGGACTATTTGTTACGTTTAATTCCATAACCCGTCGAATGCGCTTACACGGTACAAAAGACCAATGGTCGGCTGGAATCCGATACGTGCCGGTCCGGTAGACCGCTAATGTCATAAGACAACCGGCTAACGAGGCGCACTGCGGGAATACCAACTGAATCCTTCGTGTAGCACCTACAACTGTATAACTGTAAATTTATATGTACGAGTATATAAGAACTTCTAGATAATAGAATAAAGTATGGAATTATTTACTGCTATACTTACAGTAACAAATCTATTCTATGTTAAGTTTTTCTGTACTGTTTCTGTTTATTGGAAACTAAATTAGCAATTTGAAGTAATATGTACTAAAACAATGGTTTACGCCAGTCTTATCACCAGTCGCGCCTGACCATTCATGCAGAGAATACTTGGTACATTCAAGTATTCCCTGCATGAATGGTCTAAGACAAAAAGTACATAGAGAATATATATATAATTCTTAAGATCTTGATGGTAAAAATCGGAAAACTTATGGTATTTAAAGACCCAATTTTTGCCTTTTTGTACATCGTCTGTCTGACTGTGTTGAGGAATTCAAGTAAAAGTTTGTAGCTCTAGACCTAGTTATCGTGTCACTTATCACATTAACCCTGCCGCTGCTGTAACGGCGCGATTAAAAGTGTATAAGTAGATTAGTTAAAATATTATCCACACAATGTATGTTATCGCGATGTCTACAGGCTGATACGTAAGTTCTGAAAATAAATCTACAGTTGTAATTATTGATTAAAGGCATATATATTTTTGAAACACCTTTTATAAATCTACGACTTTTTGTAAGTTGCCAAGAAATAATTAGACAAGGATCTTTAATACCTTTACTACATTGAAACATAAATTTGGAACAGAGCGCAGAGTTTAGCGCAAATAATAATTCCCTAATAGGTACCAAGTCCAGAAAAAGGCTGTGTGGAAACGTTTTACGATTTTTAAATTAAAACGATACTTTAAAAATAAAACAAATCTTTATTTTAATTGAATAAAAACGATTTAAGATATATCCAGAAGAAAAAACCTGAATATATAATACCCTGACCTGATAACACTCTTAAGATGGCATATAATGTAAAAATAAGGACTCATAAAGTACTTCAGCTTATTTCCATTTTATTCTGTGGCTGAATCCTTTTTTTAACCCAGTGGTAGACACTAGTTAAGCTTATATTCTACTGCATTATAAAAATGTGAGTTTATGGATGTTGGAATGTCGGCACGTAGGAATACAGAACTGCTGGAATGTAATTTTATTTCACTGGTACTTTCTGTTAAGTTTTAGTAACTATGACGATTGACTGCTTTATTTAAGTTGGAGAATCTTGCTATTCCATACCTTTTAGATGACAGAGGGGTTATGTATAGACGATTACATATAAATAGAAGAAATAACACACTTATCATAACATAACTTCACGCCTTTGTTTCCCGAAGGTGTAGGCAGTGGCTGCTAAGCCTCGACTCGCCGTTATGTTTACGTTTCAAATGGAATAGGTGGCGAACCTATTGCTATACCGGGCACAAAGTTTTCAGTCATCGATATTTATCACACATAACTTAACTCGGTGGTCCAATGGTGGAGCACACGACTTCTGATCCAGAGGTCCGGGTTCGATTCCTGACACTGGTTCACACCAATGACTTTTCGAAATTGTTTTCGGAAGTTAAGTGTGATAGAAGAAATAAATAAGATATAACTGTAGAGTCGTTGACAGAAGTATTTTCATGTGAATTGTCTATTTTAATTGCTGATTTCTTTGTGTTTATTTTTGCTTCTGCCTTCGATCTATTAAATCAGGTCTTTTTCGACTTCTTTTATAATAACAATTTATTATATGACTAATGTTTTTGTAAAAAAATATACATAGAAATAAGTTGTTATCTTTTCGGATGTGACGCAAAACAATCCACTTAATGAATTGACTGATTGATGACGATGATGATATTTAACGAGTCGTCCATTAGCTATTTTATGTCATATTTAAAATTTAATTTTCTTTTAGAAAGATAAATAAGCTTTTCTCAGAGCTCTGTTTTAGTTAGATTCAAAATTGATTTCTCTCTTTTATTTCTTTCTTTTAGTATTCGAATCTTTTTTTTTATCTTGTTCCTTATATTATTATGTATGTTATAACTTTTAAAGAAATTTATAAATAATACATATCACCAACTGCTTACCCTTCAATTGAGGATAGACAAAAAACATTCGTACTGGAGTGAATTTGCAATTCAAAGAGCCACGTAAGCGGGATGTCGGAATGCGAAGTCGGGGACAAAAAAGTCAGTGTCGCATCGTCAGGGTTAGGATAAGGCGCGCCACTTTTGACATTTAGTGAGGTGGGTAACGCTATTGTTTTTGTTTATTTTGAAGGAACTAAAACAACTATGTTTTTGTTAGGAGCAGAACTTTACGCGTGCAGGTATACTGGATAATTTCGAATACCACTTTATACTAGATCCATAGTGTTTAAACTTAAGTTGTGTTTATTTTAAAAAACACAAAATTGGCGTGCCTAGTGGTGCATTGGTAAAACAAGCGACTGCGGAAACGAGGTCGGTGAGTTAGATACACCCGCGCCCGAGTACAAATATTTACTTATATGACAAAAATTAATGTTTGTGCCATACAAACATTAATTTCTGGGTATTTTTCTATGTATTTACAAAGTAAAAGTATATACCTATATATTTATATCCGTTATCTAGTATCCATAGCACAAGCATTTAGTTGCTTAGTTTGGAACTAGAGGGCGATGTGTGTATTGTGTCCAAGATATTATTAATCCGAATATTTTTATTAGCAGTATATACAAAAACGTTATTATATGTAACAATGAATTTAATTTATTGTCAAATTCAACAACGCATGTTTCAACTGTGTGAAATGCACCCAATTTTTTTTATAAATTATATTCCTAACTTTCTCATGCCGTTTTCTTTTTGGATTTTGTTAATTGCGTGATAAATACAAATAAAACTGGAGCTATACATAAATAATGGCCCATGTCTTATCATATTAATAGTCAGTTTGACTCGGTGCGGTACGCAAGCCGAGTTTTTCCCCCCCACAATCGGTCTGTCAATTTGTTCTGACCAACGAGACCGACGTCCGCTACCCGCGGGATTAAACGCCTTATTGATTATCAGACCCTTTTTTTATATACAGACCGGACAAGTTATAGAAGACCAGATACTTACTTAGTTCCTTTGAGATAATTTTCTTACATTATTTATTATGATTGTTATTTTTTTTATTCACATCCTTAAATTATTATTACCGGTACCATACCTAAAGTGATACAGTGAATACAAATATAACTTACTCATTATAACTGACTTCAAAAATGTTTAAAGAACCAATATCTTTGAAGTCCATTGCCGATATTTTTAATGATTTTGCATTCATTTCCCCTTTTTTTTATGGTTGTGTGCAACCTGTACATTTTTTTAATAAACCAGTCAGTCAAAAAAAAAAATTTTTTTTTATATTTATCAGATATATATTTTTAGATATACAATTTAATCGCACAAGCAGAAATTTTCTATTAATTTATTTATACTGTGTTATGGATGGTAGAAAATCGCACCGCTTGTCTCTTACGCCAATATCGTACCCATCCCAAAACCATAGATGATTTAATATATAGACACTACTATTGCTTCAAACCGCAAACCTACTTTACTTTGATGTGCGCGTGATGCCCAAACATATCAATTTGGTATTTCTACTATGTACAGAATGAGAACGTCCAACAAATTGTTTTTCCGCCAACCCCTACCTGAAAGGTTTCAGGATATTGCCTGTTTGGAAAATCTTATTGGTTTAATAGTTTTTTTGGGGAGCTACGGGATTAAACTATTGTTGTTTTTAGTTTGCTTTAGCGTTGAATGCGAATCAGTAATGAGGTTTTAGTCTTATGTGATTGTCTTTACTAACGGCCAGTAATAATTTTACTAAATTACCAACTTAAGATTTTTTTTAAATTTAGAATTTAAAACATAACATAACTTCACGCCTTTTTCTACCCGAAGGTGTAAGTGTGTTAAGGATCGACTCGCCATTATGTTCACGTCCAAAAAGTTTTCAGTCATCGATATTTATCCTACATACTTAACTTAAGAAAAGAATTTCGAAAAGTCATTGCTGTGAGCCAGGATTCGAACCCGCGACTTCTTGATTGAGAAGCGGAGTGCTCGACAACCGAGACTAGTAAGAATTTAAACAACTCCTAATGATTGTTGTATTATAAAAAATACCTTACTTGTACTTTAACAACTAATGTTTTGACTTGATGAAGTTTTAGAAGTTTAGAAGTCTTTATGAACTAACCTGATAATGTTTTAATTAGTAAATTAATAATTTTCTCGGGTTTTTTTATCGATATATCCAATTGTGTTTCAACTTATAGCCCAATTAAATCTCAACACCAATTTCAAATATAGGCAGAAAGAACTAAGCGACATGGGACACGTTATACTTACCTTAGCTGACCCGGCAAACTTTGTTACGCATCAAAAAAAGTAATAAATAAGTAAATTTTGAATATAATAATTTTTCTTTACTACATTATTCATGCATTATAGCTAAAAACCACGCCGTTGATACCCTCGAACTATTAAAAAAATTCGTAGTTTCAAAGATCTAAGCATATAAGGGGACATACAGCGGAAAGCGACTTTGTTTTAAACTATGTAATGATTATAACCATTTTAATATTTTAACTTAGTATATAATAAAATTGTTATAATATCTATTTATTGTATAATATAATAAGCATAGTCTACATATAATTGAATATATAAAGCGTGCTATTAATAAGATTAAAACTAGCACGGATGATTCCGTGAGCCACGTACTTATTATATCGAGTTAACAATGATAATACGATCGGCCCGAAGCGGAGACGTGCCGCCATAATAAACACAAGTAATTCTGATCTAATAAGTTAAAGACGTGCTATGTGATATAGTGGTGAGTTTTATGTGTGAAACTTAACTCATAGGGTTGAGCAAAATGCAAAAAAAGCCACTTTACCTCGATATTTTGAGAGGTCGTGGTATTTCATCGGTCGAGCCGGCCCATTTATGCAGCAAACGTGACTCTCCGACGACCACAACCAATGTAAAAAACGTGTGTAGCAAATGATAATATTTCATAATGCCGCTATTCAATATGAAATTATAGGTTTTGCTATACGTAAAATCCTACCTACAATTAATTCTACAATCCATTTTAATCATGATTCGAACACATTTTAAATGACTTTCGGGCAATCAAAGTAAAATTTTAATTTCAACATAACTTTAAAGCTCATAATTTTAAAGAGCATCAAACTTGGGCCATCAGTTTAAAAGTTTATAATTACTGGAGACATTAAAGAACGCTTATGAGTACATAAGGGTATGTTGTTGGCTATCAGCGGTTTTATCACTTAACATTATGTCTACTGGTCACAATACCTACTTATATTAAACAGACAATATACAGGTAATTTAAAAAAAAATAGTTACTAAAACTAGATTTTTTTAAATTACCTGTATATTGTATTTCGGATATATAGAAATAATGGACAAAGCAAGATTGACTAAGCAGATATACAATGCAAAAGCGGATGGATTTAGGAGTCGGGGACGGCCAAGACACACATTCTTTAACCAAATAGAACGTGTCCTGGATGATGGTGATGTTAGGAGCTTCAAAACGCAACGCGAGTCCTTGAAAAGAAATATGAAAGTCAACGAAGCGAGTGAGGCGAGTAAGAATCGTGCTTTATGGCGCTCTGTTCTATCTGCCTACCCCGCAAGGGATTGGGCGTGAAGTTATGCATGTATGTATGTATATAATACACGTTTGTTACTCACATTTTCAAAACCGGACAATAGACGACAAACCTAATCCGTGTTTCATGATAATGACGTCGCAACCGGTATGTAACGAGCCTCCTGAAAACTCCGTCTGTTTCAGCACACACACACGAGTTATAACTAACTTGCATTTTTATCCAATTATGAATGCCTTTGTACCGGCTAAATTAACTGCTGTTATTAGACTAACGAGAATAATTCACATAACTTTGTTATTTTAAACCGTAACTCGATGAAATTAATAGAATTATAAATTGGCAAGTTATTTTTATATTAGTTATAATTGTATTATATTATAGGTTGTGTGTGTACATTGAAAATATTGATTGATAACTTATGTGAGGTTTTTATTGGAAGACCAAGGAACTGTGCTTATTTAAAATGTTTAGCTATGCTATGTTTTTACTGATATGTTTTGAGTAGCGATATTAATACTATTGTATCAATTTTAAATGGTTTTGAAAAGAGTATTTGGCACATGAGTTTCTTGCCCGATTCTTCTCATGATAGCCCCTACACTCGGAATCGGGCTGCTCGTGGCGATTGCGTCCGCGTTTTCTTGTTCCACGGAGGCAATTTCCTCAAGCGCTTGTGTTTAAGAATTTTAAATAAAATTTTAATTTTAAATATTTTTGTGCATTGACTATTTTTATGTGTCTGTGAAGACCTATGAAAATATTTGACTTTATGTTTAACTCAATGGGCCGCCTCGACTCCTGAAATACCACGACCTCTGAGAATATCGACGTTAAGTAGCTTCTGCCTCATTTCGCTCGTTGAGACAGGTATCCGGAGGCCCAACCCCTTCCCTCTCCTCTTCTCATCTCACTTCCGACCCCTTCCCTATTCCAATTTAGAGGCCGACTACGCAACTGTAAGACTATTTGTGTTGCAGGTTTCCATTGGCGGCGTTAGTAGCTTACCATCAGGTGACACACCTGCTCGTTTACCTTCATATCGTATAAAAATAGTATCGGGTAAAACTACAACATTTGCGTTCATATACTTCCAACAAAATCTATATATATATAAGAGATTTCCACCTATATATGGACTCATCACGATATCTCTGGAACCATAAGGCGTAGCGACTTGAAATTTGGTAGGATTATTCCTTTCGCCGAGTAGAGGTCAGCTAAGAACGGATTTTACGAAATTCCACCCACAAGGGGGGTTGCGGGGGTGTTAACAATGGAAAATTCCCATTTTTAACCTATAGGTTAAAAATGGGAATTTTCCAAATTTGAAGTCGATAGCAGCTATAGCTGCTATCGACTTCAAATTTGTCGAAGATATTGCAGTATTAACATAGCGGGGCAGCAGTTATTACTTTTGATGCGAAACAGAGTTCGCCGGGTCAGCTAGTTATGAATAAAATCAGAAATATCTTTAACTCTCATTTAAAAAATCATTCAATATTACTGAGTATTAAAAATCATTAGTTTTCATAATTTTGTTCAGCCTTATATCTTACTTAGAATTAATCTTTCAATATTGTTCTGAAAATAGTACCTGGTATAAATATTGTTTAACTTCGACGCAAATCGAACGGTTTCAGAACAGAAATATCCAAGAGATCCATTTATATATTTTTCCCTACACACGTTACTGTACTTCAAATGCTATCCGAAAATGTAGAAATAATGAGGTCATGCCATTATCTCCAGTCGATCTGAACAATAAGGTTAAGCTTCAGATAAATATTTTGTAAAATTCTAATAAGAGATCTTGTTTCGAGAACATTCTTTACTATCAAATTATCTACAAGTTTGGATGTGAGCCAACAGGAGTTTTTTGTAGTATGCAGATGCACCTTATTGCTAGTATTACAATATTTAGATGTTAAGACTATTTGTACGACCATCGACAAATATTTATTTATGCGTACTGCTTATTGGAAGTAGCTATCATTTTCCTACCCTTATCCTACTTTTAGTCGGGTCGGCACTAAATGCCACACGTTCGAACTGATCATATTGTCAATAGATTTGACTGTGATTTTATGACCGACCGCCTGCCTGTCGTCCACAGTCTTCGGGAGCCACTTTACTTGTATGGATGTATGAAATGTAAAAATTAGCTCACTTAAGACATAGCAACTGCCTACAGATTCGGGTAGCAAATGCCATGAATATACCAAAGGTGTATTTATACATTTTATTTATAAGTTCATTGAGATTTTCAGTGTTGAACCAGCAAACTTTTAAAGAAGATTTTAATATTTTTATTTCATATAAAAATACTCTACAAATTTAATTATTTCAATTATAATTGTTTTAGAAAATTTTGAACATTATTCGATAATTCTCCAGCTTAAATGCGTAAGCTTCAGCACAAGTCTGTTCCACCTCAACGCTGCACTAACTAGTTCTTAAGCTCCACGTAATAAGATGTAAGCCTATTCCTCTCTATCTGGCACGTTCCACACTCCAACTAATACTCAAGAGTTTCCTAACAGAAATACCCTTTCAAACCAGTACTATTCAGTACCAGTATCCATAAAATAAAACGGATATATTTCACAAATCGCAACAACAGCAGAGCTACGTAGCTCACTGCATGTATAGGCCGGATCGACTGGTGAAATACCACGTCCTCTCAAAATATCGATGTAAAGTGACTTATGCCGCGTTTTATTCGGTCCCCCCCTCGTATTCCACTCCGTAAAAGGTCTCAAATTACAGAGTTGGCTATAGATGGCGCTAGTCATTCCCTCTTCACAGCTAAAAAAATCTATGAAAGAATGAAACATTCAAACGTTCTTGATAGTAGTGTCCTATCAATTCTCGTCGGTGCCGTAAGAGGCGACTATTGAATTTGACCTGATGTGAATCATATCTTATCCGATGCTCTAGCGGATTAGCATTTAGAATTCTAGTTTGGAGTTGTTTAGTTTGAATCCTGGCCACATTTATAACTTTCCGCAAGTATAAGGCAATATATAATGGTATTCATCAATGTAAGTTCTATTGACTTGGAAACCGGAGGCATAATTGGCGCAACGAGATAGTTCAGATATCAGGTATGAATAGAACAGTGAGGTTAGAATTGGGGCGAAAATCATTACATAGTATAATACGAAGTCACTTTCCGCTATCTGCCCCCTTACATGCTTAGAAAATGCTTCGAATCTACGGGACGGATTTTGATGCGGTTTTTTAATAGATGGAGGGAGTGAACAGGGTATATATACTGTAGTAAAGAAAAAGTGATAATTTTCGATATTTAGCACTTTAATTGTAAACGCTGTAAAAAAATACTTTTGATGCGTAACAAAGTTCGCCAGGTCAGCTAGTAGAAAGTAAAGAATAGCCTACTAGATGGATTTAAATCTATTAAAAAGATCAATCTGATATAACAATACAAATACAAGGTTAAACTAAACAACATCCATTGCTGCTTTAACAAACAAACTTGTACGAAGCGCTCGTTGCGAATAGTCAATGGCAATTTATCACTAGCATTTTAACCGTTGTTGTTTTACGTCTGCGCTGATACCGCTCTCTGTCGTTCGATATTGTGAACCAAAGTTCTGAATGAATGTATGATTTGGTGCGCGACGAGTTATTTTGAAATTGGTTTTTGAACAAACTTTTGCAAATAATAGTGATGTGATATTTTGTAACTATTCGTATGGATACAATATACTTAATATTGTCCCTAACATAAAATAAAATCACTTTTTTATGGGATAGGAGGGCAAACAAGCAGGCGTGTCACCTGATGTTAAGTGACCAGCACCGCCCATAGACACCTGCAACACATGTAGTGTTACAGTTGCGTTGCCGACTATTAAGGGAGTAGGATAGGAAGGTCTCACCGAACGAAACGCGGCGTGCACCACCTCACGTCGATCTTCTGAGAGGTCGTGGTATTTCACCGGTCGAGCCGGCCCATTTATGCAGCGAACTGCTTGGCTCTACCAAGTTAGATTATGTTCATCTAAAGAACCTTAGACAACACACACAAGAGATGGTATTTAACTACGTATTTGTCTAATATAACAAGAAATACTTTATTACAGATATTACATAAAACTCTTTTTTAGTGACTTTTTTCTTCTTGGACTAAAAGAATGCGAGTAGTAGACTTGGGATCGGGAAACCAAGACGGAGCTACCACGACCAAATAAATGGTCTGTTTAAAAAAGGTGAAATACGTAATACCCAAAACCGACGTGACAGCCAATGTCTCCGCCTACGACATACAGGCGTGAGTTTGTGTATATATGTACACAATAACTTTAAAATAATTTTATCAACATTTGCTTCTATTAAGCATTGATGAACATTAGATGCGAGAGAAAACTGATTTCAATAAAACTACCTTCTCTTTTGCTGCCTTAACATTTTTGAAATAACAGTATGAAGATATGTTTTTGACAATTTGACTACAATTATCGCTTTCATTAAACGTAAATCGAATTATCTTGTTGGAGAGTATGCCATAATTTAAAATGCATACTATAGCTATCTGAATATTAATATTTATATCGATTACACAAATAATAAACTAATAAATAATAACGTTTTGCAAAATATCTTGATTTATATTCAAATACACGTGCAAGGTCGCTGCTGTTCCGGTTCCACTGTCACAGCTCGTTAATCAATTTACCCGCTTGTTTCCACTCAAATTAACGCTTGCTTCCCATCCCTTCTCTAACGTACGGCCCTAAAATCAGTGAATAACTTTTTTAAAATTATCATTTCCGCTTAAGTTTCTACTTACAAAATATCGACCAGAATTCTACCTCTCAGAATATGGATTAAAGTGGCTCTTGCCGCGTTTCGCTACGTCGCCAACCCACATCCGACCCCTTCCATATCCCACTTTGAGGTCCGGCCACGCAACTGTAACACTATTTGTGTTAAGGTATCCATGAGCGGGCGTTTATTGGTCACAATCAGGTGACACGCCTGCCTCCTTTTGCATTTGCCTCCTAATAACATAAAAAATCGCGTAAATTTTATATCTATATTATCCAACAAATCAAATATTGATCTGCAGCCAGATTCATTAATCTTGATGACCTGGTGATTATTTTTATTTAAGGTAAACTAGGAGCTTTAAATTCAACTAAATAGTTAAATACTAATTAACTATAAAGCGGTGATATACGAAAGATGTGATCTTTAAAAAAATCAAATAGAAAACATAAGCAACATTAGTGCTTAATTTTTATAAAAGGCCAAACATATATAATTGTAATTATATTGCTAAAATCATTGAAAATTAAAGTGTTCATTAAGTCCGGAGTACTAATCATGAATTGAAATATAGGTAGGAAGCAATGACTTAGGAGAAATATTTTCGAAAGCAAAGTATGAAGAAATATGAAGTATGAAAAAGTGTGAAGAATATCATTCCTTTACATTTAAATTTTGAACATCATTATAACTTTGGATATTCTTGTCCATGAAAAAGAAATCGATCGGTTATTTTAAAATAAACTTTATTCGCTAATTCTCTGGACTCACGGACTTCAAAGTTCCACAGTACAACCCTTCAATTTATCACCCTTTTTTTTCGTTTACGTTACTTTTTTATTCTAATTAACTGCTGATTGATTCGTTCTTTTAACAGTAATTTCTTCAAATCAAATCGAGATAGATTTCTTTGAAGTTTCTGTAAACTCTTAATTGTTCTTAATTAAAATTCTAAAACTTCATACTAAGACGCAAAAAGTGGCTACTTGCTTAAGGGCCGGCAACGCAAATGTAATACTATCTATTATGTGTAAAATGTCCATGGGCTGCTCTGATCACTTACCATCAGGTGACCCGCTTGCCCGTTTTCCCATTGTCCCTTGGGAAAAAGACTTTTTAGTACAATTAAATGAAATTATCTCATTGAAATTCAATAGCTAGTATTAAATTGTTATAATCGTTGAGTTACCATTTTAAATGACAGTCCATTTTACAAATGTACCATCTGATAAGGCCACTATTGCCGCAAATGTTTCCGAAATTAATTCATCCACGGGTTCATGGGTGACCCGCAATACCATATTGACTGTTAATGATGCGGACTAATAAGTAAGCGTAAGCGATAGTAATAGTCTCGGTGGTCCAGTGGTCGAGCACACGCCTTCTGATCCAGAGGTCCGGGTTCGAATTATGACACTGGCTCACACAACTCAATGACTTATCGAAATTGTTTTCGGAATAACATTAAAACAACTCTTTATGGATTATATCGCGTTTATTTATAACTTATTTTTATTTATTTCCCGACGTTAATAAGTGCTAAATAAACGCGATATAATCCATAAAGAGTTGTTTTAATGTTATGAGTGTGATTGGCGAAAATCTAAGAAATAAATAAGAAATAAATTTTGTTTTCGGAAGTTAAGTGTGATAAATGTCGATGACTGAAAACTTTGTGCCCGGTATGGCAATAGGTTCGTCACCTATTTCATTTTGGACGTAAACATAACAGCGAGACGAAGCTTAACAGCCGCTGCCTATACCTGCGGGTAACAAAGGCGTGAAGTTATGTAAGCTATTTATTGCTGTAATGTACTTATAATAATTTAACAAATCACATCAGAACACAGTCTCGTTTCAAACTATACTAAAACAAATACGCAAATTTCTAAAGCAACATTGAAAATACTTAAACTTGTTTACAGCGCTATTGCTTATGACTTGTTGTATTGAAATCGATTTTAAATAAACTGTTAATAACTGTGGAAGTTTGTACTGTGTATTTAAAATGATATAATATAATTGCTTTATTAATAAAAAAGCCATATTGCTAGGATGCACTATTGAACTAGGAGTTTAGTAATGGAAACAACCTTTCTGAGCAAAATGATTTTATTGAACAAATGTAATGCTTATACCCCCTCAATGGGCACGAAACCATATCGCGATATAAGATTTTGGCACAACGCCATCTGTCGACGACAATACATATATTGATCTTGAACACAGAGCCTTATTATGCCATCTCTACTATCGATAACTTTATGCCCGATATGGCAATAGGTTCCATCTGGGACTTAAACATTACGGCTAGACGAGGCTTAACCGCCATAGATTACACCTTCGGGTAGAAAAAGGGTGAAATTATCTTATGGTATATTTCTACTATCGATACTAGTGATGTACCAGTGAGTTACTATATAGATCGTATATGACTGTCTCGGTGGTCCGGTAGCCGAGTCACCCACTCCGATCATCCTCCGGCGTCCTTTGACTTTGACTGACATCGACTTCATCGCTACGCTTATACCACTCGACTATCGATTCTCTAATAATGGAGTTTTTTATCGATTATTCTTCTTACAGAGATATAGCAGTTTCTCTGGTTCCCTTAGTTTTGAGGAGTATAACCTGTGGGAATAACTAGGTGCCGCATTCATTATTTATTCTTATAATCCATCATAAGGCTAGTAAAAGCACTACATATAAACCTTCCCGTTTTTTAATACATATAAGTGTACTTATAAGTGGCTTATATCGCTTTTTATTCGATAGGAGAGGTATCCTGAGGAATAATCCCACCTCTCCCCTTTCCCCTTTACCCAATAACCCGCTGGCTCGTTTACCCCCCTGTCCCATAAAAAAGGTAAATATTTTGAGTTATTTCAAAAAAAATCCACGAAGCTGTAATATTTTTTCTTTACCTTTCATTATTCATCACACCGTTTCATTAGCCATGTTTATGGTGACACAAACATTTTATATTTATTAAAACGCATAATCAAGCAATATATAATCCCTGCTAAGGGGGTGAAAATAAATATATAAAAAATATGGTTCCGTATACCTAAGTGCCCAACAGAAGCAGAAGTGATAAATTATGTAAAAAAAATTCATGCACCCCTAAATTTTTCGTAACTCCACTACCGTTTCGGTTATTTTTAATTTCTTGCATTTTTTTTCTATCAATAAAGTATTACAATTTAATATACTGTTAAAGATTATGGACAGTCTTGATGTTCTATTGGTTCAGAAGTCCACTACTGAATTAGAAGTTTCGGGTCGGTTTCGGTACAAAGTTATCAGTCATCGATATTTATCACACATAACTTTCCAAATTTATTTCAAAAGGTGTGAGCTTGGATTCGAATCCGCGACCTCTTGATTCAGAAGCGGGGTGCTTAACCACAGGACCACCAAGACATTCATTGCTTAAAATTTATTTTATACTTCAAAATATATCTCGTAATTCATTTTTTTTAGAAGGTACCTCCTATAACTTGGCAATACTACAGTGTTACTAAATTGATTCTGTATTCTCACTATCCAGTACAAACAAAATAAAAATACTAAAATTCCTGTAAAAATAAATATTACAGTATCGACTTCATAATAAATCCT
Organism: Euproctis similis; assembly: GCA_905147225.2. Classification (NCBI taxonomy): domain Eukaryota; kingdom Metazoa; phylum Arthropoda; class Insecta; order Lepidoptera; family Erebidae; genus Euproctis; species Euproctis similis. The sequence goes on from LR990114.1 coordinate 7,273,632, forward strand.
TTATTTAATTCTTTAATTTAACTCGTTAGAAACAAATAGCAAAAAATATTCAAGAGAAACATCAATATAATGCAAGCAGACCTATATATTACTTAACGCCACCTATCCATTGAACACAGGGTGGGGTTCTTCCGTGACTGCTAACTATTAATTCAATTAGTACAATAAATACTTTTTTTGAAGTCGGTAAAACGTATTATAATAATAAGTATTCGTGGTGATATAGAATATTTTTAAACGCAAAACTATCGTAGCTCAATGCTACAAGTATACAGGAACACGCGTCTGAAGGCGCCAAGAGAGTTATGATACCCTGGTAGCGTGATCGGCTTGTTCGATATAGACTAATGTAAGTTATCATTAAAACAAACAACTATACATACACACATAACTTCACGCCAATTTCCTTGCGGGGTAGGCAGAGAGAACAGAACGCCATAAGGCACAATTTTTACATACCTCACTCGCTTCGTTGACTTTCATGCACGCGCATCGATTTTTCAGAACACGTTCTATTTGGTCATGGAATGTGTGTCTTGGCCGTCCTCGACTCCTACATCTATCCGCTTTTGCATTGTATTTATGCTTAGTCAATCTTGCATCATCCATACTTTCTACATGTCCGAACCATCGGAGCATGCCCTTTCTTACTTTTACACTGATACTCAATGGCGCTCGAGTAAAACAACTATATTTTAAGCAAATTAATTAATCATCTAGTCCAGTGTTCAAGCATTAAGAATCTTTTCGGTAGTTATCTGTGAAAAATATCAACGACAATGTGTCCGACGTATGGCAATGGGTTTCACCACTTATTCCATTTGGGAGGTTAACATTCGACGAGTCGAGGCCTACAATCCCTGCCTCACAACTTTGGGTAAGGGGTTTGAAGTTATGAAGAACTTTTTTTTCTGTTTCATATATAAGCTTAATTATTCTTTATTAAATAACGGTCGACGCTCCAGTCTAATTATATTAAAGTAAATATATGGAAATTTTTCCTCAAGGAAAATTATTGGTATGTAATATTAAATTACTAAGTCTCGGTGATCCAGTGGTCGAGCACCCCGCTTCTAAATCATGAAGAGCGCGGGTTTAAATCATGTTTTACACCGATGACTTTTCGAAATTATTTTCGTAAAATATGTTATGTTATGGCATGTTATGGCAATAGGTTCGCCACCTATTCCATTTGGGACGTAAACATAACGGCGAGTCGAGGCCTAACAGCCACTGCCTGCACCTTCAGGTACAAAAAATCAGAAGGCTGGTGAAGGTATATTATGTTTGAATAGGAATCTTTTATTGTCAAACCGTTAATATTTGAAATAATAAAAGTATACGTATTAAAATTATTATATAAAATATCTTTAACAGAACCACACAGTTAGCTGCATGAATGGTTCGGTTAGACCGGCGAAATACCACTATTTCTCAAAATATCAGCGTGAATTCGCTCATGCCGTGTTTTGCTCGTTGAAAGAGCTATCCAGAAGTCCTTTCCCTTCTTTCTGACCGTTTCCTTGTCCCATTTTAAGGCTGGAAATGTAAATTTAACACAATCTGTATTGATGGTATCCATGTGTCAATTGCTTACCATCAGGTGACACGCCTGCTTGTTTCCCCTATATCATGAAAAAGTCAAATTCAATAAGATAGTAGAGAAATGACCAAGGAAAATATAGCAGATACAGCCTTATACAGCCCGAGGCATTCTCATTACTTACTGCGTTTTATGCTCTGCCGAAGCTCAACGTTCGCGTTTGACCTGCTTTGCTCCAAACTTAAATATAAATAAAAAATAATAAAAAAAAGTATAATACTCAGCCGTTTAAGTTTTAAATGGATTTCGTTGTGGGCATTTGTTTTTCTGCTTTTTTTCTTTTTTTTTGGTAGGCATTGTTAGTAAAGCCATTATGCTTTTCAATAGCACTGAACTTATTTTTTAAAAACTCAAGAGGTCTGATTTGTGTTTGTTCTGAGGATTTCTCGATTGGCCTTCGTCTTCCGTGTTTTCATGGAAACCTTCTTTTTCTTTCTGAAACATTCTGTTGATTTTAAGGTTATTTGTATTCATTCGTTCCAATAATTATTACTTAATTTAAAACTCTCTATTTACATTGTTTAAGAACTAGTATTGGTATATCCTCTAAGGACTCTAACTATGGAGATAAACGTATCGTTATGTTCAATACAATCTGTGTATAACCGACGTAAAATTGCGCATTTCCAGTTCCTGTAAGTCACGTTGGGGCCATACAATACGCGAGTACCAGAATTGGTCCTACGAAAAAAGAATTGCTCTACAATTAAAACCTCATTTTAAGTTGCTCCAATTCGAAAAAAAAAATTCGATTAAGACAGTTTTGTTGCTTGCAAAAGAGATTTTTTGAAAGAGTATATTACTCTGGCACATATTTTCAGCTAAAACGTCGTGTTAAGTTTTAGAATAGGACATGTCATTTAAGTCGTCTCAACCGTAATAATTTTAATCAGGCTATATTGTTTTCGTTAATTCCTGTAATATTCAAAATGTACTCGTTTTTTTAATCACTCATAATATGAAAGTGTTTTAACAATTGTAATTTATTTTGCGCGACATTATTTAATATATTATGTATGCAATCCCTCTGGCACTTATTGCTCCATATATTATGCATGCAAGAGTTCTATTTTCGTGGGCACACCGGTGTCGACCCGGCGACACAGACATAGCTCGGAGGCGGTATCGATTGCGCCAACCCCAACGTAATTGCCTGCCCTTTCTTCTTATTGACAGCCAGCGTTCCGGAATCATCTCGCGTGCTTCCAATTTTAAAATAGGAAACGATTATTTTTTTTATTGTTTTTTTTTTCTTTTTTTTCTGATATGTAGTGACTATTGATAATGGCCAGATCATAATTTAAATAAAAAATAACACAACACGATAATAGCATATATCAGATATTTATTAAAGAAACAAGTCATGATAATATAGTAATTTTATGAGTATATTTGTTCGAAGCTAAACGAAAATGTTGAAAGAAAAATTTGAAATTTCTACTAATCTTTAAAAAACATTGTAAAAAGTATTATCCTTATATATTCTTGGCTCATATATAAAAGCAAGGGAGCAATAGCAGAACAGTGTACAACACGTGCTACTAAAACTCACGCACAAAAAGGGAAAATAAAATTCGTCGCCACGAGTTGCACGAATTGCACATTATTAGTTTCGTAAAAGTGTGAACTAAGAGCGTACTCCACCGAACAACTGTGCTCAGTACAACGAGTTAAAGTTTACTAGAATCGATAATACTATTTAATTATTTATTGATATTTATAAGTAATTACCTCTGGAAAATCACTTAGTTAAGATGATTCATTTAATAAATGGTAAATATAATTCTAGGCAATTAAAATGAAATTATTGCGATAATTCATAATAAGGGTTGCTGATTTAAGTTGTAGCACTGCAACATCCCTTTTTCATTCATTCTATTGTTGGTGACAACAGTGTGGTCTGTGTTTGGCAATTGGTTCCGCCACTCCATTTGAGACAAATAATTGGGCTAAGCGAGGTGTAACAGCTGCTACCTATACTTTCGTCTAGAAATAGGCTCGAAGTTACAGTTACCAGTTTTATTACGTTTCCTGGACAGTAAACTGTTTTTGCATAGCTTGAGTTTGATCTAGATATTGCTGTGTGAAGTACATGTAAAACATTATTAATAATTAAACAAAAGCAAATCCTGTACATCAACATTAAGGATCCGAAACAATAAAATCTAAATTAAAATGGGCACGAGCCTGAAGACGTTAAATTTCTTGTTATAGCGTTATAAAAACTTCGTGATGTGATGTAAGAAGTTGGACAGTTCCTTTGGGCAATAAACATCGAGGATAGTACTGTACAGTTGGTCAAACCGTCATTAATATCCTGGATAACTGCTCCAAAGGGTTTGACCCTCGCATAAACCATGCGGCTGATTTTAGTTTCATTTATTTGAATTATCCCACGGATGTGTGTTCCACTTTGTAAGTCAATGACGAAGTAAGCTAATAAAAAAATAGGCCACCCTATATCCCTGGGTGATATACGTCTGCAACAGTGATATGGTCACAATTGAAGTTAAGTAACTATTGCCGCACATGGACACCTGCATCACAGATACAGATTACAGTTACGTTACAAGGCTTTGAGCGAGTAGGATAGCGAGGAGAGGAGGAATGGAGCTAGGTTTCCGGATACTTTTCTCACCGATCGATGTGCAGCATGAGCTATTTTACGTCGATATTCTGAATGGTCGTGGTTTGTCACGCAAAAAACTGCTTGTCACCCCACAAAGCCTTAGTAATAGCGATATGCCAACTTAAATTCAAAAAATGTAAAAGTGGAAAGTTTGAATAAACAGTAAAAAAAACAAATGAGTGATCATCACTTTATGTAATTTTTAAACAGTAACTATTAAGTTTCTCACAACTTGAAATATTAACCATATTTCTATTTAATAATGAACCAACTAAAATAGACAAAATGAACTCAACTTTGTTACATTTGAGTTTACAATTTCATAAACAAGTCAACATCAGAGTTCACTAAAACAAACATTCCTAACTAATAACGAACTTTTGAGTTCAAAATTTGGAATTTCTGAAACTTGTTTAATTTGTGGACGTTGAAGAACTGTCCCCCTGCCGCTTAGTCACGTAATCGCTCTCAACGAACAAGGGTGCTTCTGTAACAATGACATTGGAGAATGTTTTTCTACCTAAAGTTTTTACTTTATTACCTTTACATACTTTAAATACCTTATTAAAATACCTAGTATTCTAGCAAGTTGAGTAATTTTTACGTCTAGACTAGAATAGAATAATTGATTATTCAGTTAGCGTTTCTCACGAATCGCTAGATATAAGCCATAAGAAGGATAATGAAGGTATTTTTTATTTTGTAAGTCCGCACCCTTACTTTCCGAATATGTACACATGATATTTATGTCACATTAACAGAATAGATTTTAATAAAAAAACATAACAAATTTTAATTTAGATTTTAATGTTTTCTTTTTTACTTGAACAACTTGTTATTTATTATTTCCAAAACAAAAATCAATACCAACGCCTTTGAATTAGGGACAAATTTTGGAACTGCTGAGTCATTTATTTGTTAATAATAAACAAACATTTCATTTTCCTACTGTAAAAATATACACTGTTGATTAATTACGCTCATCAAGAAACAAAATCGTTCGGTCGGTATTAATTACAAGAAAAGTCGAGACTGAATTTAATCGGAGCACACACAAACAATAATAAATCTTCATTTTTTTCCAACCAAAGAAAAGAGAGTGCAGAAGAAAAATACATTAGCTTGTCACGCGATACAACAATCCCAAGTGGGTTTAACGTACTGTTAAGTGGGGACATTTCTTTAACGATTCCTCTGTTATAAGACGATTGTCTAGCCACCTGTTCCCTGCTTACAAAACTTTTATTATATGAATCGCCTCCCGAAGAGTTCCGAGTATTGCGAACTCGTAATGAGCACTCACGACCTTCCCTTCTGGCCCCCAGCCGAAATTTTGCACTTTTTTATTCTAAATTTCAGTTGAGACACTCATTTCATTTTGTTCTTTTTTTATTTCACTCTCGACTTGTTCTTTTTCTATTTTAACGTGTTTTTTGTTTAATTGTGTTAATAATAATATTCGCAAATATATCTGAATCAGAACGATAACACCCGCTTAAAACGCTAACGTGTAAGCAACGACAATATTCTGATCCCAAATGTGACGAAACTTAGTGCCATATATCGAATATAACTTTCTAGTTATCTATATGTATGAAGTTTATTTATTTAGTCTCAGTGGTCCCGTGGTCGAGCACCCAGCTTCTGCATCAAGAAGTCGCGAATCCTGGCTTACACCAATGACTTTTTAAAATTAACTTAGAAACTTATGTGTGATAAATATCGATGACTGAAAACTTTGTGCCCGGTATGGCAATAGGTTCGCCATCTATAACATTTGGTACGTAAACATAACGGCGAGTCGACGTTTAACAGCCACAGCCTACACTTTCGGGTAGAAAAAGGCGTGAAGTTGCCCTTCGCATTAAAAATATTAAGTATTCAAGTAAATCAATAACATAGTCATAGCTTATTTTCACTGCAATAGTCTTTACAGTGTCAAACTCACCTATACTCACAGCCACAGTGTATTAACTTACAGTAATCCAATTTGCAAAATAAGTTGCGGCGAACTTGGCCCCAACTTGCTAGACTTAGTGATTTAAATTTAAAACTTTGTCCATTCTATTGCACACTTGCAATTTTAACGATCACCCGACTAAGTTTTAAATTTCCCTTTTAAATGTTCGTAATAACTTTGTGTTGGTGACGCTTTTTATTAGCTTTTTATTAGCTTCACCTGTATGTATGTTTGTATGTTTGTAGGTTTGTTTGTAACCGACTTCTTTTTTAGTTTCCGCTGATTGCCACTAGATGGTGCGATTTGTGAACTATGACAGTTCTAGACTAGAAAACCGAACTAAAAAATAGAAAATAAATTTTAATGAATTTAAATTAAGAAAGTAGTGTTAAAAATTTCAATGAATATAAATTAAAAAAAGCGTGGGGTGCTTTTTAAGATATTATCGAAATGATAATCACTCTACTCATATCTGTCAATAAAATATTTATAACTATTGACACCATGCACCCCACGCTTTTTTGAACGATAGATGGTGCGATTTGTGAACTATGAAAGTCCACAAATCGCACCATCTAGTGGCAATCAGCGGAAAGTTTACGTTATCAACTTGAAACGAGTTCCTTATATAAGTCACAGATGGCGCTATTCCTCAAATTCGAAACTAAGAAACGCGCTGTCATACAAAACCGAACTAAAAAATTTAAAATAAATAATAGTTTAAAAAAACTAAAAAACACGCTTTTTATTGAAAACCGAACTAAAAAATAGAAAAATAAAAACAAAAATACTTTATTTTAAAAAAAGCGTGGGGTGCATGGTGTCAATAGTTATAAATATTTTATTGACAGATATGAGTAGAGTGATTATCATTTCGATAATATCTTAAAAAGCACCCCACGCTTTTTTTAAAATAAAGTATTTTTGTTTTTATTTTTCTATTTTTTAGTTCGGTTTTCAATAAAAAGCGTGTTTTTTAGTTTTTTTAAACTATTATTTATTAAGTAAATAAATATATTTACGAAGTGCTTTTAATGCACATTGCTTCATTAAACGGTTAAGTTTTTGTGACCGTATTTGTTTTTAGTACAGGTTAATAGTTTTCTAAAAAAGCATGTCCACCAGTTTAAATTGAAATTCATTGTAAACTGGTGGACTTGCTTTTTTAGACATTGCTCTAATGACTAAAACTTCTCGGTGGTCCAGTGCTCGAGCACCCCGCTTCTGAATCAAGAGGTAGAGGGTTCGAATCCTGGCTCAAATTTTCGAAATTAATTATATTTTGAAAGTTATGTGTTATACATATCGATGACTGAAAACTTTGTGCCCCCGGTGTCGCAATAGGTTCGCCACCTATTCCATTTGGCTATGAAATTATAGGTAATTATAAAAATTATGTATTTAATATATTTTTACATGTATTTACACGCAAAATAGATACTTATGATCTAATTTATGACGCATACAATTAGAAATCAATTGCGTGAGCAAATTAGCAGATGAGTCCAATTATTTGTAAAACGCACGTCTTCTACTAAAACAGTCGGTGCGTTTGATACATTTTTCTTTGTGAAATATGCTTCCCCCGTGTAATAAGAAAACACCAATTTCCAATGTATATACAACGGGAATGAAACCGTTATGTTTGTAGAACATTGTGCAGATGGGGGTAAGCAATGTTTGGTTTAAATCTGAGACCCCTCTTCTGATAATTTTCACCTGCGCAAGTCCCCCGTGGGGCACTTCAATTTATGTTCGCGATAGTACCTGTACTGGCAAGGAATACGTTAGGAGTTAAAACTTCGAATGGAAAGTGCTTATCTAAATACCTTGTTCTTTTTTTAAAAAAAAAAAGAACAAATCCGTTAATCCGGCTCGGTGAATATGCATTACAACTAAGCCGGTCTTTATCGGGAACATGGAAAGTAACTACTATATGTTTTTTTTTTCTTAGCACACTAGATTTTTAATATGCCAGTATAACAATAAATTCAACTTTCTTTATAATACATTTAAAATATTTAATTTGCGTCAGCTGTTACATATTTTTTGTTGTTTGTAAAGATGTTGTTCAGAATAATAAACATTTCTTGATAAACGCGAATGTCAGTTTGTTTATTCGCTTCTATACCTTGACTATGCTTGTGTAAGGTAAACGTAAATAAATATTTCAAAGCTCTTGTTTGTAAATTCCTATTCGTCTTGTGAAATGTGTGTTTAACAATTTTAACCATACATGTCATAATGACAAATAAATATCTCTACTTACATCCTGGCAATGGCAATATTTCGATAAAAAAAAATATTAGAAAATTGTAAAAATGGAACATCATTTTTCATAAGTTTGTTGGTACAGAGAAAAAAAAATAGGTATCTACTTAATATTTTTTTCATGTCACCGTGACACATCCAGCCAGCAATCTTTATCAGCCATAAATCCGGGAGGGTGGCGTAGAGTGTCGTTTACAATATTACGATGTTAACCGCCGAAGGCATTTACATAATTCATTCCATCGTGATCTGTGACTCCATGATTTTGGGGGCTTCCGCCACCGTATGGTGCTGGCGGGGGCTGGGGACGCGGGAAGGAATCTCAAGTAGGACGACATTAATTGGCGAATCTTATGAATTCACATTTATATATTCAACGTTTTTTTTTTGTTTTACCCAACTGTCGTTAAAGTAGAGTAATATTTTTGAAGTTTGTGTATAAATCAATTATTACGCCCTGTAATAAAAATGTTTCAATGTAATTTGCTAGGAGAGAACTGTTAACCATCGAGGTTATCAAGAAAAATATTTTATATATATATTGATTCATTTAACTTCTATTTATATTAATATTAGTAGGTCTACAAAGTCAAATTTTCTATAACAAAAATCAGAAACTAGAGAACACTTTTTAAAATCAATACTTAACATAATACATACTCAATAGTGTTTGAACTCCTTAAATAAAGAAAAAAAAGTGTTGAAAACAGTATTCTATTTTTAAAAGTTGATGTTCGTTCATGAACAGCTAACCGTCGCGTCACCCGAGCTCACTTACGCCTTCACATACATTATTCAATAGTACTTAATGTAGTTACTCGAGAACGGTGAACATAAAAATATAAAGGTGGATAAGGAGATAGTGTGAAAGATTTTACTAACGATAAGCTACTAACATTAGCACTAACGTAATTTTGACCATTTTTTACTAGTGCATCTTTACCTGTCTATGTGTGTGTAAATGCAAGTTCGGTTATAATTTTTATTTGAATTTAGAATCGATATTTATCAAAGAGGCTATTTAAGACAATTAGCGCTTCATTATAGCGACGAATTCTTTTTAAAATAACATTAGTTGACCCAGCGAACTTCGTTTCGCCTCAGAAAAAATAGGAATGGTCATTGTGAGTTATCCCTAAGAGATAGACATATACCATTGCTGACTTTTTTTAGACCTTTTAATGCATAAAATAACGGAGTACGTTGTTTTGATTTATCACTTATGTGCCAGCGTTTGCAATTGAAGTGTAAATCACGAAAATTATCACTTTTTGTTTATTATATTATACATACAAAACCAATAAATAAACACATGAAAACACATTCTTTTTTTGCATTTAACTCGCTATCGGAATCTCTTTAGGGGATATGTCAAAATTTAAAAATGATTACAGATACTCCAGGTGTCATCTGATGACACGTGGAGTATCTGTAATCATTTTTATCAGCCGCCCACAGTCGGAAGGTTTATGACGCGAATTTCTCAGCTTAACACATAGAAGGCGCGGAAACGTATTACGGTTCATTATCCAAGTTTAATTTTATGCATGGTCGCGCGCGCAACGTCACGATTGGTGCGCCCGCCTCAACGCGCCATTTTCCAAATTTAAATTCTTCGCGAATATTGCCCAAAATATATAAGTTGCCAGTCTCCACAGCGATTAAAACCGTTTTTTATTTACACATAAATTTAAAAAGTTATAATTCTTAATTTAAATTTGAAATGTCATAGTTAGGTAAGTTTTATGTATTTGCCATGACAAATTTGTAATTTTTTTAAGGATTTTACACTGATATATACTTCTCTTAATTATTATTTATTACTATATTACCACCTATTTCTAGACCTCATATTTCGGAGTTAATCTAAATTATATTTAAAACTATCTTATATATAAAATTCTAGTGTCGCGGTGTTTGTAGTTAAACTCCTCCGAAACGGCTTGACCGATTCTCATGAAATTTTGTGCGCATATTTGGTAGGTCTGAGAATCGGACAACATCTATTTTTCATCCCCCTTAATGTCAATGGTAATCCACCCCTTATTTTTTTTTAATTTTACGATATATTTCTGTTTTTTATTTTTTTTATGAAGCAAAATTTTCACCTCTCTAAGATTATTGTTTTTATTTTTTGGCAAGGCAACGTTTGCTGGGTCAGCTAGTTAAATATAATTTTGATGTTGGTACTATTTTATTGTTTTCCTAGTTTAGGTCATCAGAACTGCAAACAAATATGGACTAATCATGCTTTATGTGTTATCTTTGTAAAATTTTTTCTAGTATAGATAAATAGTACCAATTATTTTCCTTTAAAACATAACATAACATTACTTCACGCCTTTTGTTACCCGAAGGGGTAGGCAGCGGCTGTTAAGCCTCGTCTCGCCGTTATGTTAATGTCCCAAATGGAATAGGTGGCGAACCTATTGCCATACCGGGCACAAAGTTTGTCAGTCATCGATATTTATCACACAAAACTTCCGAAAACAATTTCGAAAAGTCCATGGTGTGAGCCAGTGTCTAGAATCGAACCCGGACCTCTGGATCACTTCTAACTATTGAAATTGTGCTAATATTTCTGTTTGTTTACTCTGAACGTACTGCAAGTAAATATAGAGAAACTTGTCTCACATATGCTTAAGTTCAAAGAGTCCCTCGAGGCACATGTGTTCTTATCGTATTAGTTCAAGAGTCGATGTTGTAAGCCCAATCGCTTCTTGGTATCAATACAGGATCCCAAATTCATAACATATTTTTACAATAATATTAAAGTAAATGTAATGAAGGTTGTTATTTTTTAATTTATTCTACAAATATATTTAAGTCTAAAGTCTTTACTAATTCGGTATTTTTTCTATATAATAAAATCCTAAATGCTAAAATTGAACTGAACAAATATTGATAACAATGAAATTAACAAATCTTTAAAAAGCAAAATAATACACTAGTATTACTGTTTACAGTAATAGTACTAAATTGTTACTATGATACCGTTTTTAGACTGTTAGCTTTATCAAAAGATACGTCATCATAAAAAAGAGTCATATTTTGATGTTAAAAAACCGCGGTTGATGTTAAAATTTTTTGCTCATCATAACAATTTATTGTATAAACTTTACATAAATTTTATCTTAAGTTGTAACCCACTCTATTAAATTGAGAACAATATTAAGCCGACCTCCTTAAATTTAGTGGAGGCGATTTCATTACGATTCACTGGCAACACCGCACACCGTACTGCCACATCGCTCGCACCGCACCGCCCCGACCGCCCTGAGGCCAAACCGCAAATATATGGAAAGGAGCGAACTTTATTTCCCCTATCTCAGCAGATCTCCCTTAATATTCCACCAGGTATGAACTTCCACTGACGAAAATATTTATTTATTTGAATGTCATAAGAGTTATTGTTAAAGCTTTGGGACATAATTGTAGAAAGTTCTTATAACTGGCTATTATATTTATTTATCATTGTAAAAACTGGTAATGCTATTTTACCCTATTGCTTGTATGATGCAGTCCACTGCTGGACATAGGCCTCTCCCAGTGTGCGCCCAATCAAAAACTTGCATAGCTAAAAACATCTTTATAGATTTGTCCTATTTTAAAGTCACGCAATGTTAGGAATAAGCTCCTTTATGAAGAAATTGAGGCATAATTACCATTGTCTATACGTTAAGTATTAAAAGCTTCATTTTAGAGTAATAGTTTTTATTAAATACCACACAATTATTCACGTAGAAAGAAACATAAATTACAGAATCATAGGATTGGTAAGTTCTAAAGCTACAAGTTAAATTAAAAGAAAATGTACATAAGATTTTAAATAAAGAACAGGATTTTTTTTATAAAAAAAATGATGTAACCTGGAGTGCTTGTCTTTTGGTACAAAAATTTATGCAGGCGCCCCATTACAAATGTATACAAACAAATCATTTGCATGAATTATCCCATAAGATAATTTGAAACCTTATCATAAGGCAAATGAGTTTCCGCTTACAACAAACAAGATGGTGGATCACCGTGCAGTTATTTTTGTTGACAAGAAGATTTGTTTTTTTTTTGTTTTTTTGGGAGCTCAAGGGGTGTTTGTCATGTCTGCAGCATAATATTATATCTCCGTGGCATTGCAACATTATTACTTCTGAAATTATTTTTGTTTTCATTTTTGGCGAAGTTGCTTATTAGAAAAACAATGAAGAGATGGATATGGCTAGTTTTAAATCTATTTCTTCAACAATTGTAAAAAGTACAGCTTATTGCAATTATATCTGTTCAACAATTTATAGCATAATCCTCGTTTATAAAAATTACTCTGTGACTTCATTTGACATTAATTGGAAATAAAAACTACACTATTCCATTTAAAATTTAATTGTTGTGATAGTAATGTTAGTTAAATTGATTAATAATTTATTATGACTAATTTAGCTTCTATCTGCTTCAATTTTTTTTTAAACAGACTTATTTATCATTTATTGAGTTTGGCTGCAAAGAGTTAACATCTCCTTTCGTAAGAGAACTATGCTATACTACAGTTTTAATTTGTTATTTATTGTTTTATTATTATATGTATTATGTATATATATATATATATTATAGTATATACAGCGGCACTTAAGCTTTGAAAATTATGATAATTTAGCTATTTAGTTGCGTCTATTATTTCAGTACAGTAAGTTTAATATATTTATTATATGTTCAATTATAACCACAATTTCAAAATATTTAATGAAATTGTCAAAATTTTGAAGTAATCATTATATTACTTATCTATATAAAGCTAAGTGCACACGCATTAATTTGGAGCTTACAGTCAGGACGATCACGGTTTATCGCTGGCAAGGGACCGCGGATCACTATGGCTTTTAGGATTTAGCCAGTGATCTGATAACATTCACATAGTCTGATAACTTTATATTCTTTATATAAATTAATACCAATTATTTATCAATTAGATTATTTGTAATCGTGCCATATATCTTAGGAAATTTGGAACCTTATACCTGTTCAAAGATTAGCTTATTTCCGACAACTAAGCAACTAAAATATGTACTGTTTTTTTATTGAACGCGAAATTTAGTGAAGTCACCCTTAAATTATAAAAAAAAAATGATTAATTCTTAATTTAAATTTTTGACATATTTTTGACAACTCAATCCAAAATTCCTCATATTATATTTGTCGTTATCATATTTATCGGTTGCTAAATTATTAATTATTGTAGTACAAATAATAATAATTTATATTTATAATACGAATCCAGACTCACAAATAACAATTATTATCTAATCAATACACAAACACTGCCGTCAATATATATTAATTTTCGCCACTAAAGTTCGGCGCACACTATGCAACAGAGCCGGCACGTCAGTCAACCAGCTTAGGGGATTTAGTTGGCCTGATGCAGGCCGAATTAAAGCGCTCCATTGACTTCAAATCCTTTCTCTAATTGAAATTTAAAAGCGTTTTTGACAGCTCACTGTCAGCCATTTGCAAACGACAAAAATGGATACACCACGTCGTTTAAAGGACTTAGTTGCTTAAAAACTTTGTTTAGAACCAAACTTTGGAGTTTACCCGCCATGTTTTAACAAGTGCGTTATGAAAAATGAAATTGAAATGATAAATTATGCGTTTAATTTGTCTTAAGTTTGTTAATCGTAAAAATATTAATTTCTGTTTTAGATTAATATTATAGATAATCAAAACAACTTTTAGGATTATATCGCGTTTATTTCCTATTTATTATATTTATTTCCTGACGTTTCGAACTCCGACATCGAAACGTCGATATAATCCTCAAAGTTGTTTTGATGAGTGAGATTCGCGAAAGTCTTAGAAATAAATACTTATAGATAATATTAAATATACAATCAGTAATCCCACGTATGTTTAACGTGACAAATTTCAGAATGCTAATTCCAATGCAACACGAAACACTGACTCTGTCAACCATTTTTGGTTATTACGGGGATAAGGATACAAAATCAGTGTCTCTAATCATCTAATTGGAAATTAAAATAAAGACAAATACAAAAAAACACACAGAGACAAACTAAAATGGTTACGTAATTTCTGAAACTTTTTGTTAGCTTCTGCTTTTCTCGTTATAAAAAAGGTAATAACTAACTTTATCGTTTGAGTACCTAATATTTAATTAAAGATCAAACTATAATTTCATAACGTCGTAACACTTAAAACTATATTCATTATCAAGTTATATAACATAAACAACACTTCAACTTAAAATTATCGCTCAAGTTACTTCCCCATAACAAACAGTTGACGTGCTTACTTTACGGGTCGAATTAGAAAATCGGTGATGCTTCAGACAACGCAGGTGTAATTAATAGTAAACTAATTTGACGTCGTGATACGCAAACTAACTCAGTAAACTAATCGTGATACGACGCTCAAGTATGTAATACGTAACTACGCGGCGTAGCGACGTAACTGGCCCAAGCTATAAAACTTAAACGGTCTACGTAGTAAATAAGTTACTAAAATAATATCACCCCGTGTTTTATTTGTTGTAAATTCACACTTTTAAGTTCTCAAAGCTGTATTATGAGATAAATCTCGATGGTTCAGTGTTCCAGCACCCCGCCTCTGAATCAAGAAGTCGCAGGTTGGAATCCTGGCCATCACTCTTTGTTATATGAAGAAGAATAGTATGCGAATGATGAACTTAATTGAGATTATGAGTGTTGTTATAAAAATATATCTTTGTTTACAGGTCAAAGTCATGCTCCGGGTAGGCGCCTCCGGTGAAGGTCCCTTCACAAGCGGTACTCAGACTTTTTCAATGGACAAACGTAAAAAACAAGTCAGCCTGTGTGAGACAGCAACATCAGCGGTTGCACCAGAAGACAGAAAGGTTGGAGTGGCAGCACCTAAGATGTTCGCGTTTGATGCCATATTTTCACAGGATGATTCACAGGTAAGCTAATATTATGTCATTAACCATAAAAAGTACGGTTTTTAATTATATTTTAATCGAAATATTTCCATTTTTGTGCAATAAATAACTAATAATAAATGTCAGTATATTAATATAACAGAACCTCACTCCTTTTTCTACCCGAAGGTGGACGCAGCAGCTGTTAAGCCTCGTGTTGCCGCTGTGTTTACGTCCTAAATGGAACAGGTGGCGAATCTATTGCCATACCGGGCACAAGGTTT
Organism: Euproctis similis; assembly: GCA_905147225.2. Taxonomy (NCBI): domain Eukaryota; kingdom Metazoa; phylum Arthropoda; class Insecta; order Lepidoptera; family Erebidae; genus Euproctis; species Euproctis similis. The sequence continues at coordinate 7,289,286 of LR990114.1, forward strand.
TCAGTCATCGATATTTATCACACATAGCTTTCGAAATTAATTTCGAAAAATCATTCGAAAAATCAGGATTCGAACCTTCTAACTTCAAATAAAAAAAAATCTCCTATAAGTGTAATGCATTTTTTTCTGCATTAACATTTAAATACTACTTCTTATAGATCGCTTAGGTTATGATTTTCATTTGTAGTGCTCTCCAGTAAAAAAACATCTTACCGTAAATGGGAGCCGAAGTAAATTGCCAAAAAATAAAAACGGCCGATACCCTCAAGATAATTAGCAGTGGCATGGCATAAAAGTCGGACAGAATGAAATTGTAGGAGTCATTAGAAACCGCCTAAATAGTCCTCGTTGTTAGAAAGACCTTTGAAATTATCAGAACAAAAGAGGTGATTAACTTAATTCTGGGCTGAATTGTTGCCGAGAGAAGCAATGGTAGGTACAAACCGAAATGAGTGTATCCATTATTTTTATTTTATAACTATTAAAGTATTCTTTTGTAAAAGACAGGAATATTTTCGCTTTTCTAATAATGATCCTTCGACCAGTACGTCCTACCAGTTATGACCTACGGTGCCGAAACGTGGACACTTACGGTGGGGCTAGTCCACAAATTTAAAGTCGCTTAGCAAGCTACGGAGCGAGCTATGCTCGGGGTATCTCTGAAGGATAAACTCAGGATTGAGTATATCCGACAGAGAACTGGAGTAACCGACATACCTCGTAGAATAAGCTCGCTGAAGTGGCAATGGGCTGGTGACATCTGCCGTAGGATCGATAGTAGATGGAGCAAGAAGGTCATAGAGTGAAGACCGCGACTTGGTAAGTGTAGTGTAGGACGCCCACCATCCCGATGGGCAGATGACCTCAGAAAGGCTGTTGGAAAAGTCTGGATGCGGAAGGCAGAGATTCAGATGTTTTGGTGCAAATTGGGAGAGGCCTATGTACATATATAGTGTTACAGTTACATTGCTGACCTTTAAGGGAGTGGACCTTTAAGGATGGGGATGGGGGATGGGCCTCCGGATACCTCGTTCACCGAACGAAACGCGGCATGAGCGACTTTACGTCGATCTTCTGAGAGGTCATGGTATTTCACGGGTCGAGCCTACCCATTCATGTAGCGAACTGCTTGGCTCTACCAGTCTTCTGGAGTCTTTTGGAGAATGATATTAGATATAGGTAGTAACTGGTATAATAACGATTAATTGAAACTTTCAGCTTTAAATGCTAATTAATACGAAGTTAGATTAATTTAGATTCACCTTAATATAAACCATAGGATGAATTAAGGTGAAAAACCAAAAACAAAAACAATAAATAACGGAGCCAATTTACAAATTCCTTTCTTTTTAGTACTTATAAATATGAACTTCTTTCGAAAGCAAACCAAAATACTGCTGAGTTGATTTTAACTAACGATGAAATCGCTTATTTTCAAAACTTTGTACACTCACAGACGCCTTCGAATAGTTCAACACCCATCCGTCTGAATTTCATACACCAAAAATGTCTCCTACGAAGCGAGCCTAGAATTTTCATGTTGAAATTGTTAAACGACTCTGTTAGCATAACGCAAAGTTTCACACTCCTTTTTTTTAAAAAAATATCCTTTTTCGCCAGTTCGTATAGGAATTGTTAGCGAGTTTAACGAGATTCTGAACCTTGAATAAGAACTAAGTTTGTATACTTTAATAGTATCTTTGTAGTTTGGTTTGCTAAATTAAAAGTTCTTTCTTACTTTGTAAAAGGAGTTCTTGTTGTGGTGAATAACTAGCAATATTAATGCTATATTTTTATATATAGACTACGAAAAGAGCTCGGAGTTATTTGTACTCGTTTTCGACATGATGGTATTTTTTATAGTTAAATCATGTAAGACGTATTTTCACACTACTGGCCTATAAAATGCGGCTAGTGATGTCTTATAAGAAGTTTCAGGATAAATATTAAGTCCACATAATAAATCAATCAGTGTGCGGTCTTTATCCACTAATACAGTCAATTATCCGAACACAGTTAATGCATTGCGACACGCATAAGCTAATTAATATATGTGAGCGCCTTTACATTTACTGAAAGCTCTCTTAGTGTATTTATGACAGGTATGTCTAATTTAACTTCAACCAAAAGACTTTGTATCCATGTTCACGCAATGAATTGAAAAAAAATAACTCCTTCCAAATTTTTTCCATCATTTTTTCCAATCAGATTCCAAATACAAATTTAAACATAATACTATAACATTCGTAATTCAAACAATTGCAAATTTGTTCATTCCAAATTCAAATACAACGGCATTATAAACTGTTAATGCCTCTAGGCAGTAGATAAAGGAGATTACACTGTATTAATGGTATTCGTATGCATTCGGGGTACTCTGTGTTTGTTTATGTGTCGTACTTTTGTTGTAAAATTACAAAATGTTTGCAACTCTGGTCCGTTCCACACTAGCTCTTGGGAATAATGTATATGTTAATCTCTCTACTTGCCCGTATACACATTACCAGGCTTTTAATAAGTTAACTAAACATGAATAATGTATATTATATTTATTATGTTTTTAAAGTTTATCTATGTTTATTTTTGGCATAGCTTTAACGGCTTTCTAGACTTATATAAGATTAGTCTTTTTCGTAAAACCGCTCTTACGAATTTACTATTTAAGATGTTATCCTGTGAACCAGAGACGTTTTTTTTGGAAGAGAGAAATCGAACATGCTTTTGCGAAAGGTAATGTCTTCTTGAGTGTTAAAAACCAACAAGCGTATAGGACAAAAGTAATGAAAAGTCGAGGAAGCGAGTGGCGTGTGTAAGAATCGTGCATTATGGAGCTCTGTTCTATCTACTTACCTCGCAAGGGACTCGGCGTAAAGTTATGTATGTATTTATGAGTAGAAAAACGTCATTTATTAATGAGTAAAGGGAAGAATGTTATTGTATATCTCCTAATATAAGTATATAACATTCTCGTGTCACGGTGTTTGTAATTCTTTTCCTCCGAAACGGTTCGACCGATTCTCATGAAATTTTGTGTGCATATTAGATAGGTCTGGAAATAGGACAACATCTATTTTTCATCACTCTAAATATTAAAGGTAGCCCATCCCTAAATATGTTTTTTTTTATTTTTCACCCCTCTTCGCCCAAACCTCAAGCTTATTTTTTTTACAAGACAAATCTTATTTTTTTCCCGGGTCAGCTAGTAATTATATATAACAGCAAATTTATTATTTTCCATGAGATCCTGTACTTAAAGGTATAGAACCTTGTCGGTGATATTAGCTATCTGCGCAATAATTCAGCCGGGGAAGGTAGCATGTCGGCTTACTGGCTTAGTGACGTCACGGACACACCAATTACGCTCGTAATCTACCTTTATGATGAAGTAGCTTTGAAACCACACGAGAACATTGTTTTTGATAGTACATACTTGTATATAAAGCCTAGTGTACACTGAAGTAATGTCTGTAAGTCTGCACACAATCTATACAAATGAATAAAATTTGAGTGTCTCTTTGTTATATTCGAATAACCACTTTTTATTACATGCATATGTGCATACAGAAAAAAAGCATTTTTTTTTTATTTTTGTCTGTCTGTCTATTTATTCCGCCTAATCTCTGAAACGGCTGAGCTGACTCAGTTAAGTGTAACTTAGGCTACCATCTACAAAGCGATTTCATACATTACAGAATTAATCCTTATCCAATTAAGTGTCATTAAATACGTTGTAGATTGAATATAGTAATCATTATAGCCATTTACAGCATATAATTTAAATACTTTGTAATAATATAAAATTATATTTAAGAGAATATTCATTTCGAAGATATATTAAATATTTAAAATTGACGCATGCCTAACAGCGCCAATTAAACATAATAAAAGCCCAAAATGTATATTTATTGCTTTTAAGACGAAAAACTTCGCCGGGTCGGGTAGTATTCAATATAGTGGATCCACGAGTGTCGGTTATCACCCACTATCTAGTAAACTGAAGACAAAAAAAAATACCACCGGGCTATTATCGAAGCATTTTATTTATTAATATTGCACTAATAACGAAAGACACACATTCCATGACTAAATAGAACGTGTTCTCGAGGAAATTTAGAGTTATCTCAGTGGTAGAGCCAGGCAGTTCGCTGCATGAATGGGCCTGCTCGACCGGTGAAATACCACGATCTCTCAGAAGATCGACGTAAAGTGGCTCATGCCGCGTTTCGTTCGGTGATATAGGTAGCCGGAGGCCCAACCCCCTTCCCCATCCTTTCCTATCCCCTATCCCTTAAAGGTCGGCAACGCAAAAGTAACACTATATGTGTTGCTGGTGTCCATGGGCGGCGTTGGTTGCTTATCATCAGGTGACACGCCTGCTCGTTCGCCGTCCTATCACATAAAAAAGGTGATCTTAGGAGCCTCAAAAGCGACGTGCATGAAAACAGTTACGAAAGTCAACGAAGCGAGTGAGGTGTGTAAGAATCGTGCCTTATGGCCCTCTGTTCTCTCTGCCTACACCGCAAGGGATTTGGCGTAAAGTTATGTATGTATGAATAACGAAAGAATGTAGGAGTTCCATAAGTAAATTGAATGTGTCCTTGTATAAGGTGATGTGAGGAGCCTTAAAAACCGGGGAGAGTCTGTGATAAAAATTATGAAAGTTGAAGAAACGTGAGGTGCTTAAGGATCGTATCTTATCGCGCTCTTATGTCAATGCCTACCCCTCTGGATACTTGGCGTGATGTTATGTTTGTTTGTTAGATTTGATATTTTTTGAACATACTACTAATAAAGTAATAGAGTACTACTAATAAAGTAGTAGAGTCTCAGTGGTCCAGTGGTGGTTCTGAATCAAGACGTCCCGTGTTCTGAATCCTGGCTCACACCGACGACTTTTCGAAATTATTATGTATATGTGATGAATATTGATGACTGAAAACTTTGTACCCGGTATGGCAATAGGTTCGCCACCTATTCCATTTGGGACGTAAACATAACGGCGAGGCGAGGCTTAACAGCCGGTGCCTATACCTTCGGCTAGAAAAAGGCGTGAAGCTATGTTAATAAAGTAATAATTCAAAATGTAAATCAGTTAAAACTCATTAGTAGTGAATATAATAAATTGTCCCTCTCAAATATAAAATCATTAAGGATTCTCAATTAGTGAAAGGTAACAGTCATTAAAATTTTCATTCGAAACAATTTAGGGACTTCACTTTTGAGAGAATATTATCCTTGTTAGGGAGACCATGGTTTATGTCAGATATAGTAAAAAAATATTATTTATTTACTACTAAATCTCTTTTATTATTACAGTAATAGGTTATAAGAAATATATCTTGGACACAATACCATTAGCGCCCTCTAGTTCCAAATTAAAATAAAATAAAATAAAATAACGGATATTAATACATACATATATACTATTCTTTTGTAAATACATACTTATAAATACATGGAAAAATACCCAGACGTATACAAACATTCATGCTTGTCACAAATATTTGTACTGGGGTGGGAATCGAACCCGCCAACCTCGGTTCTGCAGTCGGTAGCTTTACCAATGCACCACGAGGCTCGAAATAATAATAAAAATAAGTCTCGGTGGTCTAGTGGTCGAGCACACCGCTACTGATTCAGAAGTCGTAGACACATACCAATGATATCCGAATTTTTTTTCGCAAGTGATGTGTGATAAATATCAATGACCGACAACTTTATGACCGGTGTATGCAAGAAGTTCGCCACCTATTCCATTATGGGACAAAACTTAACGATTCGCCGAGTCGGGCTTAACAGCCTCTGCCTACACTTCAGTTGATAGGCCTGCTCGTTTGTCCTCCTATCCCATAAAAAATATTTACGAATATCTGCCTAACAGCTATACTTACCTCATGTAACGTTACAAAAAAATATATTATTGGTTGAATTCCGGATCAATTCCAGGACTCCTGATCCAGAAGTGAATTCCCAATCTACTGAACCACATACGCTGACTTATATTTATAATATATAGAAAAAAAAGCCCCTCTAATAAATCAAACTACGCTAGTAAATGATTACATAGTATAAAACAAAGTGGCTTTCCGCTGTCTGTCCCCTTATATGCTTATATATTTGAGACTACGCAACGGATGTTGATGTGGTTTTTTTTAATAGATAGAGGGTGTCGACGGGGTGGTTTGTATGTAAAAGTGTCATATATAATTTTTGAGAAACGACGTTAAAATTACTTATGACGAGGAACAAAGTTCACCGGATACGCTAGTAACTGTAATATAAATCATATTATCCACAATAACTACAAATCATGTACACCCTATTCTCTCTCTTCTTCTCCTCTAATCTCAGAAATCACCTTAAGTCCTGTTAATTGTCCGGAAACGTTCTCGTGAACCTAAATAAAACAATAGATATCAACGCACCCACTTAATTTATAAAAGGGATAATTCAATTATGAAATGATTAATGAACTGAACATCTGAAGATATTATGTATACGGGATTCGCTTTGTAATTAAAAAGCTTTCAATTTAATAATAAGGTTATTTTTAACTTCTATCTGAATCTAAAGAAAATGGTAGATTTTTTTTTAATTATAAAAATCCTTATAAATTCTGTAACTTTACGCCTTATACGCCACCCTAAAGTGTTAGTAGCGGCTGCTAATACTCGATTCGCCGATTTTTTTACGTCCTAAATGGTGACTACTTCTGAACCACTGAGACTATTTTTTCGAAAGGTATGCGTGATAAATATTGACGACTGAAAACGTTGTGCCCGGCGTATGGCAATAAATTCGCCACCTTATTAATATAATAACGGCGAGCCAAGACTTAACAGCCGCCGCCTACACATTCGCGTAGTAAAAGGCGTTAAGTTCTAATAATCAGAAGTAATATTGACAAACAGTCCGTGCTTACGTTAAATAGGAATCATTGTCACCCTCTAATCCGACTGTTACATTTTAATTCCATGTAATTACCTATCCATTTTAGCGGAAAGAAAGCCTTTTCGTATATACTTCAGGTAGGCTTTACTTCAAGCTCTGTAAGTGCCAGATTTTGCTGCATAATTCAGGATAATACGCTTCCATAGTTTTAATCATGGGAGTGGTTGTGATGTTTTTTGCTGGATTTCAAAGGAAAAATAAATTCAAGCATGCCATGAGATAGTTTTATTTTTCTTTTTTTGTGATGGTAAGTGATCAGCGCCGCCCATGGACAACTGAACACAAATAGTGTCACAGTTGCGTTTCCAGCCCTCACAATGGGGTATGGAAGGGGTCGGAATTGGGATAGAAAGGGGACGGGGAAAGTAGTAGGGCCTCCGGATACCTCTCTCATCGAGCGAAACGCGGCAAGAGCCACTTTACGTCGATATTCTGAGAGGTCGTGGTATTTCACCGGTCGAGCCGGCGTATTCATGCAGCGAACTGCGTGGCCCTACCACTATAAAATCAGAAGAATTCATTATTATCAGATTGGTGTATTAGACTACCAAAGCATATCACAAATTTGGTTGTCAAATCAGATCTGCAATATTTTAATTGTAAGTAAATATTTATTTCTAAGACTTTCGCGAATCTCACTCGTTGATTAAAACAACTTTTATGATTATATCGCGTTTATTTACCACTTATTTATATTTATTTCCCAACGTTTCGAACTCTTTACAGAGATCATTTTCACGATAATTTTCACGTGATCTCTGTAAAGAGCGACAAACGCGATATAATCCTAAAAGTTGTTTTAATCAATGTAAATAAATAATTTTCATTTTATTACTGAGCAGATAATGCCAGTAACTCTGTATGTATGTAATATGTTTTTTAAAAGACTATCTTAATCGATATTTTTGTATTGAGCTGCCCAAGGGTTGACCGTCGGAGGGTGAAAATTTAGGGTTGCATGTTGTTTCATAAAAAAACTCAAAAAATACCTAAAATTTAAAAAAAAGTAGGGGTATAATAGATGTTGTCCTATTCTCAGACCTACCCGGTATAGTAACAAAATTTCATGAGGATCAGTCAAGCCGTTTCGGAGGCGTTAAATAACGTACACCGTGATACAAGAATTTTATATATCAGATACAGACAGACAGACAACAATTCTAAAATTTTATGTTGATATTTATCAACCTATTTAGGTTAAATATTTTCGTTGTGCTTGTTTCAGACGGAGATATGTTCAAGCGCGTTGACGGATGTGATTCATGCCGTCATCAATGGTACAGACGGCTGCCTCTTCTGCTTTGGACACGCGGGACTTGGTGAGTATATTTTTATGTTTCATATCCTAAATAATTCTTAAATAATTAATCCCTCCTATATAATTCTTGGAGCGCTGGTTTGTTCTTTGTACAAAGAACAAGCATTGCCATTCAACATGGTAATGCTGCCAGTCTTCTGGGCACATTACCCATTGAGAACGATGCGAAAGAATTATTAAATGCATTTAAATGATTCACTTTTACAATTTTTTGAATCGGTATATACCAACTAAATATTTAAAATAGTGATAATAGCATTTCAGCATTAAAATAAATTAGAATAATAGTTTGGGAAAGACTGGTTGAAATTGAAAAATTTATATTTTCGTCTGACTTCTGATGCTCCCAAATATTTCTAACGCTGTTTATAGTAGCATAGAAGTGTGTAGTTATACATTAAAACTACTTATAAAGTGTTAGATTAATTTAATAAAAAATAAAACTATCAATTTATTTTCTTTAGTTTTTCCCACGGGTAAAAACTTTCATTAAATTTATGCAAAACATTCATTAAAGCTGTTCAAAGGTGTTGATTAAAAAGCTAACCAGATTTCAACCTTACCAAAGTATTAAGTTTAGGGGTGGCACTCGTCAAGATTTTATTAAAAATACTTAAAATTAGAACCAAACATTATTTTTTAAATATATACATAGATATATAACCAAATTATTTGGTGGCAAACATTAAAACTGATATCTTTTTAGCAATTTTGCAAGTATAATATAAATAGTAATATTATTTTATAGTAATATTAAATAACTATTCAAAATAACTTGAAGACACTTTTATAGTCAAAATTATTAGCAGTTAGATATATACCTTGGGTCAGTCAATGAAAATTCATCCAAATTTTTGATATAGCACATATTTCTAACTTCAAATATAGAGGAATGTTAAAAAAATGCTTGATCTCAATTATAAAAAAAAAAAACCACTTTTTATCCTAGTTTTCCTGTAATATTATTAGTTTGAAATTATATTTTGAAAACTTGTCCTTGGGGTCTTATGGCACTGCAAGTACAAAGGTGAGAGTTGGGGAATTATTCTTTTAACATTTTTTCAATAAGCTGTTAGAAACACCTTATAAAAAATTTTATGAATATTCATTGACAGACCCTGGATTCAGATATTTTGCAGTTTGTATCTCCCGTCTCCAGTCTCCAGTCTCCACTATATTATATTATTAAAATTTATTTGTATGTATTTCCTAAATCAAATTGCAAATATAACGGAGGTGACAACCCTATTTATGCACTATAAAGTATGAAACTTCTCACTCGGTGGGATTTGCATCTTAATGGCAAAGAGTCGGTAGTGCTCTTAATTGAAACTTTGATAAATACGAAATTCGTCCTCTCGTTCGCACCTCCGCACGGACGAATCTCGCTCGCACTCCCGCACGGACGAATGGCAAACTTTAGTATCTTATTAAAATCAGAATTTCAAAACTAATGTTATTTCAAGGTGAGTAAAGCCCAGCTTATTTAAGGATGCTTTTAATTACTTGGAAGCTACGAGTTTTATATTTGTTTTTTATAGGTTACGCTTATACAAAAATTAAGAGTATCTAACAAAAACATTACTCGATATGAAATCAAGTGTTACATCTTTTACACTTCACACATAAACTCACGCTTGTATCCCATAAGGGTAGGCTAGCAACAAGCTATAATGCTGACACACTTCTTTCGCCTTATCCAGAGTCATACATGTCCTCATGCATTCACGTCGGTTTCGGGTGCTACAAATTTTGTTGTTTAATAGACCTATTATTTGGTCGTGGTAGCTCCGCCTTGGTCTTCCAATCACGACTTTGCCACTCACATTCGCTTCGTACACTCTTGCACATCTCATTCTTGCAACATCACCAAACTATTATGACATACTCCATCTTAGTCACAATATCACATAATAATAATTATAGTTTAAAAATAATCCGTATTCTATGATGCATTAACATAACGAAATAAGCAGCTCATTGTCAAGCTATTATTAAATTTAACAAAGTTCATTAACAGCTTACTTTACCAGATAATTCAAGTAAACGATGTATAAAAGAGCTTATATTTTCATTAACCACGACATGGTTCTTATAAAAGCCATTCACTCGTACCCATTACTACCCATAGATTACATCAAATGCAAATTGTATGCCACCACCAAAAGTTTGGGGAGACGCGACTATGTTGGCACTAAAACCAAGCTTAGCGTTCGTATTTTGGGATCGCGAAGCCAACTGAGTGAATAATTCATACCTCGTTTTAATTATTGGAGGATTTTAGGATATCACATGGGGGATTTTACTATTCTGAACATCGATCTGGCGTTAAAAGTTCAGTTCTCCTATTTGTTAAGGAAATACCTAATCAATTTTTCACATTTAATCCAAAAAAAAATTCTTTTTATTTAATTTGTACAGTAAATAATAGTCTGCATATCGAAACTAAGAAAAGTATTTTAGTTTTACGAGGCAATAATTAACAGCGGTAGTGCTACGCAGTTCAGCTCGTCAGGTGAAATAGCCCTTTTCCAAAAATAAAATATTTTGGCTACTTTTGAAGCGGTCACAGGCACGGATTGAGGTGCTAGCTACCTTTCGGGTGTATGGCGTGGTGAGCAGGAGTTAATCTGCCCCGGAACCCAACTGGATAATTGGTAGTGGAGAGATTCAGGGAGCAAATCTCCTGATGAGTATCATCCAGAGCTATACGCTTGAGGTGGTGGCAGAACCTACCACATGTGGTCCCACACTCCTGGCTGTGGGTGTGGTTGACTCAGGGTGTGGTTGTAGTGGGCATCCGGTATGGCCAAGTTGCTAGACACAGGCTCACTAATTATAAAATAAATATTAGCCTTAGCGAGCTACCTGTTCATGTTTTATAATTAAATTTGTGTTGTTCTCAGGTAAATCTTACACGATGTTGGGGCGGCCGGATTCAACAGCATCACTTGGAGTCATACCATGCGCCATCACATGGCTCTTCCGTGGGATCGCGGAACAACGTCACAAGTGTGGTACTCGATTCTCCGTCAGAGTTTCAGCTGTGGAGCTGTGCACTAACACCAATCAGATCAGAGACCTTTTAGCGCCGTATCAGAATGGTAAATTATTGTTTCAGGAAAGATATTTATATGCAAACCAATATACGCAACAGTTTCATTTCTAGAAGGGAGATGCTATTTAGAGAATGATATGTAATCGCTTAATTTGTTACCTGTACCATAACCTAATACGGATTATATACCTAACAATTTAAAAAGTTTTGATTTATATATTTTTTATATTTATTTCTCAGACTTTCGCGAATCTCACTCATAGATTAAAACAACTTTTATGATTATATCGCGTTTATTTATTACTTATTTTTATTTATTTCCCGACGTTTCGAACTCTTTACAGAGATCATTTTCACGAGTAATGAACAATAAGATGGTAGTCATTAAAAAGCTATTTTCATTGATACAGAGAGCACCCACTTTTTGGAAATAAAAATCAAAAAGTTAGTGTTAAAAATATGATTTTTATTATTGGTAACCCACATCAGACCATGAAACAAAAAATTTAATATTTATTTATATGATGTATTCACACTAAAAGTGGTCTATATCAATGAAAATAGCTTTTGAACGACTACCATTTTTTTGTTCATCACTCGTGAAAATGATCTCTGTAATGAGTTCGAAACGTCGGGAAATAAATAAAAATATGTAATAAATAAACGCGATATAATCATAAAAGTTGTTTTAATCTATTATATATTTTTGTAATGTCGTTTTCATGTGACTTGAAAATAAGGCAAATATTAAAAAAAAATACATTTTATATATTGTATGCTTCTCTTTATATCCTCGCAGACACTGAACAATCACCGGGTGTTTACCTCCGAGATGACCCACTATTTGGAACTCACCTACAGAATCAGTCTGAACTTCGTGTACACAGCGCTGAAAAAGCAGCTTTCTACCTAGATGCAGCATTGGCTACTAGGGGCGCTAGGGAAGAAGGAAAAGACAGCCACCTTCTTTATACATTACACATATACCAATATAGTGTAGGAGGAAAAGGCGCAGGTAATTAAGGAAATTCAGTTGAATTTTAATAAACCTCAATTTTCAATACATACTTAATAAGTAATTTAAAACATATTTAAGAATAATAATGGAAAATGAGGGAAAAAAATTCTCATTAAAATAATTTTGTTCTTTGTTCTCAGTTGCTGGAGGACGCAGTCGCCTGCATCTAATCGACCTTGGTAACTCTGAGAGAGGAAAAACAAATGGCGGCATACCCCTCTCTGGCTTAGGAAATATATTACTTGCAATTTTTAATGGACAAAGGCATCTACCATATAGAGACCACAATCTCACTCACGTTTTGAAAGAATGCTTAGGCTCTCTTACCTGTCACACAGCCATGATAGTCCATGTTTCACCGAATTCCCAAAATTACTCAGATACTCTAACAACATTACAACTTGCATCACGAATACATAGACTTCGAAGAAGAAAAATAAAATATTCAGCTAATAATAATGCTGGATCGGGAGGCAGTTCCGGTGAAGATGCATCAAAACCGAGCAGTAGTGAACCAGATCCTTCTAGTAGTGATCTTTCCGCAGATACAGTCATCTATGTTGGTCCAATGGATGATGCTACAGATGGAGAACATCCACCTGTATATATACCGCATATAAATTCCGGAGACAATAGATGTGTAATGAGTAAAGCGTTGCGTGGATCAGCAGCTGAACATAAACATAAATCATCATTATCAAGAGTGGTTGAAGAAAAAAGTCCTGTTCATAAATTGCATGGTTCTCCAAAAAGTTCACCCTTAAAAATTCTGCAACCAAGTCATACTCCAAAATCGTCGCCTGTCCATTCAATGGCCTCTAAGTCGACACCTGTTAAAAAGGGGGTCTCTAAGCACATTTCTGATGAGGTTAAAAGTACGAGCGATGAGCAGTGGATCGATGGTCCGAGAATATCTAAGTCTAAATTAGTAGAAGCAAGGAATAATATAATCAAGGAAACTCAAAGTAAGAAAAGAGAAACGTGGATAGATGGTCCAATGCAAGAACCAAAGGCACCACAAACACATCAATCACACTCCCAATTCGACACATCAATACCAGCACAACCTAATTCAATCCCACTTCAGATTGGCATTCTTAACACTCATGCCAATGATAATCTTGGATATGGATATATGGACAATCATAAAAAAAATATGATTAGAAAATGGGTGGAGAATCAAACGTCACAAATTCATAAATCCAGACACAATTCACCCAGTCACAGAATACAAAAAGATTCATCACAAAAAAATGATGATCTTGACATATCCCAAAAAATTGAACCGTTAATGAAGGATACTGTTAAAAGGATACATGTAGAAGAATCTACCATACGAACAGGATTGAAAGCTGGCACAAAAGAAATGGTTATAGAAGAAGAAAATGTTGGACCACCCGATCATTGTCATAAAAAGAATATAAAACCACATAGAAATGAAATAGATGAAGATGACGATAGTGAAGAATTAGCAGAAATCCCCCCAGCTTTGCCAATAATGCAACCTAGTAGCCTTAGTAGCAGGGAAGTGTCTATGGAAAGTTTAGATAGTAAATACAAAGAACGACTAAGAATGGATGATGACCTAGTATCAAATCATAGTAGAGATATTGATCCACGTGGTATTAGTAGAGGTCATAATGACGAAGAAGATGAAATCTTAGAAATAATTGAGGTTGAGGAGCCTCTAGAACCTGTTCCAATGCAAGACTGCTGTCTTCAAGTAACAGAAGAGGATATAGCATTATGTATGGGATTCGAGAACCCATTACCAGAATTAGATCAAGAAGACGATGATCATCCTTTAAGAATACTTAGCCAAGAAAATCTAACAGTAGCATCTACTTTCACGGATACTTATTCATTATATAGTGAAGTAGAACGACAAATTAGGAATGAAGCCTATCTTAGACAAACAATTGGATTTTTCGCAGAAACGTATGGTGGTGATCACGGTCTTGATGTGAATCCTCGTGAAAGTTTACCATCGTCACGGTCAAGACTTGATGATCTTATAGGCTTAAGTGAGCTCTATGGCTCGAGACGTATGCTTGACAACACAGACATTACAATGACAAGAATAGCGCCCCAATTCCAGTCACTTTCTATGTGTAATGTTCGCGACACCGAAGAATATGGCGGCGATGGTTCAGTTTATAGTGAACCAGCTTATAGACCGAGTGATAAAATATGTAATAGCTGTAAAAGAAGCATATCTAGGCCGGGTAGTGCAGTAGGGGAATGTGATGCATATCAAGATTTAGAAGTACATAATGACTGCTACGGTCCTTTCGAACGGTATAGAGGGAATGATATGGCGGATGCTCGAATCGCTTCTCTTAGGCATCCAGATGGGGCCTCAGATCCCAATTTAAGAGAAGAAAATAGAATGCCCGGAAACGGAGCACCCTCATTTAAAGAACTAAAATCAAATTTACACTTAGAGGTCACTCCACCTGTAGTTACCACGGAGCCTCGTATAGAAAAAAGCGATAAAGGTATTGCAAGGGTAGTAGCCAGTTCAAAACCTGACGGCTATGATAGTGGTCATGAATCTACTCCGAGAACAGGGAAGCATAGTCCAGCGACAACATCGAGACGTGCCGAGTCAGGCTACGATTCAGTCCCGCGCGATTCAGACGCATCATCATTAGACTCATATCCAACTCGGCGGGCAGCTGTGGCTCGGGCACATGCCAAAAAGCATACCACAGCAAAATACAAACAACACAGTGACCGTTCCTTTTGTTCTTGGCTTCGAAATCCCTTCACTTGCAAATATGCTGACACAGATCCAGAAATTAGTGATTTCTAGAGCAAGTGCAATAAAATTTAATAATATTGTAAAATTCTAAATAGTTATATCATTAACGAACACGTTACCGAATTTAATCTGGAGACTGCTTTTGTACTCTATTACTTGTAATTTATAATAAAATGCTTCAACATGTCAGGTTACCAATATTTTTGTAGATTTAACGAAAGCTTTTAGCGTCGCTGTGGTTTATAATACTTTGACTACTATTGTAAATAGGAAAATTGTGCGATGATAGCTATTAGTTCTTAGCGTTTATCTTCCGCTCATTTTTGTACTTTTATACTGTCACCAAAAGTTACCTTCACAACGTAATGAAATAATTTTCAGAAAGTTAAATTATCTTTTATTCTGAAAGTTGAAAAAGTTCCAAAGCAAGATGTCTTCCTCAGTCTTCCCCTGTCTGTGACAACTCCATATCGCGAAAAAAAAATATTTTCTATAAACTGGCTTTGACCTCGTTGCTAAACTGTTATTATACGTCTTTGTTCGGAATTTTATATGACAACGATACCTTATACCTACTATGTCTTTTCGTCAAAAACGAATTAATCAATTATTAGTAAATTAATAATTTTCTAAGGATGTTTACAATTTACTTTCGACATTTCGACATCAAATAATGGAACAAAGCGTATATCTATATCATTATAACTAAAATCTCTTTAGACGTTAAGACTGTTGTCATTTTGTTGGCCACATTTTATAAAGCTTTAACTTTTTGAGATATTTATTGTACTAATATAAATATCGGAACCGGATATGTAAGCGTGATATTTGTTTCGCAACAAACGTCAGCTTTATTGAATGTTGATGAATGAGTTAATGCTTTATTGTCAATGTTTTGTTATTATACTATTAATATTACAAATATATATATCCAAAATTTTACTGTGCGTTCGTATTAGTTTACAATAAATTGTTCGATTTCTATTCATTTGTGTTTCATTTAATATTTATGATAACTGTTTATCAGTTTTCAATTTGACCTTTGCTGTACTGTATCTGAAACCCCGGTGATGCTCGTAAAGAGATGTCTCTATTGATATATAATGGATCTATTAATACATCTGCAAGTAAAATCCATTACTACTGGCAACAGTCACATTGAAATTAGATTTTAATTTGCTATTCCAATTCTTAGAAACCTGTATGATTTGGCTGTTTATCTTGGCACCATAAACTGTGCCCACTTATTGGGTAAACATGGACGAAAAGTTGATGTATATAAAGATGAATTAGGTCATTTTTGTAAGCACTATTTTGAAATTTTCAATAAATAAGAATTTACTTTGAAATTGTTCACATACATAATTGGAAACAAAACTCCATAGCCGTTTATTTCGTGGTAAAAAGATTATCCAAATAGAAAGCGGTATATTGGTACACTAAAAACAAAAAAAAACCATGAATAAGTAATGTGATGGCAAGCACTCCCGCGCCCTAGCGATGGGAATTTCAAAATCTTTTGGGGATATATAAAACTTTTTTCCCTCTTTCAAAAGTAGAACAACTTTCCCCTGTTAAGATGCAGCCCTATTATCTTTCATTTCTCCAGTAATTTAACATTTTCGGTGTGCGCCCTACGCAAAATCAAGCTATCAAATGAGACGCTTTCGCAAGGTGACAACTTTTTTCTCCGAAATCCCCCAATAATTTGTTAAAGTGGCAGCTGGTTAGCTCATAACGCTTATCGTACTCTAAAAAGATTTTAGCTTTTTACATTGGTTGGGGAAATTTTGATCGGTATAGGCAATAAATTCTATTTTTATGTAATTTCTCTCAAAATTGCCGCCATCGGGAATTTGACACTTTTTAATGGCAGGAAATGTGTTCAGAAAAAGTTGAACAAAGTGGAGAAAAGAAAATGCGGTTTCTAATTTTAATATTGCCGGTTTCTAATTTTGTTAGTAAGTATATTTTGTTTCAAAAAAAGCATAAATAAATACCCTACCCGTCTAGTTTAATAGCACAAGCTTAGATCATAATAGCAAATCTAGTACAAAATTATCTGATCTATTCATTCGGCCGAGAGATCTTTTATCGAGTGGACGTGCGTCGTTCAGTACTTTGATTTTTATCTTTCTATTTTTGTGATTGGTTGTTGTGAGTAAACAGTGATTCCTTGTTCTACTTACGTGTGCCATGCCGGTTTTACACACCCACTGGGTGGTCCTAGAGCGAGATATAATTACATCTGTCAATAATTCCCTAAATTAACATCCAAAAAGTGAAGCCGATTGGTTGGCTCGAACCATCAACCTCTTGAGCGTGTGCTGTGGGCCGTGAGTGTGTTGTTATACCAACGCGCCACCCGGGCCTATGCAGTTAGTACTCAAACAGTGATCTGCTACATGCGGTTGTCGTCACCTAGCATAGCGACTACGACCGTAGCAGATGATCGCATCGGCTACGAATCTTTACTTCAAGACGTGATAGTGTGCCCTATAAGTATTGCTTAATTCAATAAGTATCGCCCTATAATAATAATATTAACATGGCTAATATGCAACGTACACCTCCTAAAACAACTAGGGCACCGAATAATATGCCTCTGACCCAGTCGGAACCCGACATTAACTCGGCTATTATGACGGGCGACTATGTGAATATCTGTAGAAACAAACGCCCCCGACAAGAAAACTCGCCGGGTTCAGTCAGTAATTCGATCTCTAAAATGCTCGCGGATCAAACTAATGTTATGTCTCAGCTAGTCTCTGACATTGCCGAGATAAAGAAACAAAATACACAAATCCAGTCGTCGAATGCAGAGATAAGGAAATCGAACGGCGAAATGGTTAAATCAATGTGTTTCATAAATGCTCAGTTCGAAGATCTGAAGAAAGAGGTTGAGGAGTTGAGGAAGGAGCGTCTTGAGCAGAGACAATACATCGAAAGACTGGAAAAGAAAATTCAGGACCTGCAACTTGCCTCAAGATCATCGGGTATAGAAATCCGTAATCTCCCGCAATCACCTCATGAGACCCCATCTAGCCTCATAAACACTGTATGTGACATCGGTAAATCCGTCGGTCTGAAGCTATCTGAGGATGAAATACGGGATGTATATCGTTTACCATCGAAACCATCCAATACGTCTCTCACTCCGCGGCCCATCATTGCAGAGTTTACGACGGTTCAAAGAAAGATGTCTGTGTTGGCGGCCGTCCGATTCTTCAACAAAGATAAGTATAAGGAGGATAAAATTAATACATCACTAATAGGTATCTCAGGTCCGAGTAAGCCTATATTTATCGCCGAACAACTGCCCCCGAGCACAAAAAAAATTTACTTTCTTGCTCGGGATTTTGCCAAGAAAAATTTATATAAATTTTGTTGGATATCCAATGGAAATATATTTCTGCGAAAAGCTGAGGGTGACAAGCAAATCTTAATAGGCTCCGAAAAATGTCTGCGTGATATTGCTACTAACACGTGACTAGTATATAATAATGACAATCTATCCATAGCTTTTCTTCTAAACCTATTGCAAAGTGTCTGCATTACAACTTTTATACTTTATAGTTTTATAATAGTTTCTGTATTTGTTATTAAATTTAAGCACACAGTTATACCATATCGACACACACATTCAAAAATACTCACCATAGCATATTTAAGGTCTCACACCCTAACCACCCATCTTCTTGCGTACATGTCAACTAACCACAGCACTACCACTACTTATATAATGGGATTTTTAAACGACGTTATCTCCAATGCTGTGCGAACTACAGTCAAACTTAAACAGACCACTTTTCGCCAACTACATCATCACCAATGGCTATAATTAATGAAATAAATACCGAACTTGACTCATTAAACATGGGCGACTCCTTCCTTACTAGTCCCGATGACTGTCCTGCATTATTAAAGCAAAATACCTCCGATCTAACTATTCTACACTTAAATATACGCAGTATAAATAAAAACTTTGATCAACTCCAAGTACTATTGCGCTCTACGAAAATAAACTATGACTTCATAATTCTAACTGAGTGTTGGCTTAGTGTAGTTATCAATTTACCAACCCTACATGGATTCCAATCATATTTTACGACCATAAATTCAAACCAAAATGATGGTGTTGTTATCTACGCAAGACTGGGTCTGCACGTATCTGTGCATGAGCCAATATTCGGTGGCGGGAATTGTCTTATCTGCTCAACTAATAATAAACTACTATCCATTGTGGCAGTGTACCGCTCACCATCCTACAACTCTAAAGAGAACTTTGATATGTTTATGGAGAGCTTAAATCGGACATACGCTAATCTGTCCTCTTGCCAAAATGTCCTATTGATAGGCGATCTTAACATTGACATAATACCAAATAATAATGACGAACGAAAGATTGACTATCTTACTCTAAACTCATCACACGGGCTTCTACCTACACACTTCTTCCCCACTCGTCTTGACAGATGCATCGACCACACATTCATCAAAACCAAAAATACACATATAACGACACTTGTATTGGAATCACACATCACCGACCACAAACCACTGGTAGTAACACTTCCCAATACAAACAAAGGCCACAGAACAGCTAAACACTATTCGACCACTGTTAATTATGAAGCAATAAATGCTGAACTGGGCTGCACGGATTTTTCATATATTTTTGGTATAAATGACCCAAACCTATTAATGAATTCCTTTATTACGAATATTGTTACAGTTACAGACAGACACACCAAACAAATTGAAATACCCAGACGACAAAAAATAATAAAGCCGTGGATTACAAAAGGTCTTTTAAAATGTATCAATAACAGAGACAAATTACATACAAGGGCAAGAAGGGATCCGGAAAACCTTATCCTTAAAATTACATATAGCCGCTACCGTAATTTCTGTAACTCAATATTACGAAAACAAAAAACTGCATACGAAAAAAACGAATTGGAGAAAGCTAAAAATAACCCACGAGCCCTCTGGGCCACCATTAAAGACATAACTAATACTTGTAAGCCTAAGTCGAGTCCTATTGAGTTACTTAAAATCTGTGATACCCCCAGTTCTTCTATTAACGAAGTCTGCACCACCTTCACTAATCTGGGTAAAATTATGGCAACCGACATTTTATCCAAAAACCCCTTATCTTCTTCTGTAACTCAGAACACTAACACGGACTCCATAAACACTCACCATCTGCCTCCCTGTAACTCCTTCGCCATGCTGGATGTAGACGAATCCGAGGTGGAGTCTCCCGTCCTACAGCTGCGTGATAACTCAGCCATAGGTTGGGATGGAATCTCCCCTTCTCTTTTAAAATATTGTCGGCATTCATTGATACCACCCCTAACACATATAATTAATCATTGTTTAGGAATGGGTATTTTTCCGGACGCCTTAAAAAAAGGTATAATTCACCCCATACACAAGGGAGGGGACAGGAGTTGTGTAGGCAACTATAGGCCCATCTCGGTACTAAGCTCACTGTCTAAGGTCTTTGAGAGAGTTCTCAGTAACCGACTCAAGAACTTCTTGGATAATCACAAAATTATCTCTAATAACCAATACGGCTTTCGTTCCGGGGTATCAACTGAGGATGCTGTGTTAGACTTAACTCAATCAGTTGCCGAGTCCCTTGACAAAAAGACCAAGTGCCTAGGCATCTTCTTGGATCTTTCAAAGGCGTTTGATACTGTTTCAATCCCCATTCTTACCACTAAATTGGAACGCGTTGGTGTGAGAGGCTCTGCCCTCGAGATTTTTAAGAGTTACCTTAATAATCGTACCCAACGTGTTAAAATTAACGACCTCCTCAGTAAAGAAGAACCTGTCTCCTACGGAGTCCCGCAAGGTAGCATCCTGGGCCCGACTTTATTCCAAGTATATGTCAATGATCTGTGCAATATGTCCCTCCCAAATGCCAAAATCTATGCCTATGCAGATGATACCGCAATTATAGTCAACGGTCCCTCGTGGGATAGCGTTAAAAGCAGTGCAGAAACGGCTCTGGCTAAAATAACTTCTTGGCTCCACTCTAATCTTTTAACATTAAATGTAAGTAAGACTTGTTATATCCCTTTTGCTCTTCGAAAAACTACTTTACCGAATCAGTCATTCTCGATAGTTGCTCATAATTGTTCCCAAATAACTTCCGCGTGTGACTGTCCGACTCTCACAAGGACTGAGTCGGTAAAATACTTAGGAGTAAATATTGATAGGGGTTTGAGTTGGGATATACATATAGACACGCTTAAAACTAGGACTATGAGACTTATTCATATTTTTAAAACACTCCGAGCCTCTGCAGACTTTAACACACTAAAAATGGTGTTCTCTTCTCTGTGTCAGTCGGTTATAGGATATTGTATCGCGGCATGGGGAGCGGCAGCCAAATCTAAGTTTCTGGAAATTGAGAGAGCGCAGAGATCAATCCTTAAAGTTATGACTCGGAAACCATATCGGTATCCTACAACCCAACTATATTTGGAATGTAAGACGCTAACTGTTCGCCAGCTATATGTCCTTCGTTCAATTCTTAAGAAGCATCCTAGTGTTTCCCCCTCTGACCCATGTAAGCGAACAAACTTTCCATCAACTGCCCGATACAGAACTACATTTGCGAAGCGCCAATTCTACATCATGAGCACACACCTTTATAAACAAGTCCATAAAAAGCTTAACATAATAGATCTGAATGTAAAGCAGCTTAAACCTTTGGTGACCAGTTGGCTCCTTCAGCAGGATTACTCGCAGACTGAGTCACTACTAATGTTTCTCGCTTAATTATAACTACATACTTACACTCTACACTACCAAGATAGGTACACTGACATTCACTCTATCATGTACATCACATATACATGTACTCACACTCTTGAACACTTTCATACATTTCACTTATCATACTTTCACACACATTCAAAGTATGTATTCACATACAAACAATTGTACAAGGTCCTAGCATTTTAATGGGTGGCTGGAGCGACTTGTTCACTCTACATATTATGTTAAACATTATTGTTAGCCGAACACTGTCTCTTATAATACAGGTCACCCTAGTTTAAGAGGCAGGGTTCTTATTTCTTAGTATGTACTACATTGTTACATTATTAAACTATGTATCTTTCCTTAGCACTAAGTTTTGAATTGTATCAGCCATCTCTTGTTAACACTTTTTATGTACATTAGTTTTGGTTGAAATAAATATTATTATTATTATTATTATTATTATCTATTTTGAATACGATTTCAATATTTTGATCACAAAATAGCAAGCAATGCATAAAATTAATTTAAGAAACGATTGGAATCTTCAGTAGAAGTCACGCTGCAGTGCATCCGCTTCTCCAAATAACAATTCTATTCGGTTTAGTAAATTTATATATCCAATATTACGATGTTTATGTATAAAATAACATTATATACGGCCAATATTATTAGAGTTTAAGTCGCTAGAAACTAATAGAAGATTTTTCAAAGAACCTTTGATTATATTTACAGTACGTAAAAATATCCCTCTATTCATTGCACCTATTCGCTTTCTTGTTTTAAACTTTCTAATAGTTTTGAGTAGTATAAAGTATACTTTGGGAGAGTCCAATATGCACATTAGCCTTGAATGGTTTGGCAAAAGTCACGAAATATCACACTGTCCCCACTGTGATATTTCGTGACTTTTGCCGGGAGGGAAGAGGAGGGAAGAGTGTATTAATAATGTTTTCTCAGATTAAAGTAATATTAAAAAAAAACAGAATTTTATTTATTTTATAGGTAAAGGACACTTGAAACAGTCATACTATAAGCATAAAAGATAATGTTTTAAACATATTAAGATTTTTTGTAGATACTAAAATTATACGTGATGCTGGAAGGTTACGCATTAAAAATACTTAAAAAAGAATAAGAAGATCTGATCCTCGCTGAGTCAGCCTGTTTAATATAATACTGTAACACAATAAATGCTATACCAATAAGTACAAAATGCGGATAAACACAATGGCATATAGCGAAAGCTACATGTGCTGAGAGGCGAGTCGAACCAGGACGTGAGAGGAACACAAATTGCATAAACCTGTCATGATATTAACATTGTATTGTACACCTTATAGATAATGTAATAAAATATATAATAATATGAAGGATATCAGCAGACAGTCTTTATAACATAGGAACGTGATACACAAGGAAATAATAACAAAACGGATAGGTATCGACGGTAAAATAGTGAGTCAATTTCATCCCCATCGATTAAAACAACCAAGCTGTGTACGTAGTCATTTGAAGTCATCATGTCGTGTTTAGAATTACAAAAACATTTGTTTTATATGCACACCATTTCCATATAAATTCCCGGAATTTTGACGTCCCGAATGGAATATATGACTGAGTTCGGTGTATGGTAATAACATACACCGAACTCAGTGTTACCAGTCATAGATATTTCCGAAAGTAATTTCGAAAAGTCATTGGTGTAAGCAGTGATTCGATCATTGGACTTTCTTTTGAATTCAGGAGCTCGACCTCCAAATTACCGAGACGACTATTAATTATATTGAGAGGTTTAGGGTTGGAAATCTGGTTGAAGTTATTTGGTAGTTTGTTTTCTATGATTATTTCCAATTTATTCACTTATAAATAATAATATAATGTTGAATCCGAATTAAAGACCTCTTAAACATAGGTCCAATAAGGCAGTACGGATAGTCATTCCATTATATTACAAAAAACTCTACATAAATCCAAGTCATCGAGCCAGCTGAAGTCATACACTATAGAAAGCAAGTAACATTTTAACAATACCTAGTTCTGACCGTAAAAATAAATTGAATTGGTCTACTGGATCGACGTTCAATGTTTCTATTAGCGTTGAACGAAAAAATTCAAACCAATGCACAGAATTCAAATGGACGTTTTCTTTCGGCCAGATGGAGCTACAGTTGAAACTGGTGCGGGCCTAAGCATGTATTGTATTAGGAGTTTTGTTTTCTTCAAAAAGCTCATGCGGGATACATCGGGGCGCGACTTCAAACGTGCCCAGAATTTTTAGTGGGTTCTTACCAAACGATATACGCGTTTCACAAAGTCCGTATAAATTCTGCAGACTGTCGGAGTAGATATATTCTTAGTTTTGTAGTTGCAATAACTTTTGGGTGAGATCTTTGGATGTGATGGAAAAATTTTAAAAGGTAATTTTTTTGAGTAATTTCATTTAATTTTTCAATACCTTTGTGTGAGTCACTGCGTTTTGATCATAGATTTAGCATAGACTGTAGTAGATGGCACATGTCAGAAAAATATACTACTAATCATCACTGACAGCGCGACACATGCATATTAACTATGTAAAAGTTGACACTTGGAGGCACTTTTTACGCACACTTTGATAAGTCACTTACACATCAACAACGAATTTTTGGTCTCGCTGTTTGTGTGACAAGAGAGCGCCTAAAAACCTAATATCACTCAAGTGAATATTGAATGAAAACTTGAAACAGTTCATATTACAAAGATTATATTATAGTCACGTCGAGTCAAGCACACGGCTTTAAATCCAAAGGGCGCGAGTTCGAATCCTGGCAGACACCGATGACTTATCGAAATTAATTTCGAAAGTTATGTGTGATAAATATCGTTGACTAAAAACTGTGTGCCCGGTATGGGCAATAGGTTCGCCATCTATCCCATTTGGAATGTAAAGATAACGGCGAGTTGAGTCTTAACAGCCACTGGCTACACCTTCGGTTAGAAAGAGGCGTGAAGTTATAGCAGTTTATATTACAAATATCCCGACTACTGAAATCATTACGCAAATAAAAGGTAAATAAGTAAGAAAACTATCTCCACAAAGTTCTTGTACATTGGCTCTATCTCGAGTTTAGGATCAGCTATATTTTTCAAGGCGTCAAATGTGTGCGCCGCTTCACCGCCATGTCGCAAATCGAATTTGTCTCCTCACAGTTGAGCCGAATCAATCTGCATTATCCTTACGACGCTTGAATCTCAAGTTATAAGATGTAGCGAGTTAAGCTATCTCATGTTTCTTTGTATAAATATATTGTTTAAATTTAACGTATATCGTAACGGTAACTTATGGAAGCGAGATTCAGGTATGGCAGAATGTGCATTAAAGTAGAATAAACGCGGTTGAAATGTGGTCACTGCACAAAATTTGCAGTCACATTTGCAATAAGGAAAGAAGTTGGTTTGAAAAAGAGGCATGTGAAGTGTCCAGTGTGAATGCTCTAGAAGTGTGTAAGAACCGTGTCTTACGGCGCTCTGTTCTCTCCGCCTACCCCGCAAGGGATTTGGCGAAAAGTTATGTAAAGTATGTATCTCAATACGAATATTTAATTAAAGGAATACGTAGTAGCTACGACAACCGAGTATGTAATATCACATTGCCGAAACAAATGTGCATGTACATACAGTTAGTTTGCTTTTTCAAAACGCACGTGATCTTTATGGAATAAAAAAGAGATTTTCTTTTAACTTGGATAAATACTTAGTAGGTATATTTTAAAAAAAGTTTAAATACGGGGACGCCATATAATCTTAAACCTGACCGTGAAGGACAGCCACATAAAAACTACTACTAACTAAAATCATATAAAAATAATATTATATTTGCATATGTTCTTAAATTTCTTAATATTCTTGAGTTCTGTATTACAAATATAATAAAGAGTTATTTCAATCATAAAGAAACAACAATACAAAGGCATTTTCTAGCATGTGTTCAGATAATTTTGTTCTACTTTCACTCTCTTAAATCTATAAATCTGAAAAATCATTGGTATCATTGGAGTCTGCAATCGAAGCCAGGACTTTTGAATCAGAGACGAGGAGGCCGACCACTGGACCACAGTGACTAGCCTACTGAGCATAGCATAGCTCACAAACATAAGAAGCTAATTTATTGATAGGCTATTTTAACAAATCGCTGAATTCTTTGACTCAAACCAAAACAGAAGACGTGTCGAAAGGCGCACCAAGCCGCAACGATTTCTCAGGATTTGAGTGGGCTCTCCAACTTAAAGCGCCACGCACTTTGTGTATGTTTGCACATCGCCAATACCTATCTACCTACCCACCACTATCCACATAATGCCATCCCATAAAAGTGACAAGGTTGTTTATATTTTTTTAGGCAAAAATATAATCAATTCGCTGATCTTCTACTATACCTATATATTTTTAGACATCTCACTAAAATCACTGATTATTTTCTTACTCTATTTCACGATAAGTCATTGTTTATTGTTTTTTTTTATGGAGGGTAAACGAGCGAGTGGGTGATCTGATGGTAAGTAACATCTCATCGCCCACGAACACCGTGGTGCGTTGGCGTCCTTTAAGGCAGTAGGAGGGGAAAAGGAATCGGATCGGGATCGGCCTCCAGATACCTTTCTCACCGAACGAAACCACCCCACCCCATTCATGGAGCGAACTGCAGGACTACCGCCAAGACTACCACTACATTTTTTTTTTTTTCTAAGCAACCTTAATTCCAATATGTAAATTGTATACCGAAAAATTAAATAAATAGGACCAAAACCGCTCCAACCATAATCATGTTTTGTCTGAGACTTATAATGCATATTATGAACATATACTAAGCTTATAAATTTATATTGAAGTTAATATTACTAAATAGTGAATTCCCAACAATGGAAAAGATATTTGAATGCAATAAATAAACAACAATCAGCTAAAAAGCACCAGCATAAACAGCATTTTATGTTGATCCTTTGAAATAACGCGCTATAACAAGATTGTGCCAATAAAATGTTTCTAAAACCATTTATGTATAGATTATCTTTGTAAATTATGGTCAATTTTGTGCAATTATTGAAGCAACTTACCAATATATCAGATCCTTTAATGATGTATAAATATTATTATTAAATGCAGCACCATCTGGTACAAGACTCTGGGCAACTGAGATAAGAGCATGTTTAGCTGCAGAGTCAGACAAAAATTACCCAATTGATACGCTTCACTCAATAGACCATGAAATGGCGTTTAGAAGACCGCCTAGAATAGGCTATTACGAGGGCAAGTAAGCACCTATACTTATCAAGGTCCACGGCCGGGCGACTTAATTTTCCCTTACAAGGTGAATAAACTTCTCTCCACCTTTCTTCTCATTCAAGAGTAATGGCCCTTGAAGATTAGCACAAATCTCAGGTAATTCTTATGGACGAGGACACGTGCTCAAATAATTCACCACGAGAGACTTGATCCGGATAAATTGTACACAAACGCCTGCAGGCGTGTGACGCGATACTGAAAATTTGCTATAATTATTTTTGCAGGCGTTACATTTTTCCTACTTACGAAGTTCTTTAATTTTAATCTACGACGGTTGAGTTAGCTTAGTGGTTATACTGACTAAAACTACATTTGTAATATAATTAATATACGTATTAATTATTTAACAATAAAAACAAGATATATTCCAACAGTCACAAATGAGTTGGTAAGAAAATTATATTATAGTAAATTTCAATAGTTTTGAGAGTCAGAATTGTAAGTCAAATCATCCGAGCTGGCAGGTATTTGTCCAAATCCACTACGGAAGGCTAGCCTGGGACATTTCGGCCCATTAACCTTGTCTGTGCCGGGACATATCGACTGGCGGCGCATAAAATATGTTGCAGTCAGCCTGTAAATAAGCCTGCAGTGAGTTATAACGTATTGATCGGTCCTGGACACAGAACTGACTGATATGGAATTAGAGTATATTTATAAAATACCTAATTATTTAAACGCCAGTTCGTAAATTTATTTTTCATCATTCCGAGGCCGAAAGTTTGAATTTCTTCTTTTGTTTGCGGGAAGAAAGATGCATATTTCAGACTGCTCACAATTAGTGACAGTTTAAAATTTAGTCTATTTTTGTTTTAATTTTCTTCCCGTTATCTATTTGAAATAACTTATTACCATGGTAACCGTGCAGTTGTTATTTCAAGCCCATATTATTATACGCGCGGCAATAACATCATTTAATAATAATAAAATAAAATAATATTTATCTAAGAGTCAAATTTTCTGATTCTGATAAAAATTACATCAAAAATATACATAGAAAAAAACTTGTGTATAAAAAATAAGTGAATACAGCTGTGTAAAAAAAAACCCGACAATGAATTCATCGGATTATTCAAGTGACGACTCTGAAGATGAAGAAGTGCGACGAAACATTGCTGCGGAAGCTGCGGAAATAACTCAAAATTGTTGTTATTTCTATTTTTTTTTAATTTTTTTTTTTCGTTTGGGGGGGCGAAGCCCCCCCAACCCCCCACCGGGGCTTCGCCCCGGACCCCATCGGGGCTTCGCCCCGAACCCCCTCAATGAATAATTTGAACTACATTCGTTTTTCTTATATACAATGTCATTAAACTTTCGGTCCTGGTATGATGAAAAATAGTATACGCGCCACGGGAAGATAGCAGGACTTTTCGACCCACGCTTTTGTCACCCTCGCCTTCGGCTCGGGTGACAATATCGCGCGGGTTGAAATGTCCTACTTTCCTCCCTTGGCACGTAATGTACTATTTTACAAGTTCACACGTATAATATTCGGAAGATGGCGGCGATAATGCCTCTGAGTACTAATATAGGTTCACATAAATACCAGAAATTACATAAAGATTTCTAACCAAAAAAAATGCAGTGAAAAAAAAACAAAACAAAAAACCCTAGGTAATTTTTAAAAATCGTCTATTTTATAGTAGAAAAACATATTTAGAAAAAAATCACATTAGCAGAATATCTTTAGTAAGGAATAAGTTCAAACTCATATACAGAACTCTACAGATTGTGCTAACAACGTGGAACATTTGAAATTTATCACCTTATCATTATAAAATTCCTAACTGGAAGATTTTTATATCTCATCATTCATATTTTATTAAGCTTTTATATAGACTTCAATAAAATCTAGCAGATAGCTTATAAAAATGTTCATATAAAATGAGCAAGGATAAAAGAGACAAGAGTAAATCAGCTCTTTCGACACTTGCTTTCGGGAGGTGTTTATAAGAATTTATTATATTTAAACGAGCCGGTATCAACATCTGGCCGAATTAACTACGCCATTACGAGATAAATATATTTTACCCAAAAATTTATATTCTTTTTAGGTTAGATGGATATATTAAATTCACATTATACACAAACGACTTACTAGAAAAGCTTTTCTAAGTGACCTCGTGGAGATGAAATTGGGATAGGTAAATTGGGTTGAAGGTGGGATGGGGAGTGAGAGTCGATACCAGTAACACCGAGCGAAACGTAGCATGTGCCACTTTACGTCGATATTTTGAGAGTTGCTATTTCACCGGTCGAGCCGTCGCATTCATGCAGCGAATTGCGTATCTCTACTACTACTAGAGGTATATTCAAAATAACATAAAACAAAAGTTATTATAAAACCAAACAAGAGATGCATAGCTGAATAAAAATACAAAAATATTCTATGCATTTAAGTCGTAAGTTGAATGTGTGTATAAAAACTGACAGTTTGCAATTTAAATAATATATACAGCCGCGTTTAGGTTTCAAATCCGAGCTTACGGTCTTGTAGTGCGCAATACGCACAGAGAGGCGATAAAATTTATTGTCACCATACGACATCTGGTGCCATCCCCCAGTCAAGATACAAGCGAAGAAAACCGAGCGAACTGTATCATTTTATAAATTTTCTTAGTTACTTCTGTAGTAGATGGCAAATATATAAATAAAAAAATGCCCAAAAATACTCATGCTCTATTGGTACTAAAAAAAACATGTTTTTATTTTCATTGAAATAATAAATAAATTCGTTACACATTCGAAATCTCGTGCATTCGAAATATTTGCCATTTTTACAGGTATCCCTTAAATCCGGATATCCGTTTTTTAAAAAAAACCGGTATCCGTAAAGTCGATTTACAGGTGATAGTTGAACATTTTAATTTTAATTAAAACACAATTAAAATAAGGAACGCCTCAGAGCTCCATCGAATTATAAGACGTCACGTCATTATGCAAACGCATGTACTAACACTATTACTTTGGCAAAATGGAAGCTAACACGCCTTCAGCAGCCATAAACCAAAAACCATTAATAATGTATTTTAAAATAAGCAATCGAGGAGCTTATAACCAAAACGAAAGCATTCCCAAGCGGGGTTGACGTCGGGTAGGCAGCCGGTTATAAAATCACGGCCGAATCTTTTGACAACATGAATATTTGGAAAGGATGACAAGATGTTCCGACACTGCTTAGAGTAGGATAAGGGTAAGAAAATGATGATAATCACAATATAAATTACTATAGTAAATTATAATTTTAGCACTTTTTTAATCAAATCGCATAAGTCTGTATTTTGGACAGATGCGAGAAAGACGAACGCAAACTGCTTCCTGTACATACTCAACATAGGGAAGAATAGAACCTTCACAGTCTTATTGTGTACACGTAAATTCAGTTAAAAAGTTACCCTCGTCAATACCCTTTAAAATCTATAAATCCTTTACTTCTTCTGCACTCTTAAAATGCTAAGTAAAAAGCATTTAAATCTTGCAAAACAAGAAGTGTTGGTTTTGTTCAATTCAGCTTTTGTTTATATTTTGGTATTTGTTTAAAATTTATAGCTATTGAGTTTTAATACTAATTCAAAACAAATTACAGACCTTTATTGATATAAAACCTAACTTTTGAATTCAAAGTGACTATTATGAATTATTTTATCGGTCTAGCCGGGCCATTTTTTTATGTAATAGGATGGCAAACGAGCATGACCAACGCTGCCCATGGACATTTGCAACACTAAGTGTTACCGTTGCGATGCCAACCTTTAAGGCAATAGGATAGGAAAGAATAGGGAATGGGAATGGGAACGGTTACCACTCTCACCGTACAAAGCACGGCATGAGCCACTTTACGTCGATCTTCTGAGATGTCGTGGTATTTTACCGGTCGAGCCGGCCCATTTATGCAGCGAACTGCTTGGCCCTAAAATTTATGTAGTGAATTGTATTTTCTTTGTGTCATGCACCTTTCTGCTTATAAACTTTATGCCCAATTCAAGTGCAAAACTTAAGCTTACGTATACAATTGATAACATAAAAGAATATCAGATTAACGTTTTGGAAATATACAGTAATATGATAAAAAGAAAAATTATGAAATCAGGTCATCGCGATATAGGAAAACCTATATCTTAACACAGAAAAATAAAACAAGGGGACCCTTTGAAGATGTTGGCATTTGAAATTTTATGTTCGAGCTCTGAGTAAAAAGATAAGGAAAAATGTTTAATTTATTTCAATATACTTTGCATATTAATTGAACTTTTTTTTTGGAGTCGTAAAAAGGGGAAATGTAATACCTATATTTATAAATCTCAAAACGTAATTACAAATACAGACACAAATATTAAAATTAATCAATGTTCGTCGACAATCTGTTGCCTTTATCTTGTTAAATATGTAATTGATTAAATTCACACGAATCTCCAACAAACATTTGATATAACTTTACGCCTTTTTCTACCTGAAGGTGTAGGCAGCGGCTTTCAAGCTTGGACTCGTTGATTTTTTCCGTTCCAAATAGTGAGTAGAGAAACCTATTGCCATACACCGTACACAATGTGTTCAATTAACAAAATTTCTGACTCATTCGGTTCTCTGACACTGAATTTAATGAATGACTCAAAAAATAAACTCGGAAATGATGCCACAGCTTTTTGATTCGAAAACCAGGAGCTCGACCTCTGGACCTCTAATATTTCAGATCCATAGATATCAGATACTTTCAACTCATCGATTCGGAACAATTGTTTACCAAAAAACAATACATGTATAAACAAATATAATAGCAACATTCAAAATTAATTAGGAACATCAACTTAACAAGCAAAGAAGGAAAAATGAGGCTCGCACGCCGAAACAAACTGGTGCCACCAAAAAACGCGGTCACTCCCCCTAGCAGTTAAAATTAAAACTAATTAACTTTTACTTCTGCCTACCCCCGTGCCGCTGGCGTATAATTAAACCGTAACAAAACTCAACTTTATACTGCCCCAAGGAGTTGAAGCGCTCAGCTCCTACACTTTTTACGCATTTGTATGGGCACTAACTTAATGTCCGCCCGTTGTACGCTAATGTTTTAACGGAACGACATTTATTCGTATATTATTACCCGATTGTACTAAAAGGAGAATTATAGAAAGTCACTTTGAATGGGTGTACAATTTTCTTGTTGAAAGAAGAAAATAATAATAATAATAAATAATCTCTCTTACTTAAGAAAACGTTACAAAAGTGACGAATTATAGGTGTCTCTTAGCGTAGAGCTGATATTGGGTCCTTATTGATATATGCGTATAAGTTTGGTTGGGAAGGTCGTCGAGGCGATTTCCTGGAGGTTAGCTAGCGCACGAATTAATAATGATATTAATAATAATGAATTAACGTACTAATCAGTCAATTGGGGAGAAAATTAATACTCTACACATAACATTTAGTTTGTTTCTAAACCATTTTTACAAACATTTAAGTCATACACATCAACGACCGAACATCGACCACAGACTATTTTCTACTGATAGAAAGTTTAAAGATTTATTATATACAAATTTCACGCCAAGCCTCTTGCGAGGTAGGCAAAAGGAACAGAGCGGCACGATTCTTACACACTTCCCTCGCTTATTTGACTTTCATAACTTGTGTCACTTTCGTCGGTTTTGAAGACTGAATCACCTTCCTCGAGGATTCGTTCAATTTGGTCATGGCAAGTATGCCGTGGCCTCTTCTCAACTCTCACATCTTTACATTTTATCACTGTATATCTGCTAATTCAACCTGATCAACCTGTCAATCTGACCATGTCATGCCTTACTTTATACATATAGACAATATATCAGATGATTATTATTTTTTGGCCGTTTGGGGTTGAGACTCTAGCTAGAGGGACATGGAGTCCGAATGCTCATGAACTCCATAAAGTTCTTGCAAAGAGACTGATGTAACTAGTTGATTTCTTCTTAATATTGTAAATAAATATCAATATAATAGATGACATACGTACCTGCATGTGTCAGCTGTTGCATTGCGCCAAATAATTTTACAGGTCTATTGATTTCACATTAAGATACAGTGAAGTAGCATCTGCTGCCAAACAGCTTCCGTTTGTTCACTTATAGGTATATCGAGAGGGCGCATTGTACCCTTTAAAATTGCCTTTCTACGTGACAAGAAGGTGAATCGGACCGGCTATTATTTTAATGGTATTTCTTGCTTCTGTCTACTCTCTTTACCCTCGATAAATGAAAACTTATTTTAAGATTTACCTCCATATTTATTTATATACTATCTGATTCTGATATATAAATAACTTTTGTGTGTTCTAAATATAAAGATAGTATATATTTTAATGTATTGGATAGATATTTTAAGTAATAATGAATTTGATTAAAAATACTACGAGGACCAACAAATAATGCAACTATTTAATTTATCATTCTACTGCTAATATAATATCTTATTCACAAATCACACAGCGTCCTCTAGTTCTAAACTAAGCAACTAAATGCTTGTGCTTTGGATACTAGATAACGGATACTAATACATATATACTTTTCTTTTGAAAATACATATTTATAATACATAGAAAAACACGCAGACGCCATACAAACATTCATGCTTGTCACAAATATTTGTACAAATTGTGGGAATCGAACCCGCCAACCTCGATTCTTCAGTGGGTAGCTGAAGTGATACCTTATTCGGTATCACTTCTGGTGTGTGATCATTTAAGACATATCTATAAATAGTTTTGAGCTATTCTCTTTAGTAAATATAAAATTAAATGATGTAATTTTCTACTATCCACGAAAATTGGACGTGTATTATTTACATAATGATTGAAAAAAGTAAACATTACTAAAATTAGTTGTTAGGTTAAAGGCTCTTTTCAGGTTCACTTTTATATACAAGTGATTTTGAATGAAAAATCTTTAATCATAAATGTAATTACCGAAATTATAATTACTGAAAATCATAAACACAAACTATTTAGAGTGTCAATTTGTTTAACACTGCAATTAATTAAAAAAAAACATCTCTTATTCTGATATTACAAACGTCTCCAATCTTATTTATATATGTATAGTCAGTAGTAAATGATAATAGCCTCAATACCAGAACAGATAAGCTTGTCATTAATGAGTACTTCGTTGTGACTTAACTAAGCCACTCAAGTAAGTACTATAAGATAATGTTGACTTAGTGATATCCTATAGACTAGGGCATTACAGGTAATATAAACCCTCTATATAGATTCTATCAATGACTAGTGCAAACAGTGTATAGTTTTTAATGATTATAACTTTCCTTTTTTTATGGTATAGGAGGGCAAACGAGCAGGCGTGTCACCTGATGGTAAGCAACCAACGCTGCCCATGGACACCAGCAGCACATATAGTGTAACTGTTGCGTTGTCGACCTTTAAGGGATAGGGGTTAGGAAGGGATTGGGAAGGGAGTGGGCCTCCGGGTACCTCTCTCACCGAACGAAACGCGGCATAAGCCACTTTACGTCGGTCTTCTGAGAGGTCGTGGTATTTCACCGGTTGAGCCGGCCCATTCATACAGCGAACTGCTTGGCTCTACCACTGTTTGATATACATTTGTCCTTTATACATTTGTTAAGCAGAGGGAGAAATTTGGAAAATTACCTATCCAATAAGCTTCCAATGAAAGAAAGAATGTTAGCAGAAAAGCCCAGCTAGCTATTCACAATGTGGTACTGATACCAACGTTAACATAAGGAAACGATAGTTGGGTATGGCAGAGTGTACACGAAAGTAGGATAAACGCGGTTGAAATGGGGGTACTGCAAGTTGTAAGAAAGGAAGTCGAATTGAAAGAGACACTCGGTATAAAAGTAAGAAAGGGCATGCTCCGATGATTCGGACATGTAGAAGGAATGGATGATGCAAGATTGACTAAGCAGATATACAATGCAAAAGCAGGTGGATGTAGGAGTCGAAGACGGCCTAGACACACATTCCATGACCAAATAAAACGTGTTCTGGGGGAAGGTGATATTAGGAGCCTGAAAAATCGCCACGCGGGCATGTAAAGAGTTATGAAAGTCAACGAAGCGGGTGAGGTGTGTTACAATCGTGCCTTACCTCTGTTCTCTCTGCCTACGCCGCAAGGGATTTAGCGTGAAGTTATGTATGTATGTATATATTTAAGGTTCCAATACTTTATATAGAACGGTACGCTAAAATGTATACATATGTAAGCTTTGAAAACCGCTGAACATTTATGCGAAGAAAAATAAATCTGTCAGCTTAAACAAAGCTCAAGAAGTAGGACAAATAAAGATTAAATATAATGCAGAACTCGCTTGTCTTTTATATCCTGTGTTAAGGTTTTGATCGATTATGGACCCAATCACTATAATAATTTGTTTAGCATACCTTTCCAATCAGAATTACAATATCATTATTTTGATATTTAAGGTGAAATCTAAAATGCAGTTTAATAATAATATTATAATGTAATATTATAATATTATTATTAAACTGCTATTATCAAACTAACTTAATTATTTTAAAAATATTTTATAATTATAAAATTATTATAATTGAAACATAAAATTGAATTTGAAAAGTTTCGGTAGCGACAAACACGTGTTGCCATGCCGATGAATTTATGGATTTCTTGCATTTTTTTTTTAATTCAACGGAATTGTCGAGTTTTTTAATTCTATGAAATTATTGCAGAAATTGGAATAACTGTACAACCACAACACTGAGATTAGTGATAAATACACCCTTAAAACAAACTTTCTGCATGAGGAAAAGCTTAAATAATTTTTTCTTTGTTTTGTGCGTTTGCAAATAAAAAGAAATTTACCGGACCATTTCTTTGTGAAAAGAAATCTTTTGAAATTTATATCTCTTATAATCCTTTTCTAGATAAGAAAAAAAAGATATAAATCTTTGCTGGAGTAAAATCGATATACGCAAATCAGTGATAACAGGAGGGGGAAACGAGAGGGGGGATTGTAACTCTAAACTTTTACCGTTTATTTCCTCGGCTCCGTTGCCTCGCCCGTCTTATCGCCTCTATCTACAAATCCAATTTCCGAAAATAGGGATCGATCCGACAAATCATCTGGCCAACTCTATTATCCCCCATTCAGAAGGGATATCGCACGATGACTTGCTTAGAGGAAACCGTTAGTGGACACTAACGGGACAAAAAACGACAATCCTATTTTATATCGAACCTTTCCAGATATCAAATTAACACATAACTTCACGCCTTTTGTTACCCGAAGGTGTAGGCAGCGGCTGTTAAGCCTCGTCTCGCCGTTATGTTTACGTCCCAAATGGAATAGGTGGCGAACCTATTGCCATACCGGGCACAAAGTTTGTCAGTCATCGATATTTATCACACATAACTTCCGAAAACTATTTCGAAAAGTCATTGGTGTGAGCCAGTGTCTGGAATCGAACCCCGGACCTCTGGATCAGAGGCCGTGCGCTCGCCCACTGCGCCACCGAGACTGTTAGAGATATCAAATTAAGTATCAGTTTATAGTAAATTGTTTGAGGGTACAACGCCTTCAAGTTTTCCAAATCAACGTCATTAAACATATTTATTATAACAGTCGTAGAAAAACACCCAGGCACTCTACAAATGCATTGCTCATCATAAATATTTGTAATAGAGTGGGGATTGAACTCATACATTTACGTAGGTACTCAGCACTACTAAGTTTCATAAAACTCTTTAGTAAATGATAACTAGATACTACTTAGGAGGAAGCCTTGATTAAAACTCAATGTTTTCCTATGACCATTATGCTTTTATAATTTTATATTACACTGATAATTTTCATCAGAGAAATCAATCTTTAAAAGCCTGCATATAAGACAAGTAAGTATTGGTGAGAATCACTCATTTCTTAGAAAGATTTGCCTTACAATATAAGCTCTGGGTGGCTTCATATAAGCTGCATGTGAATGCAATCAAAAGTCCCTAGGTTATGCTATAGATGGTGGATTACCATACTACTAATAAACAATGATTAACCGCCTTTAAAACTTACTATCTCGTATTCTAACTTGAGATTTTTGCAAAACAATCTATCTGTCACATGAGTTTCTTGCCTGGCCCCTACCCTCGTAATCGAGCCGCTTGTGGCGATTGCGTCTGTGTTTTCTTGTTCTACGGAGGCACTTTCCTCGAGCGGTGTTTAAATATTTTATTTAAAATAATAAGATTAATCTTTGTATTTGTTTACTATTTTTAAAAGTCTGTGAATACCTATGAAAATGAAGCTTCTTTGACTGTGACTTTGTCAGACCATTAAGAATAATAATCTACTATTACTTGCAATCATAAATCGCAATTAAGCAGTACTTATAACCCATTAGGTGAACTCCAATGTGGTACCACGAAACCCTTAATCAGATTTAATATACAAGCAGATGATCACATATTTTTGACACATCTTCATTGTGCTTACAGTAATTCCCGAAGGTGTCGGGAACAGTTTATAATAGGGTTGACATAATATACAACCCCACTCCATATCTTTGCACTCGTCATACAAATATTCTGTCACTTTAACGACGCTTATAATTAGAAAGGATTGCAGTGGGGAATATCGTTATGAATATAAATGACAGATTCAACTTGTCTACTCGACGTGTGTGTTGTTAAGTTGGTTGCTGAATATATTAATTATTATTTATTGCTGACAAATATAGTAAATAATACACTATAACATTTAACACTTGTAACACCAGCAGTGAGTGATTTTAGTGTGAATTTAAAGTATCTAATGTCTAGAGTAAAAAAATACAATTTTTCAAAATATTTAAAGACAATGAGAAGAAGATATCAATGGAAGATGAGAAGATGATATCAAAGGAAGAACAGATGTGCAGATCAGAAAAGTTTTGTGTAGATTAAAACAGAATGGATTGGAGGTAGCCTTAGATATAATATGACAAACAGACCAAGTACAGCCTAAAATTAAAGCAAAACTAAAAATCTCTTCACTATTCTCATATGCGTATTCACTTGTGTGTTTAGTGTGAACATATTTACACATTGACAGCAAAGTAATGGCAAACAGTTTTGAGTAAACGTGAAGTGTGCTGGTGAGCTGTGAATGGCGTAAAGTGGTTCATTGAATAGCAGCCATCTCGAGGAACCCTTAGATGGATCAATCTATAAAATTGTAGCGACATAACGTTGAAAAGCCAATTGTGAAACAGACTCCAACACGCAGGATTCCATACCATTATTTATTCAAGATTATTTTGTTTTAGTATTTATTTAATCAAGTGACAACACATATAAATCATCCATTAAAGTTGGCTATTTCTAGCTATTACTTTTAAAGATATACAGCCTATTGCCACACAAACAAATATTGTCTTACTTATACCAGTTTTAACTACTTGCTATAGTACATTTTTTATGAGTTATAGAAGAAATATCAAAGAGAATAAGAATAATTATACAGATCCAACAACAGCTCTAAAATAATTAAGTCTAATTATGAAATAATTATATTATACCACACAACAACATTTGCATGTTGTAACCCTCCTTCCAACCCTTCTGAGCTCAGTTGAACCTTAGCCAAATGTCGCCGTACCTGGATTTGGAACTCACCAGATAATCTCGATCCCGCCGCAGACCTTCCGCCAAGGGAACATACTTACTTTGTGAAACTATTTGAGAGCTCAGGTTCTGTTGGAAGTTGGGAGGTAAATCATAATCTCGGGATTGGGGGTCGGAATGCTGACGTTGGGGTCGCATAGGAAAGTGTAAGCGATTTTTGGTATTGTTTAGTAATAATTTAATGGTAGGACGGAAGCTACGTTGTTGATATTTTTATATCAAAATATATAAGATAGTTCATCACAAGGAGTTAGAAAAACAATTCAGATAAATTTTAATATGTATTTTTTTGCCATCAATAAGCAGTGGCTTTCCTTTAACAGTGTATTGGACTTAATTCAATACACAGCGCCATCTAGTTGTCTAAGCTAAGCAACAATAAGCTTGTATGAAAATGTACATAATATATTATTTTTGTAATTTCATGCTCATCGTAGACATTTTTACTCGGTCGATCAAACTATATGTCCACGAGTTTGACTTCTTACATATAGAAGAACAGCTTTTTAATAATAATAATATCTTGGACACAATACACACAGCGCCCTCTAGTTCCAAGCTAAGCAACTAAATGCTTGTGTTATGGATACCAGATAACGGATATTAATACATATATACTTTTCTTTTGTAAATACATACTTATAATAAATACATAGAAAAACACCCAGACGCCACACAAATATTCATGTTTGTCACAAATATTTGTGCTCAGGTGGGGGAATCGAACCCCCGACCTAATTGCTGCAGCTGGTAGTTTTACCAATGCGCCACGAGGCCCGTCAGTTTTAGTTTGATATACGTTGTCTAGGTTAGTCTAGCAGTTTTAAAAAAGAACAACCAAACATGACTTCAGGAATATAAGCTGAGAATGACTGTAACTGTTTTAAAAATGGCGAAAACTAATGTTAATTTTAGAACATTGCTGAGCTTGGATCGATTCCTATATCGAAGTGGTACCCTGAGGGAACGCCAGGATATTTTCAAAGCGATATTTTTGTATGCTCTGGCTAACTTCTTGAACAAATAGAAAGATCTCTTATTATTCTTTCTTTATTCCAGATAAAGAAAGAATAATAAGAAATCTATCTATTAGATAAAACATAGTCTATAATATAACATAGACTTTATTTGATTTCTGTAAAAAAAAAAACATAGGCAGAAAGACGACGCCAATAGAGCTGCGATCAACAACTATTTGGAAAATTACTTATGTTTCTTGCCTTGCGGAGTAGGCAGAAAGAAGACCGCACTCATTGCTTAATCTTTTATAACTCTTGTCATACATGCTTATCGGTTTAAATCATTTCGTTACGAGTTACGACACATTCTAATTGATAAATGGAAATTCTTTAATGAAAATATTACATTTTTTCACAGTCCTATTTCCTTCAGATAAAAAATATATAAAAATATCTGTGAATATGTCAACATATACGAGATATCTCCAAACTATTTTAGTTTTAGTACAGAGTATACTCCTGCAACAGCACGCCGACAGTTCTCCGAATGTCAATTAGCAACACTTAGCCTCACTCCGGTGTTAATGTACCATTATATAAACACACGCTTCAATTTGAGAATTTCATTGTTTTAAATAGAAAATAAAACAATAGTAATTACCTACACACGCGAAATTACCTTCACGCGAAATCCCATGGTATGCAGAGAAAATAGAGCGCCATAAGGCACGATTCTTACACGCCTCACTCGCTTCTTTGACTTTCATACCAGTTTTCATGCACGCGCGTCGATTTTTAGGGCTCCTAACATCACCTTCCTATAGAACTCGTTCTATTTGGGCTTCGAAGGTGTTTCCTTGGTATTGCATTGTATATATGCTTAATCAATCTTGCATTATCCAGTCTTTCTACATGTCTACATCATCGGAGTATGCCATTTCTTACTTTTACACCGACATTCTCTTTCAATCCAACTTTACAAACCTTATAGCCTTGTTTACAACACGGTCAGCGAGATTCACTCCGCAGATTTTTGACTCTTATCATAGTCTGCACAAATAAATATGCTTCACACCTTGACTAGTGTGCAGTCAGAGTTCAGCGATCGATTGCAGCCGGTTGAATAATTCACCACGGTCGTACTGTCCGGTGTCTGTTCAGCAGTCAATTAGTCGCTTCAGAGCCAACAAAGCTTTTATGATGATTGTTTTTGATTTTGTCAATAAAAATAATAAGTAAATATAATATTTATAGACATAAATTAATTACATTATTGACAATATAACTTAAAAAACTAGCTAAAATCTAATTTCTCTGCATCTCGGTATACTGGCAGCGTGCCCAGAAGAAAGTTAAATGACAATGCTAGTCCTCTGTGCGAAGTATAGACCAGCCCTCTGATCGCGAGGAGTCTCGATCAGTCCCTTAAAGACATTGTAACACTTCGACATTGACAGAAGCTAAAGGTTTTTCGACTGGAGACGTTTCAAGCTTTTTTTATAGTATAGGAAGTAAACAAACAGACGGGTAACCTGACGTTAAACAACTAGTGCTGCCCATGGACAGTGGTACAGTTACATGCATTAAGTAAGTGGGATTGAAGGAGAATGGGGATGGGGATAGGCCGCCGAAAAAATCTCTCTCACCAATAGAAACGCAATATGGGCCACTTCACTTCGATATCTTAAGAGGTCTTATTCAAACTGGCCCATTCATGAAGCTAACTGTGTGGCTCTACCACTTTCAGGAACTTTCCGGATTTGTATTGATTGGTTTTAGTATAAATACATTGTGTATTTAGACTAGTCTCGGTGGTCCAGTGGTCGAGCACACGGTTTCTGAATCCAGTGGTCGCGGGTTCGAATCCTGGCTAACACCAATGACTTTTCGAAATTAATTTCGAAAGTTATGTGTGAGATATTGATGACTAAAAACTTTGTGTCCGGTATGGCTATACCGGTCCGACACCTATTTCATTTGGGACGTAAACATAACAGCGAGACGAGGCTTAATAGCCACTGCCTACACCTTCGGGTAGAAAAAGGCGTGAAGTTATTTTATGTATTTAGACTAAGCTGCATTTTGCAGATGATTGTACGAGTAATACATCTATATGTATGTATATATGTACATAATATAATACAGCGTGACATGATGATGCTTCAGGTCATTACACACGACGCTGACGGGACACTCCTATTGATTGGGCAAATGCAGCGTGACGATTGGTATATTGTTCTAATGCCGTAGCAAATTCAGTATGTAGTAGATGTAACTCCTTGTAAAGGAAATAAGATATTATAAAGACTATTTAAATGAAATAGCCTATTTCTACATATAATATAATGAGTACATATACTTTAAACATTCTTTATAGCGCTCTGATCTCCCTGTCTACCCCACAAGATACTTTTATATGGGATAGGAAGGCAAACGAGCGTGTCACCTAATGGTAAATGACCAGCGCCGCCCCTGGGCACCTGCATCACATTTATTGTCACAGTTGCGTTGCGGACGTTTAAGGGAGTAGGATGAGACAGATGGGGAAGGGAGGTGGGCCTCCGGGTACCCCTCTCACCGAACGAAACGCGGAATGTCATGCGTCGATATTCTCAGAGACCGTGGTATTTCACCAGCCGAGCCGGCCCATTCATGCAATGAACTGCTTGGCTCTACTAGAATATCGACGCATGACTCATTCCACGTTTCGCTCAGTGAGAGAGATATCCGGAGGCCTCCGGATCCTCCCACTTTCTGCTTTCCCATCCTACTTCTTTAAAGGCTGGCATCGCAACTCTGACCATGGGCGGCGGTAGTTGCTTACCATCAGGTGACATCAGATTGCCTTCCTATTCTATGAAAGAGTTATGTGTTAACTAATAAATTTGAGACAAATGTCAATGGCATCCGTCATCTATCACAATGAAACAATAGGAGAAGTCCGCCTGTCCTGTTGCCTCTGCATACACCATCAGATATTATGAAAGTATGTATTATGAATTAAAAGGATA
The DNA here is from genome assembly GCA_905147225.2 of Euproctis similis. Classification (NCBI taxonomy): domain Eukaryota; kingdom Metazoa; phylum Arthropoda; class Insecta; order Lepidoptera; family Erebidae; genus Euproctis; species Euproctis similis. The sequence goes on from LR990114.1 coordinate 7,332,082, forward strand.
AATGGTAAAAGTTAATAAACTTTAATAAAGTTAAATCTCGATGGTCCAGTGGTCGAGCACCCCGCTTCTGAATCCAGAGGTCGCGGGTTCGGATCCTGACACACACTAATGATTTTTTGAAATTAATTTCGAAAGTTATCTGTGATAAATATTGATGACTGAAAACTTTGTGCCCGGTATAGCAATAGGTTTGCCACATATTCCATTTGGGACTTAAGCATAGCGGCGAGTCGAGGCTTAACAGCCACTTCCTAACTCTTCAGATAGAAAAAGGCGTGAAGTTATGTTATGTTAATAAAAAATTAAAGGGTACATCTGACACATGCTGCGAAACAGGAGTAAGGATATTCAAAGGATCCTTATAAATTAATCAAACAAACCAATATTAAATTAAACAAACATGAAAGTGAGTAAAACCAAGGTCTACGGATTGATGGAGCATGCTAATCAATTTTTCATCAAGGCAATGTATTGTCCCGAAGTCTAGTTAACAATTCTGTGTGTTGCAAAACTCGATGTCAGGATGGCGTCGAACTGGGTCACCAAAGTGAATAATAAATGTCTACTCAAAACACGAGTATTTCATTTCATTCAACAACCAAATTTAAAAAAATAAATAAAAATATGTTATAATACGAAACCGACTAAAACATTCCTCTCCATCTGTGGCATTAGGTTCCTAATGCATTTCAGACTAAAATAATAATAATATTCCACTTTAAAAGCTTTAACTTAATTCCAGCTTTGAGTATAAAAGCAATAGAGTCACAAAAAACATATCGTAACTTTACTGAGGAGTCTGTGAAGCATATTTATTTATTTATTTATATATACTTTATTGAACACAAAAGAAAAAAAAAGCTACATAGTAAAAACCTTATTTATATAGCAGTACAAAGGGCGACCTTATTGCTGTAAGCAATATCTGCCAGGCAACCTTAGGATGGACAAAAATAGAAGAACAGGGCTGTAACGTTGTGTACATTATATTAAATGATAAAAATTAAAAAGTTTGATAATTTACATAACATAACATAACTTCACGCCTTTTGTTACCCGAAGGTGTAGGCAGCGGCTGTTAAGCCTCGTCTCGCCGTTATGTTTACGTCCCAAATGAATAGGTGGCGAACCTATTGCCATACCGGGCACAAAGCTTTTCAGTCATCGGTATTTATCACACATAACTTCCGAAAACAATTTCGAAAAGTCATTGGTGTGAGGCAGTGTCTGGAATCGAACCCCGGACCTCTGGACCAGAGGTCGTGCGCTCGCCCACTGCGCCACCGAGACTACTGATTTGATAATTTATTTTATTAATAATAATACATAATTAATATGTATATTATTTAAACAGACAAATAACAACATATACCTGCACACATTAATCAATATACACATATTTAGACACACGTACATATACATAAACACATACATACACATACTTAAAAACATACTTATATAGAATACGAATGAATAATAACGTATGTGAATCAACAGAGGTAGTTATGTATGGTAATAATTCCAGATTTTTTTTTTTTTTTTTTTTTTTTTTTTTTTTTTTTTTTTTATGGGATAAGGGGCAAACGAGCTTGCGGGTCACATGATGGAAAGCAATCACCGCCGCCCATGGCGTCTGCAATACCAGGGGCATCACATCAGCGTTGCCGCCCTTTCAGATGGGAATAGGCTCGTTTCTTGAAGGTTCCTAGGTCGTAGCGGTCCGGAAATACCGTCGCCGGCAACTGGTTCCATGAAGGAACAGTGCGTGGCAAGAAGTGCCTGTTAAAACGCACTGTTGTCGACCGCCAACCATTCAGCCAATGCGGGTGGTAGCGTTGGCGCGTCGAACGGTGGCGGAAATCAGCTGGCGGTATTAATCCGAACAATTCCTCAGAGCACTCCCCGTGGTATATGCGGTAGAGGATACATAGAGATGCCACCTCTCTCCGCAACGCCAGAGGATCAAGCCGATCAGTAAGAGCTTGGTTGTCGACAAGCCTAACCGCGCGTCGTTGGATGCGGTCAAATGGAGTAAGCTGGTACTGGGGTGCCCCCGCCCAAAGATGTGAACAGTATTCCACGTGAGGACGGACCTGCGCCTTGTAAAGTTGCAGGCGATGACCTGACGTGAAATACTGTCCCGCCCTATTGAGCACACCAAGCTTTTTGGAAGCCAATTTGGCCTTGCCCTCCAGATGACCGCGGAACTGGACGTCACTCGACAAGTCGACACCAAGAATTCCGATAGCGGCTGAGGCGGGTAAGGGAGTGCTCTCAAAACAGGGAGCTACGACAAAGGGTGTCTTTTTAGCGGTAAACGCGCAAACCTGTGTCTTCTTAGGGTTGAATTGGACTAAGTTTAGTCGGCCCCATTCCGAAACCTGACTAAGCAGAGTTTCGATTTCAGACACAAGTTTATTCCGGTGCTCGTCGACGTTTTCCCGAGAAATACGCGGGTGGCCGGTATATAAGGCATCCCCGGTACTGTCATCCGCATAACAATGAAGATTGCTGCTAAGCAGCATGTCATTGATATGCAGAAGAAACAGCGTAGGGGATAGCACACAGCCCTGGGGGACTCCAGCATTCACAGGTTTTAAGTCGGAGCATGACCCGTCGACAACAACTTTAATGCTCCGAGCCGTGAGAAAGCTGGAAACCCAATCGCATAATTTCTCGGGAAGCCCATAACATGGAAGCTTCGAAAGAAGTGCTTTGTGCCAAACCCGATCAAAGGCCTTCGCTACGTCCAAACTAACGGCCAGCGCCTCTCCTTTACTCTCAACCGCTTCCGCCCACCGATGGGTTAAGTACGCTAAAAGATCACCAGCTGAGCGACCTTGACGGAATCCGTACTGACGGTCACTTATCAACTGGTGCTCTTCTAGATACTTAAGGAGCTGGCGGTTGATGAGTGTTTCCATTATTTTGGAGAATAGGGAGGTGATGGCGATAGGTCTGTAGTTGGACGGATCTGAGCGGTCACCTTTTTTAGGGATCGGATGGACTAAAGCAACCTTCCATGATGCTGGCACAGCCTCGAGAGAGTAGGAGTACCGGAAAAGACGCGTTAGAACCGGTGCCAACTCTGGAGCACACGTCTTCAGCACTATTGCTGGGATTCCGTCAGGCCCACTCGACTTGTGGACATCGAGGGATAGAAGTATGCGTCGCACAGTACTTTGCCGGAAACGAACCTCCGGCATGGCGTGACCGCAATGTGGAATAGTCGGTGCGATGTTACCCATATCGTCCAAAGTCGAGTTGGACGCAAAAAGAGTGCCAAGAAGGTCGGCTTTCTCTTTTGCGTCGTGGGCTAGTGACTGGTCCTCCCGGTGCAACGGTGGAAGAGACGGCTTACAAAAATTCCCAAGAACAGCCTTGGCGAGCGACCAGAACGCACGGGTTCCCGAGGGAAGGCGAACTAGTTTCTCGCCAATTTTGCCTATGTACTGAGACTTTGCTACGGCTATAACTCTTTTGAAGGACCTGGAGGCAAGGTTGTACTTCTTCTTAAGAGGGCCGGTGTCAGAGTCCTGGGACGCCACTGCTTTTGCCCAGGCTTGATAACACTCATGCTTAAAACGTAATGCCGTTTTGCATGAGCGATCAAACCAGGGCTGGGATCTGCCGCCGATTGGCACCACTGAGGATGGAACAAAGAGCTCCATTCCCTGCAGTACCACGTCAGCAACAGAGTCGGCAACGACGTCAGGATCATCCGGCGAGAAGCAAACTTGCCCCCATGGGTAAGATGCGAAGAAATTTCGCATCCCATCCCAGTCCGCTGACCTATAGTGCCACACACGGCGGCGACTCGCAATGTGCGGTCGAAGTGGGCACGTGAGTGGCACCGTACTCCTTATTAGACAGTGGTCCGAAGAACCCAATGGGGCGTCTACAGAAACCACATATCTGTCCGGATGGGAGGTCAGCAGAAGATCCAACAGGGAAGGTATATGATTATCAACATCTGGGATTCGCGTGGGTGCGGTAACCAGTTGTGTTAGATCATATGCTAGAGCAAAGTCATGAACAGATCTACCCGCGTGGTCGGTGGTGCGAGATCCAAGCCAATCGACGTGGTGGGCATTGAAATCGCCCAGAATAACGATTTCCGCGGATGGGACCTGTTGAAGTACGGAATCTGCAGCCGTTTGAACGTGGTCCATGAGTCGGTCTGTTTCGGTATTACCGCTATGGGACCTATAAAGACATGCGTAGATGCGGGGGTGGTCGTCGCTATCAACACGCAGCCAGAGGGTCGATAGGTCCCTTCCTTCAAGGCTGCCGAGGCGTCGAGCACAGATATCCTCCCGGACAAACACACACACTCCGGCCCGCGGTACAAAGCTGTATTCCAGTTTGTATCCGGGGTATAGGAGATATGAGGTGTCTGCCGGAGAAGATATCTGTGTCTCTGTAAGGAATAGCAAAGCAGGCTTTGCCGTTTCCAGGTGGTGGTGAATGGCAAGCAGATTTGAGTGGATGCCCCTGATATTGCAAAAGTCCACGTTTAGCGTGGCAGGGGGAGTCGCAATGCCCTTACGTTTGCCCCGGACAGTTTTTAGTGACGAGCGAGATTTTGCCCTCCCCAGACTACGAGGGGCAGCTTGAGCGTCCACGCCTTGGTGAATACCAAACCGTGGACGCTCAAGGGGGGATTCTCCAGTGCTGTGGCAGCTGGTACCCCCCTGGGGTAAATGATCTTTTAATGTCGCTGCCATTAAGGGGAGGGTGAAGGGGATGGGCCTCCGGATACCTCTCTCACCGAACGAAACGCGGCACAAGCCACTTCACGTCGAAATTCTGAGAGGCCGTGGTATTTCACCGGTCGAGCCGGCCCATTCATGCAGCGAACTGCTTGGCTCTACCACTGTTAAATAGATATGATAATAAAAGAAAGATAATGTTCTAGGACCATTTTTTTTAAGGCTGCTAAGCTTTTTTAGCACGTCGAATCTCTAATGTCTCTCGGTCATTCCACAAGCTTACTGCTTTAACGGTAAAGGATTTGGCAAAGAAGCTTGTAGAGTGTTGTGGAACCATAAGTCTGAGATTGTGCGAAGATCTCAAATTTTGGCAATGAGTGTCATGTAAGTAATGAAAACGTACTTTGAGATAGGACAGGGTTGAAGGGTCGAACAGTATTTTGTATAAAACTGAAAGGATATGAGCATTCCGGCGAAGTCGTATTGGCAACCACTTAAGTTGTTTTCGAAATATAGCTATTCGAAGTATAGCTGGAGTAAGCTTGGTGTGTAGACGAGAAATAGTGTAATTCGAGACCGTTGTGGTGTGAAAGAAGACATAGTGACAAGGATAGAGAAAAGAATCCATAAATTGTTCGGACATGTAGAAACGATGGACGAAAGAAGACTGACTAAACGAATTTATATGACAAGTGTGAAAGGGCGAGCCAGTAAAGGTCGACCTAGGCAGACCACCATCAAGTCAACGATGTGTTAGTGAGAGGCCAGGTCAAGAGGGGCTACAACCGACGAGCATGTATGAAAGCGATAATGAGAGTGGAGGAAGCAAGATATGTATGTCAGGATCTTAGCAAATGGAAAGAATTTGTCTCTGCCTACCCCCATGGGAAAAAGGTGTGATTGTATATATTTATTTATTTATTTATACCCAAAAAAATAGAACTATCCTTACAGGCTAACCCAATACAATAGTGAAACAACTAACTAAATCTAATATTATCATATATATTTTAGTACAATAAATTAAAGCGTCCTATGCTCACTGAGCGAGTTCACAAAGATCGCATACCTTTGTGAACTCGCTCAGTGAGCATGAGAATAGATCCACGTTCTCGAAGAGCGCGCTGAGCGCCCGCAGTGCTCGCGTCAGAGGCGCCTGCTGCAGCAGGTTGGTGCGCGCTCGCGGCACGGCCAGCAGTGCGCCCTCTGTACTCGTCCGGTACACATAAACCTAGTATCTCCAATATAGCCGAGTTATGTATATCCCCGCGCAGAACTTGAAATAAATACATTGCTAGGATAACCTCTCTTCTAATTTCCAGCTTCGTGTAACCTACCATCCCCAACACAAATAGGGTCGGATATAGAAGTGGATATCCCGGGTATACTCCATACATTTTAAAATACAAAAATCTGAGAAATTTATTTTGGATTCTCTCCAACATAATTTTATACTTGTGCTCGCGGGGAGACTATATAACTGAATTGTATTCTAAGTGGCTTCTCGCAAGAGCTTCATAAAGCGTTTTTAATGCCCTAAAATTCGTGAATTGATTCCCATGACGTAAGACAACTCCTAAATATCTATAGGCCTTCTTGCAAACTACAGTTATATGCTTCCGAAAATTTAAATCAACATTAAAAACTATGCCTAAATCTTTAACCTCAGAAGCGCGTGCGAATGGAGTCACGTTTATGGGATACTGGTGGAGACGATGAACACGGGCGCGGCTGTACGACATCACTGAACATTTGTCTATGTTAAAATAAAGTCTGTTCTTTTCACTCCACGACACAATACAATCTATGTCTCCCTGAAGTTCTCTATGGTCTATATCTTGTTTTACCTTATGAATCAGTTTTAAAACATCAGCAAATAATAGGCATGTTGAATTACTCACAACTGCACTTAAATCTTTAATCATAATGATAAAGAGCAGAGATCCTAAATTACTTCCTTGGCTTACTCCAGATCTTGTAAAATATGGCTTAGAGAGGTGTCCACCACAGTCGACATACTGACGTCTGTCTCGCAGATAGTCAGCGAAAAAGTTTAACAGGTGTGGTGTACATCCAAAGCTAGCCAATTTTGATAGCAGTATATCGTTGTCGTCTGTGTCGAAAGCCTTCCTATAATCAAAATAAGCGACATCTGCTTGGAATCCGGCATCTATTGTAGGTATCAATATCGACATCAAATGCATAAAGTTATTATTGGTTCCTCACCCTCGGCGAAAACCATGTTGTTCCTAACAAAGCTGGGCAATTATTTGAGCATATAAAGAGTTATGGATCGTCGATTCAAACAGCTTAGCTGGAGTACTTAATACTGCCACTGGCCTGTAGTCACTGGGAGCTGAACCACCTTTACCTTTCGGGACTGGTACTACTCTTGTGAGTTTCCATCGATCAGGAAACGTAGCGCTACTATTACAATAATTTATAATAAAGGTTCCCTTAGTATCCTATTTGTTTAACTTTAATTTTATTTGATGTATATAAATTGTTTTATGCCAGTTCAACACAGTTATATAGTAACTGCAGTTTTCTTAGAAAATAGACACGAAGAAATCACCAAAAACTGATAATATGCAGATCCAAATCACTTAATCACCATTAATCCCCCGAATATTACTACAAAACTAACTTAAATTAAGTTGGTACTTAAATCAACATAATTTCAAAACTATAACTAAAATACTTGAATTAGTGTAGAATGTAGAAGTGGAACTATACGGGATAAATACTTGTTATCTGCTGTGAATGTACACGGCTACTACGTAAAACCCGTACCGACTTCAAAAATCCTCTGTCAAAAATGGCACACTCGTGATGGACGCAAATTAGATTTGTTAGTTGAAAACCCGTCACTCTTCAGTGTCGCGTAAAGTGTGCTGAAACAGGGGATGAGAGTTTAAGAATATCCATATCCATACATAGATATACATAGATACATATAAATAAAATTGAAGATTCTGTTTGTTATATTGAAATAACTGCTTTCAACTACATTCATGTGAATATATGTACAGTACCACCTATGTCTGTTAGTTCCGGGTAATCTCTGAAATAGCTTGACCGATCTTGATGAGACTTTTATTGACTTGTAGCTGGTGTGATAAGGAGTAACCTAGTTTACTTTTTTTTTTAGAAAAGATTTTTTATTTATTTGTTTATTGCAAAGCAAAGTTTTCCAAACTTTGCTTTGCCTCGGAAGCAGGTAGTGTTTCAAAATAACGCTAAAGTTTCATCAAACACCTATAAATATTAAAAGTGAATTAATTTAGCAATATGGCTAGTGAGTACTAACAGTAGTGTCAACAAAAATAGAGCCATGAAGAATCACCACATGGAGTTCATGTGGTGATTGTTCATGGCTCTATTTTTTTTACTCGACTGATGAAAATTACGTCAAGTTTTGGAGGGGTCTTTCATTGGTCGAGTCAGCCCATGTGGCTCGTGCCGCGTTTGGTTCCGTGAAAGACGTACCAGACGTATCCCACTCTTTCCCCATGCTTAAAAGACACTTTACTAACAGACAGCAACACAACTGGTACCCTCTCGGTGTTGCAAATGCCCATGGAACGGAGTGTTACCACCGTCTGACTCGCTTGTCCGTTTGCCTTACTTTCCCATAAAAATAATACATAATTATCTATTTAGCTTTGTCAAAGTAAAACTTACAAAAAAATATTATAATAAACATCATTTATATTCAATTACAATTCAATTGTGCTTGATGTTCCAAAACATTTAATTTAATTTGGTTTAAATAAATATACAAACAAACAGATAATAATTAGTGAATGTAAACAATATCATCATCAACACTTCATTGTATTGATTTATAAGCGAAAAATACGACGTAATATTTGGCCGACGGCCTAATTACCCGATTAATCGATAATTACTACTCACTAAAGCCGTTCATTCGATTTTATTCTGGCGTACAATAAACTAGACGACTCGCTTTTCACGACCAAATACAACGAATAACGAGTATGTTATGAGTCTTAAAAACCAAGACGTATCGTATCGTGTATGACAATAGCTATGAAAGTCCAAGTATCAAGTGAAGTTTGTGAATATATACCGTTAAAATTTACATACATTAAAAATCTAATCAAACCTCTTAATTTAAAAAAAATCCTTTTAAAAAGGTTAAGATTCACTAGACTATTATGGATTCACAAACTGGCAGCTAAACGAAGTCCTCAAACATTATAGACACCCAGAAATATTAATAATAATTTTCTAAAACGCTTTATATGTCTCGGTATCCTAACGGCCGATTTTCGGTTCGATTTGTTCTGATTCAGCAGTCGTGGGTTCGATTTTTACACCACAACTCGCAACAATGGTTTGTTGTTCACTTCGTAAGTTATGTGTGATAAATATCGATGACTGACAACATTTTGCCCGGTGACATGGCAAGAGGTTCGCAATTTATTCCATTTCTGACGTAATATAACGATTCGGTTTTAATGGCCGCTGCCTACAACTTCGAATAGAGAAAGGCGTGAAGCTACGTTCGAAGGCTGTAGCAACTACAGCGACATTATAAAACTCGAAAATCTAGTCTACAACATTTGATTATCAACATTTGATGTAATTAAATATTTAGTCGAAAAAACTATTGAGACAAATACATTTTTCTTCAAACATTTCAATAGACTGAAAAAGATGATATTTCCATACTTTGGTCAGAAAATCTAAATACACATACATGAAATTTACTTACTAATTTGAAAGCTTTAGACGACGCAAAATATACATATTTTTTTATACATATTTCCAAAGAAAAATTTTGAAAAGTTTAAAATTACCTGGACTCAGCTTGTTATCTACTTCGTGGAGTATGATTAAATTGAGTCTTCCGAGCTGAAGACACCGTAAAGATATTGATAAATATTTATTAAATTTGACGTCTTATGACTACACCGAGTTTATTATGAGTGGTTCTAAACAAAATTTACTTAGCGTATGATAGATTTTTATGCATGAACTTCCGTAATATGTAATAAGTTTATATATATATATATATATATTGTTACATGTATTATCCAAATTAGTTTAGTGAAACTGCATGATTATAAATATTAATGAAATTGAAAAGTTCTTAGATCTAGGTGGTTTTAACGAAAAATAGTTACAAAATGCTAACATTCTAGTAACGGTTATAGTTCAATTCTCGGTGGTCCAGTGATCAAGCACCCCGCTTCTCAATCAAGAGGTCACGGGTTCGAATACTGGCTCACTCCAATGACTGTTCGAAATTAATTTCGACAGTTATGTATGATGAATATCGACGACTGAAAACTTGTGTGCTCTGTATGGCAATAGGTTCGCAACCTATTCCATTTGGAACGTAAACATAACGGCAAGACGGGTAGAAAAAAGCGTGAAGTTATGATAATAATTATATTTCGTATAAAATAAATTAGATGAAGTAATTTAGGTTTGGATTAAATTTTGTTTTTGAGGTTTCATAATTTCATTTTTAAAGTCGTAAATACAATTTCTTCTTGTTCTGTTTGTTTCGGATAATCTCTAAATTGGCTAGACCGACTTTAATGGGACTTGCATTGACATATAGCTGATGTAATAAAACGTAACATAGTAAGTAAAAATTTAACTAAAATTGTAAAAATATACAATGATAATATTTTATTTAGTAAACTTAAACTCGAATCTCTTTTACATTTTAATCAACAGAAGAAAGAAAGAAATCGTTACAGAATAAAGGCATCATAATTTAAGCATACTTCAAGATTTTTTACCAGTTTAACTAAAATATATTTCAAAGAAAGTTTTGTGAAAAGATTTCATTCAAATATGAGAAAAATCTCATTAAACTTAAAATTTTAATGTCCGCCCGTAGCTAGCGAGTTACGGGAGTTTTAAAAGTAAAATCTCTGTAAGTTCACACTTTTATTACCTGTAGGTATAGACAGCGACACTGGTCGGATCAAATATGGACCCGCACTAATGACTTCTCGAAATTCTTTTCTGAAGTAATGTGTGACAAATATCGATGACCGTTGATACGCCACCTACTCCATTTGGGACGTAAAAATACGGCGATTCGAGGCTTAACTGTCTCTGCCAGTCCAGTAGAAAAAGCCTTGAAATTATAAAAACTTATTTTTTCACTGTCTACACCTTCATGTATAGATAGCGTGAAGTTACATTACAATGTGACAAACTACACATAACAATCATCGTGGTGGAGGAGCCGAAACCGTTTAGTGGTTGTCCATGGGGCGTTGGAAACACACTAACAATAGCTTCTAACACCATTGTTAAGTGACTGTTTGAGTTGTCTGGACACAAGCGTTTTGTGGTATAAATACCACGCCTATTATGTCAAATCAAATTGTCTTGATGTAGTTAATTGTTCATTTAATCTACTCATATAAAATGAAAAATAAATGGACTGTTAGTATCAGCTACATTTAAAATCTGGTGTTTTTTTTTCATACGAATATTCTATTCTGATGAGACTGTTTAAAATTGGCTTTTTCAACAAAGATTTTAATCAAATATTAATACAATGTCGAAACAGCGGTAAGCGTAGTGTTGAGAAATTAAAAACAATATTATTTAAATTCTTAAACCTAATATTTAATCAAGTTATTTTTCTAAAATTAGTTTAGGTATTTGTGTAATTATTATAATAATAATATATCCTCTTGATGTAATAGATAAAATGGAAATTTACATTTTGTTCCGTATGGATATGAACATAACTTAGCATAAATTCACGCCTTTTTCACCCGAAGCTGTAGGCAGCGGCTGTTAAGCCTCCTCTCGCCGTTGTGTTTACGTCCCAAATGGAATAAGTGGCGAACCTATTGCCATACCAGGCACTAAGTTTTTAGTCATCGATATTTAACACACTTAACTTACGAGATTAATTTCGAAAAGTCATTGGTGTGAGTCAATGTGAGGTTTCGAACCCGCGACCTCTGGATTCAGAAGACCACTGGACCACGGAGACTATTGATGGATTTAAACATTTATAGCAAAATTCCATCAACCAACAGATACCTTTATACTCTTTACTTTCTGAGATGGATATGACACTAAGCACTGCCTGACCAACCAATATTCAGAAAGAAAATTATGAGGTTAAAGTTCTATAGAACGACTACTACTACTAGATGAAAGACTACTCAGTAGACTACTGTGTGTAGTGTGTAATGTAATGTAAACAGTACTACAAAACAACACACTATGAAAAAGTTCACCAGCCTTATTTTCAGCTGTTGTAGTTAGCTAATATGTACTTTCTTAAGTGTTTCTTAAGTTTAAATTGTGTTATTGACACTTTTGTGTGTGATGCGACGTTCTGCCACGTGTCGCGACGCAAAACACAGCGCCGCGACTCAAAACATAGCGCCGCGACGCTTTACCCAGCGCCGCGACCCAAGACACAGCGCCCCGACGTACAACATCGCGCCGCGACGCACAGCACAGCGCCGTGACGCACAGCATGGCGCCGCGACGGACAACACAGCGCCGCGACGCATATCACAGGGCCGCGACGGACAACGTAGCGCCCCGACGCAAATCACAGCGCCGCAACTTACAACATAGCGCCGCGATTCAAATCATAGCGCCGCGACCCGCATCACAGCGCCGCGACGGACAACACAGCGTCGTACGTCCCATTACTGGTAAAGTATATCATCTATACTTTAGCCAATTTTCATATCGTTCTGTTGAACGGTTGACCCGTGATCAAGTAGTAAACTTTAAAATATCTTCACAAACATTATAAAATGATTTAAGCTATAAAAATATACAACTTTATATACGTATTATCTTCAGCATTACACGGAAATACAGAGCTTTTCATTTTTATCATCAACGTTCGATACAAAGCCAGTCTTGGATTGGCGTTTTAATGGACGGTCTCAGAACTAAGAAAACATAAATATATCGTTTATTCTGAAACTCTGCGTCACTAGGAGGGTTGTCTTTGTCATGAAAATACATTTATATTAGTAAATATAAAATTCCATCCTATATTGTTTTAGTTAAAAAAGACCAACAATTATTTTTGTTTACTAGCTACTAATCCTTGATTAATATATTCAGCTCATAAGGCTGGCAACGTCTCTTTAAAAAGAATCATATAAGAAATCAGACAGACACCGTTCATTCTTCACAAGTTGTGTGAGACAATAGTCGAACGAAGAAGATAATATCCTGGAGATTAGGAATAGAAGTCACCACCAATTCCAAAATTTTACCTTCACCTTTAAATATAAGTGAAAACACAAGACATTCACATAGTATAAAAGAAAGTCGCTTACCGCTGTCTGTCCATTTATATGCTGTGAAATTCGAAACTACGCAATTGACTTCGATGCGGTTTTTTTAAATAGGTAGGGGCTGTCAACGCGGTGGTTTGCACCTTAGTTGAAAACGTCGTAAAAATTTCTCATGCAGAACAAAGTTCGCCGGGTCCGCTAGTTATTAATCAAAATGTTAATAAAACTGCGATGGATTTATACCTATCCATTTTCACTAAGCATATTGCTTGTATCGTTTCCATTTTCCGTTTGTAGTCCAGAAGTTTCTTGAAAGGGCTCCATCTTGCATTGGGGACGTTATCTAAATCAAATACCCTCGGTCGAGACACAGCCAATGTTACTTATTTTTTAAAGGATTTTGTTAAATGGGGGTGAAAAGGGTGCAGTTTCAAAATATCTACAGCTTGTAGGTATATGCCCTTCGATTCTTTTCAGTAAGGGCGTGGTGTTTTTTATTTTTATTGGGTTAAACAACTTATGGAGAATGTTTTATTTTCCGACGATGAGCCTCGTGGTGCCTTGGTAAAGCTACGGGTTCGGGTTCGATTCCTACCCGAGTATAATAAGTATTTGTGACAAGCATGAATATTTGTATGGCGTCTGGGTGTTTTTCAATGTATTATAAGTATGTATTTACAAAAGAAAAGTATATATGTTATCTAGTATCCATAGCACAAGCATTTAGTTGCTTAATTTGGAACTAGAGGGCACTGTGTGATTTGTGTCCAAGGTATTATTTATTATTTTAGAATTCGATTGCATTGACAGCCATGCATTTCGTGGCATGAATGGGTCAGTCTTATGGTCAATGCCATCGTATCTTGTAAAATTATTATAATAATCTCTGACAAATTACATCACAATCTTCTACAAATTATGTACGAATTCTATTCAACAGTTGTCCTCTGATTGAGTAGCTATCTTTCAAACATCTTTACAAACTGTATCATTTATAACATTAGCGACATGAAAATAAATACAAGTAAATTTACAAATAAATAGTTTTAAAGCTAATGCATTTCAAAGAATTCCACCCAAATCTGTGATTACATTGTCAGAGTTGGAGTGGCATTCGATAGTTCTCCAACTAAGTTGGTGAAAAGATTTCACCCTCTTGTTTTTAGTATGTAAATAAGAGCGCTTCGGAGGAATAGAGTGAGTGGCGGTTTCAATTCGCGGTAATATTTTGTCTTTTTTTAAAAAGTTTCAATTCTTAAATTGAAAAAGTATTTCTTGTAGGTACTTTCAAAATCGCTTCAAATGAGCTGTAACGTAAATATTTAATATGTTTCATTATATCACAGTTTTGACTTATTTACCCCCTTGGTGATGAGGGGACTATTGTCATTAATCGATTTTAATTTATTTTAGTCATGCATATGCATACGCCACACGATTCTTACACGCCTCACTCGCTTCTTTGACTTTATTTAAGGCTCCTAACATCACCTTCTTCCAGAACTCGTTCTATTTGGTCATGGAATACCTATGTGTCGTGTCCATCCTCAACTTCTACATCCATTTGCTTTTGAAATAACATAATGCCTCTATCTGGCATCAATTTGTAGGAACATTATAAAACTGTTACTCATTGGAATGGCAGTAATCTACCGCAAACAGAGTGGTACTTCCACATTAGACAAGTGTTCCACTAGGAGATTTCCACAACCACATAATGCACTTAGCTCAGGATAAACGCGGTAATGTGGAAGACAGGCTCTACAGCCTGTCGCGTGTTTGTCACCGTCCAACATACAAATATGACAGAATAGAATAGCACTAAAATATTTAATAAATATTATAGTATTTGGAATATTAATACAATTAAAAGGTCTACTGGCAATGTGCCCAGAAGACTGGCCATATCGGCACGCTGAATGACAATGCTAATTCTCTGTGCGAAGAATAAATCAGCCCGTTAATCGCGAGAAGTCGCGATCAGTCTCTTTGCAATAATTGTACATAATAATAATGTCGTTAATGTTGGCGTGGCAGGAAATGCGGCCGGCAATGTTTTTAAGAGTGGCAGAAACATGCACTTTACTTATGGATGTGTCGACTCAACCGGTGATACCATGATACAACCACCATCTCTAAAATAACGAAGTAAGGTGGGTCATGCCTCAATTCATTTAGTGAAAGAGAGGTATCCTGAGGGCCGTCACCCTTCATTACTTAAAATTTTTAATGGACACTAAAACTAAATGGTAAGACATCGTAAAAAAAATCAACATAATTTCATTTAAAACAAAAGCCTCATTAATTTTGGGGTAGTGTGCATCCGTAAGTTATATCACGATTAAAGAAAAAATGCAGATAATTCTAGAATACAAAATAAAAAGCTTAATCTAATACTACATGTCTCCGAACCAAAAATGGAATAAAATATAAAAATTGATCGCTAGCTCTTGCTGAATCGTTCTTATACTCGAATCAAATGCTGAATAGAGTAACATGCACTAAATCTTGAGTTCTGCAACTGAATTAGGTCGTTTGCGTAATAAATGGTTTTCTATAAATGACAGCGACACGGCCGGCTCGTAGGGTTGGGCTGGTGTTTTTCGTAGACCCGAATATTAGTCTTTTTGTAAATAGTTTATTTAAAAATTCGTGATATTTTCTATTTAAACCTAATTTAAACTTATTTTTAAAATAGGTAAGTACTTTAAACAATAATGTGTACTTTGATTTTAAATTATTAAATGTAAACAAATTGGATAACTGACAAGAAACTATACAAGGAAAAGAAAAAAAAGACGTTTTTTTTACTATGTAATGTGATGTTACTCAAGGAATCATATCAAGCCAAATAAAAAAAACCCTCAGGTTTCCCAAAAAATGAGAACTAATAATCTTATGTATTAGAATACAACTTCAACAGTGGTAGAGCCAAGCAGTTCGCTGCATGAATGGGCCGGCTCGACCGGTGAAATACCACGACCTTTCAGAAGACCGACGTAAAGTGGCTCATGCCGCGTTTCGTTCGGTGAGAGAGGTACCCGGAAGACCACCCCCTTCCCCATCCTTTCCTATCCCCTATCCCTTAAAGGTTGGCAACGCAACAATGACACTATGTGTTGCTGGTGTCCATGGGCGGCGTTGGTTGCTTACCATCAGGTGACACGCCTGCTCGTTTGCCCTCCTAACCTTATATTATTAGTTCTCATTTTTTGTTTCTTCTTCTTCTCATAGATACACAAATGGAAGTACCAATTTAGTCTCTCTACTAGTATCTAGAACTATTATACTGCTTTCAGAAATATTTAAGGAAATATTCATACAAACAAAATTTGAAAGAAGAAACAGATGTAAAAGGTTGTGTAAAATAAATTGTCAGTTGTCTATAGGTACTTACTACATGCATATGGTACAGACCAGATTAACATTTTTTACAATTGTTGTCTGGTTGTCTATCTGTTTGATTGTCTTTTTGTTCTGGTAATCTCTGAAATGGCTAGCCGAATTTTGAAGGGACTTTAATTTGCAGGTAGCAGAGATAATAAGGAATAACTTACGCTGTTGTTTTATTATGTTAATATTTTACCTATTCATGTATTGCTTCTTAGAGGCAACAAAGTTCGCCGGGACAGCTAGTCAGCTATTAAGAATGATAATCATGCTGTTCAAAGGAGCGAAGTAGTTATCACCCCTATAAACATATCATTTCAAAATTCATCATATCCTACTGAAAAGACAAATAAGGCGTACTAAAACAATGAACCTAATATCTGTTACCAATTAGTTTATCTCATCGATCAATCGAATCAATCATCCAAATATTCATTGCTCCCATCTCGAGCTGTCGAAGAAAACATCAGTGAAGCCAACACATTAATCAATTAACTTATCAACATCGGTTCAGGGTCGTCCGTATCATCAATTATCCAATCATAAAGTTTGACAGTTCGTATTGTATGGTGGCAACCCTAAGAATGTACCGGATCCTATGTATCAATAGTACTTGGCATCGTTGTCACGTGTGTGGTTCACCATAGCCCAGGATCGGATTTCGGGAGCCATTACGATGTTAGGTGGCTGTATAGAGATATTTGAGATCGTTTACGTTTTATGCAATGTCTGCTTAGCCGTCATTGTTGTGAAATATGACGAGAGTCCACACATGAATAGGGTTTTCGAACTTCAGTTTCGGTATTTCTTTTCGTATGGATCAAATAGTTGCTTATAAAACTTCTTATATAAATTGTATCCAATCAATCCGAGCAATGTCAAATTCAAGTAGTACGTTTTTGACGTCGTTTAAGAATATTTTAATCGGTAGTATATATTAAAGTTGAGCGCGTTGTAGCGTAAAGCATTACCATATCAGCTGTTTGGTCGCGTATAATGAGACCCATGGAAGGAGATGGAGTACCTAGGAGTATCTCTAGAGAATACTCTCTGGAGAACCACATGTAAAGTTTAATATTGCATGATTAGTGTAAATTATTGAAACAGGTATACCAACGGATTGTAAGAATGGCATTGATCTTGAAACCTTCGGACTACTGCTGAATGTTAAGAGCTGCTGAATAACCGCTGGATAGTATTGTATGGAGTATAATATAATTTACCCACCACTAAGGAGGAAGTAATAACAGGCCTATTAGTAGTATCTACATATGAAAAAATGAATTGCTATTCGTTAGTCTCGCTAAAACTTGACAACGGCTGGGCCGATTTGGCCTATATACCCATAAATATAACCTTTTTACTTGCAATGATTCAAGATCCATATGGATCTTGAATCATTGCAAGTAAAAAGGTTGGACTTTCAATCGACTGTCATTTTTTTTGTGCCATTTCTCTGTTATATCTTTGAAATATTATAATTTATAATTAACATACTGCATACATTTATTTCTCAGACTTTCGCGAATCTCACTCATGGATTAAAACAACTTTTAGGATTATATCGCGTTTATTTATTACTTATTTTTAAAGTGAAACTTTTATTACATCGTCTCAAACTTTTTCGTCTGTGTGTTGCATGTCGCGTGACGGTCGGCCGCGGAGTAGGGATAAAGTGAAAGGCGCTCGTCAGAGCAGCCGAGGCCAATATGGCGGCGCCTAAAAAATGACTCAACGATTATAAAATATTGTTTTCAGTGTTTTAATATGTGTATATCATCTAAATAATTGTTAAGTATTATGTATGTAGACTCTAAGACACAGAGTTCAATAAAAATATTAGTTGGAGACCTAGTCTACTTTTATCATTCCCATTTTCTAAGTATAAAATTAAGATTGATGAAGCAATTTTTATACCCTTAATGGAATATTATTCCGAAAATTTTTAGTTAAATGTCTATAATGTGAAAAAAAGTTTCACTTTTACGGTGGTTTCATAAAACCACACAATCTTTTTTATTTATTTCCCGACGTTTCGAACTCCTTACAGAGATCATTTTCTCGAATACTAAATATATGTAAAGTTATTTTTTAATAAAAAAACTGTAATAAAACTTAAATACCATTATTTAAGTTTGCTTGTATGGGTTGGGGGAGCATCGTAGAAGCAGTAACATTATCAAGCAACGGAATGCCATTTCTGTCGTAGATCTTGAAGATGACGATGTGGTAAGTCGTTTCTCTGATCAGCCCCACTTGATATCAGCAAACTCGGATCAATAAATTACAATTACACATATTGTAATTTATACAAATATTATACGCAAATTTATTAATTTATACAGCCCCGTCACTGTTTTTCATTGATAGGAACAGTGCTCCTTTAGAAGTGATGTGGGTTGCTAATTAATCTAGCAACCAGGCAACCAGGATTGACAGGATACTGGAAGAGAAC
Organism: Euproctis similis; assembly: GCA_905147225.2. Lineage (NCBI taxonomy): Eukaryota > Metazoa > Arthropoda > Insecta > Lepidoptera > Erebidae > Euproctis > Euproctis similis. The sequence goes on from LR990114.1 coordinate 7,350,918, forward strand.
TACAAAGATAAACTAAAACAATTAGGGGAAGGAGGCTAAGAAAAATTAGAGGCCTAGATCATCTATTGCTAATTTGATCTCCTGATAAACTATCAACGAAAACATTCCCAAGGAGTGTTAACGTTAGGTAGGCGTTCAATAATAAGACTGTGGTTTGGTGAAAAAAAAGAAAATGATAAATTCAAACTTCTGTTCAAGTTCCAAGAAAATTATCAGTTATTAGTCAAATACAAATCTGCCAACAGAAGGGTAACAAATGGAGAAATGATAATAATCAATTACAAATTAATTGGATACTGACATGTTGTTAAATCTAGCGAGTAAACCAAGCTCTATCAAGCTAAATTGGTAAATTGTACATAATTCTTGATACTTGAAATACTCAAGGAATTTTTAAAAAGGTTTTTTACTTAATTTATTATTTATTTACGTATTCGCCACCTATTCCATTTGGGATGTAAACATAACGGCGAGACGAGGCTTAACAGCCGCTGCCTACACCTTCGGGTAACAAAAGTGAAGTTATGTTATGTTATTAGTTTAATAACTGGCAAGGTTACTCAGTTTCTTCATCATATTCAACGCATCAGCGCCACGACGCACGATACTGCGCCGCGACGTACAACACAGCGCCGCGACGCTTAACTTAGCGCCGCGATGCACCACACAGCGTCGCAACGCCTAAATCAGCGCCACGACCGTTACAACAGCACCGCGACGCCCAAAAAGCGCCGTGGCGCACCATAAAGCGCCGCGACGCACAAATGAACGCCACGTCGCTCGAAACAGCGCCACGACACCCATAGCAGCGCCGCGACGCACACGACGCACGTAGCAGCGTCGCGATGCCCATGCCAGCGCCACGACGCTCAAAAAAGCGCCACGTCGCACCACACAGCGTCGCGACGCCCAAATCAGCGTCATGACGCTCAAAAAAGCGCCACGACGTATATTGAACGCTTGAAACACCGCCGCGAAGCACAACACAGCGTCACGACGCCCAAGTCATTGCCACGACCGTTACAACAGCACCGCGACGCCCAAAAAGCGCCGTGACGCACATTAAAGCGCCGCGACGCACAAATGAACGCCACGTCGCTCGAAACAGCGCCACGACGCCCATAGCAGCGCCGCGACGCACACCTCAGCGCCGCGACGCACGTAGCAGCGTCGCGATGCCCATGCCAGCGCCACGACGCTCAAAAAAGCGCCACGACGCACCACACAGCGTCGCGACGCCCAAATCAGCGTCATGACGCTCAAAAAAGCGCCACGACGTATATTGAAGCGTCGCGACGCATAACACAGCGCCGCGACGTACATTGCAGCGTCGTGATGCCCAAATCAGCGTCACGACGCTCAAAAAAGCGCCACGACGCACAACACAGCGTCGCGACGCCCAAATCAGCGCCTCGGCGCACACCTCAGCGCCGCGACGCCCAACAAAGCGCCGCGACGCACATTGCAAACTCGCGACGCTCAAATCAGCGCCACGACGCTCAAAAGAGCGCTGCGACGCCCAAAGAAACGCCGCGATGCAAGCCTCAGCGCCGCGATGCACACCTCAGCACCGCGCCGCAAGCCTCAGTGCCGCGACGCACACCTCATCGCCGCGACGCTCAAAATTTTGCATTTTGGCGACAATTTTGCAACATGAAAATTAAAAATTTTTGAGGTTCGCCGAGGATGGATACCTTTTGGGTAAGCAGTAAAATTGCACTCTGAAATGGCTGGACCGATTTTAGCAGAGCTTAACGGGGCAGTTAGGTGATTTAATAAGGAGTAACTTAGCCACCTCGGCCACCTGGGGAATAAATGCTTTTCAGGCTAAACATAGTTCTCCGGGTTATATCATTACTTGGTCCGTGTTGCCCGTCAGCTGAATATCTCGAATCCTATTCATTCAGAATTAAAGCTCGATGATTTCATGATTTTTACTCATTCTTTTTAAACGTATTTTAAAATCAAATAAACTTAATAAGTCTTCACTTCAAAACTTGGAAATCAGAAAGCCTTACGGCCACCAAGATTAGTTCTAGTAGATATTTAAAGTCTCATAAACAATTGTCTACAAAAGAAGAAAAATATAGTCCTACATTGAAGATAAACATAAGAAGATTTACATAAGAATATATTCAACAGAAATAGCGGAAGCAAACTCACATAAAGATAATATACAAACCGCAGAGACCGCGCTGTGGACCTATAAAAACATTTGGCGAATTAAAACCTTAACAATCGGCATTCAGAAAATACTGAAACGCAAAAGGGGCTTATTATTTCAGTGGGGGTATTAGAACTGGTGGAATATTATTACTGTGGGGGTCAATTTATGGGGGACATTCCGCCCGCCTTATCTCCGATATTAAAGATTTCATTAAATCATGGCGGGTAATAAAACAGTTTGATACCGCATTCATGCCGCTACCGACTCGGGTGACCAGCTTAATGATGTGTACATTTTGACCCTCGCGTTTGGTGCAAGGTCATAAAAGAAGCGAATTTATACCACATTATTCTTTGTTTGCCACAAATGTGAAAAGTGGTTGAAATTCTCAATATAGCGAGGAAAGAAACACCACGGTAATATATTGTGACAGAAAGAAAGACGATCCTATTGGCTGAAAAATCTTCACCAATGAGCGAAAGAGTACATTTATTGCAAATGTACTTTTTCTCTATTTAGAGCTGCTGTGTCGTGTTACACCTAGTGTTCAGGTCGACGAAAGGATGACATATTAAACCGACCCCACTTAAAGTGGGATAAGAGCATGAAAATGATGAGTCCTTAATTCTAAACTAAGACCTCAACTTTAGACGTTATAAAATATTGATCATGATAATCTAAGGTTAAGTTTTATGACGGTGAAGTGACTAATGGAACACGCATAGATGATAGGATCACTCTGTTATTAGGGATTATGTCTGACTACTTGTGGCCGTTATTGCAGTAGTTAGTTAACCGAAACCGCTTGCCGCTTATAACTGAACCAATCAATGAAATAGTTACAACTTGAGACATTCAAGTAGAATTTGCGATCTGTGCGTGTGACGCGTGTTCCACTTACGTCCTTGATATAAGGCTCAAAATACATTAAGATTTATAAAGTTCAAGGGATCATATTTACTTCGGTTATGTTAGCTAGTTATTAATAGTTGTTATAAGAGTATTTCTAACAAAAAAAAAAACTCTGATAATCAATATTAAATCTCCTTCTATATCCGGGAACATTTTTTCCATCTCTAGAACTCGAAGACAAATAGAAATGTGATCATTTAGATTGTCTAGATCAAACACGTAGATCACTCATTATTTGACACCATACACAACCTCGGAGCAGATTTATGAAACGTTATTACAGAAGTCATATTCAACTATCTATGTCGTATTTATTACTATAATTACGAAATTCCATATAATTCATTTAAATAAATGTATTCCTTTCAAAAATTTCAAAATAACGGACATGTTATGAATTCAATTCATTTAGCAATAGCAATAAATACAGATTTAACAAACCAAATCGGTAATCACAATGGGACAAATATTACATACATTCAACTAGTTAACCTTCGTGAACTTTGTTTCGCCTCGAACGCAATATCTATTTTCCAAAAAAAAGTAGCCTAAGTTACTCCTTATCACACCAGCTGCCTCCCAATAAAAGGCCCGTCAAAATCTGTGCAATCATTTCAGAGATAAACGCGGAACTATTAGGCAGAGACAGTGGTAGAGCCAAGCAGTTCGCTGCATGAAGGCCGGCTCGACCGGTGAAATACCACGACCTCTCAGAAGATCGACGTAAAGTTGATCCTCCCGCGTTTTGTTCGGGAAGAGAGGTACCCGCAGGTCCACCTCCCTTCCCCATCCTACTTCCTTAAGGGTCGGCAACGCAACTGTAACACTATGTGTTGCATGTCCATGGGCGCGCTGGTCACTTAAGATCAGGTGACACGCATGCTCGATTGCCCTGCTGTCCCATAAAAAAAAACAGAGAGAGGGACAAAAATGGTAAAAAATATTATTTTATTGACATACATACTATATTAATATGACATAGCTGCATAGTTATTTCAATAATACAAACAGTCACTTAAATTGTATTTATCTGTATCGGTAAGGCTACGTTTTAATGTACTTTACCAACAAAATCAAATGAATTTCGAAAATGATATAACAGTATCCAGAGAGAATTTAATAATGTGAGGGGTAGAGATATGTTTATTTTGAATAAGAGATATAAAATTTGGGTCAACCTTCTTACTCCGTCCTTTTAAATACCGGTTAAGTAATGAAATTTCACCACGCCACGGCGCTCTCGCAAATTGTTATTTATTTTATTTTCCTGAAGATAATAATATTATTTTGCTGAATATTTTCACTTTGTTATTTTTATTTTTAAGTAACGGGATCTACCTTTCCGTCAAGTGTAAGTTCACTCCATGTTGCGATGGTATTTTCCGTTTCATGAATAAATATTTATGTTGTTTTATTCTTACGAAAATTCTGTCAGAGTTAATGAGTTCTTGATATTACAAAAATGCTGAATAAATAATGCTCAACTTGAAAGTTATTACATATTGTATCAAATTATGTATAATAGAATAAATATAAGTTCAAGCTGACCGTAAGTTTATTAATTTTTTCAAAGATTGATTGTGAATTTTTGAGTTTGAATGAAGCGAATGTAATAATTTGAGGTTGTCTGAGTAAAACACCTGGTTGGAACCCTAAGAAATGGCTTAATTTCTTGTTTTTGGTACATGTGACATAAAATAATATTACAGAATTCAATTGCCTAGCTTACGCAGTCCGCAACGTTATTCTGGACAATTATATAGTTTTAATTTATATGTGCAAAATAAATAAATAATAATATGTGCAAAATGACATTTATTACTTTGTAGGCCACTATAGATGTAAAAAAAGTGTCGGTAGCCTATTGGTCGAGTACCCTGCTTCTGATAAATATCTATGACTGAAACCTTTGTGCCCGGTATGGCATTAGGTTCCTTCTATACCATTTGGGACGTAAACATAACGTCGAGACGAGGCTTTACAGTCGGTGCCGACACCTTGTGGTAGAAAAAGGTGTGAAGTTATGATTACTATATTAATTGTACTATACTAGGCTGCCTTAAAAAGACACCATCTATATCGTTTGTGATTTACTATTTTATACAGACTAAACCATGTATATATTTATTATTTAAATAATCTTAACTTAGTTTTCCGAGAACACTGCTGACTAATGAAAGAATATAAGTGAGTACTTTTAGCCACGCACCGAGGCTACGTGCGTCTTGATATCCTCAAAGGAAAACTAAACATCATATTTTATTTGGTACAAAAATGGCCGACACATGATTCCGCCTCGTTTTGTCCGAATAAGTAAGTTGAGTCACGTCAGAGATACTTTGCTACATTAATTAATACCCGGCCATAATCCCGCGTCCCCGCGGGACCGTTAGCCGAAGACGGGACTCGAACCCGCTGTATAGCTACCGTATAATAATTATCAATGTACCCTTGGGGTGCTACCATCCCAAGCAGGGTTAGTAACCAAGAATATTTTGTGTTGTATATTAGGTATATGGAGGTGGAACCCGAACAATAGCTCTGTCTGTAATTTCATAAACTATATGACGACCCTTGTATTTACAAAAGAAAAGTTTAAATGTATCCGTTAGCCATATCACAAGCATTTAGTTTCTTAGTTTGGAACTAGAAGGCGCTGTGTGTATTGTGTCCAACATCTATATATAAAGATTTATAATATTATAAGAGATTTCCACCTATATATTGACTCATCACGATATCTCTGGAACCATAAGCCGTAGCGACTTGAAATTTGGTAGGATTATTCCTTTCGCCGAGTAGAGGTCAGCTAAGAACGGATTTTACGAAATTCCACCCACAAGGGGGGTTGCGGGGGTGTTAACAATGGAAAATTCCCATTTTTAACCTATAGCTGCTATCGACTTCAAATTTGTCGAAGATATTGCAGTATTAACATAGCGGGGCAGCAGTTATTACTTTTGATGCGAAACAGAGTTCGCCGGGTCAGCTAGTATATATATATGAGAAAATATGTTCTATTGATGTAAATAATGTTGACAGTTTAAGAGATTGAAAGGTTTTTAATTCAAGACCCAAAATACTTGTCCATGTAGCCAAATACTACTACTACGGGTCTTATAGATACTGATCTAACGGTTATCTATTATTGACAAAATTAAAATATTTATCTCTAAGACTTTCGCGAATCACGTTCATGTCATTAAAACAACTTTTAGGATTCGGTTTTAAGTTCGAAACGTCGGGAAATAAATAAAATTAGTAATAAATAAATGCGAGATAATCCTAAAAGTTGTTTTAATGTCAAAAATGAAAATACTTAGATGATGTGGTGATTGTGGTGACCAAGGTGGAGACTTGGAGAGAAGTATGTTAAGATGACTTGGTCATGTTACAAAAATGAATGAAAGCCGATTGACTAAAAGAGTATACGAAGGGAATGAGTGGCAGGGTCGGGATCAAGAGACCAAGACGGAGCTACCCCGACTAATCAAATGGTCTCTTTCAAAAAGGCAATATGCGTATTTCAAAAAGGTAATATGCGTGCAAACCGGCGTGAATGCATGATGAGATGTTCGACTATGGATGAAGCGAAAGAAGTGTGTCAGGATCGTAGCTTGTGGAGAGCCAAAGGCTCTGCCTACCCGTATGGGATACAGGCGTGAGCTTACGTATGTATGTCTGTAAAATACTTGGGTAATTAGAATAGGAATACACTAAACTTTATTCAATTCAATGTGTTTAATCAATTTCAGTTTCGGTGATCCAGTGGTCAAGTATTATAAATTAATCGTCATCAAAATCGTGCCATTTTTGTATTGTATAAAAAACATCTGTATAAATCAGAAGCAACTTTTTAATATAAACGCTTTTATACAATTCCATCAACGTAGTGTTCTAACCCTTCCCGCGAAGTTCGCAATAAAAAGGTTCTTGTATTTGCATTTTACAACTTTAACGGACTCTCCCATAGAGTTTGCGATTTCATTTGGTGAAAATAAACGTGGAACATTAAACGAGGCATTTTGGGCATTTTCATGTACACCTCGGGGTATTCTGGGGCATCATTGTTGTGTTGTAAAGTATTATTATGTTACTTTCGTAACCATTGTTGGGCCATATCAACCGGCATTCGTATTAGTGTGCTTCTAAAATCAATACGTTTTAAAATATTATTTGATGGGGATGCCAGGTATTGGTATCAAGGACCTATTGTATATTAGCATCTATTAACAGTGTCGACAGGCTAGTACCTAATATAATCTAAGCTACTGTCTCAGAAGAATAAAAGGTTTAGATAATACGGCTTTTGATACAGAGGTTCTGAATTTGTATCTGTATACACGCAAATATTTTTTTGAAGCTCGTGATTCATAAATACTTACAATAGGCTCTCCCACCTATTTCAGTTTGCACCAGGAAACTAATCTGGCCTTTCCGGGTAATTAATTTCCAGGTAAGGCAGCTAATGCTGCCTATGCTTTCCAGGTATAATTACCATAGAGAAACAATAGATACAAAATCGTGATCTGTGAAGTTTCACGTGGGAGGCCCATGTCCGACCAAGCATCAAAAGACCGATGATGATGTTTGTGTGTTAAAGGCGTGAAGATACATAGTACCCTACGTATAATCGTCCTTTTAACACAGCATCTAATATATTAGCTCATGTTTATGGATGTTTGTAGTCAGTCATGTTTGTAGTCTCGGTGGCGCAGTGGTCGAGCACACGGCTTCTGATCCAGAGGTCCGGGTTCGATTCCAGACACTGGCTCACACCAATTGTCTTTTCGAAATTATTTTCGGAAGTTATGTGTGATAAATATTGATGACTGAAAACTTTGTGCCCGGTATGGCAATGGGTTCGCCACCTATTCCATTTGGGACGTAAACATAACGGCGAGACGAGGCTTAACAGCCGCTACCTACACCTTCGGGTATCCAAAGGCGTGAAGTTATTCTTATGTTTTATGTTTATATATATTTATGGATATTTTTTTTCTTATCTATTCATATTTCAAGTTATTGTCAATTATACGACAATTTAAATGTCTTGTTATGAATCTTGTAAGCTATGTGATCTAAACTCAGGAATATATATTTTTTAAATCGTCTCTTTTAATAAGATAGCTAAAATATTTATATATAGTAAGCCACTTGCAATACAATATTAATAAATACAGATAAATATTTCTGAATTTCGGTTCGTAGTCAGTTTCCTTGCTTCTGTTCAGTTTTCCTCAAAATGTATCTGATCTAAATATTTTAGTAGCGCTTTGTATAGAAACCGACTCGCATTAAATATATAGCGAGTGGTTTTTTTTATCTTGTGGGTAGATGGAATTCCCAAAGGCGCTACAATATATAGGTCGCATGTAGGTAAGTATGTATGTAATCTATTTCAATTTTTTTTTATTTTCTTAAAAAATATACACGTCACTGGAAATTTTGTTTTACTCAAATTCAAATATGGAACTTGATCTGAATTCGAAATATTTATTTTAGATTCATTATAAAACTAGGTAGGTACTTACACAATGCCTGGGCGGGCGAGCGTAGAGTCCTGGTCAACGGGATCGGGCGAGACTTGTCCCCGCCGTCGGTGATTACGGCAATGTTGGCGGGCGAAGAGGAGTGGAGGACTGTGGCCTTCTTGAATCCTCGACGGGTCGAGAGGGCGCACCGCCCGTTAGTGCGCCCGTGTTGCGTCCGTGTTGTTGTTGTCTGGGAAGGATGACTCCCCGGTGCAGCCAGGGAGGGTCCTTGGGGGCGGTTGGAGCCGCCCCGTCCCGGGGATACGGCAGGGTGGTCCAGAGGGCTGAAGCACTGTCCTGGACCACCCCAATGCCGGTGGAAGGTCGCCGCGAGGTTTTAGTGGATAGCCCTAGGATCGGATTGCAGTGTACTGCTGTGGTAGTCCCACACTACCCCCCTGCCGTACCCATAAAGGGGTGTGCATAAAGCATTTCCTCGCGTAAAAAAAAAATACTTACACAATGCTATTCTAGAACTAACAAAGCTTAAATTTTATCACGCTTATGAGTATTCTAGACGTTGAATTATTTTTTAATGAAATAACACATTTATTTATAAGTAAATAATTGAAAATATCTTTAATACAAAATTCCAATTAAATTTACAATGGAAGCGAGTGAATCTGATTAAATTCATACAATAGACAAGTTAAATACACCCAACGATCAGTATCGCAAACCTCGGCCGCCACCACTCAATGGTAGGTAAGGTATTTTCAATTACTCTCGAAACCTACCATTTTCCACTTGCAAGGAATTTTATTAACGCCATCCCTTTCTTACTGTACCTTTTGTTATAATGTTGGAAAGAGATAGATATTGTAGATTTGAATCATCTCATGAGGTTGGGTTAATTTCCATTTGCCTCGGGCGACGCGGCCGAGTCGCGCGCTCACCTTTCATACGCAAATTCAAAAGATAACTGCAAACTATTTGCCTACTATTTTGGTCGAGACGACATTTCATCCGGTATTTATTTATCAATTGCTCCTTTTTACCACGCCAAGATACTTGAGAAGCTTTTAAACTGAAATTCCTATTGATAATAAGGAATAAAACTCAGAGTAATAAATATTTATCCTGAAAGCTCTCTTGAACTTGTTTAAGTCAATCAAATCAAACTGTACTGTCTCTACTATTTCTATAGTAATCCGTAGTTTGTCAGGTTTTTTTACGGAGGAAAACGAGCATGCGGCTCACCTAGGAGCCGAACTAAACGCGTCATGTATCACGTTACTTCGATATTCTAGGAAGTATAGGCCGGTCCATTCATGCAGGGAATTGCGTAGCTCTACCACTAACTATAGGACGGTAGGTAAGTTATTTCATTCGTAATAATTCTGATATTATATCTAACATTTTTTAGCAATCGACGCCATATTATTATCACCGTCACTAAGGGCAAAAAAATCAATATTCAGATAAGTAAAAGTACTTTTAATAATTGATAAGTATTGTAACAAGTATTAATATATATTACACGTAATATTTAATTGCGTAAGAATGATCTTAGTATATGATATACGACGCGAGTTTAGTTATAAAATGTAGAATAAATTTAAGCGTTGCTTATAAGTGGACAGACCTGACGCCAACCCCTGTCGCTCCTTCGTCAAAGGGATTTCCGCCAGAGGTCATGGAACATCAGCTGTTAATTACCCACCATCTTATGTAGGGAGCTTTGATTGAAGTTTTAGCATATAGGTATACTGGTTTAACATAACTTCACGCCTTTTTCTACCCGAAGGTGTAGGCAGCGGCTGTTAAGCCTCGTCTCGCCGTTATTTTTACGTCCCAAATGGAATAGGTGGCGAAACCTATTGCCATACCGGACACAAAGTTGTCAGTCAGCGATATTTATTACACATAACTTCCGAAAATATCGAAAAGTCATTGGTGTGTGCCAGGATTTGAACCCACTACTTCTTGAAGAGAAGAGAAGCGGGGTGCTAACCACTGCGCCACCGAGACTGTTAAGTGTATACTGTATCTGTATACTGATTTACTGTGTTAAATATTAGCAAAAAAATATGTCATCTCGCTTCTGATTCAAGAAGTTGTAGCACAGAAATAGATCAAGATAGAACGGCGAATAGGCGTGGCAAGCGTGCCAAAACCATGCACTATATTGCATGCTTTTCGAAACTCGCTCTCATTACGCAACGAGCGTTCCTGCCATGCGTTCAGGACGTAAAAAATAGATAAAACGTCACATATATGCCTTATTATGCTGTGGCAAATTGTAAAAACAAAAGTAGTGAATCAAATATGAAAAAAGGAAATATTTCGTATGATCAGTAAGTACAGAAAATCAGTAGAAAGTATTTTTTTGAGATTATAAATTATTGTTTTACTTTTACTATGTTCAATAATTACGATCACAAGTTGTATATTTTTTCGTTATGATAAATATGCATTGCTGTCCGCATTCAACGCTCGTATACAAAAACCATTGCACGCATTAATTATACGCGTAATGTACGTCGAATCGAACGAAATACACAATACACCTGCCAGTTGATCGCTGCGTCTGTTAATCGCCGTGATTGGTCTTCGAATGTTAGAGATGGGCACTCCATGTATCGTTGAGTCTTAGGATTTATCGATAAATTAATTCAATAATAATTTGAGTATCAGCTCATGTCTTGCTTTGTCCCTACTTTATTCTAACACCACAAATTTCAACCAAAGTGTTTCGTAATTACATTGGCAGCAGTTTATTTGACAGTATAAGTTTTCACCAATTTGACCAATCGCCGATGGAAAATCATCTCGTTGTTCTCAAACGGGCAGTAACCGAGGTATATGTAGACGTTCGGCTTCGTTATTTAACCAGGACTGTGAGGCCAACCCTTACAAAAAGGCAAATATTTAATAAATATGTATAGTTTCAAGGACAGTAAAATATTTATAATTAAATTTTATATACTGTTGGAAAAATATGTTTTAAGTTTTAATATGTCGGATTAAAGTATTTAACATGTTTCACTTTCTATGATTATCGTTACACAAAATCAATAAAGTTGGTAAAATATAAAAATAATAAAATTAACACACGTTGCCGATATTAACATCGATAATCTAATGTGTGTGTCTCCTAACTAGTCGCCCCGCTCACAATGAAAATAACGTCACGCTGTGGGCGTGGTTTTTCAAAAAAGTGACACGCTCGAAATGTATGGAAATATGACATCGCGGCCGTTCTATCTTGATCTATTTCTGTGAGTTGTAGGATCGATCCCGATCTCATATTTCTATCTCTATCTATTTCATATCTCATATTTCTTTCGAAATTCTATTCGGAAGTCATGTTTTCTTTATGGGATAAAAGGGCAAACGAGCAGGCGTGTCACCGGTTCCTGACTCACCGTTTCCTGATGGTAAGCAACCAATATAGTGTTATTGTTGGGTTGCTGACCTTTAAGGGATAGGGGATAGGTAAGGATGGGGAAGGGGGATGGACCTCCGGGTACATCTCTCACCAAACGGAACCCGGCATGAGCCACTTTACGTCGATCTTCTGAGAGGTCGTGATATTTCACCGGTCAAGCGGGCCCTTTCATGAAGCGAATATATAAAATATCTAAAGTAAATAACATAATGCTCGATATATAGCGATAGGTACTGCGGCCTATTCTATTTGGAAGGTCAAAAATCAACGAGTTGAGGCTTAATAGTCGCTGCCTGCATCTACTGGTAGAAAAAGGTGTGATGTTATAAAACATAAAAAAATACCCTTATTTCAGTAATATGAAAAATGAAATTGTATATAATTTTGATTTTCTGCCTACCTCTCAAGGGATGTGGCGTGAAGTTAGTGCCATTTAATTATTACTACCAAAAACGACTACAATAGTAAAGTAAGCAGTTAGAAACTGAAATAACAATAACATAACAGTTATGAAAGCTATTAGTTTAACAGTATTTAAGTAAAAACACACACGGTTAGTCCCTAGAGGGGTAGGCAGCAAACGCATTACTTAAAAACTGTATTAGCCTTTGTGGTTACTTCAAAATAAATAAAAGTTATCAGCGAAAACTTGATAAACAAATATATTAAAGATTTTATATTAATACTAACATAACGCCTTTTTTCCACCCAAAGTATAGGCAGCGGCTGTTAAATCTTGACTCGCCGCGAATCTATGCTATACACCGGGCACAAAGTTGTCATATAGATACTTAGCACAAAGAACTTCCGAAAAGAACTCCGAGAAATCGTTGGTGTAAGCCCAAAATCGAAATTCAAAGAAACATATAGTAACACGACCAGACATTTTGAAATTAGCACTATCATTACATAGTATAAAACAAAGTCACTTTCCGCAGTCTGTCCCCTTATATGCTTATATCTTTAAAAGTACGGAACGGATTCGATGCGGTTTTTTTTTAATAGTCAGAGGGTGTCAACGGGGTGGTTTTGATCTATAATTCATATATGATGTACTAAAGAAAAAATGTTAATTTTCAAGATTTAGTACTTTAATTGCAAACGCTCGCTGAACCCTAAGTAATAGATCAAAACAATGTTCCACATTATTAAACACCTTCAGAAGGTCTACAAAAAAGTCCGCGAGGGCATATGTCTATCTCTTAGCGATAACAATAAATGACCATTTTTATTTTTTTACTTTTTACGAGAAATTATGGCTTATTTACGGATTTTAAACATTACAGCATTAATTTTCATCCAATTAAGTGTCTTAAATAGATTGTGCATGTAATATAAATGATCCTGGCCCTTTACAGTATGCAATTTAAACAACTAATATTTTCGAAGATATTGCAGTATTAAGATAGCGGGGCAGCAGTTAAAGCCGATAAATAGCACAATTTAACCTCATGATATCTAAAATTACTCATTTATTACTTTTGATGCGGAACAAAGTTCGCCGGGCCAGCTAGTACAATATATACGCCAAAACATTGACACCTTCAAGCTATAACCTTGTCGGTTGCCGACAGGTGAGGAGTATCTCGAGTACATTACATTGTTACAAGTTAAGGATCATTTCAAATTCGCGGAATTGTTATACTAATTAGAAATTTAATTACTTACTATATAAATGTATACAGACCGAATGTCTGTCAGTATCTACGACAGACTCTTACGCTGTTAATTTAAAACATCACTGAAATATTTGTGTACCTAATACATATTTGCTTTCTCCTAATTTAATTCATTACTTGATTTATATATGTGTAGAATAAAATTAATACAGTTTTTGGTGTGACTTAAAAATGTTCTTTTAAGAGTTTTATAGTGTTAACGTAAAAGTACAGCTGTTTTTTTTAATAATACTTACTTCTTAATATAACATATATTTTATTTTAGACGCAATGCTTAAGTTAAAGTTTTTAACAGTGGTAGAGCCAAGCCAAGCCAATGGGCCGGCTCGACCGGTGAAGTACCACGACATCTCAGAAAATCGACGTAAAGTGGCTCGTGCCGCGTTTCGTTCGGTGAGAGAGGTTTCCGGAGGCCCACCCTACTTCCCCATCCTTCCCTATCCCCTATCCCTTAAAGGTCGGCAAGGCAACAGTAACATTATATGTGTTGCTGGTGTCCATGGGCGGCGTTGATTGCTTACTATAAAAAAGAAATAAAAAACGTTTATTTAATATTTTTTTAGTAGATACATTCCTACCGCGTATAAAAACAGAACTGACTCAGAAGCCACACAAATCATCTTGTTTTCCGCATAAATAATTGTATCCAGCTGGAGAAAAAACTTATCAACCTTGTGCAGCTTCCGATCCTGTTAATCATTATACCACGTGGCTCATCAAATATATAAACATACAAAATAATTAAAAATTAACAAACACATCCATCATACCGATCTCTCAGTATCACGTCTTATATAAAATTAATACAACGTTCAAACCCATCTCACATACTTATCCATATTAATGAGAAACAAAATCTGATGTAGATATCAGTAATCAGTAAATATTTATTCAAATTAACAAAATTCTTGTGCATCATATTACTATAACACAGTGGTACAGCCGCGCAGTTTGCAGCATGACTGGGCCGGCTCGATCGATGAAATACGGTGAAATACCATCCTTATTCCATTTTAAAGGCTGGCAACGTAACTGTGTAACTCACGGTGTTGCAGATGTTCATTGGCAGCGCTAGTTACAGTCATTATAACAACCATTTTCAAATAAAATAAAAAACGTAAATACATAAGCATCAGCTCGTCAGATATAGCAGGCTAAATTCTAAATCAGAAATATTTTAACGTAATAATGAAAAAATAATAGCTTATGTATTTGCAAAAAAAAACTACAATTAAATTGAAAATATAAAAGTGAAGGAACTCACAAAAACCAACTTCATTAAGAACATTTAATGGGAACAAAACGTATTGTGGGTTGGGTATTATATTACTGGAAATGTTTGAATTTCGAACAAAACAAACCGTTGAAAAGCGCGGCAACAAGAAGAAAGAGGTCATCGACATTATCATTACGGCGTACACCATCGGTCCTTAGGCAGAACCACTGACCGACAATAAAACTTAATGCTGCACCAGACAGGGCCTTTTCAATTAAATACGTCTTAGTATTTTAATCCACATCTGAATAGCTCCTTGAGAGACGAGGGTCGTGGTATACCTTAAGACTTTCCTTTCTTATTACTCTGATATTTATTTTATTTATAACTGACGGGCCTCGTGGCGCATTGGTAAAACTACCGGCTGCAGCAATGAGGTCGAGGGTTCGATTCCCACCCGAGCACAAATGTTTGTGACAAACATGAATATTTGTGCGGCGTCTGGGTGTTTTTCTATGTATTATAAGTATGTATTTACAAAAGAAAATTATATATGTATTAATATCCGTTATCTAGTATCCATAACATAAGCATTTAGTTGCTTAGCTTGGAACTAGAGGGCGCTGTGTGTATTGTGTCCAAGATATTATTATAACTCTGAGAAAGTAAAATACTAGTAAGTAATAAAATACTCGTCTCGGTGGTCTGGGGGCAGCCCTGCTTCAGAATCAAAAAGCTATGTTTGGCTATAGGTTTAAATAGGGACTAAAAAAATTAGTTAGTTGATACAGAACTGGCTACACAGAGCTGTAAAATTGCAAAAAAAATGCATATAACTTTATTATATTTAGTCAACATTTAGCCGCATTAGCCGTAAAATGAAGGCTGAAAAACTTCTAAAATTTCCAGATAAATAAGTTAAGCAAATACAGTACGAGCCTCGTGGCGCATTGGTAAAGCTACCGACTGCAGAATCGAGGTTGGCAGGTTCGATTACAAATATTTGTGACAACCATGAATGTTTGTATGGCGTCTGGGTATTTTTCTATGTATTATTTACAAAAGAAAAGTATATATGTATCAGTATCCGCTATCTACACTCGAGAGCAATGAATCCGGGTCACTTAAAGAATCCTAAAAATCTCGGAAACTAAAAATGCTAGGTTAATGCAATAAATTGTATTTAATAGACAATGTAATACTCCTTAAATGAAGGTATTAAAACTTCTTAGTTATTGTAAAGTTATATCATAAAAAAATCAAATTTGAAAAAGGGCCACTTTCGAAGATGGAACTACGAAATTACAGCATTTGGTTTTGCTTTTTTTTGTAATCTGTCATTTATGTGGGTACATAAACCATGTTGATAGTGCTCTATATTCATTATTCAAGCTGAAATTATGTCGCTTACGCCTGAAGAATGCACCAGAATACTTACAATGCTGGAAACCGGCCGGAGTCAGCGCGATACAGCCAGGACTGTTGGTGTGTCGCTGTCAACAGTACAAAGAGTTCTCCGACGTTACGAAGAAACTGGTTCTAACCTACGCAAACCAGGAACGGGCAGAACCAGGTATACCACAGCACGAGAAGACCGATACTTGGTGAACACCATGCTTCGAAATCGCTTTCTCACAGGAACTGAACTCACCAATCAGTTTCGACGCCTCGGAGGAAGTAACCCAAGTGCATGGACAGTAAGACGTCGGCTTGCTGAATCTAACTTAAAACCCCTTAGACCTGCAAACGGCCCTAAACTGGAGCGTGGGCATCGTATTTCAAGACTAAGATATGCCCAGAGCCACGTAAATTGGAGTATTGAAGATTGGTCAAAAGTTATGTTCTCCGACGAATCAAAATTTATGCTCTACAAGCACGATGGAAGACACAGAGTGTATCGAAGACCAGGGGAAAGATTCAAGCAAGCATGCATCGAGGAAAAAGTAGCCTACGGTGGTGGGTCTGTACTTGTGTGGGCCGGAATTTCTTCTGAAAGTCGCACAGAGCTGGTGATCATAGAAAACGGCTCTTTAACTAGCGTAAGATATGTGGAAGAAATCCTCAATGATCACGTTGGTCCATTTATGGTCAATTTAGGTGAGGATGCTATATTTATGCATGACAATGCCCGACCTCATACAGGTAGGATTGTGAATGACTACCTTCAAGAGATGAACATTACTCGTATGGAGTGGCCAGCGCGCAGCCCGGATATCAACCCGATCGAGCATGCTTGGGACGAGCTAGGCAGATGCGTAAAACAACGAAACCCTCCCCCAATCACGCTTCGTGAGCTCAAAATTGCTCTCACAGAGGAATGGGAGAATATTCCCCAAAATCTTATAAGGAACTTGGTGTACAGCATGCCAAACCGCGTAAACGCAGTAATGGAAGCACGAGGAGGCAATACGAAGTATTAAAATTCAAGAAAATCGTAATAAAGTTCAAAAATTTCATGTTTCCTATTTTTGTTTTAAGGAGAGATCAGCAGATTTTTTCTTTATGTAATTTTGTGTTAATAAAATGTATGGTGACTCATATTTTTTTTACTTTCATTTAAGGAGTATTACATTGTCTATTAAATACAATCCAACCCAAGACTTCAGAATCAGATTCTCAACCACTATAACACCCAGACGATTTCTCGTAAATTTTTATTATGTACATTTATTACTTCAACAGTGGTAGAGCCAAGCAGTTCGCTGCATGAATGGGCCGGCGCGACCGGTGAAATACCACGACCTCTCAGAAGATCGACGTAAAGTGGCTTATGCCGCGTTTCGTTCGGTGAGAGAAGTACCTGGAGGCCCACTCCCTTCCCCATCCTTCATCGACCTCTATACCCTATCCCTTAAAGGTCGGTAACGCAACAGTAACATTATATGTGTTGCTGGTGTTCATGGGGGGCGTTGGTTGCTTACCATCAGGTGACACGCCAGCTCGTAAACCCTCCTATTCTATAAAAAAACGTATATATCTATGATAATATTATATGTACTGTAATCTTACCCCAGTTTTGGAAGACTCTTAGAATTTAATTCAAAGATCTATAAATAAAGATTTAATATAATTTGCAATATTTGCTTCAGCACTCCCGCCCTGATGAACTATACGGTCCTAAATAAATACAAACAACAAAAAAAACTCAGTTGTAGAACAAAAGTTTACCTGACCCCGGTATACTCTGCCTTTGTGCACGTTTATTTGCGCAAATAAAGTATTTCTCCTTATTTTTTTCAATCTAACATGAGCAAATTCTGCAGCTTTAATTAACATTCAGATATCAAAGCGAATAAATGGATACAATTTTAATTATGTTTGTTCTATATTTTTATGGTAGATAATATAATATACTCTTGTAAAGGAAATTCGCAACCGCCTCTGTTAATACGGAACTCCAGTTTCAGTATGTACAATTTTTGGCAAAAAAAAAGTAAGTAAAATTCTTTTTGGATTCGAACCCACGACTTCTTGATTCAGAAGTGTGGTGCTCGAACACTTGTCCTCCGAGACGTAATAGAAAAATAATATCTTGCTCAAAAACATATAACTAGATAGATGTAGATTAAAACTGGCCGCGTTTTTGACCCAGTGGTAGATTTTTTTTTGTGTAAACTAAATACCTCAATCTTACGCAAGTGTCATATATAATTAATATAAATTTAACCAATAATAAATAATGAAAGTAATTCTTTAACGAATAATTATCATTAATATTAAAATCAATCAATATTTAACAATAGTTATACTCTGAATACACCTAATTTAGAAAAATAAGATAATTATCTAATAATTAAAAATAACAACCGAGACTATAGTCTCGGTGGTCCAGTGGTCGAGCACACGGCTTCTAGTAAAGAGGTCCGGGTTCGAATTCTGACACTGACTCACACCAATGATTTTTCGAAATTGTTTTCGGAAGTTATGTGTGAAAAATATCGATGACTGAAAACTTTGTGCCCGGTATGGCAATAGGTTCGCCACCTATTCCATTTGGGACGTAAACATAACGGCGAGACGAGACTTAACAGCTGCTGCCTACACCTTCGGGTAACAAAGGCGTGAAGTTATGTTATGTGTAAAATAACTGTTACCTATTAAATCATACAACAAAGGATCTTTACAAACAAACTTTTTCTTTAGTAAATATAATAAATAAATATAGTAAATAAATTTAATATTTAATATTGTTCCGTGGTCTGATGTGGGTTACCAATAGTAAAAATCATATTTTTAACTTCAACTTTTTCAGTTGTATTTCCATAATGTGGGTACTTTCTGTATCAATGAAAATAGCTTCTAAATGACTACCATCTTTTTGTTCGTTACTCGTGAAAATGATCTCTGTAAATATTTCGAAACGTCGGGAAATAAATAGAAAATAAGTTCTGAATAAACGCGATATAATCCATAAAAAGTTTTTTTTTCTTGAATTTCTTTTCGGATGTTATTAAATATCGATATAGTATAACAAACTCGCTGTATTACAATACGTTACGCCGTGTATTCCATTTGGAACGTAATTTTTTTTTATGGGATAGGAGGGCAAACGAGCAGGCGTTTCATCTGATGTTAAGTGATCAGCGCCGCCCATGGACACCTGCAGCGCATATAGTGTTACAGTTGCGTTGCCCTCCTTTAAGCGAGTAGGATAGGAAGGGATGGGGAGGGGGTGGGCTCCAGGTACCTTTCTCGCAGAACGAAACGCGGCATGAGCCACTTTACGTCGATCTTCTGAGAGGTCGTGGTATTTCACCGGTCGAGCCGGCCCAATCATGCAGCGAACTTCTTGGCTCTACCACTGCTTGAAGTTGTCAATGTTATGAATGTGATTCGCGAAAATCTATGAAATAAAGATGTATTCATCTTTAAATCAACTAAACTTTTAAGTACCCGAGATAACGGTAAAGACAGATTTTCAGTCAGTTAATATAAGTATATATAGACATTATTTACTTAGTAGTTCTTGGACACAAATATCTCAGTCCATCTTCCGTGATTTTGAAAGCTTATATTGTAAACTGTAGCTTCCAAAATCAGCGAGTCGTGGAATTGGGAAAAACTAAATAAACATATTAAAAAACCGTTTTGTTTTTTATTGAACTATCTTGTTACATCGAATATATATACGAGAACATTCGTGAAACACATGCTGCAACACACTTATGCAATAACCAAAAAAAATCTGTTCGTACCACATAGCTGTGTGAAGTGGGACACTATAAACACAGTTTTACGATCCCGTAGGCTCGCAGCCAGATTACGGCGGCCATCAAACGCCATCCCCCCTTCCCACCACTCCTTAAATTATTATCTCCGCACGTTCCCCACCACATTCAGCATGTTTATGTATAATTTAAGAACTAGCGGTTGACGAAAGTATTTTATTATGATACCATATTAAAACACTTTCGTCAAGCGCTATTCCGTTCGTTATAAAAACTAAAAAACAGTGCATGGAGGATGACTCTTTATAAAATAAAACTAATTTAAATTCAAACTTAAGGAAATTCGGAACTTACCTATTATGTTGAAGTGTTTCAAGGTAACCTGTAATGTTCAGGCCAGCGTTAAATGCTTGCGAGACCCATTAGAAGTTTCACTTCAGTATTATCGTCATGAATGTCACTAACACCATGAAGAAATTTATTTGTTGGATTTTTACGTAGTTACTGCTGAGCCGATTATCGTGTCAATTACCGCTGATCTTAACTAGACCAATATTGTCATCTTTCGATGACGCTGACCAAGAAAATTTAGTTTCATGTATGGATTCTGAAACTGCAGAAAAGCTTACAGGCTATTACACAATATGGAGTCGATTTCAAAGTAATTAATTTTATAGTATCATTTAATTATTCTACTAAATAGTTAACACACATCTTCACTGGTTATTTACAGTTTTAACGACATTGATGTTGACTGCTCCGCCACAAATAAAGAATATTTTTAAGCTGTTTATTTTATGTGATAGGAGGGCATATTAGCATGAGCATATTATTACATTCGAATGTAATGTATATAAAAGAGTTAAATAAACCTTCAAAATGACTACAAAAAAGTCCTGGATGGTACATGTCTATCTCCTAAGGATGACACAAAATTAACATTGTTATTTCTTACTTTTACCAACACAGTATCAATTCCAATCAAGTATTTTAATACATTGCGCATTTAATTAATATAACTTTTTCAGCATCTAATTTGAAGCAATATTTTCTAAGATTTAAAACGCAGGAACATAGCAGTTGCGGCGCGCTACAACTGCTATACGAGTAAAACCGAACGATTTTGATAAAATCCAAAATCCATCAATTTATTGCTTCTGAGGAGACGCATAGTTCGCCGAATGAGCTAGTTAATTTATAAGTAAATAAAAAACAATATTAGACTGCCTTGTTTTAATCAAAACTATGGTACTGATTACTACTATTTTTTCTTTGTAATATACTAAATATTCGTGGTAAATATCCGGGAGTAACCTACAGATGCTGAGGTCTACGACCAATACGAATCGTTGATAATACACAGAGGTCGGCTTTCGACTCTTGAACCGGCGAATTGTAACAACACAAGGTCACTGATAATATCAACAAAGTTATGATAAGGAGAGTACCGAAATAATGTCTTCGACATTTTTGATAAAGATCCCTACACAGGGCACGGGCCTCTTGTAGATATTGAGGATAGTAATTAACTAACTGCGAAAAACACTTAATCAAATAAATTTATGATATTTTTAACCAATTTATATAAGAAAAATGGATTATAAATGTATGCTTGCTGATATATATATACTTATATATCAAGTGTACTTAAATATAAATAAACCAATTGACAACAAATGCAAAAATACATGGCATCTCTTTTTTAACGGAATAAATCAACACAAATAGTGATACAACCGCCCTTAGAATGGGCTATGGAAGGGGTCGGAAGTGAGATGGGAGTGGAGGTGGGAAGGGGTTGGCCCTGTGGATACCTCTCTCACCGACCGAAACGCGGCATGAGTCACTTTTCGTTGATATTCTACGAGGTCATGGTTTTGGCGCTCCGTTCTCTCTGCCGACCGCGACTTTTAGAAGACTTTTAAGTAAGTAAGGAGTTATTTCGAGATAATTAAATGTTTATCAATAATTGTTAATGCGTGATTGATGTGTGCTGTTCAAGCTGTCAAATCAAATAAGAGCTGTAATTAGTATTTGAGACGAAGCCCCCTGATCGTGGAAATAAACAAGAAATGGTAGACTAGCGTGTCATGAGCATATTACGGAAGAAAGAAAGTCATATTATTAGGAGAAGGGATAAGAGTAAATGTCGACAAGTTACGGAACCTCTAAAAAGGAATATATGAGTTATGCTAAACTCGTAAAGATTATGAGAAAATAAAAGAAAGACCAAACGGGATAGCGAATTATAGTTAAGTTAAGTTAATCTATTTTTCTCTAACGAATTATGCAAAGATATATTTATATAAAATAGTAAACTAGGGAAGTGCGATCACTTCCCTAGCCGGACAAAAAAGACATTGAGCAATCAAAGTGATAATTATTTAAACAATACTTAATATACTATAATTTAAATTATTATGCATAATTTGGATTAACGACTGTCTCAATCATCCAGACTAGCATTTTCAATAGTTTAACATAAGCAATAAGTATTATGCATGAAGATATCATGGCTCGAATGAAAAACATAACAATGTATACATACTCAACATCTGGGTTGGCATGTTGTTCTAGATTATACGTATAAACAAAAAATATGATATTTTTATTCATGGCTGTGTGTACGTAGAGAGTGTTACGGGCATAATGAGGTATAAAATAAATGCATGATTTTAATCTCGCCAGTTCGCACAGTGTCGTAAACTGTTTACGACCGACCACTTAGGCTCGGGCGCTATGGGCGGCTGGGGGCGACCGAGGGCGGGCAGGTTTACTTACAAACCATATACATATATACATTTTAATATGTTGTAAGTAGATTATTTTAGAATAAATTTAATGAGATACAGCCTATTATTATATAGAATAATAGTTATAATAAAAATTCAAGTTACTGATAAAATATTAACCGGTGATTCTGGATATTATGAGAATATTTTTTTAGGAGTAACAGGCTACCAGTTTCCTTATAGTTATTTATATCAAGAATCGTCTAGAAAAAATACCTGGAAACGGGTGCGAATAGGGGTGAATGGGTATTAAAGGGACAGTTACACTTGTCTGATGGGGAATGTATGCATCCTTAAACCACGGTAACAGCTTCTCATCAGGCCTCTGTTAAACTTCTTTGCCACTATGGCAGTTAAAGAAAAAAAACGAATAATGAAAGAGATATGACAAATTATAAAACTATTTTAACTTTATATGAATTATTCAGATAATTATAATAATTATAATTAAAATTTATAGTTTTAGACGTGTCTTGTTCATAATATAAATGAGAAATTTAAAAAGTGCTCTGAGCAATTTAAAAAGTGCCGTGTGAAGCCTTAATAAATGATTAGCACGCATCCAAGATTAATTAAAATAAGGGTAGTATCAGGTGGACAAGAATTGCGCCTTACGGTTGTCGGGTAGTTTTGGTCCTTTCTTGGGTTTCAAATTATTATTAAAATGTCAAGATATACAATTTTGTGTTTTATATAACACTAGCTGACCCGGCGAACTTTGTTCCGCATCAAAAGTAATAAATGAGTAAATTTTGGATACCATGAGGTTCAATTTGTGCTATTTATCGGCTTTAACTGCTGTCCCGCTATGTTAATATAGCAATATCTTCGAAAATATTCATCATCATCTATAATACATGCACGATCTATTTAAGATGCACAATATCGATTTAATTGGATGTAAATTAATGCTGTAATGTTTAAAATCGCTTCGTAAGTAAACCATTATTTCTCGTAAAAAATAAAAAAACATAAAAACGGTCATTGTGGGTTATCCCTAAGAGATAGACATATGCCCTCGCGGACTTTTTGTAGACCTTCTAAAGGCGTTTGATAGTGTAGAACATTGTTTTGATCTATTACTTAGGGTTCAGCCAGCGTTTGCAATTAAAGTGCTAAATCTCGAAAATTATCATTTTTTCTTTATTACATCATATGATCAAAACCACCCCGTTGACACCCTCTAACTATTAAAAACACCGCATCAAAATCCGTTGCGTGGTTTTAAAGATATTAGCATATAAGGGGACAGACAGCGGAAAGTGACTTTGTTTTATACTATGTAATGACTTATATAACACTTACATACTTAAAGAAATACATACATTATTACAAAGAAAACAGAGCGCCATAAGGCACGAATCTTAGACGCCCCACTCGGTTCTTTGACTTTCATAATTCTTTTCATCTACGCGCTACGTTTTTTGAGGCTCCTAACATCACGTTCGTCCAGAACACGTTCTATTTGGTCATGAAATACGTGTCATGGCCGTCCTCGACTCCTACACCCATCCGCTTTTGCATTGTAAATCTACTTAGTCAATCTTGCATCATTCATTCTTCCTACATGTTCAAACCATCGGAGCATGTCCTTTCTTAATTTTACACCTCTTTCAATCGAACTTCCTTCCTTATTCTCAACGAGGTCAGCAAGAGTCACCCCGCATTTTTTGTGCATTGCCCTCATTTCGCAGATTATTAATTAATATTTTATTGTTTTCTGATTAGCCCGGTGACTTACTATGTAGGTCTAAATAATAGAACTAAACAGTTGCTGTAACCAAAACTTAATAGTTGAGAAAATTATTGAGATTTGTGGACCTTACCTTAGAAACATTTTTCTAAGTAGACCTTAGAAAAAACACAATTCTTTATCAGTTTTTTTATTGATGTCTGAGCACGACAAACAGGTGTTTACTGCGACGCCATTTTTAAAAAGGACTAATTTCTGTGTTGCCGTATTATAGAATGTTAAACCTACTATTTGTTACGCGAAAAAAATATTGTGTTCGGATACTGGTAACCTTAATATTGATAAATAATTGCAACGCGCCAATAAATTGGTGGGGTGACAGCAATAGATGGCCTTACCCTATACAGATTTTAATTTGGACTAACTGACTTCAAGAATATTTGTGTGGAATGAACTTGTGTGGCAATAACGTATCTCATGGTATGTTATTGCCATGTCTGATCTCCGGTATGCCATACGCTTTTATACCGTGTCTTGCGTCGTCTGCTTACCATCACGACCATTATACAACGCCACTTAACAAGCGGCCGTTATTTCGTCCACCCCTATACTGATGCGATGCGCGTTCTATGACTTACGAAATACAGCTGATGTGTTTACTTCTCATTCGAATGGGAGTGAGTTTGATTTAATCTACTTCATTAGAACTATATATTGCAATAGAGACAAATAGAGATTCAGATGTTGATGACAACTAAATACGGAGTCTCGGTGGTGTAATGGTCGAGCACCTAGCTTCTAAATCCAGAGGTCGCGGGTTCGAATCCTGGTACACACCCATGACTTTTCGAAAGTTATGTGTGATAGATATCGATGACTGAAAACAGTGAAAACATTGTGCCCGGTATGGCAATAGGTTCGCCACCTATTGCGACGTAAACATAACGGCGAAGTTACAGGAAATATCCACCGGACATATGATGATTAATACAAAAAACAAATGCAAATTCAATAATGATAAAAATAAAAAAACGAACCAAATTGTGCATAACTTTTATCTCGTGTTTTCGTCCTGCAAATTCTGATTAAACATTATCATGCATGAAGCGATGTCCGCAACAATATGTTAAAATTAAAATTAAATATAGAAATTGTAACGATACATACATAAAAACAAATATTTTTATTGTTGATCAAAACAACTTTTAGGATTGTATCGCGTTTATTTATTATTTATTTATATTTATCTCCCGACGTTTCGAACTCTTTACAGAGATCATTTTCACGAGTATCACGATACTCGTGAAAATGATCGGGAGATAAATATAAATACATACATACATACATAACTTCACGCCAAATCCCTTGCGGGGTAGGCAGAGAGAACAGAGCGCCATAGGGCACGATTCTTACACACCTCACTCGCTTCGTTGACTTTCATAACTCTTTTCATGCACGCGCGTCGGTTTTTGAGGCTCTTAACATCACCTTCCTCCAGAACACGTTCTATTTGGTCTTGGAATGTGTGTCTTGGCCGTCCTCGACTCCTACATCCGTCCGCTTTTGCATTGTATATCTGCTTAGTCAGTCTTGCGTCAACCATTCTTTCTACATGTCCGAACCATCGGAGCATGCCCTTTCTTACTTTTACACCGACACTCTCTTTCAAACCAACTTCCTTCCTTACAACCTTGTTTTCTACGCGGTCAGCGAGAGTCACTCCGCAGATTTTGCGTAGAGCCCTCATTTCTACCGCGTTTATTCTACTTTCATGCACACTCTGCCATACCCAGCTCTCGCTTCCATAAGTTAGTGTTGGGATCAGGACTGCATTGTGGATTGCTAACTGGGCCTTTCTGCTAATATTTTTTGCGCCCAGGAATCTGCCCAACACTCCGTTTACGCTATTTCCTATCGCCACTCGTCTTTCTACATCCGCGGTGTACCTTCCATCTCTGCTAAAAGCGCATCCAAGATATACAATTTCATTCACCTGTTCCAGCACTACATCATCAACCATTATCCTTGCATCTGTTCTGGATTCCTCCCTTTCAAACACCATTACTTTCGTTTTCGTCGCATTCAACTGCAAGCCTTTAATCATGCAATCATCTTTCATAGTAGTGACTAGTGTTTGCAGGTCCGACGGCGATTCGGCTAGAAGCACGGCGTCATCTGCGTAAAGCAGGCAGCTCACAACTAGGTCACCCATTCGCATCCCTACATCCATCGATCTCATTCTCTGGAGACAACTGTCCAGGTACATGATGAACAGTCGAGCGGACAGCACGCAACCCTGTCTGACGCCGATATTGACGTCAAACCAGGGGGACAAGCCGCCGTCAACACGCACACACGCTGTGCAGCCCTCATAAGTGGACTGCACAGCGCGCAGCAGTGCTCCGCTCACCCCGTAGCCCGGGAGTATATCCCACAGATCCTTTCGTAACACTCTGTCAAACGCTTTTTCCAGATCCACAAAACCGCAGAAAACCTTCCGGTTAACAGCCAGTTGTTTCTCCACGATGTTGCGGAGAGAAAAAATCTGATCCATGCACCCTCGTCCGCTTCTGAAACCACCCTGAGCCTCCCACAACACTCCATCAGATATCACCCTCATTCTCCTTTCAATAATTTTCCCATACACTTTTGCTGCTAAACTGATCAAACTGATGGCCCTGTAACTGGCGCACTGCATACGTGATCCCTTACCTTTATACAAGGGCACGATGACAGCGCGCCTCCAGTCCATGGGAACCTTACCCGACCTCCAGCACAGATTGCTCAAGGTCAGGAAAGCGTCCCGGACACAGGATCCACCGTGTTTGATCATTTCAGCAGACATCATATCAATTCCAGCTGCCTTACCATTTTTCATACTTCGTATCGACCATTCAATCTCTTCCATAGTAATGTCCTCATCAGATGTTGGCGCAGCGGTGTCAGCCGTAGGCTCACTCGCGGCGCCCACATCCGGAACATACTCGTACATTTCCCCAAAATACTCACTCCACCTGCCCAATACATCGCTTGGGTTTGCAAGAATGTCACCAGTCTTAGACATAATTTTGTCCATTCTGGATGTTGACGAAGAACCCCGAGACTTTCTAACTTCCCTCCAGAAGAGTTTGTTATTCGCCTCGAAGTTCTCTGTCAACCTCACTTCCTCATTCGCAACAAGTCTTTCACGCTTCTCTTTCACTAAGGCTTTGGTAACATTCCTGCAGCGGCGGTAGCTCTCATACTTTTTCTCTGTCATACTATCATTCTGGTTCAAACTTGAGACATAATCCAACCATGCTTTTTTCTTTCTTTCGATGCTGGATTTCACATCCGCGTCCCACCAGGCGTCACCTCTCAGAATCTTATGCCTCTTTGCACTACCACATACTTCTTTTGCACTATTCACTATACTTTCTTTCATTCTTTCCCAGCATTCTTCAACACCTAGGTCAGAAAGACTCGTCTCATTGAGTCCTTTACTGACTAGGCCTACATACATACTCCGTACACTTTCATCTTCTAATTTCTCACATTTTATCCTTTCAAGCTCTCCGAAATGGGTACGCACTCGCCAGTGTCTCCACTTCTTGAAAAGGCCCACGAATCGGCTTACCACCAGGTAGTGGTCCGTATCAAGAGCGGGGCCTCTGTAGGCTCTTGTATCCCTTAGAGTATTTCGGAGACGACTATCTATCAAAATCAAATCTATCATACTCTTTTGCTCATTCCGTCTCCACGTATACGTGTGAATATCTTTATGACGGAATAATGTGTTAGACACAAGAAGGTTCCGTTCCAGGTATACGTCCAATATCGGCTTACCAGCATCATTCACTCTCTTGTCACCATTCGGACCAAGGACAGCCTCCAGGCCGTCTCGCTTGGTTCCGACCCACCCATTAAGATCACCACACATAATTATCCTTTCATTTTCCTCAGCTAGATCCAGAATATCCCTAACAGTTTCCCAAAACTCCTCGAGTTCGCGGGGATCCGCGGAGCTAACGGGAGCATAAGCTGCGACCAGGAAAACTCGCGTGATCCCCAGTTTTATTCGAACCCAAAGATGTCTTGGGCCTACCAACTCATAATCTTTCACTCCGGAAGCAAAGCGGGAGGAGAGAACGACTCCAACACCCCCACTGGCACGGACGTCCGGGTCCACTCCGGACCATAGGGCTACCATGCCACCGGGGAGGTCCCCGGTCTCCCTCCCCCTCCGCTTTGTCTCTGTCAAACATAAGGCATCCAGGCATCTCTCATTTAATACATCCATCATCTCATTCATCTTTCTTGCCATGCTACCTCTAACATTCCACGTGCCTATACGGCACTCCCCTCTCCTCGTCCCGCCAGGATTGGCGCTGCGTGAAGGGTGGCGGCCCCCTTCGCCGCATGCGCATGCAGCCGCACCGACGGGGGCTAATCGGTGCCCGTCGCTTGCGGGGCACGCCCTAGCAGCCCGTCCGGCTGAGTTTGCTTTGGTCAAGATTGCGTCCCACTGGGACGGCAGGGATCGCGCACGCTCTTGACATGACCCCCTATATTATTTATTTATATTTATAAATATAAATAAATAATAAATAAACGCGATACAATCCTAAAAGTTGTTTTGATCAATGAGTGAGATTCGCGAAAGTCTTAGAAACAAATATTTTTATTGTTTTTTGGGCAAAAGTGTCAACTAATGGTAAGCCGCTACCGCCGCCAATGGACACCTGCAACACATATAGTGTTACAGTTGCGTTGCCGATCTTTAATAGTGGATAGAAAGGGAATCGGGAGTGTGATTGGAAAAGGGGGAAAGGGATTAGGCCTCCGGATACCTTTTTCAGTAAATAAAATGCATCATAAACCATTTTACGTCGAAATTCTGAAAGGTGGTGAGTCAGTCTTTAGAAGCATCTGTTCAAGAAGAACAAAGATTATTTAATTTTATATAATTAATTATACGTATAATGACAAAGATTTTAGTAATTTATTTAAATAAATGGTATTTATAATAATTAAATCATTTTTTCTTGAATATGGACCCTCTATGGACATACTTAAATTATTTGTATAGATGATTATAGATGCCGCCAATAATTTCAGGCCATCTTGTGATAAATATCAATAACCTCGGCCAGCCACAGGGGGCGAAAAGTATAATGTGGAGATGTGAAACGGCCCGTGCTTACGCCTTCAGATAATGAAAGCGTGAAGTCAAAAATACCAATGCTCATATATGACTAAAGATGGTTTTTACTGATATTTATACAAGTACTAGCTGATCCGGCGAACTTAGTTACGCATGAAAAGTAATAAATGAGTAAAATTTGGATCTTATAAAGTTCAATTTGTACTATTTATCGGCACGCGTTTTGGCGCGCAACGCAACTGCTATGTCCCGCTGTGTTAATACTTTAATATCTTTGTTTAAATTACATGCTGTAAAGGACCATATTGATCTATATTAAAAGCACAATCTACATAAGACACTTAACTGGATGAAAATTAATGCTGTAATGTTTAAAATTGCTTCGTAAATAAGCTACTATTTTACGTTAAAAAGTAAGAAATATTTTTTTTATGGGATAGAAGGGGAAACGAGCAGGCGTGTCACCTGATGGTAAGCAACCAACGCCGCCCATGGACACCAGCAACCCATATAGTGTTACTGTTGCGTTCCCGACCTTTAAGGGATAGGGGATAGGAAAGGATGGGGAAAGGGGGTGGGCCTCCGGGTACCTGTCTCACCGAACGAAACGCGGCATGAGCCACTTTACGTCGGTCTTCCGAGAGGTCGTGGTGTTTCACCGGTCGAGCCGGCCCATTCATGCAGCGAACTGCTTGGCTCTATCTACCACTATCAAATAAAAATTGTGGGTTATCCCTAAGAGATAGACATATGCCATCGCGGATTTTTTTGTAAACCTTTTGAAGGTGTTTAAAATTGTAGTAAATTGTTTCGATCTATCACTTAGGGTTCAAGCAGCGTTTGCAATTAAAGTGCTAAATCTCGAAAATTATCATTTTTTCTTTACAACATCATATATGAATTATAGATCAAAACCACCCCGTTCACAACCTCTAACTATTAAAAAAACCGCATCAAAATCCATTACGTAGTTTTAAAGATATAAGCATATAAGGGGACAGACAGCGGAAAGTGACTTTGTTTTATACTATGTAATGAAATGAAAATTCTTCCTGCTTGCACTGTGATTGCACTGTGATATTTCTTTTGGAAATATGGCTTAACTCAGACCAAAGGCTTTAGTCTAATTTATAGTAGCTCGTTCAGGATATTATAGTGTTTTCATAAAATGTTACCCTGTGAAATGTATCTTATTTTAAACTTAAATTCGTGTCAACCTATTAAATATTGGATTTCCCAATGGTTCAGCCTGGAGCTTTCGAATATAAGTTCCCCCGCAATATTATTTTAACATTTAAAATATTATTTAAAAAAAGTGATTAATCATAGACAATTTGTCTTACAGACATAATAAATAAGGTCTCCGGTCTGGCATCACAAGGTGGATACCACAAAGAAGTATCGTTAGCAACGCCGTCACGAAACGGAAGTAGGAAATCATTCGGCAACCGGAAGATCCAGGAGACGCTCCCGAAAAACTACCCGCAAGCCTCCCCTCAATTCAATTAATCTCAACAAAAAGCGATAAATAATTTTCAAAGGGAGACAATTCTTTGTTTTTAAGAAAAATGCAGTCTTTCAGATAATATTTTTGTGAGACCCCACTGCACCGGCGGTTTTATACGAATCATTTCATCTCGAAGGTTTAATTGATAGTTATTATTATGCCTTTAATTATATCATACCCAATTTATTCGTAACTTTTTGCCCCGCAGTGTTACTCGCATACAAACAAAATGGCAATGACGATTATGATTAAATATAGCCAATGTTACATGGTGAAAGAATTTATAAAATCGGTTTTTGAGTTTATTCGTTACATACAAAAATACAAATCTACAATTATTATATTAGTCTAAATAAGATCACGAGCAAAAAAATAATGTTTCTATAACATTAAAACAACTTTTTAGGATTATATCGCGTGTATTTATTACTTATTTCTCTTTATTACCCGACGTTTCGAACTCTTTACAGAGATATAAACGCGATATAATCCTAAAAAGTTGCTTTAATATTATGAATGTGATTCGCGAAAATCTAAGAAATAAATAATTATTGTTTCATTTTAAAAGTTTAATTTTAAAATAAAACATTTTTCGTGGACTTTTAAAAGGCTTTCTACTTTATGGGTCTCCTCCAGCTCTTTCTACCCGTCGTTCTTGTCTGCCGTCAGATTTGGATCTCGAGCGGCAGCGTCCATTGGGGACTAGACACGGAAGCATTAATTTCTTCAAAACACCACTACTACTTTTTCGCAATATTATGTTATATATTTTATCGGAAAACATGTCTTTATACAAGATAGCAAGATACATATTCACCAAGGTATAGGCAGCAGCCAATCACGGGAAAAACTAGCAGTAGTACCTATACGCGGTAAGGACATGTTATGAGAATGGAAGAAAGTTATGTTACAAGGAACGTTAAAAGAATGACTGTGGATGGACATATCGTATTGAAGGACGAAACAAAATGTTGTATAAAAGTTTAAATGACTATGAGAAGATAATGTTTTGCCGCCCCCACTTAGATTGGGATGGAGTCAGGAAAATAATGTTACAGATATGAATGAAAGGTGGAGAGTAAGTTTTATTTAGAACTTTAAATGGCGGAACCTAAGGCCACAATGTTTACTGTTATTTTATACAAAATAATGAAAATTTGTACAAGTCATTGGTCAGTTGATACAAAATATTATAATTATAAAACCCATTATTAAGTATAATTATGGATCTATATTTTTTATTACAAATAGATAGAAAGGTAACTAAGAAAGTTTCTCAGCAAGAATAATGTGTTGAGATTTCGTTCGGTTTTAAGGTTATATATAAGATCATTTAACCTAAGTGTCCCTCTAGCTTTCAAACCTCTTAAACTACATACAACCCATTTTCAAGAATGTAGAATAGGTTTTCAAAGTATCCAAGTGCCTTGATGAAGAGGTCTTGAGTTCGAGGCCTGGTCTAATCGTAAGTAATGTTATAACTACCATTGACTGAACCTTGACTTTTTTTCAGATAAGTACATAATATACAAACCAGTATACGTATAGTGCAAAAAAAATGGAATTACACTGGTTCACACACACTTTGTCTTATTTGTGAATAGACATTCAATTACAAATTTATTTAAGTATTTTTTCATGGGATAGGGAGGAAAACGAGCAGGTGTGTTTCCTGATAGTAAGCAGCTAAAGCCACCCATGTACCTGCAATACAGTGTTACAGTTGCGTTGCGAGCCTTTAAAATGGGATAAGGAAGTGATTGGACTCCCGGATACCTACCACCGAGCGAAACGCGGCATGAACCGCTTTACGTCGATATTTTTTTAGTGGTCATGGCATTTCACCGGTCAAGCCGGACCATTGAAGAGGCGAATGCGATTTAAGTGATGTTAGTTCTTTGTCAGATACATGGTAGGGGAAACCGGCCCGCCGCCGAACTGAACATTTTTCATCATTTACTCAGCAATAAGCGGTTTAGTTTTTACCTCGTCTGCCAACGTACAATATATTTCTTTTAATAGTTTATTACACACTTAAATGTTATACTTACATTTAATCAATTTAATTAATATTTTACGGCGACATTTTTATTGTATCGTGACTAATTGTTTTCATTATAGACTATCTAGAAAAATCTGTTAAGATCAGATTTTTTTTTTATTTGCGTTATGTATATATTGTAAAAGAAAAATGGCGAACATAAGCCATGTTTTTATATATTTATGAAACATTTAAACTTTAACAAACAAAAAAAAAGCATCTGAGAGAAACAAGAATATAAACATTTGTATCAAGAATTCGACTTTTTTATGGGAACAGAGGCAACGTGACGCCTGATGGTAAGCGACTAGCGCCGCCTATAGACATTTGCCAGTCCTTGAGGAGCACAGAAGGAAGGGAGGAGAGGAGTGTTGCTCCAGACACCATCTTGCCAGTCGAGCCGGCCCATTTATGCTGCGAACTGCAAGGCTTTACCACTGTCAATGCGTGAATGTATTTTGTTAACTGCGAGTCGAGACTTAGCAGCCGTTGCCTATACCTTCGGGTAGAAAAAGACGTGAAGCTACATACGCTACATACGTTTACTATTATTTTTAGCATCATTACATAGTAAAAAATAAAGTAACTTTTCCGCTGTTGTGGGGGGTTGGTTTTTATCTATAATTCATAAATGTCATAGAATAGAAAAGGTGATAAATCCAAAATTTACTTATTTATTACTTTTGATGCGGAACAAAGTTCTCCAGGTCAACTTGTTTAATAAAAAATTGAAAATGTGTCACATATGAGAAAAACAAAGTGGAATGCTCGGCCCCATTCCAACCTCTGCATCTCATATCTAAAATAAATGTGAATAGTTTGCATGCTCATATAATAGCTTCAATTGGCCAAGAAGCATGTAAACTGCATCTATCTTTTAACAAAACAAGCTTAATATAACACGGCTTATTCGAGCACTGGGGGCAAGTTGCCAGGACACACGAATACACCGCAGGTCGCCGACCTGCATATTGTCAATTAGATACTACTACTGGATATAAATATTCGTACGTATTTATCTTTACTTGGGTCAATGTTCATAGATTATGAGTTTATACATATGTACAATTCGCCAAAAATAAATTGTAACTTTTTAAAACAATGGATGGTAAAGATTACCTATACATTTAGCGCAAAAGCGGAAGACCATTGGAGTCAATTCTAGATAATTTAGTACTTTCTATGGCCAAATTGGTGGTGTATGAAAGGTAGACATCAAGGTTCTAAAAAACTGACGAGCAAAAATAATAAAGAGTGTATGAATAATATTTACGACTAGGGATTTGGCATGGCATGAAGTTGTGTTGCTGTGGCAATAGAAGGTATATCTTATATCTCTCTTAATTTGCCTTTTACTAGTACAAAATCGATTAAATACGAAATGGATTTGTAAGAGGTGGAAGAGATGTAAGAAGAAGTAAAAGAGATACTTGAAAGTTGCTCTAATACCCCAGAAAACAAGTGGAAATTGGCCTGGTGTGAACATGTAATAAAGAGGGCAATACGAATAAATACGCATGTCCGCGAAAATAGAAGAAAAGAACGAAAGACCCGAGAAAATATGGATGGATTATTTCAAAGAAAATATGATTAAAAGGATGTTAGGTGGTCATTAGGAAGAATCGAATGATAGTGATTGTATGGAGAAAAAGAAGGGTAGGAAGATATTAATATAGAATACGATTCGAATTTGATTAAGCTAATATAAAAAATATAGTATTCATAACTTCACGCCTTTTCTACCGGAAGGTGTAGGCAGCGGCTGTTAAGCCTCGTCTCGCCGTTATGTTTACGTTCCAAATGGAATAGGTGGCAAATCTATTGCCACCGGGTACAAAGTTTCAGTCATCGATATATAACACACATAACTTCCGAAAATAATTTCTAAAAGTCCTTGCTGTCCTCTAAATTCCCTTTCTTTTCTTCTTTAAAGTCGTCGCCGACTTCTAAATTCAGAAGCGACCACTGTACCACCGAGACCTTATATAGTATACGTCTGTTAAATATAAATTTAATAATTTGTTACATGGTTTATAAAGAAACCACAAAGAGTGATTAGTTTATTTCAGAAAAAAATACCACAACGCTTAACAGTAACAAGAAAAACAAAAAACCACGAACGATTTCTCGAAAAAAATAAGCGAATACTGTTGAGCAAATAAATAAATTTAGTGTCAACGTGATGTCATATATCATAATTTTTCTTAGAAAACAAAAGAGTTTCAAAAGAGTAGCAAGTTCTGTACTTACTGGAGAGTTACTTTATCCATGAAACCAAATACTTCTTAAAAACACAGGAGGCAACCTACACCTATCGTCATTAAGAGCGCGAAGATATTAAAATAATATTAGTAGTAAGCAAATGAATGAAATATATTACAGTTCGGTAGATAATGACATATTAAATGGGGACAAACAAACAAACATCAACACATTATACACTTTGTAACAGATAACAAAACTCCTGCCCCAATAATTACAATTAAGTCTATTAATCATAAATAACAAAATTTTGTATTGACAATTATAATTGATACGAACAATTCTTCTACATATGGAAAAAAAAAAATTCTCTTAATTAGATTTAAATTCTGCTTCTTCAGTCTTAATTAGATTTAAGAGAATTCAATTTCCGTCTCAGTTGGGTGGAGATTGAACATCCCGCTTTCGAATCAGGAAGTCGTAGGATCGCATCCGGGCCGCACCAATGAATTCTCGAATTTCTTTCCGGATGTTATTAAATATTGATGTATAACTACCCGCTGTATTACAATACATTACGCCGTCTATTCCTTTTGGGACGTAAAAATTCGGCGAGACAAGGCCTATATGAGTACAAAAAGGTGTAAAATTTTTTCCTTGCTATCCCCTGACTGAATCAAAAGGAAAATAATTTCACACAGTAGCCTAAAGTCATTGGATTCGTCATGACTGTGAGTGACATATGATATATTACTTTCCCAAAATCCCACACAAACAAAATCTTCTTAAAAAGTTTATTTACAATAATAAGAAAAAATAAATTAACTACATTATTTACAATATATACAATTAAAAAACTACCTGAAATACAATTTCTCCGCATCTCGGTCTACTGGCAGCGTGCCCAGAAGACTGGCCGCATTGCCACGCTGAATGGCAATGCTAATCCTCTGTGCGAAAAATAGACCAGCCCTCTGGTCGCGAGAGGCTTCGATCAGCGTCTTTGCAAGATCTTTGTAAAGTGCACGAGCACTCGGACCCCATGTCCCCAAAGTCTCAACCCCAAACGGCTCAAATACATAATCACCTACAAGGTTTCTGTATTTATGCCGCTTGAGATTTTCTGCCGAAGCAGCAGAAAAAAAATCTTCTTTATTTAAATGTCAATCCTGAAACTGGATCCACCAACTAGAATACAGCTAAGGGGCCGTCCATTAATCACGTGATGTTTTTTTTATAATTTTTTGAATCGATTCTGAGCTCAAAGAAATGATATCTCGAAATTATGTGTTATTTTCGGAAGTTATGTGTGATAAATATCGATGAATGATAATCGATCGATTTGTGCCCGGTTTATCGCAATACGTTCGCCAGCTATACCATTTGGGAAATAACATACGATTCGGCGAGGCGAGGCTTAACAATTGCTGCCTAGTCTGCCTACACATTCGGGTAGTAAAAGGCATGAAGTTATAGTGTCTGTTATGTTATCTTCTTAACGCGGAATAGTAATCGTGATGTTGAAATATTTTAATTACTTATACCCACTTATAAATATTCGGAAAAATTTGCTAAAAGCCAACTTGAGTCATAGATTATTTCAGGAATATATATATATATATATACTTAACTAGACATTATGATAATTTTTTATGTGAAAAAGGGAATAAACGAGTGTGCGGGTCACTAGATGGAAAGCGACTACCGATGCCCATGAACATCCGCAACACTCGGGGTGTAATACAGCGTTGCCGGCCTATAAGATAAAAGGACGCTCGTTTCTTAAAAGTTCTAGGACGTTGCCAGCAACTGGTTCCATATAGGAGCTCATAAAAGTAAAATAATTAAGTATTTATATATCACAGTTTAGCACGGGGACTTCTATTTGAATCTTTATACGAGTACATACTACATTATACATACATACTGACGAGTTTTCGAACAAATTTTGCCCGAGGTCTAAGAATAGACGCGATAACAATTCGCACATAACTCGGATTAAAACCTAGTATCTTCCACAATAAAGACCCATTACTCCACTAGGTCATTATGATATTTAATATTTGCCTACTCATTACGTTGCATTAATATGACTTGACGATTTTTAAACACTAATCAGTAATTATTTATCAGTAGAACGTTTTGTGCCAAATTAGTGTCATTAACTAACTGTCATTAAAACGTTAGTGCTCCGCTCTTATTGATTCTAGCGTAATTATATACAACCCAAAAGCATCCTCAATAAACGGTCTATCCATCACAAAAGAAATTTTTTAATTCAAACGAATAGTTCCTAAGATAAGAGTGTTTAAAAAACATACAAATACTTCAGATTTATAATATTAGGATATAATAAATCATGCTCACAACGACATTTAATAACATCTCGTAATGTCTGTTCAAATTAGTTACCATTAATCCAGAAACATTTAACTGCAAATTACGAAACAAAAGTTTATTTTAATTTAAGATATTATACGATAAATTAGTGGTCACACATTAACACGCCGAGCTAGTTCCAGTAAATCCAGTGTTGTGTGCCGAATTGTAAGATGTGGACGTGCGCGGGATTGCTTGCGCTGGTCGCCTGCGCGTGCGCCGTGACCAGAGACCAATTCTATCCCAACGGACCGGACCTGGACCAAATCCTGCCCAGGAACAATGAAGAAACATCGCCAGAACACAAACTTAAAGTACCCATACGATTTTATGGAGAGAGTTATGACAGCGTATTTGTAAGTACTACATTCTTGATTTAATTGAACATTTTTGGGTTTTCACAAAATGCTACTCCTCAGCGAAATAAAAATTGAAATGATCTTTTTTATTATTATAGCTGTTTACGTGCTTTTAATTTTACCTAAATGAATAAGTCAGATTACTAAATATATTACATACTTTTGACAACAAAAGAAGTAATATCCATTCTTAAAAATAACAACATCATAATTTGACAGAAGAAATGTACCCATATTGATATTATTGAAAATATTTTTAGCACTTAGAATTTTTTCACCTAAATATCGTCGATAAACTAACTACCCGTCTAAAAATAAACTCTGTTCTTTCTTTGATAGATAAGGTTTTTGTGTATGAGTAGTGAAAATAAGGAGATTTAAGAGAAATAAGGAGAAGCTCCTTATTATAATAAATTGTGTTTTATCTATACATATTGTGTTATTTAACACAACATTTATCACGTATTTTGGAAGGGACTAGCGTTACTGATCCACTACTACACTGCAGCAATAGTCTCAGGTTCTGCTCTCGGTATACATACACCAACAACTCGCCGGATTTTTTTTTGGAATAAATATCGATTTCTATTGGGCCCGGTATACAAAAAAATATATTCTCCATTCTCTTCAATCACTCGTCGTTTCCACTCTTACTCCGTTCATACTCATATCAAGTTTTATACAATCTATGCGTCTCTTTTACAGCCTTCCCCTACCGATATGTCCATCCACAATCATTGTCATCACTCTCCTGGGCGCCTATTATGAGCTTTTAATAACAAACAGCTTGCTCGCTGCTTAGCGAATTCGTATTTGCAACAATTAATTTCTTCTAGTCTAGACTACTCATGACTGACTAAATGGAATTAGTCATTGATAAATAGAATTTAGAGTGAATTTGAAAGTGACTATTCGTCACCGGCTAGCTGAAATTGACAATAATAATTTGCAAGGCAGCGCGTAAGCTGGCTGCAATTTCTTCCCTAGTCACGTCCATACAACGCCAATATACCACTTCTTCTTTTACGCTTGGCGCAACTCTTGTGCTTCCTCTTATTTCATGTCTGAAACATTTTTGGATAGGTATTATTCATAGTAGATTTTTTGTTGCCTTTTTATTTTCAAACTTCATATTAATAATAATAACCTAAGTCCAATCAATCTTGTCTTTTTTTAATAATGAAATACGAGATTTTTGTGTAATAATTAAAATGTTGATAGTACTTCCCGATAATAGATAAATTTATATTATAGTGGCAGTGGTCGAGCACACGGCTGCTGATCCTGAGGTCCGGGTTCGATTCCAGACACTGGCTCACACCAATGACTTATCGAAATTGTTTTCGGAAGTTATGTGTGATAAATATCGATGACTGAAAAATTTTGTGCCCGGTATGGCAATAGGTTCGCCACCTATTCCATTTGGGACGTAAACATAACGGCGAGACGAGGCCTAACAGTCGC
Organism: Euproctis similis; assembly: GCA_905147225.2. NCBI lineage: Eukaryota > Metazoa > Arthropoda > Insecta > Lepidoptera > Erebidae > Euproctis > Euproctis similis. The sequence continues at coordinate 7,390,565 of LR990114.1, forward strand.
TGCCTACACCTTTGGATAACAAATGACGTGAAGTTATGTTATATGTTATGTTTATATTATAGTGCATACACAAATACATAACTTCACGCCAAATCCCTTGGGGGTAGGTAATGAGAACAGAGCGCCACAAGGCACGATTCTTACACGCCTCACTGGCTTCGTTGACTTTCATAACTCTTTTCATGCACGCGCGTCGATTTTTAAGGCTCCTAACATCACCTTCCTCTAGAACACGTTCTATTTGGTCATGGAATGTGTGTCTTGGTCGTCCGCGACTCCTAGATCCATCCGCTTTTGCATAGCATCATCCATTTTTTCTACATGTCCGAACCATCGAAGCATGCCCTTTCTTACTTGTTTTATTATTTGTTTCTATTATAGTAACAAGGAAAAATATCTATTTCGACAATTATAAAATAATCGCGTCTGAACTTACGCGGTTATCATAAGTCGTTTTGATATGATTATTATTTCATACAAGAAGCATACTCACTAGAACAACCGACTAGCGTGAATGATAAGAGGCATGAAAGTCAAGGAACTTACTAAAAATTAAATATATCGTTCAACGACACGTGATATTTTTTTTGCGGAACCATTTTTTATATACCTATCATCAGTTAGTCCACTATCATCAAGATTGAGCCTGTTTAGTACATATTTAAATTTCTAAGTTGTGTAATTGTAAGTTGAATTTAAAAGTAATCAAGCGAATACTTTATATTGTTTCAAGCGATTTATCTAAGGCTAGAACTCGTCATACCTTGCATCACAATACTAGATCGTTTTGAATAAAATAGTACTCCTGTACGTAAAATTTGATTCAGTTGATATATTGCTTGAAGGTATTTTTTAGGTCTAGGTAGTAGGTAATAGTCGAGGACACGGCTTCTGATCCAGAGGTCCGGTTTCGAATCCTGACACTGACTCACACAAATCACTTTTCGAAATTGTTTTCGGAAGTGTAATGAATATCGATGACTGAAATCTTTGTGCCCGGTATGGCAATAGGTTCGCCACCTATTCCATTTAGGACGTAAACATAAAGGCGAGACGAGGCTTAACAACCGCTGCCTACACCTTCGGGTAACAAAGGCGTGAAGTTATGTTGTTATATAAAAATTAACATATATCGTAGCCAAAAGTCAAGCACCGAGCGTCTACGAGTTTGCTTGATTGCTAGAAAAAATATAATTTAAATTGCAGTCAAAATGTAATTGAAATGGTCTCGGTGGTCCAGTCGTCGAGCACCCCGCTTCTGAATCAAGAAGTCGCGGGTGCAAATCCTAGCTCACGCCAATGCCTTTTCTTAATTATTTTCGGAATTTATGTATGATAAATATCGATGACTGAAAACTTTGTGCCCGGTATAGCAATAGGTTCGCCACCTATTCCATTTGGGACATAAACATAACAGCGAGACGAGGCTTAACAGGCGGGGCCTACACCTTCGGGTAGAAGAAGGCGTGAAGTTATGTTACGCTATATTTACTCTTAACTAATTTCTTTTTGCTAATATATGGGCCAATAATAGAATACAGTTGTCCTGTCTGAGTAGACTGAGTGGAAACTAAGCAGATAGTGTGTGCTAATATTTTTGAAAATAAAGCCAACAGTCAACGGCCTTTATCAGCGTGATAAACACCCACTTACATTTCCGTCCGCCAATTCGCAACATTGCTGTTTATTTTTGCAATATGCACTGTGAACTTTTATTAAATAATCGCTAGCATAATATATACATATAATAAAATCGTAGGAAAGTGGAAACTGTACATTGAATATTTTTTTAGCATACTTGGGACATGATCTACAATCGATACCGTGCCTGAAAATATGGTTTTTAGAATGTTTGTCTTCATGTTTGTTTCGGAATAACTTCAAAAGTGCTGCATGCTTTTATGTCCAATTTTGTATCAACTTTGCCAAGAGGTCCTTAGAGTGGTAGAGCCAAGCAGTTCGCTGCATGATTGGGCCGGCTCGACCGGTGAAATACCACCACCTCTCAGAAGATCGACGTAAAGTGGCTCATGCCGCGTTTCGTTCGGTGAGAGAGGTACCCGGAGGCCCATCCCTTCCTATCCTACTCCTTTAAAGGTTGGCAACGCAACTGTAACACTATAAGTGTTTCAGGTGTGGGCGGCGTTGGTCACTTAACACCAGGTCACACGCCTGCTCGTTTGCCCTCCTACCCCATAAAAAAAAAGATCGGGTTATCACATGAATCCATAATTATAATGGCAAATGAAACATTACAATAGCATAGGCACAGTATTTTTGCTGCTTTATAGCATCCACGCAGACGAAGTAGCAGACAACAGCTAGTTAGTATTTTTTTTTTATGGGATAGGAGGGCAAACGAGCAGGCGTGTCACCTGATGGTAAGCAACCAACGCCGCCCATGGACACCAGCAACACATATAGTGTTACTGTTGCGTTGCCGACCTTTAAGGGATAGGGGATAGGAAAGGATGGGGAAGGGGGTGGGCCTCCGGATACCTCTCTCACCGAACGAAACGTGGCATGAGCCACTTTACGTCGGTCTTCTGAGAGGTCGTGGTATTTCACCGGTCGAGCCGGCCCATAATTGCAGCGAACTGCTTGGCTCTACCACTGTTAGTTAGTTTAATAGTTAGTATATATTATACTCGCTCCAATCAAGATATCAAAGGGAATTATATGAGCCGGAGATATGACAATACATTCACAATTATTGTTAATATTTTCGATACTAATACATCCAAAATCTATTTATTTAATATATACATACAAACACACATACATAACAAGAACATAACTTAAGAACTCATCAAATCAAATGTTGATTTTGTCGTTTTAGTTAAACACACTATACTTTAAAATCGATGACGAGCAAAGCTTGAACCACCTTAGTAGTTTTGTTATGATATGTGAGATTCCAGGGCTACGAGGGTAGGGAGGGTACGAGGAACCGGACTCTCTAGACTCTAAAAATATGGTTGTTAGATATTTTTTCTGTTTGTCTGTATGTTTGTTACGGATGAATTCTAAACGTAATGCATGCTTTTACGTCAAATTTTTCATAAATATTGTCATGAGGTCGGGTTGACACATTACTACATTACATCACTAATTGGGGGTGACCAATGAACCTTTATTTGACACAGATGAAAAAATGGAATTTCGAACACTACCTATAATACTACTTTAGGAATTAAATAGTTCCATTGAGAACAGTCCATCTCGAGCTCGAGCAGCCAGAAAAAGCCAGAAACAAACTGGTCCTACAAATAAAATTGCTGTGACAAAATACTTTTTGACATATTTGGAATCCCCTTTACGATTAACGTGCACATTTAACCTTTGAATATATAATTAAAAAAACTAACACACAATTGTTATCGACAGGTCATTATACGTATCGCGACCTTTCGTTGAATTTACCTAAGTCCTACTTTATCATACAGAGTCAAAGCTGAGTTTTATTTTAAACATGTATCACATAATACCTACATTAGATAAGTAATATAGATTAGGTACTATTATTATAGTTTTGGGAAGCTACTTCTTTAGTATATTAGAAACAAGTTGAACCAGCGAACTTTATTTCGCCTCAGAAGAAATAAAAATGGTCATCATGGGTTATCCCTAAGCGCCATCGCGGACTTTTTTTTTAGAACTTTTGAAGGTGTATAATTATGCGGTACATTGTTTTGATCTATTACTTAGGGTTCAGCCAGCGATTGCAATTAAATCCCTAAATCTAGAAAATTCGCACTTTTTCTTTAAAACAATGCACATGAATTATATACACAAACCACCCTACTGACACCCTCTCTCATCTATTAAAAAAAACTGCATAAAATAAAAATGTAAAAATCAAAGATATAATGGAAACACACAACGGAAAGCAACTTTGTTTTATACTATATAATAATGAAAATGATCATTAAGTCATTCACTAAAAATAAAATAAATGTATACGACGTCAACTCTGGTAAATATTTTATGAATTTCTCTAATTACGAAAGGATTTAATGTTTTATACATCACTAGCTCTTTCGATTTAAAATAATCTCGGTGGCTCAGCGGTGATTTCGGCCTCTCACCAATAATTTCTCGGAAATATTAATAGAATAAATTTCGAGAGTTATATGTGATTAATATCGATGACTGATAACTCTGTGCCCGGTGTATTGCAATAAGTTCGCCAACTATTCCATTTGGGACGTAACGTAACGATTCGACAAGTCGAGGTTTTAACAGCCGCTGCCTACACCTTCAGGTACCAAAAGGCATAAATTTACTTACGTTTGATTTAATACGAGTACTTTTAGTTACTTTCTGGAGTATAGAGAAAGAAACTAATACTTAACGAGCTAATTATTCTGTGGTAATTTCTCAATGCAACCTACAACTGAAATGATTTTTGTTTTGTTATAGATAAACAAATTTGGAGTACTCACATTTCGTGCAGGCATACCGACCTTTTTGAATATAGAGTTCCCTCTCCCTTATCCGTCGATAGCGGCCTTTTACACAAACATCGACACCACAAACGAAGGCGCAATATTCTACAGAGAAACAGACGAACCCCACGTCTTATCTAAAGCGGAGGAGAGTGTTCAGAATAATTTCCATGAATACTACGACTTCAAGCCAACTAGTGTATTCATTGCGACATGGATCGACGTCACTTACGCATCCAACGATACATTGGACACACCCAAAAATAGCTTCCAAGTCGCCGTGATCAGTAATGGAACGGAAAGTTTTACTGAACTCCTATATCCTGAAAGAGACATACAGTGGTTCCAAAAGGAAACTCTAATTACGAGCATTCCAGACGCAAAGGCTCAAGCCGGTTTCATCTCGGAAGATGGACGCATGTACCCGCTGCGAGGATCTGGAAGTCATCAAATCAGAAATATTGTCTCGTAAGCACTTCTTTAATTATCTTCTCTAATAATAACTATTTTTTTTAGTTAAAATGTTCAGTTTTTTTGTTTTTTATGTTAGTTTTATATGTCAAGTCATAAACAAAATTTCGATGAAGTAAAAACAAAAAACCAAATTATGGTTAAGTTAAGGTAATTGTACATTTAATAATTTGTGAATAGTGTATTGTAATGTTTCATGTGTACAATAAAGCTTATTTGTATTGTATTGTATTTGTATTGTATTTTCAACTCGTTTAAAATAGCAACTGCCACTTCATTCTATTAACATTAGAATATGAAGGTAATTAGCTTCATCGGCCACGTCACGCCAGAAAAAAAATCCTAAAATTTATTCGAGTTTCATTTATTTCAGTTGGTCAAATAGTCACGAGCCTGGGAAATTCGTTTACCGTATCGGAGATATCCCATTCGACGGTAACATTGCTGCACCGGATAATTATAATCAAAGGGACTTGGAGTTGGAAGAAGAATCCAAAACATGTTCACAAACTGGACCTAGCGTTTGCCACACAGAAGCGAGGTGTATAGATTACCCTGCTGGTATTTGCTGCCAGTGCAAAGAGGGATTTTACGGAAATGGAAAATCGTGCATCAAAAACGATGTGGCACTTAGAGTTCACGGAAAAATTACCGGTTTCCTAAACAACATTAACCTTAACGATATTGATATTCAATCCTACGTTGTCGTTGGTGAAGGTAGAACATATACAGCTTTATCTCTTGTACCACCTAGGCTTGGAAGCAGTCTGCAATTACTCCATGCATTAGGCAGTGTTGTCGGTTGGCTCTTTGCAAAGCCAGCTGGATATGCCAAAAACGGATACCAATTGACAGGTTCCTTATTCAATCATACCGCTGACGTATGGTTCCCTGCAACCGGAGAACGAGTAACGATCAATCAAGAATTTCTAGGACATGATGTTTTCGACCAAATAACATCAGAAACAGATATAAGAGGTACTATACCTGCAGTCCAGCCTGGGGCGAAACTATTTGTATCAGATTATGATGAACGGTATACTCTTGAAGAACGTGGAGTTATACGTGCAGAATCTAGTAGGACTTTCACGAACAAACTCACAGGTGAAAAGATAGAGCAAAGGGTTATCCAAACACTGAGATACAGCGCTTGTCTGTTTGCGCCTAATATCACTGAGGAGTCAGTACCGTTAACACTAAAAGTGAACAAGAATTATCTTGGTTTTGAAGAGAATATAGTCAGATACGGTATGACGAACAAAATATTTCCCTTGGGTAAAGAAGATCCTTGTATTGAGGGCCGGAATACTTGTGGGCCACATAGCACATGTGCCGTAGAAGGCGACACGTTTACATGTATTTGTCAAACCGGTTTTACAAGCATTTATCAGGACAATGCAATAGTCTGTATAGACATAGATGAATGCGAAGCTGGCACTAATAACTGTGATACTAACGCTGATTGCTACAATCATGCCGGTGGCTATCAATGCAGATGTCGTACAGGGTTTACAGGAAATGGAATCAGCTGCAAATCTCTGTATACTTGTCGCACTAAAAACTGTGATCCCAATGCCGAATGTATAGAGTATGCTGGTGTGGAGGCTACATGTGTTTGTAATTCAGGATTTTATGGAGACGGTTCCGTGTGCTACCCATCACAAGGGTATGCGCCTACAAATAATGAAGCAGATTACAATGACACTTTCGTACTACCAAACTGTAACACCTCTGCATGTTACTGTCCACAGGGATATTCACCTTACACAAATGAATTAAATATTCAATTGTGTCGTCTCAATAGTTACGTTCCTCCAATACAAGGAATTTATGAAGGCGCTTACCCAACATCTACTCCAGTACCTTACCAAGGGCCTAACGAATCCAATTATCCACGACAAAGTCACCGTCCATATAACCCAACTTCAGAAATTCCCCGATATTCTCCCAGGCCCTCATACCCTTATGAGACGAATTATTCACCAGAACCTCCGCAAAACAGTTACGGTCAAAATTCAGAAAATAATTACTCCTATCCTTCTAACAATAATTCTCAACCACCTAATGATAATGGCGGTCAAGAAGGAGAAAATAACTATAACAACCCTGTAGGCAATAACTACCAACCACCACAGGAAAATAACTATTACAAACCAATAGACAATAACAATCAACCACCACTAGAAAATAATTATTATAATCAGAATTCAAACAACAATTACCCTTATGGTAACAATTCGCCAAAATCTCCAGAAAATAGCTACCAACCGCCCAACGAGAGCCAACCAGAAAATAATTATGACCAAACGTCGGACAATAACTATGAGCAATCTTCCGAGAGTAACTACCCACAACAGAACAACAATCAAGAACCGTGGGCCTCAAACTATCAAACACCGGAAACTAGTTACTATGAATATACAGAAGGAAATAATTACAGAACAACAGATAGAAATTACGAGCAGTCTTCACCAGCCAACTATCGTCCATCGGGCCCATCACAAACAGAATACCAACTACCAACAGAGGACCCTCTAAGTGAGTTATTCTTTGGATTATATAACATAATATAACTTCACTACACATCACATAACTTTGGACCTTTGTTACCCGAAGGTGTAGGCAGCGGCTGTTAAGCCTCCTCTCGCCTTTATATTTACGTCCCAAATTGAATAGGTGGCGAACCTGTTGCCATACCGGGCACAAAGTATCCGTCATCGATATTTATCATACTTATCTTCCGAAAACAATGTCGAAAAGTCACTGGTGTGACCCAGTGTCAGGATTCGAACCCGGACCTCTCGATCAGAAGCCGTGTGCTCGACCACGGGACCACCGAGACTAATTATATTACACTCCAGTTTTTTCAATTGTCAAGGTTTTGTTCCAAATGTTCAAAGTGCTACAATAGGCTCATTCCCTATTCATGCCATGTCATATTATGAAATATATCATTCGGCGACGATACGCTGTATACGTCTTTAACTTGAACAGAAAGTCATTTGATTTTTTTTTTTCATTTAACAATTGCATTACTCAGATTGAATAACATACATTGTCCGTATAAAAATAATACAATTACGTGAATTGTATTATTTTTATTATTTCGCAATTACCTAATGACATTCATATAAAAATAATGTCATACCCAATTCTTAATTGGAAGCTTTATTTTAAATTTACAGTTAAGTGTGATGAAGATGCTGACTGTCCTCCTAACGCTATATGCTCATACCTCTCACCTGATGGTGCTGGTGATGTGGAAGGCAAACACTGCATATGCCCAGAAGGATACGAAGGAGATGCATTCGAATGTATTGAACGTACTGGATCAAATTGTGCGTGTGGTATAGGCGCACACTGTGTGAGTACTAGGGATGATAACTACATATGTGTCTGTGATCCAGGGTATCAGGGTGACGGTTATAACTGCCGGCCAAATTTCAGCTGTAAAAACGACTCTGATTGTGAATACAATGCAGAATGTAGACAAGATCCAAATACAAACGACTATACCTGCCAATGCGTTCAGGGTTATATCAAAGACCAAAATGACGCTTGCATACCTGATGCTCAGCTGTGTAACGGAGCCTTGTGCCCGGAACATTCGTCCTGCCTCTACGATTCTGAAATAGATCTACATTACTGTCATTGCGATGATGGATATACTGGGGATGGAATTTCTGTATGCGAGCTTGCAGAACAAACCTGTGAATACACCAACGATTGTGGTCAGAATGCGGTCTGCACACCTGTTGACAATACCTACCAATGTCTATGTAGGGATGGATATAACGGTGACGGCTATAACTGCGTACCTGATGGGACTTGCAGAAATAATCCAAGTATGTGCGATTTGCACGCGTCTTGTATCAAAAGATATGATTTATATGTTTGTGAATGTAACTCTGGATATAATGGAAACGGAAGCAATTGCGAATTAAATCACAGACAATCCGGAAACTTTTTGGTTGCCAGCGATGGAGCCTCCGTATACAAAGTACCATTCAGAGTGACGCCTAGAGAGTTTGCTACGCCGATCAATAGTGGGATATCACAGTTAGCTGTTGGCGTTGGCGTAGACTGCGATGCTGGTAGAATCTTCTGGGGTGATGTTGTCAGCTTGGCTATAAAGACGTCACAATATGATGGAAACGATTACAGCATATTCTTGTCAGATGGTGAGTAGTAGGTATTTTCACGTAAAAGTGAAGTGGTTGCGTTTTCAACTACCATATTAAACATAGTAGGCCAAAAAATATTGCAATACAGTACGCAATAATCCATTTACAAAGTCCAAACTCTAGAAACATTTTTAAACTAGGAGTTTGCTCTAGGTAGGTATAACTTTGCTATAGGTCTATGTTCGTATGTAGGAACGTAGTAGGCTCTTAGTTCTGGATATGTTAATAAGCGCATTTATACACGAGTTTATTTTTGATTCGACGGTTATTAAGAAATACATAACAGTAAATGGCGAAAATTTACTTTGAGATATTATCCGAATCATAACACTGTCGAGATATCTTTGTTAATATATTACTTCTTTAGTGTAGTGATATTTATATTAATAAACTTATGATTGATAAACTTATTTCCAGGAGTAAAATCACCGGAAGGCATTGCGGTTGATTGGTTATCCAAAAATATTTTCTGGACGGATTCTAAGAAACTGACAATTGAAGTTGCTAATATTGATACAAAAGCGAGGAAGGTACTATTCGCGGGCAACGGAATATCCAATCCAAGAGGCATTGCCGTTCATCCCCAGAGAGGGTAAATATTTATTCATGTTTATTTATTTACATGACTCAAATTCTTACTTACGTTCAGGCTCTTATTGTAATTCATTTTCTAATTAATGATTGTTAAAATATGCCATTGTTATGAACGTTGTTATTTATAAAACTTATCCCCAAATATTTTAACAATTTTCAGCAAAATATTCTGGTCGGATTGGCAGCGTGCAGATCCAAAAATTGAGTGGGCTAACATGGACGGTACTCAACGTGGCGTGTTCATAAACAAGAACTATGCCGCTTTACCAAACTCATTAGCTATTGATTGGGTCAGAGATAGACTATGCTACTCAGATGCCGGTCTATTCAGTATAGTGTGCGTATCCATTGAAACGGGCGTCAGAGAGATCATCGCCAGCAACTGTTCCTATCCATTTGGACTGGCCATCTACGGGAATCAGTTCTATTGGAGTGATTGGAGAACGTAAGTTAACTAATGAAAAATCTAAAAAGATAATCGACATTCAAAATGATAATCAAATCAAATATATCTCATTTGATTTCATTGTATTCATAGAAACGTGTGTAGGTACGCAATATAAAAATTGAATAATTGGAGCGCTTCTGAATCGGTGTTATGTTGATATCACTTCATCATCATTTTCTTAACCTTATCCTACTCTAAGTGGGGTCGGCACAACATGTCATCCTTTCAAACATTCAACTTTAAATATAATATCAAAATTGGCTTTGGTTTTATGACCGGCCCTGACGTAAACAATCCTTGGGGAGGAGTCTATTCTCATCTTGTCTTATATAAAGATATCTCATTCCAATTTTCTCTCATAAAATTATTGAAAGGTTCTTATGTAGAATTTGGACCGAAAAAAAGAAAACTTTATATTAAAGTTCCGTTCAATTCTAAGATTCACGATCATATAGAAGACTACAAACATACATAACTTCATGCCAAATCCCCTGCGGGGTAGGCAAAGAGAAAAGAGCGCCACAAGAACGATTCTTACACGCCTCACTCGCTTGCTTGACTTTCATGACTCTTATAACCTGACATCACCTGGCTCCAGAACTCGTTCTATTTGATCATGGAAAGTGTCGTGACCCTCCTCGACTATTACATCCATCCGATTTGCATCGTATCTCTGCTTAGTCAATCTAGCGTCGTCCATTCATTCTACATATCCAACCCAACAGACGATTAATGAGAAGACGAAAAGATTTACAGAAAATTAAAAATACATTGAGACAAGTTGCAGAGAGCCTAAAGTTTTGCAGTGCAATAAATTTATTACCTCTATCATATTTTTAATCTCAAAAATAAATTTTATTTCAGATTAAAAATCGAATCCATAGATCTAGATACACAAATTCGCGGGCAGGTGCCGATAGCGACCGCATCGAGACACCTTTACGGTGTGGCCGTAGCGCCTGAACAATGTCCGCGAATGCATAGTGCGTGTATGACAAGGAATGGAGGTTGCAACCCCGACCAGCTGTGTTTACCTGACGGCAATTATGGACGATCCTGTGTGGATGCAGACAGACTCCTTACTCGCCGTTAAGCATTTTTCAAATTTCGAATTCACTGGCTTATAAGTATGAAGGAGGTTAGCTTTATTTAAAAAAAAAAATAAAATCATTCACTTACGCCATTTGAAGATTAGTTTCTTTCCTCAATAAAACTTGCAGTGATAAACTCATAAAATATTTTTAAGAAACAAAAACGGCATTTTTTTCCTGGACTAATTTAAGTTTGTGTTTAAAATTATCACGATTTTTTTATTGATTTTTTTATACAAATTAAAATACCTGTTATGTTAAGTACTAAAACACTTAATTCGACGCACTTTTAATAAATTAGCTACCAACCACTCACACAGCTGGTTATTTAATAAAACTTATTTATTAATACTAATAACCTATTATACTATTAAAATAAACTAATAAGAAATGTTAGTATATCAATTCTTAGAAAACGAAATGGACACATTGTTGGAATATAAAATTGCATTAGTTTAGACTTGATACTGATAAAACACGTTCTCATATTTTTCACAAGAACAGTAGATTAGTACGCCACTGTCATACTCAATTACTAATATGAACCTTGTTTTAAGGTAATTATTTCCTAAGTAATTCAACCTCGATACCTACAAATATAGATACAAGGATTCTGAGCGGTAGGTATAGGTTTATCCATAGTATTATTGTCCACAATAATAAACCCAGATCTTAGTTCTCTTTTCTTCCACTGGCTGTGCTAGAATATAGGACGTACCGATGCTATTATTATTACACGTAAACACGGGTTCAAAAGTTACATCTAAAAAATTTCGAAAAATGTCTTACTTGGCTTGACCTGTGTTTAGTATTAAAAAACATGTTGTCAACAGCAACAAAACTTCCCGCGTAAGGAATTAAACGAGTACTTCTTGAAAAATGGCGCGCTTTGCCGGCGAACATTCTGATTCTCCAAATCAAACCATTTGTTCAACATTACGTTCGGACTCCTTGTTTCTATACTTCGCACTCTATACCTTTACACGTAAGCAGCTGTACTTAAAAAAAATACCAATACTGCTTGAAAGACCCACTTCCCATCTCCAATAGAGTATTTATTGCTGTAGACTGAAGTCCTTTAATTTATCTTCTGTCAATAATGAATAATATATTTTCGCTTAATAATGGCGTTGAAGTTCCGTGTTACTTGTATATTATAACACTTAGTATGGGACTAATTAATACAAAAATACTATTTTAACGTTTATACTAGTTTACTTAAAGATTCTGTTTATAATCAACACTTGTAGAAATTAGTTCTTTTTTTTCCACCTAGAATATTTGAGTAGCATAATTTGCTACTGAAACTCAAAGCACTTAGAGGTTTTTTGGTATCTTAGTATGCAGATGCCATAAGGCACGATTCTTACACGCCTCACTCTCTTCTTTGACATTTATAACTCTTTTCATGCACGCGCGTCGATTTTTGAGGCTCCTAACATCACCTTCCTCCAGAACACGTTCTAGTTGTAAAGATATGTGTATGATAAATATTTATCTTAGTAAAGAACAGAAAATTTTAAAATACATATATCCTGTATAAGAATATTTAATTTATATTGTAACTATTTTGTAAGTAAATCAACCAAAGAATAAAATAAAATGTTTTTTTTATAAATTGTTTAATGTAATCTTCATAATATACTATTTCTGAATCAATGAAGTTATTTATTTTTATGTTTAGCATTATTTACTTTTGTTCACACATACAATCATTATTTTTAAGACAGTAAATATATATATATTGCCAGTAATAAAAAAGTATACTTTTATTGTTTAATTAAAATTTAACCTAGACTATGATACAACTCATCTAAATCACGTCAACTGAACAAAAAGTATAAATAAAAATTTGTTTAAAATCTATAACTAAAGGTGTAGCTCAAAGTTTAACATTACTTAATATGAATAAATATGTTGATTAATCAATAGTTTTCTAATTTCTCAATATTAAGAAATATTTCCTGATAAAACCAAACAAAGGTACTCAGGTATCTTTTTTCAGTTTCTTAAATAATTAGTGTCTACTAAAGTTATTTTGCATGTTTAAAATATTGGTTGACAAAACGGCAGATCGACGCCAACTATTCATGTTTTTAATTATATTTCAAAAGATTACGTAATAAATCATACCACTTACATACAGCCCAATTACTCTTTAACTTTATTATCACAAAATTTATAATGTAAAAATTGCAATAAAAAACTTGCTTGGTACTCTTACAAAAAATCTACAATGATATTATAGTAGATGACTGATGTATTTAATAATTAATGTTTTACATAAACATATAAAAGCTTTTTACGCAAATTTAAACAAAATCTCATAAAATTGTAAATAAAATAAGTAACATACAATTAAAGGATTGACAACTAAATGTGATACAATATTAACCCCACAAATCTTCAGTACGACCAAATTTAAACACCAGGGAGCCAGCAAAGATCAGTGCGTTCTGCATGAAGAGACATACTCCAGGATATGTTTGTTCCCTGGCTGTAAAGCAAATTAATACAATTTTATTGAATATACTTCAGTTCAGAACCAAATATAAGTTTAAATATTAAAACATATATCATAAATTCCTTATAAGATTACTATGGTATACCAAAACGAAAACAGCATCTAAATTTCCAATCCTTTCCAATCAAAAAAATATATAAGCAAACCATAATCTGTACATGTTCAGTGACAAAGCACTCTTATGATTTCTATATGGAAATATGTGATAAAACACAAAAGAATGAACTCTCATATTCCTAGTTTTCTTTTATGGATATGTATACACTGTATATTGTCATTTTCATTCAGAAAGAATATCCCAAGGAAATTAGTGTGATTTTATGTAATAACTATTGAGTGATAAATATATATTATTGTAACTACACACTTTTCTCTACATGAATGTGTAGGCAGCAGCTGTTAAGTCACAACTTGTGGAATCATTACGTTTAACAGTCTCCAATGGAATAGGAGGTGAACCTTTCGCCATACACAAGGCAATAAGTTCAGAGAAATACATATATACATACATAACTTCACACTAAATCCCTTGCGGGGGTTTAAAATTTGCAGAGAAATCATTGGTATATTATTATAAATTTCTTAGTAATCAAATAATACTAACATTTGTTAATGTAGTTAGCGAAAAGGATCCAAACTGCAGCAATAAGAGATGCAAATCCAACAACAAAGCCAAGGAAAAGCCACAGCCTCGCTCCACGTGGTCCCATGCACCCACCAGTATATGTCTCACCACGTACCTAGAACACATTTTTTAACCCATTTTTTATAATAATTATTTGTGAAAAGCCCAGAAACAATCATAATTTAATATATAATAACACCTTTTTCAGTTTATAGCCTAGGAATATATTTTCATATATGCTAGTAGTAATTGGAATTATAAGATTGTGAAAAATGAATGAAAAATAGTTGTTAATTCCTGACAAAAGACGTAAGTCAAGGGGTGTACTGTTTTCATATTCTTACATTGTTGATTGTAAATTACCATTTGTTAAACTGGAAATTGAAAAGAGTCGGCCAAGAGTTTCTTCAGAGATTCACTTACACATTGAAGACAGAGTGATGAAAGGGAATCTAAGCTCCGCGAATTTTAGTTAGTAGTTTTGTATGACGATTCTAAGTACTTAGTAAAGTCTAAAGAATAAAGATATTTTGAATTTACTAACCTGGGCATTAGATACAGAGTTCACCATAATCAAAGATAACGTGGCCATCACTCCACACACATGTGCAGCATCAGGCAAACGATTGACTACTTCAGGTACAGTTGCTGCATCAATTATGAACCACCACCCTGAAAAGAACTACAGAACAAATTATATTACAGTGAGAAACAAAATACAAGCCAAATATTATACATTTTAATAAGTTAATCTAATCTATAATAACAAAAACATACGCCCAGTTGTAAGCATAAATGTAGCAATATGTCGTAATTACAGGAAATTACGAAAATTACACTTTTCAATAAGAATATTTAATGATCCTCAAAACGTAAGAAAATCATAAGTATGGAGACGGTATAGTTCAGAAAAAAGAGAATTGATCAAGGAAAATAAAGTGAATGAATCATCAAATACAAACCAAGAGCCCCGATATGATGGACGCAATAGTATTACGTTTTTCTCCACTTTCAAACCACACACAACTAGGCATAGTGACATTTTCGAAACAATTCATTTTAGGCAGTCGTTTATGCTGTTTGATTTCTGATCAAATAGTTCTAATAATTGATAATAATTATAATCTTAAGTGAAAATAACACCTACAAGGGCCAAAGCAAAACAATTAAACAATGGCAGGCAACGCTTGACATTGTCATTTGTCATATCTGACATCGCTGTTACAATCTGGTGTGCGTTCAAGAACAAGGATGGGACTTTTATTATGAATTAGTCGAATTAAAAATTAAAAACAGGAAAGGTAATACACAAAAATTACTATATTTATTTCCTCTATATCTGGTAGTATCAAAGATAAGATGCATTTTTTGAAATGAATTATTATTGCAAATATAAAAGGCTAACTGGCTGCTGACTTCACCTTCGTCAAGGACTCGCTAAATAGAATTCGTTTATTTATAACTCGTTTAGTCGATCTTGCATCATCCATCCTTTCTGCATATCCAAACCATCAAGTCATGCCCTTTCTTGTTTTACACCAACACTTTCATCATCATCATTTTAACGGCCTTCCTTACAACCTATTTTTTACGGTACGGTCAGCGAAAAGAGTAAAAACGAAAACTGTTAGCGGTCTTTTACCTCTACCTAACCCCACAGGAGATTATGTATGTATGTACAAATACAAAATGCGTCTCAGGATGATACAGAAGTAAAAACATAAACTTATCTATGTTTAACTACATGTGTAGTTACACACACGAATACTGTGTAGAGAGAGGGGAGAGCATTCGGTCTGAAACACGACTAGTGCTGTGGGTTAAAGTGCAAGAACAGTGTGAGATAGAGAAGCCACTGGCGCCGTAACGCGTTATGGTTGCAGTTTACTTTCCTTTATGAAGTTATCACTTCCTAACTATAATGTCCGTCAACCACAAAATACAAATAAAAAGTTTTAAAATGTCTCATCCTTAAAAGTCATGTATCTCAGAGGTTCCTGATTTTCTCATGTGAGTAAATAGCATTACGGGAGTAAAATGAAACTTGTCTTGCAGTTGCACCTATGTAATTACATCCATTAGCTAGGTATATGCTTCTCTATACTATGATTTCAGGACCACCAAAAAAACGCAGGTCTCGTGTCCAGCCTATTGTTGAGAGCGGCGTAGAGCTGTTCAAGTATCGAATCATTAGTTCGCATCGCAGTCGATTGTATACGAATCAATCTTCGACAACACCACATCTGGAAAGCGACGATTTTACTACTGTTGCAGCTTCTCATAGAAGTCATAGTTCAAGTATCAAGGTCTTACCAAACACACCTTGGTAACTTTTCATATACCACGGTTTCTCTAGATTTTTGTTCGGGTTGGCCAGTGCACTCTTGGCCGTAGCCCTACGGTGTATTCTTCAGTGCAGCCGCCGTCGCAAGTTATCAACGACCCCAGATAAACAACCTTGAATGCGTGCCCAATGTCCTCCATTACATTAAACTAGTTTTATTATATCCATCTCGGTGGACCAGTGGTCGAGCACCCCACTTCTGCATCAAGAGTTCGCAGGTTCGAATCCTGGCTCACACCATTTACTTTTCAAAATTAATTTCGAATCTTATGTGTGATAAATATCGCTGCCTGAAAACTTTGTGCCCGACATAGGTTCGCGCCACCTATTCCATTTGGTACGTAAACATAACGGCGAGACTAGGCTTGACAGCCGCTGCCTACACCTTGGGGTAACAAAAGGCGTGAAGTTATGTTTATGTTATATGTTTAATTTATATATATAGATCGTAATTTTGGTTTCTTTCACACCAGCACACTTTCTAATCATATTATCATCTGCCACACTATCCATATTTTCTTCTCTCTCTTCACTTTTTAACCGATTTCGTCCGGTTCTCAATTCGTCTGTGTGTATAATTTTTTTTTAAATGTCTTTTCACCGAAATTTTCGTCAATTACGGACGGATTTCAAAATTATTTTTTTCGTTGAATAGTGTTTTTCTTTTCACATTAATATTTATCAATCTTTTCGACATATCATTGCCTGTCATCGATATCAAATACACGTAATCACTGAAAAAACTTCCTTAATCCTAGTTCTCCATTTATTACTTCTGCACCCGCCAGTTCAACCACAAAAGTTTTATTTCAGGATTTTGTTCATTCAAATATCTTGAGATGCCCACGAAAGTGCCGGCCGTTCCCACAGCCGCAACGAACGCGTCTACGCGGTGCCCTGTTTGTCTCCCTCCATATCTCTGATCCGGTAGTCTCATAATGAGCATCGGCATTACCAGAATTATTAAATTGGTTGACGTAGTGTGCCTCTTGTTCCTCAACCAATTTCAGACCAGTCAATGCTATATCAGAACGTTTAGACCATAGAGTCTTTAAGTTTTAATAAAAGTATTTAGGTACACGATACGGCCCACTGATTCCTAACAAAGCAAATTATCACGGAGCTTAAAAACTTACACACAGAGACGCAATATTATTAGAAATAAATGATAACATACATAGGTCATAGATACGTATTAAACCATGTTATCAAATCACGTAAGCACCTACATTGTGTAAACAACACTGATTGGAAGATATTTCGGTGACGTTAAAAAGTTTGTTTGACATTACATCACCGATATTTTTTGCCGCCAATATTAGTGCTGTGTGTATTTGATATATTTTTTGCATATTATGTTTAAGTGTCTACATCTACTCTATGTTGTTCTTAATAATAATTATTATTATAATCTGTTAGAGATTAGGTTCTAGAATTTGCACGCAGCTCTTCCCGCGTGAAATTCCGTTGTCAAAATTCACCATTCATACTTTGACCCAGTCTAGTAACTTAATTCAATTTGTAGTTTTTTTTTTCAAACAAGCAGGCGTGTCCTCCGATGGCAAGCAACAAACGCCGCCCATGGACACCTGAACACAGACAATGTTGCAGTTGCGTTGCCGGCCATTATGAAAGGGGTAGGGATGGGAAGGGTAGAGGGGAAGGCTTTGGGACTCGGGATACTTCTCTGACCCAGCGAAGTGCGGCATAAGCCCTTTTACCCCATTCATGCATTGAACTGCGTGGCTCTACCAATGTTAAAGTTCACGTGAATTTCATACACTCTATATTATCAGATATTCCTGATTTGAATGACTTTTTGGGTACCTACTGCGTTATAACGAAACTCGTCTTGTATCTTACATCCACTATCTATATATCAATGAAAACCATACATAAACAGTATGGTTTTACAAACTGTCTAGTAGTTTTTAGAATTTCAGATATTATGTGTGCAAACAAACAAACTGTTTAAAAAAAATCTTGTTTTACCTCTCATATTAACAGCTGGTTTATAAGACCTTCTAAAAATGATCGGACTTTCATCTTTAAAGGCCAGCAACGCAGTTGTGGCCTCCTCGGTGCTGAAAATGACCATTGGCGGCGTTAGTGGATTTCCATCAGATGGCCCGCAGGCTTGTTTGCCCTCCTATCACATAAAATGTATATCAAATAGCTAAATACAATAGTGTGTATGTATTGTATTTTCATTCATCATAATGATTTTCTCTAAGACATTAGTTTAAATTATAAAGCAGCCTATTGTTCATACAAAACATACAAACGATCACGCCTTTTTCTCATGGGGGAGGTAAAGACTACTAACATTGAAACAACTTTTTATGGATTCTATAAAACAAGAAATAAACGTGGTTAAATCCGAAAATAGTTTACTGCTGTTAAATTAAACCTAGAGTCAGTTGTGTCAGTTATATTAGCTATCTTAATGACGGTCATCTTTTCGTTATATAAAATAAACAAATAAATCATATACATATTAACATACTTGTTAGACATGTACAAATAATTTGTTATTATTCAACCAGCTGTAATGGCAATAGGAAAATTTTAGAACTCGTTATACGCCTTTAGTGGCGTCTTGATTCGTGCGGTACGGCAGTACACACGGCACTCCACTGATGTCCACGCCACTCGCCAGGGTCACACGAAACTAGATCTGTCGAGCGTTTAAAACACCGCGGTGAAACGATTATTTCATTGTACATCAAGAGGTTTCAAAGTGTAATAAAGAAATTTAATAATAACTATAATTACATATATTACTAACTGAAGCTTTCGACATGGAATCGGGCAAAATATCCAACGAAATCAAATCATCTGCGCTGGAGCTTATCGGGAACACACCTCTTGTCGCCCTGGACAGACTCTACACAGGACCTGGAAGAATTTTGGCAAAATGTGAGTTCATGAATCCAGGTGCTTCTATTAAATGCCGTTCATCTCTTAGTATGATTGAAAAAGCTCGTAAAAGTGGTGAATTGAAACCTGGCATGCCAGTTGTGGAGGTAACATCAGGTAACCAAGGATGCGGACTTGCTGTAGTGTGTGCTGTATTGGGACATCCTCTTACTCTCACAATGTCCAAAGGGAATAGTGTCCAACGAGCGCTTCATATGGAGGCCCTCGGCGCTACCTGTGTCCGAGTACCGCAAGTTGAAGGTTCATATGGTAATGTAACCCTAGCTGATGTCAAAGCGGTCGAAGATGTTGGTCTGAAACTGGTTGAGGAACAAGACGCATATTACGTCAACCAATTTAATAATTCTGGTAATGCCGATGCTCATTATGAAACCACCGGACCGGAGATTTGGAGACAAACAGGACACCGTGTAGACGCTTTTGTTGCGGCTGTGGGAACGGCCGGCACTTTCGTGGGCACCTCAAGATATTTGAAAGAACAAAATCCTGAAATTAAAACTTTTGTGGTGGAACCAGCGGGTGCACAAGTAATAAAAGGAGAACCTGTCAAAAAACCTCTTCATCTCCTTCAAGGTTCCGGTTATGGGTGTGTTCCGAATCTATTCAAATTTGAGTACATGGATAGTACAGTAAGCATTTCTGATGACGAAGCTGTGGAGTATATGAAGTTGATTGGTGAGAAGGAGGGTCTGTACGTTGGATATACGAGCGGTGCCAACGTTGCTGCAGCTGCCAAACTGTTGAGATCTGGAGTCCTCCCCAAGGATGCGTGGGTGGTGACCGTGCTCTGCGATACTGGTCTGAAATACACACCTGTACCCGAAAGTTTGCAGAAATAAATCAACTAATAATAGTACTAAAATATATCAAATATAATAGTATTCGAAAAAAATAATTATAAGATCTACTATTATGCTTTAACATTTATTCGTAGGAATTATTTTAAGAAAGAATACGTTTATAAAATAATATAATGTATTTTAACTACTAATTTTAAGAAAAATAAATTAATTCATCATTTTATTGTTAATTATGTATTATTTTTTATACTGCCTACTAAGTTTTTAAAAAAATACCAATTTTCTATGATAATGATTGATAATTTTTATACAATCAATGGTAATTTGTTTCGAAATCGGGATTTCTTCAACAGAAGACCGCAAAGCAAACCTAGACTCAAACTAAGCAAACCTCGGCATCCTAGACTAAGTAAACCTCGATATCTAACACTAAGTACTTACATTAGTATTTTATTTGGTCTGTATAGTTGTTTCAAGGTGAACGAGGTTCATTGTCAAGGTGACAAACAAGTCAATCATTTTGACATTTACTTAAACACCTACGTTATATTTTTATCCTCTACCAATAAAATGGTACCATTTTATAATTTATAGTTAGATAACAGTTGGTATGACTTCCGCTTTATCTTTAAATAATAAACGTCGGGTTCATTCATCCATTTTTTATTTTACACACAATTTTAACACAATGAATATGTCATCTAAAAACTCAAGTTAAATAACTAATCAAAACCTATCAGGGCATATCAAAAATTCTCGTTTCATTTATGGAGATAATATGCCATACGTAACAGTACTTACGTGCTTGACATTAAGGTTTAAAATACAATACACACGTACGCATTATAAACTTTACGTAATAATATTAATAGATAAAAAAATAGCGTAACAACAAATAGAGATCACATTATGACAAGTTGTTGTACAGAGTTGTAATTTTTATTATGAATGAGTCGCACGGATTGACCAGCTGTTGTTCCCTTTGCCACATTTTTTTTTTTAATTAAACAAAATTCAGAAACATATGACCACGTGAGACTTGTTAGTCAATTATTGCGTAAAATAAAAACGATAGGACCTATATCAGTTATTCCATTTTTATTAATTCAAAATCGACTGATAACAAAACCAGGTAATAATACATTTCCCAACTATCTTCGAACTTGTAATAATTTAATGTAGCAATGTGTGTAACTGTTACAATTTTTTGATAAATTGGTTTAGTATATAATGCGAGGTATTCAATGTCAAATATTAGTATTGTAACACAAATCGTAGACATGTTAATTAGAGTATTAATATTTGTTTGCATTCAGGCCGCGGTGTCACCGGTAGGTGTTATATTTTCAACGAATTTTATCGGTTATTTTAAATTACATTTGAATCCATTTTGTTTAATACTACTTAAATTTCTCTTCACGCGTAATTCAAATTCATCCGTCATTTATAGGTAGCTTATTGGCTATTAAATGCAATAGCATACACTGAGACATTGCTAGAAATATTCTAGCTATGTCTCAATGGTCAGTAGTGAGATCGATTCCGGGGTTACACCTATGACTTCTTAAATATCTATGACTAACAATATTTTACCCAGTGTATGACAATACGTTTTGTTACTTATTCCACTTGGAACTGCCTGCCGAGTACCTACTGTCTGCCGCAGTTGACTTTCACCTTTATTAGTGACTAATCAGTGTGGACCTTAGAATGTAGTGACTAATCAGTGTGGACATTCAACTATAATTCGTCGTGTAGTCTGGGTCTGATAGTGTAACAAAGAAATGAAGCCGCTTTCGTATCTATAAGATTAGTTAAGCGTTAAGATGTTTTGTTTTGATTTATATTTTTATTATGCCAATTGCTCTGTCTCCTGTTCGATTGTAATTAATTTAAAAAAATAATTTACAGATAGTGTCACCCCAATGCATCCCATCACCGGAAATTCTTGACGATGTTTTAATACCGACAAGTTTGATCGTCAGCGGCAGATTACCACATAACTGCCGAATTATTGGTGGAAATCTTATAGTGGACACGTCACAGGATCCTTCAGCAGTATCTGTGGTATCTGATGATTTATTCATCGAAGGTACTGTACTAGTTACGGGTAATTTACCGTTCGTGGCTACAGTTGCTTTGGACGGTCTTCTTCCATCAGCTGGTACCGGGGCTGTCGTCTTCGAACGCGTTAGTGATGACATAGGTATTGCCACTGAAGTTCCAAGTATTGGTATACCTCCATATAGCCCAAGTTCAAGGTTAAACAGACATATTAATAGGATAGATTGATCGTAAGTTGTTAATTTAGTTATAAGTTGTAATAAAATTTAATTACCGAAAGATATAGACTTTTCTTTTTGTTGTCAACGGAAGATGTGGTCCTTTGTCCTGTATGTTGTCATGTTATAGTCAATTGTTTTAAAACTTCATACAATATTTTTCAAAGACCTACCCAACCTAGGTAGGTTTTAATATCGAGTTTCCTCGTGAATTCCTGTGGGAGGCTTGCGTCCACTATCCAGCAGTGGACCTCGAAAGGCTAATGATGATGGTGTGGTCCGTTTTCAAGGTTGGGTTTCTCGGGTATTTTGTGCCATCGTCAAGTATTAGTTTAAATAAATAATAGTTTAAAAAAACTAAAAAACACGCTTTTTATAGAAAACCGAACTAAAAAATAGAAAAATAAAAAAAATATATTTTATTTTAAAAAAAGCGTGGGGTGCTTTTTAAGATATTATCGAAATGATAATCACTCTACTCATATCTGTCAATAAAATATTTATAACTGTTGACACCATGCACCCCACGCTTTTTTTTAAATATTTTTTTTTTCTATTTTTTAGTTTGGTTTTCTATAAAAAGCGTGTTTTTTAGTTTTTTTAAACTATTATTTATTTTATATTTTTTAGTTCGGTTTTCTATAACAAGCTCGTTTCTTAGTTTTTTAAACTATTGCTTAACTATTTTAAAGCGTGCTAACAACGGATATCAAAACTGAATTTGAGGAATAGCGCCATCTGTGACTTATACAAGGAACTCGTTTCAAGTTGATGACGTAGACTTTCCGCTGATTGCCACTAGATGGTGCGAGAAGTGAACTATGAACACTAAAAAGAAGTCGGTTACAAACAAACATACAAACATACAGGTGAAGCTAATAAAAAGAACTAAATACATACAGAAAGTATGATTTTTTAATATTAAGTTTTTAATGAAAACATGTTTAAAATCTATGATCATAGCATAACTCGGGTACTCAACTCATTTCTGACACTAAAACCGATTGACGTTCATAGATTTAAATTGACCAAGGCCATAACCGTTCCATACAATAAAGCAATGATTAGGCTATGAATTTATACAATACTCCGGCACTATTCTGAGTACCTTAAAAAGGACTGTTTGATCCCAGTTGATAAAATATAAAATACTTTTTTTACAATTTGACCGCTTTAATACCTGAAGGTGCAGGCAAAGATGGGCTTTGACAGGCTTGGATTTTTTTTCCCAGCGGAACGAATTGCCACCGGGTACAATTTCCCAGTCATCCTTGTTAATATACAGAAATATGAATAAGATTAAATACTAGAAATAATACATATTGATAAAAAATCTTAAGAATGAATCGTCTCACACCCACGACCAAGAAGAAAGTAATCAACAACGTACAATATAACTTCACGCCTTTGTCTACTCGCAGGTGTAGGCAGTGGCTGTTAAGCCTCGACTCACCGTTATGTTTACGTCCCAAATGGAATAGGTGGCGAACATATCGCCATACCGACACAAAGTTTTTAGGCATCAATATTTATCACACATAACTTTCGAAATAAATTTCGAAAAGTCATTTGCTGGTGGATTCAAAAGTGGGGTGCGAGACCACTGGACCACCGAGACTTTTTTATGAAAAGTACAATTACACATAAAAAAAAAAAAAAAAATATTCTTAAAAAAGATTTTATTAAAAAAATTGATTGTAAATTACAAACAGCCACGATAAATATGAATTCCGTGAACTTGTACCTAAATAATTAAATAATAAGTATTAATTGAATTGATCACAGTATGTTATGTATTAGAATTTCTTCATACGCTTGTCACGTCAGCCACGATAGCTGAACTGGATATAAGTCTCATATTGACGCAATGGCGTTGTCTTGAGTAATCTCATTAGCGGTAACAGAAGCCCTCGTTTTGGTAACACCATTCTGGCTCCAGAGATTCAGCCTGGATACCCATGCGGATCAAACGTTCTCTGAAAATATATAACATCAAAATAGATTTAGGCAGTGTAATTTTATGACTACAGTCGAGATTTCACATTTTATGACAAAACACAAAACTAATAAATTAAAAAAAAAAACATAACATAACTTGGCGCCGTAGGCGGCGGCTGTTAAGTTTTCACTATCTAAAAGTCATTGGTGTCATTATCTGGATTTGAGAATACAGACTAAAATAGATTCAGGCAGTCTATAAAAATGTAATATCACTTACGTGAAGATTAGATATTTTATGACAAAAGTAATAGATAACCTCGGATGGAAATAGATACGGATGATTGGTATTTAATCCCATGGCAAATATATAGTAACTGATCTTCTAGAGCGCGTCTAACGGCCGAAACCAATAATCAATCTCCAATCTAAGATTGAAGTCAATCTAAGATTATTGGGTATCTGTCGATGGATTCTCCTGACAAAATCAATCGATGGATTGATTATTGGCACGCATAATAGTAGAAATGGATTTAAATATTGATCTTAGATAGCAAAATTCGAATTGTGATTGATTATTGGTTTCGGCCGTAAGAAATTGTTACAATTAAAATATACCAATGTCTTTTGGAAAAATATGTTTGTTTGAATAAAAGTAATTAATTGAGGACTGAAGAGATTGTGATAGAAGTATGACAAGGGATTCAGACTATTTGTTTCTTCCGGACAATCTCTGAAAAGGCTGGCCCGTTTTTGACGAGGATTTTATTGGCAGGTAACTGGTGTAATAAGTAGTAACTTAGGCTATACTACTAAAAAAATCTTTTATTTATTGCTTGCCGAGGCGAAACACGATTCGCCAGGTCAGCTAGTTTAATAAGTAAAGTAAGTAAGTGTCTGTAATAAGTAATACTAATAAGTAATGTAAGTAAGTGTCCTCACCGCACGTGCAACATGCGCTGCTCCGCTTGCTGCCAGGACTCAGAGGGTTCGGCCCACAGCCTCTCGGCCAGGGCGGCGGCCCTCGGCCAGAGGCGAGCGTCCAGTGTCGCAGAATCTGATTGCTCCGACCAGAGTGCTGCCTCACCGCCTATACAGTACATAATAATAATAATATCTTGAACACAATGCACACAACGCACTCTAATACCATGCTAATCAACTAAATGCTTATGTTGTGGAAACTAGATAACTGTTAATAATACTTTTCTATTGTAAAAACATACTTATAATACATAGAAAAACACGACACCATACAAACATTAATGCTTTATAATGTAACGGTTGTTGTTGTTGTAAATTAATGCGGTTTATAATGTAACGCGTTACGCCGCCAAGCTGTCTGGCATCCCTTTCTCTCATGCGTAAAGCAGCGTTCTCCCTTCTCACTCTAACCCATAGCAATAACAGTATTTCGAATAGATGCTTGCCTTTAACTCTTTTCTCGGTGCTTATTGTGCGATATAATTCAAAAATATCTGATAAGCTAGAGATAGATGGGATATTTTTACACTTACCAAGAATAAGATGCTTGTATGAACCAGCCATATGAGCTGGACTATTCATGTACACCTTCTGCCAGCCGATGTATGGTGAGCACCAATTATTACCTGGTTAAAAACAATTAACTCCTCAAGTTGCTTTTAGACGTGTATTTCCTTCCGTAATGCAGGAGAATAATATAATTTCACTAAATATTTGAAATATTTTTGTTTTGTAAATTGCAACCCTGAATAATAAAAAACCCCTATTGAATTAACAATCAAAATTTATATGACTATCGAGATGATACAATGAGGCAGCGAATAATAAAGGGTATAAGAAATATTTTTTATGGGATTTTTTTAAGAATCATTTTTTAGTAAGGCAAACCAGTGGGCCATCTGATGGTAAGCAACTTCTCACCGCCCATGAACACCGTGGTGCCGTCCTTTAATCAGTTAATGGGCGGTGTAGGAGGGGAAAGGATATCAGGCCTCTCTTACCGAACGAAATGCAGCACGAGCCACTTCATGCCGATATTCCGAGAGGTCATGGTATTTCACCGATCGAGCCGGCTCATTCATGCAGCGAACTGCAAGATTCTACCACTGTTAGAAGTTAGGAAAAATTAAAAATCGTGCGATATTAACGATAAGAATAAATGATGATTATGGGCGACATTAGATACTTACCATCAGACGTTAACGTTAAATTGAATTTAACTAAATTATTATGACTATACTAAACTATAAGGGTCAGTTTTGAGAATGTTCACTACAAATCCAAAATTTCTTCTTCTTTGAAGTCAAGACGTGGTAATATGGCACTCATGTATAAATTGAGACATACCTTCACCAACCCAAGCGCCAAAACCGCAGTCAAAGTAGAGAGCATCATAGTTGGACATGATCAGTCTGTAACCCTTCTCTAGAAGACCGTTGATTTGAGCGTCCGTTCCTGTTGTCCACACCTGGAGAAAATATGTCATTATGTACCGGTAGTCCAGTAGTAGAGCACTCCACTTCTGAATAGAGAAGTCTTGTGTTCAAATTCGAGCTCACACCAATGACTTCATGAAAATACCTTTCGGAAGTAATGTGTGATGACGATGCTTAACAGCCGCTGCCTACACCATCGGGTAGGAAAAGGCGTGAAGTTATGTTATGTTAGTATTTTTATGTGATACGAACGAGCAGGCGTGTCACCCGATGGCAAGCAAACGCCGCCCATAGAACGCATGATGCCCCCGGATACCTCTCTCACCGAGCGAAACACGGCACGAGCCACTTTACGTCGGTACTGTACTTAAATTTAACTCACTTGTATAACATAATCTTCCTTGTCCAAGTATTGGTCAATATGTTCGTATTCAGTGAGAGTGCTGGTCCACAGGACGATAGGTAACTTCTTTCCGAAAGCCTGCAAATTAAAAACAAGAGTATGAAGAACAAGCACATAAATCGGCGCAAAAAGTGAGAAAGACAAACAGGTACGCAGTCAGAGTTCAGAGAAGTAGTAGTAGCAGTCAGGTTGGGCAAATAATTGGGTGACAAGTGTTATAAAAGTCAAAGAAGTGAGAAACGTGTGACACTCGCTGCCTTCTGTAATACTCTCTCCTTTCTTTGACTTTTCTCCGCTTTTGAACTCTATATCTGCTTATTTGCCAATAGTTTTGGAATTAGACGATATAAAAGATTACAAACTCAATTAAGCCAATACTTATTTACCTTATATGCTCTATCAGAAGCCTTCTTCTGGAAATAGTTCCAGAGTTTCATGAAACTAGATTTGTCCAGGTCCCAACGGTTTTGCAACATGAAGTTCTGGATCTCTTCGGAGGAATTCCAACATTTCTCGCTGACCTCATCACCTCCCATATGGAACATGTCGGGGTTGAAAACATCTGGAAAAAAATGAATGCAAGAATTTATTAAAATTAAATTGATTATAAATTATTACATTTTGAAAATTTTCAGAGATGGCAAAAAGATGGGTATCATAAGTTTTATAAGTTATATTGTGGGCTTTTATAAGTGCGGTATCGTACCTCCAAAACGAATATATTTAGTTTGTTGTTATATTTTTTCACTTTTTTTTAGGCATTTCCGGATATAATTTAGCTTGTGCCACCTACATTAGAGACTCTTCCAATCACACCTCAGAAGCTAACATTCATCAAGCACGAACGCAGGCTCAGGGCTTGCAGCAAATGCACTATAAAAAACACAAGTCTACTTCTTGCGCAGCTGGATAAAAACAAACTACTCACCAGCCATATCAGCATAAATGTCCTCCAAATGATCGTAAAGTTCTTCCCGGGTTGGGTTGAGTTGTCCGCAAGGTGGCTCCACACAATAGTGGGCCCATGGTTCCGCCTGATAATAAATTATAGAGAAATCAACAACTGACGCTTTTTTTTCTCATTTAGCATTTAGCCGTGCATAGAGGAACGTTTTAGAACATCGATATTTTTCAAACGATTTATAAGCGAAATATTAATACACTAGTCCAAGCAAAGTATTCAAATTAAATTGCCGCTGTCTACACGTCTGGAAGAGCGTGAAGATACTAAAGAGAACTAGTATAGAGTATAATTTACCTTGAAGCATACAGTGAGTCCAGTGTCCTGCCAACCCTCGCCGACATGAGCGGGTGCGTCGAATTCTGGCAACACTCGCACACCACGAACCAAGGCGTAATCCACCACTTCTTTTATCGCCTCTTTTGTGTACACCTTAAATTAAACAAAAAAAAATGGCAAATGTATTTTGTTATGCATGGAGTCAATGCATGTGATAGGCAGAGTCGAGATCGGGAGACTAAGGTGGAAATACCACGGCCAAATAAATGGACCGTTTAAAAAAAGGAAATAATTAATGTAACCGACATGAATTCATGATGAGATGTATGACTGTGAATGAGGCGAAAGAACTGTGTCAGGATCGTAGCTTGTGGAAAGCTAAAGTCTCTACCTACCCGTATGGGATACATGCGTTTATGTATGTATATCGGAACGCAGTTAGGTTTGATTTTTATTGTTAAAAAATAACTATTTTACTAATGAGAAAGTTACCTTAGCTGGGGAATATGCTCCAATTCTGGTGAGATCAGGTCGCCTTGTTGATTCCAACGGGAAGCTGTGACTGTCTGTTATGTGCCAGTGGAAGGTGTTTAGCTTGACAGCAGCCATGGCGTCTGATGAAAACGAAACGTAATTTTCAATAATTTTGTTAATTGATTGTATGTATTGAGATGGATGTAGAAAGACGAGT
Organism: Euproctis similis; assembly: GCA_905147225.2. Taxonomy (NCBI): domain Eukaryota; kingdom Metazoa; phylum Arthropoda; class Insecta; order Lepidoptera; family Erebidae; genus Euproctis; species Euproctis similis. The sequence continues at coordinate 7,420,008 of LR990114.1, forward strand.
GGCATAGGAAATAGCGTAAACGGAGCGTTGGGCAGATTCCTGGGCGCAAAAAACATTAGCAGAAAAGCCCAGCTAGCAATCCACAATGCAGTCCTGATCCCAACGCTAACTTATGGAAGCGAGAGCTGGGTATGGCAGAGTGTGCATGAAAGTAGAATAAACGCGGTAGAAATGAGGCACTGCGCAAAATCTGCGGAGTGACTCTCGCTGACCGCGTAGAAAACAAGGTTGTAAGGAAGGAAGTTGGTTTGAAAGAGAGTGTCGGTGTAAAAGTAAGAAAGGGCATGCTCCGATGGTTCGGACATGTAGAAAGAATGGTTGATGCAAGACTGACTAAGCAGATATACAATGCAAAAGCGGATGGATGTAGGAGTCGAGGACGGCCAAGACACACATTCCATGACCAAATAGAACGTGTTCTGGAGGAAGGTGATGTTAGGAGACTCAAAAACCGACGCGCGTGCATGAAAAGAGTTATGAAAGTCAACGAAGCGAGTGAGGCGGGTAAGAATCGTGCCTTATGGCGCTCTGTTCTCTGTGCCTACCCCGCAAGGGATTTGGCGTGAAGTTATGTATGTGTATGTATGTTGTTAATTGATTATTAGACTTGGCAACGCAGCTCTTTAATAGAAGAAAAAAAGAGTTGTATAAAACTAAAGAAAACATTAACTTCATATTCCTGTCTTTTAATATCCTTACAAACGGAAGGGTCTGAAAGGTAAGATCCTTCATATACGATAAAGAAAGAAAAATGATATTAATTATGCTATTTACCAATTGTTGCCTTTATTGCGTCTATGCTGAAGAAGTTCCTAGATGTATCAAGAAGTATACCTCGGTATGGGTATACTGGCTTGTCTGTGACAGACACATCTCGCACAATCTATAAAGTAAAATAACATAAAAAATATATTTCTTTAATTATAACCATCGTTTTATTTTTGACGTTCGTTAAATTTCCTTTTTACGTTTTATATTATTTATATCTCAATAAAGATAACCCTAAAAAAATGTTGCTATAAAGGACTCGGCATCCTGCCATTAAACAAAAAGCCAGTCGGTCATAAAAACAAATATCTGGGATTGGTATCTCTGATGTATTTTTATTTTGGCAAGTTTGTTGGGTATTTTTTGGGTTTATTGACTTGTTTGCCACTAAAAATGGAAAGGAGCCTTGATCCTGAATACATATTGCAAATCATTATCATCTGAACTGGTATAGAGTCAACAAACGCGACCGGTTCTGTACTGGAATATAATAACAAAAACTCGTTTGTCCCAAGCCAGTCTCGACACAGCTCATACCCATTAGAATAAAAGGAGTGACACCCATTATTATAATTTATCATGAGCCATTATCAGAATATATTATTTTTTGTATCGTTAAAAAATGTTTTTTTTTTATATTTATAAAAAACAAGGTTTTTTTCTAAGCATATTATTAGAAATCAATGTCTATAAAATAACGCGTGTACAGTTAGATGACATTTTATTTTCATATATTTATTATTATGAGGTCAACAATTAAATTAATAATTCCAAAGAAACCAATTTAGTTATTGTCCGTATTCTAGAAACTGTATTATGCAGTTAAACGAATGTACTGAATATACCTACTAACGTAGATTGCTTTTCTTCATCAAATGCTATTGGTTATTTAACGAGCCTCGTGGTGCATTGATTAAGATTGCAGAATCGAGGTTGGCGGGTTCGATTCCCGCCGAATTCCCGAAAATTATTTGAGACAAGCATGTATCTTTGTATGGCGTCTGGTTATTTTTCTATGTATTATAAGTACGTATTTACAATAGAAAAGGATCTATGTATCCGTTATCTAGTATCCATAGCACAAGCATTATTTAGTTGCTTAATTTGGAACTAGAAGGCGCTGTGTGATTTGTGTCCAAGATACTATAGGGACTCATGTGATGCTGCAAGCACGAAGTATAGATACAAGGAGTCCGAACGTAATACTGAACAAATGGTTTCATTTAGGGGAGGAACAGGATCTTCGCCGGTTGAGAGCGCCAGTTTTCAAGAAGTACTCATTAAATTCTTACTCAGGAAGTTTTGTTGCTGTTGACAGTTGACAGCTCCGTTGAATACTAGTTAGTTTAGTATTTTTTCGAGATTGTTTTAGAGTATTCAACTCGTTTTTAGAGGAGAGAGAACTAAGATCTCTTTTTAATATGGTGTACATTAATACTATGGAAAAGCCTATAACATTCGGACTCCTTAAATCTAAGTATAGGTCCTTCGTGACTACAAGTATCGTTTGTTTAACAGAGACTATTTCGCATTCTTTATTATTCTGGGTTTCTTCCACTGTGTTTATAATAAAGATCTAGGATCAGCAAGCTAATTTGAATATCCATATCATTAGATAAAAATGCCGTTTTATATTAATATTTATAATCAACTGTACCTACGATAGCAGTTTTTTCGAGTTTTGACAATAGAATTTACGCTATAGTCTGGACATGTCAGGACGTTTTGCTTTCATTAAAGATTAATCCAAACTTACCAGCATTTGATTCCTGATATCGTCATAAACAATCAGTTGTGACAGTGTCTCAAGACCATGTCTCAGACCAAAGAATGATCCGGCTTCCACTGTGGCGTTGATGGAATCGCTTGTGGATGGATTGACACGAAGTGAATAACTCTCATCCAAGTCCAAGGAGAAATCTGCGCAGGGAAAAGATTGGTTAGTTAATATTGTGTGGAACACTACTAGCGTTTACACCCTTGCGCCATTTTAAGTACGGTAGGGGTGGCCGGTGCTGCTGCTGCTTCAGCAGAAAATCTCAAGCGACACAAATAGAGAAACCTTGTAGGTGATTATGTATTTGAGCCGTTTGGGATTGAGACTATGGTGACATGGTTACTTCTTACTATCATAAGCTCATTAGTCATTACTCACTGATACTCTTACTAATTTTATAAATTCGAAAGTTTGTGAAGATATTTGTTCGACAATTATGGATCCACTGTTGAATAGAATTTGATAAAAATTGGCATATGTATAGATAGGAAATTTCTTATGCCCTCTGGATAATACTGCAATTTAAATATTATACCTATATAAAACTGTACACGAAGACGTGGATATAAACTAGCATATAATACTAGCAAGGTTTTTACTACAATTCCAGTAAATATACTAATTAATCTCAAACTCTCAAGTCTAAATTATTGCAACTCTTACGAACAATACTTAAAGTGTATAAAAAAAAATGATGTCAATGTATTTCGAAAAGTTGATTCGACACGGTGATAACATTGTTTTCTATTTGCCAAATGTCATGTATCGCTTCGACTTAAAAAAAAACCTTATGACACACGAGTACAATGAACTCGAAACCTTGTCTAGTGCACGTGTGAACATATTTAATCCACTAAACAATTATTCATCCTATTGTGCCGACGAAAATAGCGAAGATATTGGGTTTTTTGAATATATTACAAAAATGAACTCTTAGTAGACTGTTTCCCAATAAAACTTGTGAAGGGGTAGGTGGTACAAACAGTTGTGGAGGCACACAGTTCGGTGCATTAATACTACCTCTATTAATACTCAATCAAAGAAATAGCAGAAGCTCTCAGAATGTCGACGTAAAGTTTCTCATGCCGCGTTTCGTTTGGTGAGAGAGGTATCCAGAGGGACACCCGCCTTTCCCATTTTTTCCCTTAAAAACTGGCAACACAAGTGTAACATTAGCTCTGCTACAGGTGTTTAGGCGTATATACGGCACTAGTCACTTGACGTCGCCAAGTGACCCCGCTTGCGGGTTTGCCATCTATCGGATAAAAATAAAACTACTTTTAGAAAGGCATTTACCGTACATATCATTACATAGTATAAAATAAAGTAGCTTTCCGCTGTCTGTCCTTTAATATTCTTAGATCTTTGAAACTACGCAACGGATTTTGATGCGATTTCTTTTAATAGATAGAGGGCATCAATACTGGGGTGGTTTGTATCTATAATCCATGTATGTATCAAACAAGTAAACAAGAAGTGTTAAATCTAAAATTTACTCTTTTATTACTTTTGATGGATCACATTTATCTCACATAACTTTCCGAAGGATATAGGTCTGAGCCAGGATATGATCTCAGGACAGTGGTCCTGATCAGTGGATCCAGAAATTAGTAGTGGGCCAGTGAGACTTATGGTACGAAAGATTGTCCGCATCTTGGGAAGAGTTGGGGCACTATTCCTGCTTAAGAACGTAACCATGACAACAACGCAACATGACAAATATTTACTAACCTTAATCTGATTAATGGACGACAAAGTAATGAGTTTGGTGGATATCTTAAACACATAAAAATAACTTCACGCTTTTTTCTACCCAAAGGTGTAGGCAGTGGCTTTTAAGCCTCCTTTCGCCGTTATGTTTGTGTCCCAAATGGAATAGATGGCGAACCTATTGTCATACCGGGCACGAAATCTTCAGTCATCGATATGTATCGCATATAATTTTAGAAATTGATTTCGAAAAGTCATTGGTGTGAGCCAGGAATCGAACCCGCGACCTCTTGCTTGAGGACCACCGAGACTCTTAAGTGGATATCATAAGACACATTAGTTATATCTATATAAAAGTTACTTAGCGTACATGAAGCTCGTTTTATTTACATTATTTGTATTCGTATAAATATAACAGCAAAGAGCATATTAAGCGTACTAAGACCTAAAGACTGGACCTGGTTTCTAAAGGACAACGAACTAATTTCCCCATGGAATTATTACCATAGCTTAGAGACTAGTCTCTATACCAATACGTAATGAACTCGTCGCCATCAATCAAAATTCGTATCTGGTGAATGCTTTTAGATTAAAGACTTAGGTAGGTGGGTACGTAATCCCTTCAACACAAAAAAAATAGAGTTCATGATAGGAAAGCGAACGGTTACGCAATAAAGTAAAAAACATTGCTGATTTTTCGCTCAACTGACATCATAAGTATTAAAATGACGTAGCACGGATACCATACAAAATGAGATAGACAAAGAGAACGAGGTCGATGACCTTGTCAACTGTTTACGAGTTCAGTCAGCTTCGATACATCAATAAATAAATAACTATATTATTTAAATACACACGAAAAAATGTATTAAATAAAATTGATTATTTTTGTTACAATTAACATCACGTGTATTGGTAAACCAATGATAGCGTGATTTACGGTAATTGTACATTATTAATTGCGTGCGGTACAAAATTGTATATTGCTATAAACGCTATGATATTACGCGTAAGATAAGAAAAAGCCTTACGTATTTTGAACAATAACCATTAACTAGAGTAGTAAGTTACATATTAATAACTTTTCCGTAAAATATTACGTAACTCAAACGCGGTCGATGTTTTAAACGAGCGTAAACTGTTTCTTTATTTATAACAGCATAGGTACTTAATATAAATTAGTTTAAATAATCGTAATTTTTTTTATGAAAAATTAAGGTGACTGGCTACTTTATTTTATACTTCTACTACAGAGAAGTTAAAAAAAATGACTGTGTAATGATTCCATTGCAATGTTCGAAATTTAATTAAGGCAAAGGATATTGGCATTCAACTTTCTTAAGACTGCGTTCACAACGTTGCATAACTTAACTAAGCAGCATGGCGGTTGACTCGCAAACGTTTCTAAAATAGAAGTGTTGTTCTATGGTCTATTTTTTAAATTCTGTTATAAAAATTGAAACATCTTGAGAAAATATCATCCACTCGCAATATTTTTTGATATTCCACACACACTTTGCATGTGACCTATTTTAAACGGTGTACTGATTATGCTAAAACAACATGCGATTAAGTACATCATTATAATTTATTTATTATCTGCTACGGTTTTTAGATGAATAATAAATGCGATAAATTGTTAGTTATGCGAACTAGAAGTAATATGGAGTGCAGTTTCCTTTAGAAAGCAATGATTAAATTTATAATGAATAGCTCGCTACATGTAACTAACATATTTCTATGCAATATTTTAACATTTGGAATATTAGATCTCAACTAACTAACATTTAGAATTAATTAAAAACTAATCTGTTTAACTATTTATACGTTATCGTAAGGAACCATTGCTCCAGATCTGTATTGTTCAGCAGTATAATAAAAAGCTGAAGACTTTATTTGAACGTGCTAATCTCCGTAACCACCAGGCCGAATTGAAAGATTATTTTTGTTTTGGATAGTTAATTTATCGATGAAGATTTCAGTCTTCAAGCAATATGAGTGAAGCATCTTTTTAGTGGGAAAAGTATTATAGTTAATATTTTACCTCTAACATCGGGATTTTCGTTCAAGAGGTGCACATATAATGTTTTTCCAGTCGCTTTTGGAGTAATACCCTTTGGTATCGCCAATGAGATCATGCTCTTGAATCTCTGTGAAAAGAAAGTAATAATTGTAGGACCCTGAGCAACAATTACGTCGTCATAGAAATACATGAGTAAATTCAAATTTGGAGTTATTTTTTAAACTAAGTGAAAATAGGTTAAATAACTATTTAAAAAAAGAACTCCAAATTGAAATTAGAATATTGTTTATAATAATTTAAATAGATTCTGTAATATTCATGAGATCATTGGATGACGATACCTATGATCCGCCTTGGAATTTTATCATCGATACTACGAAGTCCCGCTGTCCTAAGTGATTAGCATTGAGACTTCTGATTAAGAGATCCCGAGTTTGAGTTCGCACTATACACTAACGATTTTTCAATAACAAAATTATGGGAATTTGTTTGTTTTTATTACCAATAGTGGGACTAAAAAAATCCTGTTTAAAAAAAAAAAACAAATTGAATAACATACATTGCCTGCTTCCTCCATAAGATTTCCCGATCGTCCATTTTTAACCAACTTTATATCTATATTGTTGATATTGATTTTTGACAAGAAGTTGCCGACATCCAATGAACCAGTAGGGCGAGGCCATAATAATCCTGAGAAAGAGAATATAAAAACTTCAAATACTATACAACGAAAAGGAATACTATAAGAAAATCGCAATTAATTTGTTTATATGCAGAATTTGCATACTCGTAAGTCTCTGCTGTCAATAATTAAAAAAAAAAATTAATTATTCTATTTTTTTTAAGTGGGATTGAATATCGATGACTGTCACAATAGTAGTTAATCGATGGCACTAGGTTTCACTACATATTACAATCGGTACCTAAAAGTTCGATGAGTCAATCCATGGCTGCTATTGAGTACATAATCGGGAATAAAAACGAGTAAATTACAAAAAAAAAGCGGGAATAAATAAAATATGGCTGACAACGTACCGTTTTCATTGCAAAACATTTTACAAGCCTCTAAACATAGCACAGGATCTTTGTTAGTATGGTCATTACGAATCTTCATACATTTATTTTCCTCGCACGACCATCGCCAAGGCGACACTTCCTCACCATAAGTTTCTGTTATGCTAGAATAAAAAATATACATTTTTTTATTTTGTGTCAATAGGTTTACAAATGGCATTATTTTTATTATTAAAAATATTAAACATTTATATGAAAGATGTAAACAAGCTTGTGCATTTTCAATTATTATTTTTCTATACACACAGCCTCCTCTAGTTCCAAGCTAAACAACTAGATGCTTGTGTTATGGAAACTCGATAACGTATATTAATACATATTAATATTATGTACATACTTTTTTTGTAAATACATACTTAAAATACATAGAAAAACACCTAGGCGCCATACAAACATTCATGCTTGTCATAAATATTTGTACTCGGGTGGGGATTCTGCAGTCGGTAATTTTACCAATGCACCAACCACAAGGCTTTTTTAATTTATATTTAACTTAATCAATAATTTTTACTCGTAAAATAATTACAGAAATTATAAATGCAATTTATACATATTCAAAATTATCCCAATACACCTCAAATTTGGTTAGTACTCTGACAAAGCTAGTTATTAACATAAGATTTTTTTTCTGAACATAAGCATATTGTTGAACGAAAAGCATTTGGTTCTTAAAACGCATCTTTGGAGCCTGCACCAAACAAACAATCCCTTTAGATGAAACAATGTGTACTTCTTATGTTTAAGAAGTGTTTTCACACAAACAGTGTTGATGTACACATACCTACATTGTACGTTACGTTCTTTGTCTGGCATGTACTCCTAAAATACTGAAGCTATTTTAATACATTTTTGTACACCCTTTTATATAACTTGAGCGATGAATAGTTTATATTTGTTTAATTCTATGTATATGATACATGTGGTGATAAACAGTTATAGTTCCGTTAGTTTCCAAAAAGATGGCGGTGCGAAGCAATTTACAGTTTAGTTAAGTAAGTATCCAATAGATGGCGCTGTTTTGCGAAAAACAATTAATTCATCGCTTGTAGTACATATTTTCAAATCGATGCTATTGCCTCTCGGTTATCTTATATATAGCCTGTTTATTTTTTAAACTCTAAATATTAATACAATTTACAATAATATTTTGTAAAAAAAAGTTATATCACTGTTTCAGATAATAGTTACAATTAAGAAGAATTTTATAATAATATTCCTCAAAATTACTATTTAAAATACAAAAAAGTATAATAAATAGAACAAATATATTAATGTTATTCCGTCATTTGTTTCTATAGCAAACAAAGTATATTTTTCATTCACTTATGTCATCATAAAATTAATCAAAAACTCGAGATTATAAACCTTCGCATTGCTTTAGTATCATTATCATTACATAGTATAAAACAAAGTCACTTTCCGCTGTCTGTCCCCTTATATGGGCATATCTTTAAAACTACGCAACGGATTTTGATGGGGTTTTCTTTAATAGTTAGAGGGTGTGGGTGGTTTTGATCTATAATTCATGTATAGTGTAGTAAAAAAAGTGATAATTTTCAAGATTTAGAACTTTAATCGCAAACGCTGCCTTAACCGTAAGTGATAAATCAAAACAACCTACTACATTATTATATACCTTTAAAAGTTCAAAGGGCATATGTCTATCTCTTAGGGATAACCCATAATGACCATTTTTATTTTATTACTTCTAACGAGAAATAATGGCCTGTTTACGAAGCGATTTTAAACATTACAGCATTAATTTTCATCCAATTAAGTGTCTTAAATAAATTGTGCATGTAATATAGATGATTCTGGCCGTTTACAGCATGCAATTTAAACGAATATTTTCGAAGATATTGCAGTATTAACATAGCGGGACAGCAGTTATTACTTTTGATGCGGAACAAAGTTCGCCGGGTCAGCTAGTTTATTATAATAAGATTAAAAAAATGTGGGCTACAATTAACTTAATTCAATTAAGATTACATTACAGAATATTTTCTCTGTGCATTTATAATATTGTTGTGTTATAATCAACTAACATACCGGAAGAAATTATCTAAAATAATTGCGAAAAATCGTATAAAACCCATTGCGTAAGTGACTGCGTATTGTTGGTACTAGGTACCTACACATAGCCAACTGAAACTGCCCGCGATAGTAATATTTTATCACGTTTCGATTATAATTATAATTTTTATTTGAAAACTGTAGAGAAATGCAAAGGTAACAACTACATTGCACATTTTAGCTAATAATAAACAAAAACTGACATAGCATTGTTTGTCTCAGTGGTCTCTAGGCCGAGCACCCCGCTTCTGAATCAAGAAGTAGGAGCTCTTGCCAATGAATGTTCGTAATTATTTTCGGAAGATATGTTTGTCAAACCAATCGATAACTGGCGACAATGTACCCGGTATATGGCAATAGGTTTCGCCGCTAATTTCATTTGGGACGTAAAAATTCGGCGTCAGTCCTGACAGCCGCAATCTACACCTTCGGGTACCTAGTGAAAGTAAAAAAAAAGAAAAAGTCACAAAAAAAAACTAACACAATATTAATATAATAAAAATAATAAATAAAATAAAAATATATAATAAAAAGAAATATTAAAAACAAAGATAAATGAATATGTATTACCTAATTATTTTATAATAATGTGAGCGTAAGATAAGAAAGGTAAAAGAATTATTTATGTGAGGAAATTTCCAATGGAAAAAAATATAAGCCGTTTTTGGGGGAAGCAAGGCTTACATTATTATTTTTAATTTATAATTTTTAGATTAGTTTATATAAAATCGCTTAATACTTACCTAGCAAAGAAAAAATGTAGCTACAATTTATATAATATCAAATGTAGGGCATTTGTCTAATTTATTACCAACTAATGGGTACATTTAACGCACCCTAGATCTTGTTGATAATAATAATAATAATATCTTGGACACAATACACACAGCGCCCTCTAGTTCCAAGCTAAGCAACTAAATGCTTGTGTTATGGATACTAGATAACGGATATAAATACATATATACTTTTCTTTTGTAAATACATACACACAGACGCCACACCAATATTCATGTTTGTCACAAATATTTATGCTCGGGCGGGAATCGAACCCCCGACCTCATTGCTCCAGCCGGTATTTTTTACCAATGCGCCACGAGGCCCGTCGATGTTAATTTAATTGAGTGATTTTCCTTTGCTCTTAAGTAACTTAAAGTTATACGATATCTCATTGTATTACGTGACTATATAACTAAACTCTTACCCAACATAACATAACTTCACGCCTTTTTCTACCCGAAGGTGTAGACAGTGGCTTTTAAGCCCCGACTCGCCGATATGTTTACGTCCCAAATGAAATAGGTGGCGAACCTATTGCCATACCGGGCACAATTTTTTATCTTTTGTGTGCAATAAAGGATATATAAATAAATTTAATGAAATAAATAAAGTTTTTAGTCAGTGATATTTATCACACATAACATTTGAAATTAATTTCGAAAAGTCATTGGTGTGTGCCAGGATTCAATCCGTGTGCTCGACCACTGGACCACCCAGACTAAAACAACATATCCGCCATTTTGTAAATTAACAAAATAACAAATGCTATTATTTCCTAATACATACTACTATCAAAATTACATATTTACATTTAAATAAATAATAATGTTTAATACATTTGACAGATAAGAAAAAACATGGCCGTTGTCTTAATTTCCAAACGTAAATCACAGCTGTTTATGAAATAAAAAAAATAACATTAACACTTTGAACCCAATGTACCTAAATCCCCAAACACACATGAAACAACATGATCTTGGCTGAAACAAATTACTTACTCGATCATTGGCAATAACCTGTTTTTGAAATCCCTGGCAGAACATAAATACCAATACCTACAATTTAAAAGTGATTAAATTAATTTATTTTTGGAAACTTCACCATCCCTACGCATTTTCCTCAACGTGACGTCATTCAAGACGACATTTTCTGAATGCCGTTCATTGTCACTTTTTTACTTTTTTACCCTTTGTTATTACATACATAAGCTCACGCCTGTATCCCATGGGGGTAGGCAGAGACTTTGGCTTTCCACAAGTTACGATCCTGACACACATCTTTCGACTCATCCACAGTCATACATCTCGTCATGCATTCACGTCGGTTTCGGGTGCTACGCATTTTGCCTTTTTTAAACAGACCATTTATTTGGTCGTGGTAGCTCCGTCTTGGTCTCCCGATCCCGACCCTACCACTCACATTCGCTTCATATATCCTTTTAGTCAGTCGACTTTCATTTATTCTTGCAACATGACCAAACCATCTTAACATACTTCTCTTCACCTTGGTCACCACATCATCCTTCAGCTTACATTTCTCCCTTATCACGCTATTTTTCATTCCATCCGCAAGGGTGACTCCACTCATACTTCTCAGAGAACGCATTTCTACTGCATTCACCTTACTTTCATGCTTCGCCTGCCACACCCAACACTCACTCCCGTATGTTAGAGTTGGTACCAACACACCACTGTGAATCGTCAAGCGTGCCTTTTCAGACACAGCCTGACTACGCATCAGGGCATGTAGTGCACCATTGACTCTATTATCAGCAGTCACTCGCTTTCAATATCTTCCTCACATTTACCGTCACTGGTAAACATACTTCCCAAATATAAAAAATCATTCACTTGACATAAAGATTGAAAAGCCATGGTGACGCAACACGTCTGTCGAACACCTTTATAGATGTTAAACCAGTCTGAGTGCGCCCCATTTACCCTGATATAGGCTCTAGAATTCTCGTATAGAGAATTTAAAGCCCGCACAAGGCGCTCGTCAACCCCATATGTACTCGACTAGATCTATAAAAACACATAATACTTTTTTAGACTTAGCTAGATACTTCTTAGATATGGTTCTCAAAGAGAAGATCTGATCGATGCACCCCCGTCCTCTTCTAAATCCCGCTTGTACATCCCACAATTTCTCATCAGTTACATTCGTCACTCTTATCCTCGCATACAATTTACCTACAACACTGAGAAGACTAATGCCTCGGTAGTTTTTGCAATCCTGCCGCGACCCCTTCCCTTTATGCAAGGGCACAATGACTGCTTTAGTCCAGTCATTTGGAACACAGCCATCACGCCAACACACATTAAAAAATAAGAAGAAGAAGACGTCGCAACAGTCTTGCAACCACTCCCTTGCCACTTTTCAGCATCTCGGTAGTTACCCTGTCATACCCTGCAGACTTACCTAATTTCGTAATTTTAATCGCATTCATTCTTTCATCATCCCTAATTTCCTGATCTGCATCGTTTTGTGAGTGAGTGGAAGTTGAAAAGTTTTCCGGCATATTATTGTGAGGATGTCCCTCACTACACTCAAAGAGTTCCTCTAAGTAACTTTTCCAACGATGCAGAACATCCCTTTCGTTACTCAACAGTCGTCCATCTTTATCTCTCATAACTTTCAACTCAGATGACCTTGAACCCCCTCGAGCCAATTTAACCTGCTTCCAGAACAGTTTTAAATTGGCCCTGAAATTTTCAGACATCTTTCTGTCAAACTTCTCTTCCATACACTTCTTCTTTTCCTGTACCATAATTTTAGCTGTCTTTTTTGCTTCCGCATACACACCTTTTGCGTTTACTATCTGGTATACGTTCTCTGTTTGCCTTTAATTACCTTTCGCTTTAATGGCTAGTCTATCCAGCCACGCCTTTTTCTTACACTCCACTACTTTCTTAACTTCTGCATCCCACCAACATTCATCCAACGACCCTCCTTTCTTTCTATTTACCTCTCCACATACTTTGGCAACTGCTCCAACCATACTGCTTTTTACAACCTCCCAGATATCATTCATTCCTCACTAATATGAAACATCCCATACATTATTTGTCTTTTCTACCATTTCCCTCAGATATTCCGCTTGTACGTCTATGTCAGTCAATCTTTCAATTTTTATTCGGCCAAGGCTCGTAGTCGGCTTTTTGTTCCAGTGACGCCAGGCTTTAAACACATCCCTAATTCGACTTACCACCAAATAGTGATCTGTTCCCACACTGACGGCACGATAGCTTCTGGTATCTACTACTTTACTTTTGAGCCTATGGTCTACAATCACAAAATCGATCATACTCCTACTTTCATTCCTTTCCCATGTATACTTATGGATACCCTTGTGGTGGAACAGAGTATTCGTAACCACAAGGTCCTTTTCCACACACACTTGTAACAAGCTGGAGTCACTCTCGTTTACTTTTTCATCACCATACTTTCCTAAAACTCTTTCATAACCCTCTCTTTCTACTCCAACCCAGCAATTACAATCTCCTGTTATAATAATCCTCTCATTATTCTTGCATTTGCTCAATAACAATCTCACACTATCCCAGAACTCCTCTTTCTCCGACACTGGGCGCCCGGTATCCGGGGCGTATACAGCTACCAGAAATACACGTAGCAGACCCAGCTTTAGTCGGATCCACAAAAGTCTTGGACTAACACACTCAGAATTTTTCATACAATTCTTCAGACGCTCTGATAGGAAAATCCCAACACCTTGGCACGCGCGTTCACTTTCTGAAACTCCGGACCATATTGCCGTTAGATCACCGTGTTGAGAGATGCCTATGCCTTTCCTTTTAGTTTCACTTACAACCATCAGATCTATGCGTCTTTCTTTCACTACCTGACATATTTCATTCATCTTATCATTAATTCCTCCTTACACATTTAGCGTAGCTATGCGGCACTCCGCGGCCCGCTTTTCGCCCCGTGGAATACCTTGGCGTGATATGTAGCGAGCATTATCGCCGCCTTCGGTATATTTTGTTTTCGATCTCATTTAGTTCACACTATTAGCTAGGGAAATGATATGTCACCACAATGCAGAGCCCCGCATGCAAGGGGAAGGTTAGATAGTATCTGGGGTATCCTTTGTTATTACTTATTTTAATAAACTGTTTTATGTTTTATAATTGTATATCTTAATCAATAGTTTGTCCAAAAATCCGTCATATTCATTATTAGTGGAAACGAGCTATTTGCCACCAAAATTGCGTTGCAGCAGAATACTACAATTTCCACGGGTAGGCAGGTTTTATAGGTAAAATAAATGAGATCCTGATAGGAAAAAGCATCAGCTAAGTACTGGCATGGATACACTGGAATAGTATGTGTAGCTGAAGAGATGAATACGAATATAGGAATTAGGATATAGAATATAGACTTAGAATTAAAATAATATAGAATTAGGTCAGATTATCCAAGAGTTTTTCAAAGGAAACGAAAAATCAATACGAGAAGAGGGAAAATAGTACACACCAAGAAGGACAGCTGTTTACTTTCACTACCAAGAAAAGATGATGGCGTCTACAAGTAACAACTTAAACAATATATATAATTAATAGAAACCAAAAATACTCACCATAATCCAACAATTCCTATGATCAGTATTAATAAGAAACATCTCTGAAGCATCTTCATAATCTATAACAAAAAAAGACAGTTTATATCTCAGAAAAGACTCGGTAGACAAGCTTGTAAATATTATAGTAAATATTTTATTAATGGTACGTTTCACAAAAAAATGTACTTGCGCAATATAAAAAACAAAACACGTTAAATAATTTTATACTATCTGAACTGGCGAAGTGTTATTCGTCTCAGAATGAATAAATGAGTAAGTTGTTGAGTTGAAGTAGAAGTAGCTTAAGTTACGCCTTATTACATCAGCTACCAGCTAAAAAAAGTACCGTCAAAATCGGTCTGGCCACTTCAATGATAAGCCGGAACAAACAGACGGATAGACAGACGGACAAAACTTGTTATTTTACCGTTTTACAGTAGTTTGTTACTGTTAGTAAAGCGGAGAAGCGGTGATATCGATATTACAAACAGACATTGCAATTTTATTTATATGTATAGCTTATACAGCTCGTAGATAAAATATTTTATAATCACGAAACTCGTTACAAATATACAAGATACGAACAGAAGTCTGACAACAAATCTAGGTCATTGATTGATCACAAAAAAATATTCGTACCTAAGTGTTACGATCGTAACTCACGCATTATAACGTGAGACTTTATATCTATAGATTGTATTGAACTATGTCGAACATGAAATTACAAAAGACACATAACTTCACGCCTTATCAGAATAGAGTTAGAGAACAGAGCGCAATAAGACACGATTCTTGCACACTCGCTTCTTTGACTTTCATCAACTGGTGTCGGTTATTAAGGCTCTTGACATCACCTCTCCTCGACTCCTATATCCTCCGCTTTTGCACTGTATATCTGCTTAGTCAAACTTTGACATGTTTTTTTTATAGTTTATCGTAAATACTTATTTGTAAAGAAGCCAAGCTGTTAAACAGTGAAGAATTATAAGATACCAATGAATGCACCTTATTTAAAATTTATTTAATTAACGGAATGATAAAAAGATATTAATTCCATGACCAAATAGAACGTGTTCTGGAGGAAGGTGATGTTAGGAGCCTCAAAAGTCGACGCGCGTGCATGAAAAGAGTTATAAAAGTCAACGAAGCAAGTAAGGTGTGTTATAATCATGCCTTATGGAATCTGTTCTCTCTGCCTACCCAACAAGGGATTCGCCGTGAAGTTATGCATGTGTGCATAAAAAAAAACATGACTACTAACGCTTCAATGATTGTTTCAGCTGTCAACGCAAACGAAAAAAAAACTACTTTACTGAAATCGTCTGGAAATCAATTGGCACTATATGTAAACACGTGACAATTCTGTGTTTACTACGTAGGTAGAAAAACATTCTGTATTGTGTACTGCGTTATGTTTCATCGAGGGATATAACGCGCAAAGAAACATCCTGTACGCAGTCCATAGACTAAAAATTGGTATTGAAATTTTTCAACAGAATATTGCAATGCATTACAGTCTTTTAGCGGCCTTAAAGAACCTTTCAGAAAAAGGTAAGATTACTTAAGTCTTCGCCAATATATAAAAAATGACCATAAGTCGCCTTTAAAATACAGTTATAAGTAAGACAAAACAGTGGTTGAGCTATGCAGTTTGCTGCATGAAAGGGCCACCACGAAAAATACCACTACATCAGAATATCGACGTAAAGTGCCTGATGCCGCGTTTCCCAAGGTGAGAGAGGTAGCTGGAGGGCCAACACCTTGCCCTCTACCCTCCTCACCCCACTTTCGACACCTTCTTGTTTTTGCTATTGTAAAGGCCTTGCAGGTGTCTATGAGCGGTGTTGGTTGCTTAACATCAAGTGACACGCCTGCTCGTTTGCCCACTTATTCCACAAAAAAGGTAAGGCTTCATAGGTATCCCACAAGCGTCGCCTTACACACGATTTGATACATGTAACTCGGATTTTCGACGTTCATAAGTCTTCTCATACGCTAGACGGCTATTAATTAAGACGCCTTGGCTTCACCTATTGTTACCTCATAAAACACAGTAAATATAATTAAGGTTATTAATATAGTTGTATTGTGAGCTTTCACGATTCCTAAATTAATCAGGTTTTACATTGTATGTCTTTATGCCCGTGAGTGTAGGCAGCAGCTGATTACCTTCGACCACCCGAATCGTTACGTCACATCTCAAATGGAATAGATGGTGAAATTATTGCCATACACGAGGCATAAAGTTCTGAGCCCACGACTTCATAATCAGAAGCAGAGAGCTCGACCACTGGACCACCGCGACTAAATAATATATTGATCATTCTGTTATCTCTGCTTGTTTTTCAAATGGCTCATTTTAAATTAGAAAAGATTACATAATTCGTAATTTAGTTAATTAGTGTTATTTTTTATATGCGAGTATGTTTTACAGTTTAACGATCATAAATTTCTTTCATTAAAACAAAAACGTGTTATGAAATTAATAGCGTATGATTTTTTATCTGATTGAAAACGAATTATTGAAGTGGAACTTCTAATGTCTCGTGCAAAAGCGTTTAACGCTTTTAACGCCCCCTCGCGGGTATTATAGATAATATAAAACACTAAAACATATATCGGCTTATATAAACCAAGGAAGAGAATTTCCATAGCGTGATTAAAAACTGTACATAGACATCTAGTAGCTAGTAGCGGCACTGTTTTTATCGCACCGTGTCTCAAAAGTACTAACTGCATAAAAAATATTGTTTTTAATTTTTAAATTTATATGCTACTTAAAAAAAAAGAACAAATCCAAAAATTCAAATATTAGTAGGAATATACAAACAAGGCATTTTTAATGCTATATAATCTATACATATAATAAAATTGTAGAAAAGTCAAAACTGTACATTGAATATTTTTTAAAAAGAATACTTGGTGTGTGATCTGCAATCGATACCGAAGCCAAAAATATACTTTTTAGAATTTTTGTCTGTTTGTCTGTTTGTCTGTTTGTCTGTTTGTCTGTATGTATGTCCGGGATAAACTCAAAAAGTACTGCATGGATTTACTTCAAATTTGGCACGAAAATTATTAAGAAGTCGGGTCAACATATAGGCTACATATTATCACGCTATCACCTACGAGGAACGAGCAGTGAACCTTTATTTCTTCAATGTATTCTGTAGCAACGTGTAATCTAACGACGCATATTTGTATGTTGTTATGGTGTTATTATGTTAATAACCATGCTTTAATCTATACATATAATAATAATATAATATAAGTTAGCTTCACATTTTAATTAACTTATGCCGTTAAACATAACAGACAATTTTAAAACAGTGCCATCTATGAGATTTACAAAACAGAAAACATTAAGTTGAATTACACGTGTAAGCACTTTTTGGTTTTAGATATAAATAAATCTTTGAGATTTTAAAAACATCAAGTCGAATTACATGTTTAAACACTTTTTGAATATAAATAATTGAAATTTCATCATGCGCTTGCGGTCAATAGATGTTTTTAAGAGTCATAGATGGAGTTGTGCATTTTCTTCTTTAAAATTGTATTTTTTTTTTTTTTTTATGGGATAGGAGGGCAAACGGGCAGGCGTGTCACCTGATGTTAAGTGACCAACGCCGCCCATGGACACCTGCAACACATATAGTGTTACAGTTGCGTTGCCAACCTTTAAAGGAGTAGGATAGGAAGGGATGGGGAAGGGGGATGGGCCTCCGGGTACCTCTCTCACCGAACGAAACGCGGCATGAGCCACTTTACGTCGATCTTCTGAGAGGTGGTGGTATTTCACCGGTCGAGCCGGCCCATTCATGCAGCGAACTGCTTGGCTCTACCACTCTTGAAAATCGTGAAAATGTATCGTTAATTCTTTTCAGAGATGAGCAAGACAATTAAAAAAATGTATTTGTATATGCTAAAAACTGTTAATATTTTTGTTCGGTATTTATTGGTGTAATGATTGCTTCGTAATTTTATAATTTTACACCATTAAAAAAAAATGTTTCCTATTCGCTAACTAGATGGCGTTGGCGTCGAATTAGATCGCGCTATAATTTCGTTCACCAAAAGTGATGTTATGAGTACGGATGTCGCCGCGACAACTCATAGAAACTGGGGTTACCTGCGTTGCTATAAGTTATCGTGTGCTTAGTCGAATTTAACGTGAAAACTGAAAATACTTTCCTGAAATATAATTAAAAAAAAAAATATTTACTTAAATAAACTTCATTCGGAATCGACTGGAAAGCGACCGGGAGCGCCACGCTGAGTCTCGCGCGTCAGAGACGTACACGCAGCTAGAGACGAGGTTGAGTTCCCAGCGCTCTCGCACAGATGCAGCTCGATTTTGTGAGAGTGTCGAAGCGCGAAAAGCTCGACTGGAAAGCGACCGGGAGCGCCACGCTGAGTCTCGCGCGTCAGAGACGTACACGCAGCAAGAGACGAGGTTGAGTTCCTAGCGCTCTCGCACAGATGCAGCTCGATTTTGTGAGAGTGTCGAAGCGCGAGAAGCTCGACTGGAAAGCGACCGGGAGCGCCACGCTGAGTCTCGCGCGTCAGAGACGTACACGCAGCAAGAGACGAGGTTGAGTTCCCAGCGCTCTCGCTCAGATGCCGCTCGATTTTATGAGAGTGTCGAAGCGCGAGAAGCGCGACTGGAAAGCGACCGGGAGCGCCACGCCGAGTCTCGCGCGTCAGAGACATACACGCAGCGAGAGACGAGGTTGAATTCGCAGCGGAGTCGCACTTCTCTTTCTCGGTCGATCGAAGATCATGAAGAGCGGATGACCCGGTTAAGAAGAGATCGTTCTCAGCATGCCCTTTCACGGTCGTTAGAGAACGATGAGCAGCGTGAAGAACGTCGTGCAGCTGCTCGGCAGCGGTACCACGACGTGTGTGGCGATACGTCTGCTCATCTATCGCTAGAACGGGATAGAATTCAAGAGTTTCGAGGATCTTGGTCGGGTGAACAGCGTGCGGCACAACTAGAACTAGATCGTCTGCGGCGTAGCATGAATCAACTTTCAACATCTGACGATGAATCCATGGTTTACGATATCGAAGAGCAATCGTGGCTAAATAAAGAGGGAAGTGGATTTATGTACAATGTTGCGATTAACTACGCCGCACACGGAGATATTGGTGTCTTAGAAGAAGTGTGTGCCCACTGTCAAGCCCGCAAATGGAAAGGAGAGCCCAATGGGATGTGTTGTGCATCTGGTAAGGTACGCTTGGAGTCTATGCAAGACCCACCAGATCTGTTAAGAATCTTACTAAATGGCGAACATCCGAAGTCCAGCCATTTTTTGAAAAACATCCGAGCTTATAACAGCGCCTTCCAGATGACTTCGTTTGGTGCAAATCAAATCGTTGAAGCAGGTTTCATGCCGACATTCAAGGTCCAGGGGCAAGTTTACCATCAAATCGGTTCGCTGCTACCTACATTCCAAAATTTTTGCAAATTTATTTTGTAAGTGATTTTGAAGAACAAGCAAACCTACGAAGTAGACACATCCCCAATTTGGACCCTGTTCTGGTCAGAGGATTGCAAAGTATGTTGCATAACGTTAATCCGCACATTGGCAACTTCAAAGCCGCTCTGGCGTCGGTGCCTGAGAACGAGCGCAACCGCTTTAAGTTTGTCATCAGTGCAGATAGAAAGCCGATTGCAGCCCATCCGGGACGATATAATGCGCCAACGACGAATGAGGTCGCCGTTCTCTTAGTCGATCAGGAGTGTGATAAAAGAGATATCGTCTTACGCACGCACGATGACCGGCTTCAAAGGATCAGCGAAACTCACCGCGCGTACGATTCTCTTCAATATCCGCTCATGTTTTGTCGCGGAGAGGATGGCTACCATTTCGCCCACTATAATGTAGACCCCCAGACAGGCTCCCCAAATTATAACAAAAAAACGTCCGCCATGCAGTTCTACAGCTTCTTGATCCAGCTGAGGGTGAACAATGGCTCTTATCTCCACCATCATCGTACACTCTTTAGTCAGTTTCTGGTGGACATGTATGCCAAAATTGAGACAGAGCGTTTGGTATTTATAAGGTCCAATCAAAGAAAGCTGAGAGCTGAGAACTACGTCCATCTCAGAGATGCCATGCAGAATGATGCCAATGCTCAAGATGTAGGAAGGATGGTCATTCTCCCCTCCACCTTCACAGGAGGTCCGCGGTACATGCACGAGAGGACCCAAGATGCATTTTGCTATGTGCGAAAGTTTGGTCGCCCGGACCTCTTTATTACTATCACTACCAACCCAAAGTGGCCTGAAATAACAGCTCAACTCCTTGCAGGACAGGTTTCGTACGACAGGCACGACTTGATCTCTCGCGTATTCCACCTGAAGTTGAAATGCCTTATGGATCTTCTAACAAAGGCAAAAGTGTTTGGTACAGTCCGATGTCATATGTACTCCGTGGAATGGCAAAAACGCGGCTTGCCACACGCGCATCTGCTTTTGTGGTTGGAAGAAAAGATCAGGCCTATCCAGATTGATCAAGTCATAAGTGCAGAGCTTCCGGACCCTGACGTTGATCCTGTTCTGCATCAAATTGTTAAAAGTCACATGGTGCATGGCCCCTGTGGCACGTTAAATCCAAGTTCCCCTTGTATGAAAGACGGACGTTGTACAAAAAGATTCCCAAAAAAATTTACCAACGAAACCATTACTGGTGAGGATGGATATCCCTCATACCGGCGCCGATCACCAGCAGAGGGCGGGCATTCCACTGAGCTGAGCGTGCGTGGCCAGGCGCGACCGGTCGATAACCGATGGATTGTTCCTTACTCACCAGTACTGTCCAGGACCTTCCAGACGCACATCAACGTCGAGTCGTGCACCAGCGTCGGGTCGATCAAATATATCTGCAAATACGTGAACAAAGGTAGCGATCAGGCGACGTTTGCTTTACAGAACACTGACAGAGACGAGGTGACCAAGTATCAGTCCGGTCGCTACATCAGCACGTCTGAAGCAGTTTGGCGGATACTGGCGTTCTCTATACATGACAGGCATCCTGCCGTCATGCATTTAGACGTCCACCTAGAAAACGGTCAGCGCATATATTTTGATCCCAACAACGTTGCTGAGCGCTTAGAAAATCCGCGCCAAACAACTCTCTTGGCATTTTTCAGGCTCTGCGAAATCGACCAGTTTGCGAGGTTCCTTACGTATGACGAGGTGCCTTCATATTACACGTACGACAAGCAAAGGGGAATATTTAACCGACGTCGAAGAGGAGGTGCTGTCGAAGGTTTTCCGGGAATTTTCAAGGACACCGTATTGGGTAGAGTTTATACCGTGCACCCGAATAATGGCGAATGCTATTTTCTGCGGTTATTACTTCACACGATCCGAGGCCCAACGTCTTTTGCCTTTCTGAGAACATTTGATGGCGTGGAGTATCCCACTTACCGCGCAGCCTGTGTAGCACGTCACCTTCTCGACGGTGACCAAAACTGGGATGACACCCTCGCGGAGGCGAGCGTCAGTAACAGCCCCAGCCGTATGCGTCATCTGTTTGCCGTCATCTTGGTGTTTTGTGGAGTCACGAACCCGGTAGCTTTGTGGGAAAAATATCGACATCATCTATCTGAAGATTTTCTACGAGCTTTGAGGCGTGCTACTGGAGACGAAGTCGAAGTAACTGATGAACGCGTGCTGAACACCTGTCTTAGTTCACTTCAAGACGTGGTCATTTCCATCGGCGGCAATCCATTGGTCGAATATGGGTTACCAGCTCCCCAATCATCACCGCATCAAGACCGTGGAAATCGAGAGTATAACGCTGAGACAATTTACGATCCGAGCGAAATGACCACCATACGAAATCACCATGTCGCTTTGTTCTCTTCAGAGCAAAAACAAATTTATGACACTGTTCTTAAAAGCGTTGGGCAAAACCAGGGTAAAATGTTTTTCTTGGATGCTCCTGGTGGAACAGGAAAAACATTTGTTACCACTGGCATACTTGCAGAGGTCAGGAGGCAAGGCAAAATTGCCATTGCTGTAGCGTCGTCGGGAATCGCTGCCACACTGCTTCCGGGTGGCAAGACAGCACATGCCATGTTTAAAATTCCCATCGATTTAGAGAGCACCGAAACGCCTGTTTGTGGTGTGTCACGCAATAGTGATAAGGGACACGTGCTGAAGGATTGCTCTCTGATCGTATGGGATGAGTGTACGATGGCCAATAGAAAAGCAGTTGAGGCCGTGGACAGAACCCTGCAGGACATCCGCAGGAACGAACACTTGATGGGTGGTGTCACAGTTCTATTCAGTGGCGATTTCCGACAAACGCTTCCCGTGGTGACGCGGGGATCGAGGGCTGACGAGGTGAATGCTTCGTTGAAACGATATTCGCTGTGGTCACGAGTTCGTACGCTGCGCTTGACCATTAATATGAGAGCTCGGCTCGGCGGCAATGCACGTGCTCAAGAATTCTCCGATGTTCTTCTAAGTCTTGGCGAAGGCACTCTACCAGAGGAGAGAGGTGGGCAGGTGGTGCTTCCAGAGTCTCTCGGTAGAGTCGTATCCAGCTTAGAAGAACTCATTCGCTGTGTGTACGGGGACATCAGTCATATACCGCACCAGCAGAATTCTTGGGTATGTGAGCGGGCAATTTTGACGCCCAAAAATGGTCAGGCTGAAGCAATCAACGAATGCATTCTCTCGAAAATTGAGGGGAATGAAGTGGTTTACACCTCTATAAACACTGTCATCGAGCAAGATGATGCCACACATTATCCCGTGGAATTTCTGAACTCTCTGTCAGCAAGTGGACTTCCAGCGCATACTATCAAGCTGAAAGTCGGTGTCCCGATTATGCTTCTTCGGAACCTATCTCCTCCGAAGTTGTGTAACGGGACCCGCCTTAAAGTCATCTCGCTCCACAGACACAGCATTGAGGCGGAAATTCTTACGGGTTGTGGCGTAGGCGAGGCAGTATTTGTACCACGCATTCCCCTCATACCTCATAACTTCCCGTTCCAGTTCAAGCGCGTACAGTTCCCCGTGAGTGTTTGCTTCGCGATGACCATCAATAAGTCGCAGGGGCAGACACTGAGAGCAGCGGGTGTCGACCTCAGGACGAGCTGCTTCTCACACGGGCAGCTGTACGTCGCTTGCTCCCGCGTCACCAGTCCTGACTCTCTTTACATTTTGGCTGCGGAGAGCCAAACCAGCAATGTTGTTTATAGAGAAGTTTTATAAGTATATATTTTTATCCTTTTCTATATTTATATTTTCTTATTCATTATTTTCTACATTTGCTTCAGTCGCAACTTATTACTTAATTCAGCAGAATCACCATAAAGTCATTTATTCAAAGCAGACTGAAAATCAGCACTTTTGAAGTTCAACAATTTTACAAAAGACAGTCTCCCTCTGTTACTGTACTTTCTGTATTTATGAAATGTAAAGAAGTAACGGGTAAATAAATGTTATTTTAAAAGGTATAATCGTAGGTATTTTTGGTGCTGTATAGCGTTCAGGCAGATGACGTCGCGGGCTACAGCTATACTACAAAAATTCCTGTTAAAATGAAAATAAACAATGCGGGCAACAACCATTGCTACCGCAATCTGTACTTATCCTACCAGTTACAATTTCATTTTAGAGGTAATTACTTCTCAACTGTCTATGTAAAAATATAGCTATCTGATCACAAATTCCACGCGTACGAAGTCGCGGGCACAGCTAGTAATAATAATAACAAATAATAATTAGTTTGACGTCGCTATAACTGAAAAACCAACCTTGGGAACCTTAATAAAAAGTATCCATACAGACACAATACTGAACTAGTTGTGTTACTCCAACACAACTAGTTCAGTATTAGAATTGTAAAACATTTAGTAATTAGTCAATAAATAATATAGTTATTAAAATGCAAAAGGTCGCAGGTAAAATAATGGCTTTTTTACTTCTGTATTTATTACTGTATTTAATTTCATCATATAAATTAAAGTTTAATTTGTCTTAATTATTTTTACCTTTATGCAACCCTAATGGTTGCAATAAGGTAAAAATAATAATGTACATGTACAAAACTACAATTAGATTATAAATACGTTTAAGAAGTATAAAAAACAAAATGGGTAAAATAAATAATTTCTTTCTATGTGCCGCCAAATAATCTATACATGTAATAAAATTGTAGGAAAGTTAAATATTTCATTGACTTTCATTGAATATTTCATTTGCATAATTCTTGGGATATGATCTACAATCGATACCGAACCTCAAAATATAGTTTTTAGAATTTTTGTCTGTTTGTCTGTATGTTTGTTACGGATAAACTGTAAAAGTACTGCATGCTTTTACGTCGACTTTTGCTTAAATATAGCCAAGAGGGTCGAATCAACACAGGCTAAATATTATCACGCTATAACTAACTGAGGGTGAGCGATGAACCCGTATAATGGCACAGCCACAGTATTTTTCCTGCTTTTTTGGCGTCCACGCAGATGAAGTAGCGAGCAACAACTAGTATAGTTATTAAAATGCAATATGTAGCTAGTAAAATAAGGGCTTTTTAATTTCTTTGTATTTAATTTCATTACATATACTAAATTTTGATTTATCTTAATTATGTTTACCTTATTGCGATTTCTTTCTAATTAATTATTTTTGTGCTATCTGTACTAGTATGTTTTTTTTGTAAATCTCTATTTTTTTTTGTAACACAACAAGAAGGTACGAAGCAGCTACCGAACATGCCAGACGTATATTTGTTATTATAAGGATAATTAAATCGATATTTGTTATTTTGCAATGTATGTATGTAAGTATCTAAGTATGTATATAATAAGTATGTAATAAATATTCATAATGTATTGAATCTTAGAACTCAATTTTAAAGTTTTTATACACGCTAAGTTTGGATAATATTATTAACAGTCGTAGAGCCAAGCAGTTCGCTGCATGAATGGGCTGGCTCGACCGGTGAAACTCCACCGCCACTCATTCAAATATAGTTTTAATGCTTTTTTACAATATGGGTATCAAATGAAAGAGCTTTTCGATAGTAACTTGAAAATGTGACGTCATTCTAAATCCAATGCTATAAGTATTTTAATGCATTTTACAATATGGGTATCGAATGGGCTTGAGCTTGGAGGAGTACCTAAATCAAAGAACAATGCGACGTCGAATATGGCACATCCCCCTAAATAAAATAGTCACCAAATTCTACCCAGACCTTAAGATGGGGATACTCGAGTGGGGATCGAACCCGCCAATCTCCATTCCACAGTCAGTAGTTTTACCGTGTATTGGTAAAACTACCGACTGTGGAATGTAAGTTGTGCTCTTTATAAATTAAGCGTGTTATAAATGTTCGTCTGTAAAAAGTTCCACTTCAGTAGCGCGTAGGGACTCCGCGTAATTTTTTTTTACTAGCTGACTACCGGCGAACTTTGTTCCGCATTAAAACTAAATTTCGGATTTGTCAATAAACTTTTTCTTTCCTATAACATAAATTAATTATAGATCGAAACCAACCCGTTGACACCCTCTATCTATTAAAAAACCGCATCAACACCCGATGAGTAGTTTCAAAGATATAAGCATATAAGGGGACAGACAGCGGTAAACAACTTTATTTTATACTATGTAATGACTTGAAATGTAGCCCGAGATCCTAACGCCTGGCTCATACGACTACAATTGAAAAAAGCTATAAAAAGATAATATAGATAGCTCGCTTACGCCTCTAGCCTTCTATTAATTCACTTACGAATACTTTTAACAGACTGTCAAATTTTTGTACCAAATTGCAATATTATTACACGTAAAGAAAATAAAATAAAAATTTGTTCCGACCACAAAAAAACTGTTTTCATGTACGTGTATAATTCTACGATCTAATTAATTCTATTTCAATGAGGAAAACCGCTTTTAGTAAAGTTATAAAAACCTTTTTCCGCAAGAGGGCGTCTTTTAGATTAAGGGTTAAAAATTTAATATGTATGTAGCTAATATATTATGCCTAAGATTGTTCGCTCACAGCGAAGCCTGTTTTATATTTAAAGTTCTTACATCGGGCGGTCGTAACAATGTCAAAAAATACGCACTGAATACTTTAAAGAGGCATACTCCTGTACACAAATATGTAATGTTTTCTAAATCCGTATAATACTATAAATAATAATAATATCTTAGACACAATACACACGGTGCCCTCTAGTTCCAAGCTAAGCAGTAAATGCTTGTCCTATTGATACGGTATCAGATAACGGTTATTTAAACATATACTTTTATTTTGTAAATATTAGGTCGGGGAAAAAGTCTTTTCGCATAACGTAGGTATAAACTTATTATAAAATTTCTTTGACTGTACTATTTGTGTCTGGCTGGTTTTGGTAACATTAAAAAGGTTACATTATAAAGAAAAGAAAAAAATAAAAAAAAGTTGTTTCCCGCTATTTTTCATTTGTTTTTCTCTCCGTAAAAATGAGTGAATATAATGAAGAAATTCGATACATTTTAAAATTTTATTATAAAAAAGGCGAAAATGCAACTCAAGCAGTGAAAAAAATTTGTGATGTTTATGGACCTGATGCAGTGTCAGTAAGAGTAGCACAAATTTGGTTCAAACGTTTTCAGTCCGGAAATTTTGATGTTAAAGATGCACCTCGCTCTGGTCGCCCTGTTACGAATAAAATGGACGCCATTTTTGAAAGAGTGGAGCAAGATCGGCATATTAGTAGTTACGATGTAGCTGAAGAACTGGGAATTGACCACAAAACAGTTTTGACCCATTTGAAGAAAGCTGGTTATACAAAAAAGCTCGATATTTGGGTGCCACACGAGCTCACTCAAAGAAACTTAATGAACCGTGTACTCATTTGCGATTCATTATTGAGACGTAATGAAACCGAGCCGTTTTTGAAGAGATTGATAACTGGCGATGAAAAGTGGATCACGTACGACAAGAACGTGCGAAAAAGGTCGTGGTCGAAAGTTGGCCAGGCTTCACAGACTGTGGCCAAACCTGGCCTAACACGAAATAAGGTGATGCTGTGTGTATGGTGGGATTGGAAGGGCATTGTTCATTATGAGCTTTTACCGTCCGGCAAAACCATCGATTCTGATCTTTACTGCCAGCAACTGATGAGATTAAAGGAAGCAGTCGAGAGGAAACGGCCGGAATTGATCAACAGGAAGGGTGTGGTCTTTCATCACGATAACGCTAGACCACACACATCTTTAGCCACTCAGCAAAAATTAAGAGAGTTCGACTGGGAGGTCCTAGTGCATCCACCATATAGCCCTGACCTTGCGCCTTCAGATTTTCACCTGTTTCGGTCTCTTCAGAATTCTTTAGGTTCTGTAAGGTTGACCTCAAGAGAGGACTGCCAAAACTATTTGTCCCGTTTTTTTGATCAGAAGTCCCAAAGTTTCTACAGTAACGGGATAATGTCTCTGCCCACAAAATGGCAGAAAGTTATTCAACAAAACGGTACATATATATTGTAAATAAATGTAAATAAACTCTGAAAAAAATGTCTTGACTTTTCATACAAAAATACGAAAATACTTTTTCCCCAACCTATTAGATACTTACAATACATAGAAAAACACCCAGACGCCATACATATATTCATGCTTGTCAAAAATATTTGTAATCGGGTGGGACTCGAATCCGCCAACCTCGATTCTGCAGTCGGTAGTGTTACCAATGCACCACAAGGCCCGTTATATGTCAGATTTGTCAGTTTGTTTATATGTAATCGAAGAACTGAGGAACTAGGTACTGAACCGATTAATTCTTTCGCAATTGGAAATGATATACCTATGTATAGTTTTACGCACGCAAAAGTTAAAACATCTCTAAAATTCTTATGATACAAGAGGGTGATAACATAAACCACAACTAACTTTACGGCTTTTTTACCCAAAGGTGTAGGCAGTGGCTGTTAACCCTTGACTCGCCGTTATGTTTAGGTCCCAAATAGAATAGATAGGGAACCTATTGCTATACAAAGCACGTTTTCAGTCATAGATATTTATCACACATAACTTTAGAAAACAATTTCGAAAAGTCATTGGTGTGAGCCAGTGTCAGGATTCGAACCCGGACCTCTGGATCAGAAGCCGTGTGCTCAACCACTGGACTACCGATACTAAAACGTTTCATACAAAAATACATAGAACCCTAAATTTTTACCCTTGTACAAGCAACCCCTAATTTTAATTTGTTTAACAAAGCCTTTACTTTTTGTCAAGACAAAGTTCGCTGGGTCATGTACCTACTCATAAAATTCTTGTGTCACGCACTGTGATAGTAATGAAGGTCCTCGGAAATGGTTCGCGGAATACGTATTCGTATTTTTTTTGTCCAATCGGACAACGTATTTTTTCATCTATCCAAATGTTTAATGGTGATCCAAGTCAAAAATTTTTATTTTTAGACAAAATTGTTTTTATTTTTTAATATATTTTAATAAATTTTTATCCCCTACTAGGATTAACCCCTATATATTTATTTGATAATTAAAAAACTTTTTGATTATCAAAGTTTGCCTGGTCGACAACTAGTTTTCTACATAATTTTATAACCATTTTTTTTTAATTATGTATCTAACTGTTAAATTTAAATGAGTGTTAAATTTTTATTTTTATTTAAACAACTACATTCAGTATTTATAAATAGAAAAAGTTAGTGCTACAAACTTAACATCACAAATTTATATTGTTCGCCTTTCAAGGTTTGGTGCTATATTAGTCATCATACTGACATTTTGTCCACAACTCGATAAAACAATCACAAAATCTAACTTATAAAGAATATCGATCGTCCACAGATAAGATGATAAATAGTAATCATTTAACAACAACAAACACTACACACATGTGAATGAAACAATTTTCTTTCCTTATATATTCGGATAGAATAATCTCTTAGAAAAATAATAACAACATTATCACACGAACGAAATATGAACGAGTTATTAAGTAAATAAAAAGCTAAAAGACCTAGTTCCCGGTAAATTAATTCTTTCTGTTTCTTAATAAAAAAAGTTCGAAATTTAAATTATTAAATTACGTACCTGTAACGCGTGAATACTGCTCTGCGAAGGCAGCGGCAATGACATACGAGCCTAGGAGCCTACTGTATTGTATTGTAAAAACTTGCAGTTCTACTAAAACTTGTTTTCATATAAACATTGCACAAACATATATTTATGCATTGAAACATTATTTACAGTGAGCTGAACATATATTAAATCGTCTCTAGTGAATGGGAACTTCTCTATCATGTCTTGACTTTGAGATATTAAGTATAGACCGGGTATCTTATATAGGTAACAAATAGTAGAGATTATAGACGTATTAAGAAGTGGTAACTAATACTAACTTAAGTTGAACTAGGTATATCCACTCTCTAAAATTGATTAAGAAATTTACTATTTATATGATTCGCGATTAGGAGAATCTTATGAGACTTTCAGTGGTAGAGCCAAGCAGTTCGCTGCATGAATGGGCCGACTCGACCGGTGAAATACCACGACCTCTTATAACATCGACGTAAAGTGGCTCATACCGCGTTTCGTTCGGTGAGACAGGTATCCGGAGGCCCACCCCCCTTCCCCATCCTTCCCTATCCCCTATCCCTTAAAGGTCGGCGCGCGCGTATCACGAGCAGGCGTGCCTGCTGGTAAGCAACCAACACCGCCCATGGACACCAGCAACACATATAGTGTTACTGTTGCGTTGCCGACCTTTAAGGGATAGGGGAAAGGAAAGGGGGGTGGGCCTCCGGGTACCTCTCTCACCGAACGAAACGCGGCATGAGCCACTTTACGTCGATCTTCTGAGAGGTCGTGGTATTTCACCGGTCGAGCCGGCCCATTCATGCAGCGAATTGCTTGGCTCTACCACGGAGTGTAGGTACAATACTTAAAATTGATTACGAGTATACTATACATGTATGCAGTCAGTCTCTGCTGGGCTATGAGGATGATGAGTGTACATAAATAATAATTAAGCAAGTTTTTAAAACTTAAAGCCAAAGTTGTCACGCAGTTCACTGCATACATGTGCCATCTCGGCAGTGAAATACCACGACCTCTTTTAATATCGACGTAAAGTGACAATGGCGCGTTCGTTCCGGATACCTCATCCGGTGGACAACCTTTTCTTCCGGCCTTACCCCATCCTATTTTCAACCCCTTGCCTATTAGTGTTTCAGTTGCGTTCTCGGCCTTTATGATTGGTCTTAAAGGTCGAAAACGCAGCTGTAACATTATTCAAATAACGGAATATAACGGAAATTTATTCAAATAACTTTTCATATTTTTAATTTTTTAACTACAAATTATTTAATTTTTAAAAAATTATGCCGTCATTTGTAATCGCGTAACAGTTTCTATTAATTCTAGAAAAAGTGACAGAAGGCAATCAGTCGGCAAGCAAGAGCAAGCCGAATCTCGCTTTCATATAACCAATCGACCTAAAACTACAAACGTAATTGAGTTCCTTAATTATTAATATTCTGGGAGTTTTGGAAGGAATGTCATTGCCTGCATTGTATTTACTGAAATTTTAATTTTAATTTGAAATTTACTGAAACTTGACGTTCAATTGTTATTATTTAATACATTGTTTAATAGTATTCGTTTCAGTGTGCAAGAGTGAGAATTGCTGTTATATATTTACAGCATTTGTCATTCTCTTCCACTCTCTTCCTCAAAGTTTCCCTGTACCTTCACATAAAGTATCATGGTTTTATGGATGAGAAGATTTAACTATTAGGTAAAAGCAGTATGGCGTCCAAGCTTTAATATGCGAACAAAAAATATGGATGAACCAATCTGTGGTAAATACAGAAAATTTAATTTCATAGGTTTTTTTATATTTAAAATGATTGTTGCTCAGTGAAATCTATTGATTAATTGACATATAATATTTCTATCATGTTATTTCATTACTTGTTAATTATTTTGAAAATATTCTTAACTTAATAATCTTCTTAATAAATAATTAATATTTATTAAAAAAAAAAATTTTTTAGATATTATTCTTGTTTTAGGATTAATATGATTGTGGTATTAGGGGAATAATTGGCAAAACTTATTTACGAAATTAACAAATATAACGTTATGGCCTAAAAGAACTTGCATCCGAAGCCGTAAAAGATTAGAAAAAAAAGTTATCAAAAAGAAGAACAAAAACAAAACTGAGGAGAAACCAAACTGATTTTTATCATGAGTGCATTAGTTCTGTAAACACGAAATTATACAATAATACTTGCATTTTCAATTCGAATAAGTAACAATGGATCCAGCATTACTCCGTGAGCGCGAAGCTTTCAAAAAGAAGGCACTTGCTACACCAACGTACGTAATATTCTTGTGGACACTTTTAGCTAACTAGCCCATACGTTGCTCTGTCTGGCACATTTTTAGTGTATGTACTTTCTCTCGCTCTCGCTCGATACGTTCTAACTGCAATTATGAATTCACATCCTTATTTAATCGGAATATCAATTTACTTTAATATTGAAAATACAACAGCTCGAAGATTACCTGACTTACATGTAATTATGTGATGATTCTTCATCATTTTTCTTCCATTGATAAGTTTAAAGTCGCTCCCTTGCAGAGTAGAAACAAAGAACATATACTTTTATTATATTCTTGATGTTAATAATGCTTTCTGTTCCAGTGTTGAAAAGAAAAAACATAAAGATGATTCTCAGTCTAAAGATGATAACAAGAAGTCCAAATCAAAATCATCAAGTTCAGCGAGCTCTGCTCCAAAGCTTGATGCATCAAAGTAAGTTCATTCTGCATTTTAAAGTTTTTAACAATGCTAGATTATACATTACATCCAATTTTTTTTGCAGTTACAAAACTATGACCGGGAGCTCATCATATCGGTTTGGTGTATTAGCAAGAATTGTGAGACATATGAGGGCACGACATCAAGAAGGTGATGATCACCCACTGACCCTAGATGAAGTATTAGATGAGACCAATCAATTGGATGTCGGCAACAAAGTGAAACAAGTAAGTTTTGATGTTTAATAAATCATTACTTTTTATTAAAGAAGATATATTATAAAAACATAAATATCATTTACATTTTATATTAAAAAAAAACTTTCCTAGTAAGTCTAGTTATTAACAAGGCTGGAACTTATACTGCAGAACTCCAGGCTCTCACCTTACAATATCATACTTTAGTAACACTATATGTGTTTATAACACTGATGTAAATTATGTTTAAAAGTTTTAATTGTGAGTGTGTGAAAAGTTAATTCTTTGTGTCCCATGTTGCATTTATTTGTTTACATTTATGCATAAGCTACTCAAGTAATGATTATGATCAGAGATCCATAATAAAACATAAACTCCATTTTATTTGTACATATATGATGTTTTGCTCTTGCATAGAACCTTTTTCTGTTCATTTGCAAACATATTTTTCAAACCTTTATGTGATAAAAGCAAACACTGTGTAAGGTTTACACAGTGTTTGCTTTACACATAAGCCAGAAACTCCTAGTTTTATAATTAAATCTATTAGGTAGATAGTTAATAATAATATACGTATAAATCAATTTAGAGTTATCAAAGAAATTTAAATTTTGATTTAAAATAAAATATGGATTTTAGAATTTTGTATTTCTATTTCAGTGGCTGCAAACTGAGGCTTTACAGAATAATCCAAAAATTGAATGTACATTTGATGGGAAATATAATTTTAAGCCTGTTTATAAAATAAAAGACAAAAAATCATTATTAAGGTTTGTATTGTGATATAGTATTATTTCAAATAGTATTAATTAATATTTGAAATAAAATTCTTACAAAATCTGTACATTGAAGATTTATAAAAAAAAATATTTTTGTAAAGAGTATTAACAAGTGACTTTAGATTGTTTTTGCCAATCGTTTGGTATATTTGTACTCACATAACATAATAAAAGCTCTATTGGCAAAAAGAGGTACTAAAAATGGATGACAAAAACATTTTGTAGACTCCTACTCTGATTAAAGGATATAGTTCAAACAAACTGTCTATCATAAGTTCCTTGTACCATACAAGGAATTTTCAATAAAACATGTATAGGGTCTAACAAGATTATGTCATGATGGTGAACTAATCAATTCTACTTTGTGGGCTGCCAAAAAAAAACATTTAAAGATCTCCATTAGTAGCATGCTCTCTATTTGCTAATAATTCATTAAAAATTAAAATTTTGAAGTCTCGGTTTTCCAGTAGTTGAGCACGCGGCTTCGGGATCCAGAAGTCGCAGGTTCCAATCCTGGCTCACACCAATGACTTTTCGAAATTATTTAAAAATGAAATTTGAAAATGAAATGAAAATTAAATTACGAAAGTTATGTGTGATAAATATCGATGACAAAATAAAAAACTGTGTGCCCAGTATGGCAATAGGTTTGCTACCTATTCGAATATCCGAGAACAGTCAGAATTAAACGAACTGTTACGAAATAGTGGGTGACTGGCGGACCGGACTGCACTTAGTTCAGTGCGGATACCTCTATCACTGACAAAGAAGCAGCATGAGCCACTTGACGCCGATATTCTTTTTTAGCTGTGGATAATATTGAAAAAAATTATTAAATTACTAATTTAATAATTTTCTGCAATATTTTAATAACATACATACACCCTCGGGTGTATGTATGTTATTAAAATTTCATTTTTATTTTTTAGACTGTTAAAACAACATGACTTGAAAGGTTTAGGTGGCATTTTACTAGAAGATGTTCAAGAATCATTACCTCACTGTGATAGAGCTTTAAAAAATTTAGCTCAAGAGATTCTATACATTTCAAGACCCACAGATAAAAAGAAAATATTGTTTTACAATGACAAAACTGCCACTATGGATGTGAGTATTTTTAATAGTCTTTTTCATTGGGTAGTAATAGGAAAGAGCAAGTTGTCTTTATACTTATTTAACACAGAAGTCCCCAACATACAAACCAATTTGTCATCATCAATCACAACACATCAGCAATCTCAGTATGGCCTACATCGCCACACAGCGCCATCTAGTTGCTACATCTAAAGACAAGAGTGCATATAAACATGGTCATCACATCCATAATGTTCAACATTGTGCAGGGATCAAACCAAACAACTCAATTTACCAACGGCAATTTTACCAATGTGCCTCAAAGCCCCTCAGTAAATATCTAAGTTAAAATGTAAAAGTACTTTTATATAATCCTCACATTCTCGACAGGACAGTAAACATGTTACAATCTGGTGATGCCGTATTTTATTTAATTTTATCATGAACTTTTGATAATAAGTTTTCTTCTTGAAATAGCCATAAATTTTAAGCTTCATATTAAATTGTTTAAGTATGTTAAGACAAAACTTCAGAAATGTTCAGTGTTATGGCCAAAAATTTAATACTCCAATTTCTTAGAAAAATCTTTTAATCATTATATTTATTTATTATTATCAGGTTGATGACGAGTTTGTAAAACTATGGCGCGCCACAGCTGTTGATGCCATGGATGATGCCAAAATAGAAGAGTACTTAGAAAAGCAAGGTATTAAATCAATGCAAGACCATGGTCCTAGGAAACCTGTTGTGCCCAAACGTAAGAAAACTGCACAAAAAAGAAGACAATTCAAGAAGCCAAGAGATAATGAACATTTGGCAGATGTGCTTGAGACATATGAAGATAATACTTTGACACAAAAAGGCGTTACTATTAAGTAAATTGTTTAGGACTATTTACTTCTGTATTTTTATTTCAATAGTACCTTAATACATACGCATACCTTACCTATACAGTAAAAGCACCCTGCTTCCTAATCAGAGATTTCGAGTACGAATCATAAAACCTTTGCGGAAATCATACCGGAAGTTATTTGTAATAATTATAGTGCCCAATGTAAGACAGCGGACACTACTCCCTAGTGCATAACTGGGTCTATAATATCACGTAAAACCACTGCTACTGGCGATTAATCCCTAAAATAATTCCTGATGAGGAATGATGAAGGGTTTTGGCGGAAATGAAGAAGGGTTTATTATAAATGTGTGCAAATATGGAAAATGGTATAAATATTGTGTGTAGCGGGGTGTGTTTCTGCCATTTTGTGGGCAGAGACATTATCCCGTTACTGTAGAAACTTTGGGACTTCTGATCAAAAAAACGGGACAAATAGTTTTGGCAGTCCTCTCTTGAGGTCAACCTTACAGAACCTAAAGAATTCTGAAGAGACCGAAACAGGTGAAAATCTGAAGGCGCAAGGTCAGGGCTATATGGTGGATGCACTAGGACTGACTAGGACCTCCCAGTCGAACTCTCTTAATTTTTGCTGAGTGGCTAAAGATGTGTGTGGTCTAGCGTTATCGTGATGAAAGACCACACCCTTCCTGTTGATCAATTCCGGCCGTTTTCTCTCGACTGCTTCCTTTAATCTCATCAGTTGCTGGCAGTAAAGATCAGAATCGATGGTTTTGCCGGACGGTAAAAGCTCATAATGAACAATGCCCTTCCAATCCCACCATACACACAGCATCACCTTATTTCGTGTTAGGCCAGGTTTGGCCACAGTCTGTGAAGCCTGGCCAACTTTCGACCACGACCTTTTTCGCACGTTCTTGTCGTACGTGATCCACTTTTCATCGCCAGTTATCAATCTCTTCAAAAACGGCTCGGTTTCATTACGTCTCAATAATGAATCGCAAATGAGTACACGGTTCATTAAGTTTCTTTGAGTGAGCTCGTGTGGCACCCAAATATCGAGCTTTTTTGTATAACCAGCTTTCTTCAAATGGGTTAAATCTGTTTTGTGGTCAATTCCCAGTTCTTCAGCTACATCGTAACTACTAATATGCCGATCTTGCTCCACTCTTTCAAAAATAGCGTCCATTTTATTCGTAACAGGGCGACCAGAGCGAGGTGCATCTTTAACATCAAAATTTCCGGACTGAAAACGTTTGAACCAAATTTGTGCTACTCTTACTGACACTGCATCAGGTCCATAAACATCACAAATTTTTTTCACTGCTTGAGTTGCATTTTTGCCTTTTTTATAATAAAATTTTAAAATGTATCGAATTTCTTCATTAGATTCACTCATTTTTACGGAGAGAAAAACAAATGAAAAATAGCGGGAAACAACTTTTTTTTATTTTTTTATTTTCTTTATAATGTAACCTTTTTAATGTTACCAAAACCAGCCAATTACGTACCCTGCAGCCGAGGGTTGCAAAAAAAACCAAGTTAATTTGCACTTAATTTAGTAAAAGTAATAAAATTACAATATTCTAACTAATAACTAGGTAGGTGATAATTGGACGAAGAATGTCACAAGAATGCTCTACATATTATATTAACTTAAAACTAAACATTCGATACCAATCTTGCGCAATTAAGGATGGTCCGATGTGGGGCTACATTCTGCTGACGGCGCGCCTCGTGCCGATGGTCCGATGTCCACGACATATTGGTGTCAATGCAGCGTCAGCGATATGCCTATTGTATCGGCGCGTAACACCTCCCCCCGAAGAACAGCAACTATTTGCAGGAAGCCGAAAATGTTGCTGCTAGATTGCCAATGTTAATTTCAATTTCAGCTGGTTTTATGGTCTTCTGTGGGATTCCAGCATAGATGTCCTGAAGGGCTTTGGAAATTTCAGAACAAGCTTCCTCAACTGAGTTTCTCGCATATAATCGACGATAAATTATAAAGCTTGCGCAAATAACGGCAACGACCATTGCAATATACTATAGATGGGTATAGTGGTGTGGTATATGCTCTCAATATTAGTATGAGAGAGTGGAGCAGGATTTTGTACTGTATCTTCTGGTAACTATTTGTGTAGATTGTCAAGGTTGATAGAATTCATTTTTATTACGGTGTCCTCGTTCTTCTGCACCTTCGTCTGTAATACTGGTGACTAAAGGATTTTTAATTCCTGACCGCTGACACGATCATTTATTTTGGAGATTGTGTATTCTGGGGTCTTCTGGAAGTTCTAGGTATTTTGATCAATTGAGTCCCTTGCAGTGTCTCAAAATGTTCTGGACCGGAGGATGTCTGGAAATGGGTCTCATAAAATTGGTATTATAATATTTCTTGTCAAGTCGTTCCATACGTTATTTATTCAAACTGATGACATGATGATGATGTGAAGACACAGAAGCTTTTTCTGCCAATTAGCTGCTTAATATAATCCAGTTTATCAGGGAAGCTGTATTTGATTTTTTCCTTGCAGAGGTACCGTCGACTGACCTTCGGACATTCTGTCTCTATGTACACAGAATATCGTTCATGAATTGCTATGTAAGGTAAGGATGGTACAAGGACTGGGTTATTCTTTTTATGTAATATTGAAAGTATATAAGGAATAATTATGGTATAGGTAAGGCAATCGGTATTTTTATTTTGTAGTGTAATATAATCCTAGTTTTAAAATGTAAAAGCAATCTTAATCTACTCAGCATGTTTCTAAGATTAAATTAACTAATCATAGAATGCTAATATTAAAACTATGTATGTATTAAACCTAACATTATTCCTATCCTATATAATTTCACATATGTGGTTCATAATAGTGTATAATAAGTAAAGTATTGGTAGACGTGTATAACCAAATAAATCTTCATTACTAATTTCATCTGTATCTAATAGTTATTTATTTGATTTTACTGGAAATATATTCTACTACTGACTTTTTCCTATTTTATTTAATATATTTTTGTCTGTTCATAAATCTATTTTTTTTGGATAATTATTAGATTTTGTTTTACTGTAAAACTCGAATGGCATTATTGTAATTTAAGGCGTCTGTGTAATACTAGTCCGAAATACTCTTTGAAATCTGATAATAATATGTTTATTATCTGATAATAATACGTTAATGATTCGAAAAGTGGCTGAGTTATGTTGTTGAATAAAAATAGTCGAGTTTTACTTTAATTAATTTGGAATGGGATGGAGTAAATGATAATGTGATATGATTTTAAATTAGCAGATCAGCAGTATCTGACTCAGAAAAACTATTCTGCAACAATTTATTGATGTCAGGAGGCTTTTTGATTCGTGACTTGGCAAAAGAGTACCGCTTCTTTTTAGTGTATATATGTATTGGTAGATCCAGTTTAGTAGTAGATAGAGTTAGAGTAGTGGATAGTGGTAGATAGAGTTTTTGTGTACCTGGTAAGGAGTTTTTGACACATGTTTCTTGGTTGGATTTATAATACTGTTTTTCGGGCCAGTTAACTATGACAGAACTACTTTCTTGGTTATTAATTTCTATGCGGGACAAAGCATCAGCATTTGTGTTATTTTTACCTTGCTTGTATATGACTGAATAATTATATTCGCTTAATGTAAGTCTCCAGCGAGTTAATCGCGAATTAGGTTCCTTTAAGTTCATCATCCATTGGAGAGGCTTATGACCTGTAATTATTTTAAATGTACGCCCAAAAAGGTAAGGTCTAAAATATTTTGTAGCCCAAACTATTGCTAAAAGTTCCTTCTCGATTGTGCTGTAATTTATTTCGCTTGTATTAAGTGTGCGTGATGCATAAGCGATGGGTTTATCTGAGCCAATTGTACCTTGAGAAAGTACAGCTCCTATTGCTAAGTTAGATGCATCTGTGGTAAGAATAAATTGTTTTTCAAAATTAGGATATTGCAATATTGGGTCATTCGTTAATAAAGTTTTACATTTTTCAAAGCAGTTTATATAGTTAGTTTCATTGAAATTTATCTTTGAACCTTTTTTCAGACAGTGTGTCATGGGTTTAATTATTTTTGCGAAATCAGAGATGAATTTGCGATAATAGCCTACTAATGCTAAGAAACGTTTAATTTCTGTAACCGTTTTGGGGATAGGGTATTTTCTAATCGCTATAATTTTGTCAGGATTTGGTTTTATACCATCTTTACTAATGATATGGCCAAGATAAGCAGTTTCTAATTTTAAAATTTCTGATTTATCAACACGGATCTTGAAATTTGATTCTCTAAATCTTTTAAACACTCTTGTCAGATTAACAATGTGTTCCTGAAGAGATGTGCTATAGACTATAATTTTGTCCAAATATATGAGGCAAATTGAATTTTGAAGTTCCCTAAGGACATTGTCCATTACTTTCTGAAACGTGCATGGAGAATTTTTTAATCCCATCGGTATACGAAGGAATTCAAAATGGCCATGTTCCACGTTAAAAGCAGTTTTGTGTATATCGTCGGAGTTCATTTGCACATGATATAACCAGGCTATGTCAAGGGTTGTGAAGTAGTTACAATTTCCTAACTTATCTAAAATATCCGAAATATTAGGTATAGGGTACTTCTCATCTAGAGTTTTTTCATTGAGTTTTCTAAAATCTACAACAATTTTCCACTCGACTTTTCCGGAAGCATCAGCTTTCTTTGGAACTAACCAAATTGGTGAGCTCCATGCAGAGTCTGAAGGACGTATGATACCTTGTTCTAACATTTTTGAAATTTGATTACGAACTTCTTGTCGGTGTATAAAAGGATAGCGACAAGTTTTCGTATGTACGGGGATTTCGTCTGTGGTGTGTATATTGTGCTTAATTTTATTACTAAAAGTAACTGGTTCATTCTCTAAATAGAAAACGTCTGAATATTGAGATATGTACTAGATTTTTTTAATTAATTTTTTCCTCTTCATTTAAATGATCGGTGCGTAAACGAGACAATACTTCCTTTGTTCTAGTTGATGGAGATTGTTCCATACACCCGGTATAAAAAACTTCGGCTTTAATCGGTTCACACATCGAAAAAATGACATCATTCGGGGTTTTATTCGAAACTTCTAAGTAACCACGGCTATTTTTAACATAAGTAATACATTCGTTAATATTACAATTAGACACTATTTGTTCCGGAATTATTGCGTCACCATTTCGGAAGTTAATAGGAACTTTAACTAACTTGGAGGAGTTCGCGGGTATTATCTCCTCGTATAAATTGCAATTACGTGAGTTATACATTACAATAGGGTTAACAGAGTTTTTAGTAATTAATTTATTATTTTTAAGATCAATATTGGATTCCCACTTATTTAAAAGATCTAAACCAATAAGACCGTCAAAATAATCGTGAAAATTATAAATGAAAAATTTTAAATAATTATCATCCTGAAATTCCTGAAAACATGGTAAATCAATCGAATAGTCATTACGGCTAGTAGCATGCACATTAGTTACTTCAAAAGGTTCATAGTTCCAAGGTAAGTGTGAATAAAATTTGGTTATAACTTCAGGGCTAATAAATGATTGATTTGCACCTGTGTCGATTAGTAGTTTTAACGGTGGATCTGCAATTTGTATATAAGGTAGGCAACGTTGCGTCTGTAAATTAATTTCTATGTTGATTCTTTTGTACTCGATTCCTTCTGAAATTTTTCCTCGTGAGAAAGAGTAATAGTCTCGGCAGAAGGCACGTCATTATGTGGTTCTAAATATGAATCTGAATACGGTATAGACTGTTGCGTAATCGGCATATCATAATAATAATTAGCATCAGGATAATTGTAATAATCATATTCACAATTATCGTAATTATAGTATTCAGAATAGGGGTCGTACGAATAATCATAGCACTCATTGAAATTCATCTCCCTTGTTTTAAAATAATTTGACGGAGGTGGATTTCCTTGCGTTACCCAATTGTGACCGCGGAATGGTGGTGGTCGCGAGACGAAGTGTGAAACACCACTCATGGGCTTCGGTGTGTTATTTGAATCGTGTGGTTTAGGTTGTTGGAATCTGAATGAATTTTGTGCGTTATAATTAGGTGGTCTGGCACCAAACATCTGCTGAGTACGACTTGGTCCTTGTGGATATTGTGGTTGGTTCATGTTAGGTTTCCATGGAAGTGGAGGACGTTGAGGCATATTAAAGGAAGGACGTGAGGGACTGGGCATATTAAAATTAAATGGTTTTGGAATGGGTTGAGACGTGGAGACACCTGCCTTCATCACTGGGTTAGTTAAGTGTGAGTGTGGTTTCCTATATGGTATATGACTATTACGTTCTTGCAAGTATAGAGTGTTCATCTCTTCTTGAACAAACTCTAAGGCCTTTTCAATACTTTCAGGACGCATACACCTAATACGAGAACCGAGAGGTTCACGAAGGCCTCTTAAATAAGATTGCAAAGTTAATTTTTTATAGAGTATGCGTTTGGACTCTTTGGTTGTC
This sequence comes from Euproctis similis, assembly GCA_905147225.2. Taxonomy (NCBI): domain Eukaryota; kingdom Metazoa; phylum Arthropoda; class Insecta; order Lepidoptera; family Erebidae; genus Euproctis; species Euproctis similis. The sequence continues at coordinate 7,462,011 of LR990114.1, forward strand.
TCTACCGTTTCATGTAACGTCACGTACGTTGAAAAAAGGTTTTGACAGATTACGTAATATTCTTGTGGTGTGGAAGTGCCTTGAGTTAAAAGTGCCATGTCATTGTAAAGCGAGGTCTCATCGCGCTGATCTGAAAAGTTATTGACTAACGTGCTTCGAATGCCATTCCAGTTTTCAGTCGTACTATGTGTATTAATTAATCTCGCGGCGGGGCCTACTATTTTATTTAAGATACCGTTAACATAAACATACATACATAAACATACATTTGGATTCCCATCGAATTCGAATTCGGGAACCATGCGCAATGCCTTATAGATTTCCTCTACTCTAGACATTTTAATTAAATTTAAATTTATGTTACTATAATCTAAATTTCGATTTGAATCTAACGTTTCAAATTTACTATTTTTATCTAACCTAGGGTTCCGTGATTGCCTGGGATGGAAAATCTTGGAGGATATTCTTATACAATAAAAAGGAAGCAACTCAAGAACTATTCTAGAGTACTTACATTAACATTGTTCTTCTCTGCAGTATCGATGTCTGGATACACCCTGGCTGAAGTGGTCGTGAAGATTCGGATACTCGTGATGGTGCTTGAAAGCCACCCGGGTGACTCGCGATTCCCGATATATTCGAAAGATACTTTCGCGAACCGGCCCGCGAGTATCCTACCGACTGCGCCAATTACGTACCCTGCAGCCGAGGGTTGCAAAAAAAACCAAGTTAATTTGCACTTAATTTAATAAAAGTAATAAAATTACAATATTCTAACTAATAACTAGGTAGGTGATAATTGGACGAAGAATGTCACAAGAATGCTCTACATAATATATTAACTTAAAACTAAACATTCGATACCAATCTTGCGCAATTAAGGATGGTCCGATGTGGGGCTACATTCTGCTGACGGCGCGCCTCGTGCCGATGGTCCGATGGTCCGATGTCCACGACATATTGGTGTCAATGCAGCGTCAGCGATATGCCTATTGTATCGGCGCGTAACAAGCCAGACACAAATAGTACAGTCAAAGAAATTTTATAATAAGTTTATACCTACGTTATGCGAAAAGACTTTTTCCCCGACCTATTATATTGTAAAGGAAATTATACGACAGACAAGGCAGTATGGCTCTAAAGCTTTAGTCTGTCCTAATTGGATGAAAGTAGAGTTTTCAGTTTTGCGAGAATGTAAATAATTTAAAGAAAAAAACTTTTTTAAAGAAGCTTTTATTTAAACGCTCTAAAAAGAATAAAATAATTTTAACCTTATACATATTAACTATCAACTTATAACCTTATTATATACAATTTATGTGATAATAAAAGCTTGTCGCTATGTTTAATTACCTATCAGTGGCTATCCATAACCATCTAGAAATATTTTTTTAGATCTAATGATTACTGTGACGGATCGCATTATCCAAATATATTTTTTTGGTTTATAACATATATATGGACACCCGAACACATATAGTGGTACAGTTCCGTTGCCGGCCCTTTCCATGGGAAATGGAAGGGGTCGGAATTGGGATGGGAAGAGGAGGGGGGAAGGGTTGGGTTGAACATAGCGACAAGCTTTTATTATCACATAAATTGTATATAATAAGGTTATAAGTTGATAGTTAATATGTATAAGGTTAAAATTATTTTATTCTTTTTAGAGCGTTTAAATAAAAGCTTCTTTAAAAAAGTTTTTTTCTTTAAATTATTTTCAAGTTTTTAGTTATCGATGGGTTAGTTTCTCAGTCTCTTCATCTCATTCAAAGCATCATTGTTACAAGGTCATTTGCCAGTTAATTTCGAACAGTCCAACTCTTCAATGAGGAGACCTCCTAAAGTCTTTTCTCTACTTAGGCTGCGTATGCTTGACCAGCAGCAAACAGTTTCGAGCCTAAGTAAACAAATTTTTTTGTTACTTATTTGTTGATTTTGCAACTTAATTTTGTTATGTGGGACTGTTGTTTAATAACAAAATATGTTTAACTACTTGTGATGTGTAACGCCATCTGTTGTTTTAATCAGTACTTTATACTTGCTGACCTGAGTGTAACATAGGAGTGTGTTGTAATAAAAGTTATAGTTCGTTCCCACCATCCACTGTGTTTAATTCTAATAATACCTATAACACCATTAAAATCCGTTAGTGTGCATGTTAAAGTTATTAAATCCTGTCCAATTTACGTCGGTATCCTGAAAGGGCATGGCATTACACCGGTCGAACCGGCCCATTCATGCAGCAGATTGCGTGGCTGACCACAATTAAAACACTGTTAACTATTAAAACATAGGTCAACGGAAAGCCTGTGATGGACTACCGCCTCAGCCGTAAAGTGGTCGTAAGGTTCTCAATGTTAGCACTAACTCATTTTGATTATAAATTTGGACGCGCCGCTTAACCTTGTATCTTGACATGGTGATTTGGCATCAGTGACTGAATAGTAAACAACAGATTGACTGACACTGCCCAAACAAGCAGGCCACTAGTATCTAGCCGCTCATATTGAAAACCCTATGATATCTATAATATTTATACACAATCTAATTTGTTTATAACATTAATTAATAACATAACATAGCTCGACTCCTTTTTCTACCCGAAGGTGTAGGCAGCATCTATTAAGCCTCGACTCGCCGCTATGTTTACGTCTCACGATCTATAAGGGAGTAGGATATAGGATATGGAAGTAGGAAGGGATGGGGAAGGGGAGTAGGTCTCCGGGTACCTCTCTCACCCAAAGAAACAAGGCGTGAGCTGGTTGTGGTATTTCACCGGTCGAGCCAGCCCATTCATACAGTGAATTGCTGGGCTCTACCACTGTTGCCATACAGCGAGCACAAAGTGGTCAGTCAAAAATATTTATTACACATGACTTTCGAGAGAAATTTCGAAAGAATTGGTGTGAGGCCAAATTCGAACCCAAGACTTCCTGATTCAGAAGCGGGCTAGTTTACTGAACCACCGAGACATAGTTTTTGAAGTTATCATATAACTCTTTAATGAAAGGGCCATTTGATACGCATATAGTAGAAACGCAAATATTTATTCCACTATATTGGATTTAGAATGACGTCACATTATTTTTCGAGCTACTATTAACAAGCCCTTTCATTTGATACCCATATTGTAGAAATGCATTAAAAAAAACTGTTCCTCTATCTTGGATTATCCGCCATATTGGATTTAGAATGACGTCACATTATTTTTTTAGTTTTCCCAATGAGCCCTTTCATTTGATACCCATATTGTACGAAAGCTTAAAATATATATTCCTTCATCTTGGATATTCCACCATATTGGATTTAGAATGACGTCATATTATATTTTGAGTTACACTCAACAAACCCTTTCATTTGATACCCATATTGCAGAAATGCATTAAAAATATCCATTCCGCCATCTTGGGGCGTCCGCCATATTGAATATAGAATAACGTCATACACTATATCATGCATTGTCATTCAAAGTAAACGTGTATACAAAATTTCAGCTCAATCGGTTGAAGGTATCTACTTCAAAATTGAGTTACAAGATTCCACCGAACATACATACTTACATACATACATACATACATACAGTGCAAGGTAAATAAAAGCTTATAAAAAGACATGTCCGTTCTTTGCATTGATTTCTAAAATTTGTGTCCCAATGTCCGATAGCAGGTCTCAAAGACTGTAATTTATCGTCAATCTCCACAACCTTCGGCCGAAGCCAAAGGTTATAAACTATTAGTAATTTAATAATTTTCTTCAATATTATCCACAGCTATTAAAGAATATCGGCGTAAAGTGGCTCTTGCCGCTTTTTTCTCGGTGATAGAAGTATCCGCACTGAACTAAGTGCAGTCCGGTCCCTCAGTTACTTACTCTTTAGTAACAGTTCCTATAATTCCGACTGTTTTCGGACCTTTGGCGGGATCTTCAGCTTCGGCCCAGAATTTGACCGAAGCTGAAGTTCTCGCCAAAGATGGATTTTTGGCCGAAACCGAAGCCGAAGCTTCGGTCGGACACTAATATTATTGAATAAAATTCGTGGCGTTTTATTTAATTAATTTATGTTTTGTTAGTTTATGTGTGCAAATGTGGAAAATGGTGTAAATATCGTGTGTGCTCTTCTGGATTGTTGTTAAAGCTTCCTGGAAACATCATACATAAAGTGTCACGACTTTATGGATGATTAGTTTAGGTTATTTTAAGTTAGTTCAGGTTGGATTAAGTTGAGGCGTCAGGTGTAACCGCGAGCCTCTGACGCCCCACCTAAGACGAAGAAGTGCGCCGCAGAGGTTTAGTGCGTATTCCGGACCACACTATAACGTGCCGGTGAGTCCCACATAACCCTGCCGACGCCGTCGTCGTTGTCGTCAATCTCGTGAAATCCCGTCGGCGTCGGCAGGATATGCAGAAAAGCATTCCTCTGCGTAAACAAAAAATAAAAAGGTTGGATTAAGTTACTTTAAGTTTATTCTAAAAAAAATAATACGGCAAACTTGGCAGTATGGCTTCGAAGCTTTAGTCTGTCCATAACTGTTTTTTTTTTAAATTTTATCCGTTATTGGACAGGCCAACTAGGACTGTTGATATTTTTAAAAATATCGGATTTTCGATATATCGATATTTTTAAAAATATCAATATCGGTGTATGATATATCGAAAAAAAATATCGATATTTCGATATATCGATATTTTGAAGTGAAACTTCTTAAACGACATGCAAACGTTAAACGCCCCGTTTGCTGCTGTTTTAAATTAATCGTATTTACTACAATGCTTTAAAATATTGTTTGTGAACAATTTTACCCAAATAAAAACGGTTACTCATCCAAGTGTTTACCACGCCCAACGTAGCTTAAATTTGTGATCGGTGAAGACCAGCGAGTCCAATATACTATGGGCGTTGGTTATAGAGGCAGTAAATTAACCAGTCAATATATTAACCATTTATTCTAACATATCGCCATCTATGTCCATAAGCTAAAACTACTCTAAAGATTACCGATGTAGAATTGATTTCATTTCAGATGTAGTGACATCTATGGACGAAAGGTAGTAAATTAAGATCGTAAAAAACTATTTATTAAGATATCTTCTCTTTCATATACTATGTATTTAGTTTTCGGTATCGTTGTCAGTAAGGTCAATATTTGATTTTGGTGATAGTAACTATACGACTGACCCATTATGATAGTTTCCTTCTGCATTTTTCGTGATTATTTTCTTAGTATTTATACTTACTCTGATGGATAGTTTTGCAAATGCATGATGGATTTCCTTTTCAAATGGGTTGCTAAATTTGTTGCATTTCCACATCTTTGATAACTTTTCACGACAAAGTGCAAAAAACACTACTTGAATATAATTTCTTAAAATACATGCATATAATAGATTTTTTTTTTGCCGCAGCTGCGTCCAGCAAACATATAAACGTAAATATTAACGTAAATTATATCGTTGTGATAGTTAACAGTGGCTTAACACATTCATTGACAATGTTTCACTATGTATTTATGACATGACATAAGATAATTTAGGGAAATTAAAATTATAGATACTAATCAATTATGTAGGTACATATAAAAATACATACTCCTAAAAATGCATGTACAGAAAATTCATATGTTACGTCTATTAATAGAAAGAGGGTGTTGTTCAAAGAGTTTTCCATAAGCCCTGCGGGCCCCTGTGAAAGTGTCTTTAAGCAAAAAAAAAAAAACAATACGCGATACCTATAAACAGTAATCAGTTATAATTTGATGCAAAATTTTTTCATTGCCAAGAATTAGCTTGAACTCCTAAAGGGGAGCTGTTTGTCATTGCTTATGGGATGACTTGACGATTGTTTATTAGTTTTTTTAAATACAGTATATTAAGATTAGACTAGAATACGCTTTATTGTACGCAATTTTTATACATTACATTGAAATAATTAGTACATAGTAAATGTCGATCAAGTACAAAAGGCGGTCTTATCGCATGTTGCGATCTCTTCCAGACAACCTTAAGTTTGCGATGACGATATAATTTAAGTTATTGTGTCCAAATAAAAATATTTTCATAAAAATATCGAAAGTCGATATGTACATTTCAATATCGAACTATCGATATATCGTGAAAAAAAATATCGGCGATAAATATCAATATTTTTAAGGAAAAATATCGATATTTCGATCTATCGATATTTTATCAACAGTCCTAAGGCCAACTGCGTTGTCTGACGTTATTTTTTATTATGAAGTATTTAATTTACATACTCTTTGTACATATAAATATACTTAAACCCTTTGCATAAACCGTAACGATAAAAATATAAATAAGTACTAATACTTACTGATGTGATAAAAATGGATTCAGAAACACGATTTTCACTATCATGGGATGAGCATCAAAAAAGTATATGCAGTGGGCTTAGTCTTTTACAGCAGGTTCAAGCATTTAATTATATGTCGATTCTTGTTTTGTCGGTTTATGACCATCAAAATTATGTTTTTATATCCTAATTAGTTCTAAATATTCCGTTATACCTTCTATTTTTCTTCTTCCTAGACTTAAAATTATAATGTATTCTTAATATAAACCTAAAACCGTTTGTTCTCCTTTTAAGCGTGGTGAGTTTGTTGACATGACTCTGGCAGCAGACGGACATCACGTCAAAGTCCACCAAATGGTTCTCTCCTTAGTTAGTCCATATATCAAGGACCTGATATCAACTGCACAATGTCCTCACCCTGTCATATTCCTCAATGTAAGTATTTAAGCTGTGTTTATAACTAGCAGCAACCCATATCTTACATATAGTCATTTATCAATGGTTATCTTTTTCAGAATATCTCTTATAACACATTATGTTCTGTATTGGAGTACATATACACTGGAGAGGTACTTGTTTCCCAGGACAAATTGTCAGATCTAGTAGCAGCAGGCAAAGCACTTCATATTGCAGGACTTAAAGAAATGGTGATGCTAATAACTATTAAACTTCCATACAAATATTAGTATTCTTTGTTTCTGTTTATATTATTTGAGCCTGTTTAAGTTGTACTTTAATATTAAACATATTAAAATAAAATGAATTAAAGAAAATGCTTCCTACATTAAGTAACTAACTACACTAAGCTACTATGACAAATAAATTATTTTTTGAAACTAATGTACTCCTTATAGGACAATACACAACCATCAGAATTAAAAAATCCGCTTGTGAGAAACACAGAAACAGAAGCAAGTCCAAAAAAGAAGACATTGCAGGAATATAAAGGGATTAAAAAAAATACAACCAGAAAACTTGAAGAAAAGTGCAAGTATGTACCAATTATTATGATAGCAACTCACAAAGTTAAACTATTCTAATTATCATTTGAGAATTAGAGCTCAGCCTGCACCCTAGACCCACTCAGAAAATCGGTGTAAAGTGGTTTAAGCCCCCATTCGTTTGGTGAGAGAGGAGTAGACAAGGCCACTTCCCCTTCTCTCCTCTCTTTGCCATCCACATTCTAACCCGTTCCTAGGGGCTTAAAAAAAGGGTAACTACATTTGAATAATGTGCCATTTACTGCTATTTAAACTATGGAAAATTATTAATTAAAAATAAATTATAGTATTATTATAAACTAATAAAAACTTACTAAACTTACTAATAAAAATTTTAGGATGAGCATTAATTCAGCTGATGATATGATTCGTCAAATGGATTTAGAAGAAGAATATGATGAAGATATGATTGTTAGATCAATTGACAATACAATACTAACTACAAGTGACATTAAAGAAGTATTACGTAAGAAAGATTCCATTTATTTATGACTAGCATGCACTGTTGACTGCGACTTCATCTGCGTGGAAAGCAAAAATACTATGCCTGTGCTATTATAAGGGTTCATTTCTCACCCCCAATTAGTGATAGTATGATAATATTTGGCCTAAGTGTTGACCTGACCTCTTGGCTATATTTATGCAAAATTGAACATAAAAGCATGCAGTACTTAGAGTTTATCTGTAACAAACAGACATTTTTTGGTTCACTATCGCTTGTATATCATATCCCAAGTTTCTAAAAAATAATATTCAATGTACAGTTCAAAATTTCCTATGATTTTATTATATGTATATATTAAAACTTCGGTCAGATTTTATTACAACAGCCAAGTCTAATTCGCACTTGTCATCCTCCAAATTGATGGATATAAACTTAGAAAGGTTCATTAAATTAATGTTAATATCTAATAATATCTTGGACACAATACACACAGCGCCCTCTAGTTAAAGGCTAGGGAACTAAATGCTTGTCACAAATATTCATGTTTGTCACAAATATTTGTGCTTGGGTGGGAATATCAAACCCCTCACCTCATTGCCCCAACTGGTAATTTTACCAATGCACCACGAGGCCTGTCAAACTGTTAACTGTAAGACATAAATTTACAAAAACATATTTCCTCTTCTTTATGCGGTGACTTTAAAATGGTGACCTTAAAATGCTTTATTCGTTATGGTTATTCGATTGGAAATTAATTACGTAATTAAAACTTTAGGTGTAACTCTCAAATTGAGACCTTAGTATGTAATAGAAAATTAATTATTTAAAATGCCTGTGTGATCACTTTCTTAGATATCTGTCTGATATCTTAGGCATCATCACTAGTTAAGTACATCTTAACTAGTGTTAAAGTAGTTAATATCCATGCTTAACTATGCTTTTTATTATTTTTTAGATAAGAATAATGTACAGTACAGTGTATCTAATCAAGGAAGTCCACAAATAATTTTTAACAGATTTATTTACACATTAAAGTATGTGCTTAAAAAGGAGTCCAGGAGAATGTGGTGCTGTGCTGATTCGGCACAAAGAAAATGTTCTGCCACTGTCACCACTAATGCAAAGAATGAGGTTATTAAAAGGTATCTATTTATAATAAGCTGAGTTATTTTGACAACACCATCTTTGTATCCTAGTTTTTTAATACCCTGAAATATAGGTTGCATTTATGCCACAATGCGCCACATATACACACATAAATAAAATAAAAAAACTGTTTTCTGTGCAAGCCGTTGTTTTGTACTCGGATTTGAAATGAACTACCTCTAAATCAGAAGTTGGAGTACAGAACGAGCAAGCCAATAAGACTATACAAATATTTGTACATTTTATAATTCTGTTTTTTACAGAGCAAATAAACACAGCCATCCGTTTCATGATGACAAAATATTGAAGAAAATTCGTCTTGGTACTATATTTACGGCATACAACGAGGCGGAAACTGCCGCAAGAAATAAAAGATCTGATAGTAAAAGTCCAGAAGATCCGCAAACTGCAAGAAGTAATAATTCTCCAGAGAAAATACAGAAGATTAAATGAAAATGCTAGAAAAGAAATGCGAAAACTTAGTTAAAATCTATTTGCCATTTGATGGATACTATGAATAATTTGAAAATACACAACGTTTTTATTTTAATTATTTAAAAATGTCCAATATCTTTCTGGACTAGAAAGATGGCGCCACAATAATCCAAAATCAATAACAATAAACAAAAATCCAATCATAAAGGCAAAGCCAAAGTTATGGAACATTTCAAAGATATATTAAACTTGAAACATGAAGTTAAATTTGAACACAGAAAAGCGTTACTATGAAAAAAATGTGAGTTGATATATCCCTTTCATAGCCCAACATTCTGATCCATACATTACGGTCTGGTTTTAGTTTCAATAAGTTTTGTATATTTTACCCTTCATTTGGAGAACCATTCGGGAGTAGCATATTTTTCCCGTTCCTGTCGCTATCACTTTGCAGTTTAGATCTCAGATATTTGAAGTCAGATCAAACCGGAAATAACACACTGCCTAGTGCTATGGGAGCAGAAAGAGAGATAGCTATTTTACGAGCCTGTTGTGTACATCTTCACCAACAAACACTGGGCCTAATACAAAACCTTTTAAGGCACACGGTCGTAAACATTTTCGAAGTCAATGAACAGCATGTGCAGGTTTTTATGCACTCGCCTATATTTTTCGCAGACCTGTCGTAATTAAAAAAATGCATACATCGTCCTCCGTCCCGGCATGAACCGGAATTGGTTTTGGGATATATCACTCTCCTGTTTCTTGCACGTTCTACCACACTTTTAAACTATGTGACATGTACTTTATTCCTCGATAGCTATTGCAGTCTTGTCTTGTGAACCTCCCACCACCATTCAATGGAGATCATCTCCTCGTGCCACAACTTTCACATCCATCGGTAGCAGCATCCATGCGGCGGTAGGCACGTTGATACAACGTGCGTACCGCTGCAATTCCACAAACATGGGGTACGTTTCACTAAACGCCCGCAAAGATAGTAGTCCGCATGGCCCGTGGTCGTTGCGAGCGATCGCCCGACGTCATAGATGACGTCACTGTTAGCGACCACATCGCCCAAAAATAATTGGTAAGTTCGAGCCATAGATATAAGAATAATAGATCGGCAATAGTCACCCAAACAAGAGAATGTGTGCGTAAAAAGCGCTTCAGTGTCAACTTTTACATAGGTAATGTTCATGTGTTGAAATCTTCTTCTTCTTTGAGTGTGGCTATCGTGACTTTAGCCCGTTCTGCCAATGGATGCCCTAGATGATACTTTCACAAACTGAGGAGAGCAAGTATTATTAGAATTTGGCCAGCTTTATATAATTTGTGACAATCATTACGACCCGAGTGATTAACCTACAACAAACACAACTATACAATATAAATAAAACACAAAATTACTATATACACAAGAGTTAAAGACAGAACTATATCTAATTTTTATTGTTAGGATATATACATGTATATTTATAGTTTTAAATTACTTCTATGTACAAAATTACAGGGGATTTGGATGATAGACGGGAAAAGAGTATGAGAAAGTAGACATTTAATGGATGTAGGACGAGGAATCTCAGGGGGTAAAAATTCATACAAGGAGTGACGAAGGTTGGAGCTAGAAAAAAACATGTGATCAACGTCCCCGTCAGCTAGACCACACTCGCACAAAGAAGTATTCCTAATCCTAAGCTTAGCCAGGAAAACCGGATTGCAGGAGTGACCTAATCTTAGACGGCAGATGGTAGATGTTGTGCATGTGTTGAAATGTAAATATCCTGAAAATTTAATATGCGCGGTTGCGCTGTCAGTGATGAATATTAGAACATTTTTGTTGACATATGCCATCTATTATAGTCTATGCTAAATCTAGTCCGAGCGGGCTTGCAATAAAACGGCGTACGAACGTAGCCATGAAGTGACATTAGTGACAGATTTCAATTTATTTTCATTGTTTTGGTTCAATTTTCGCTATAAAAGAATAGTTTTTAATTTACAAATACATAAAAATGGATCTAGACAAACGGTTATCACTATCATGGGATGCGTATCAAAAAAGTATATGTAACGGACTTAGTCTTTTGCAGCAAGTTAGTAAATTTATTGTTTATATTTAAACTAATACTTGTAATATAAATTGTAAAATAAAAAATATTTTATATGCAGAGAATCTCTCTCTGTTTTGCAATAATATTATTATGCGTAAAAATATAACGTCTATTATATAGTCGCAATATACGCACCCCCTGTACCCTTGTACAAATCCTAAGCTACCCCATACACAAGCATAAAAATCATCTCTTTTTAGCGTGGTGAGTTTGTAGACATGACTTTAGCAGCAGACGGACATCACGTCAAGGTCCACCAAATGGTTCTCTCTTTAGTTAGTCCATATATCAAGGACCTAATATCAACTGCACAATGTCCACATCCTGTCATATTCCTCAATGTAAGTATTTAAGTTACATTTATAACTAGCGGCAACCCATATCATATGAATATATGTAATATTCATTTGTCAATGGTTATCTTTTTCAGAATATCTCTTATAACACATTATGTTCTATATTGGAGTACATATATACTGGAGAAGTACTTGTTTCTAAGGACAAATTGTCAGATCTAGTAGCAGCAGGCAAAGCACTCCATATCAAAGGGCTCAGAGAAATGGTAATTATAATGACTTATTTTTGTTTCTACTCATTGACCTTGTTTTTACTATTATACTGCCTATAAATAAATAAAGATAATAAAGTCTTATATTAAAATAATTGACACATTTGTTGCGTAAATTTGATAGTTCTTTGTGTTTTGCACTAGAAAACGTGATCTAATCAAATCTAATCTAATTTTATACATTTTTTATATTTGATTGTCTGCACCTTTGACTGCTGTATAGGAATCTCAGGTAGCTAAATAAAATGAAACTAGACTTTTATAGAAGTATTGCTTTGTATAATGTAAATTGGACCTCTCACAATGATGGCTGACAGGTCAGTGAATAAAAAATAGTTTGTACGTGACGGAGCACAGATACTCATGCGACGCATTGCATATTGCTGTGAATATTTATGTAGGAGTTTCTCAACATACCCCCGGGCGTTGGGAGCTGGTCTTCCAACCCAATAAGTTTAATCATCAGGCAGGGGACAGATCTTACTAAAAGCTCGTCTTACAATTCCACCGCTAGTTTTGACATCAGCAACTCTGTTGACTCCGTCAGTGCCAGGATAAACAGCAACGATGCGACCCAACCGCCATTTTAATGGTGGTAAGTTATCCTCCTTTAAAACAACAAGAGCATTCAATTTGAGAGAGGCCTTGTTATGTTGCCACTTGGTCCGTTGTTGTAATTCAACAATGTATTCCTTACTCCACCGCTTCCAAAAATGTTCACGAAGCTGTTGGATTCGTTGAAACCGTCTTAAATGACTGTAAGAATGATCTGCATAGCTCCTGTCTGGTAATGCTGTGAGCTCCCTTCCGATCAGGAAGTGTCCAGGTGTAATAGGGTTCAAGTCTTCAGGGCTTGGGGAAATTGGAGTGAGCGGGCGCGAATTTAAAATGGCCTCAATCTGTACTAAGGTTGTGTTAAGTTCCTCATAAGTGAGGTGACAATTTCCCAGCACTCGAACTAAATGATATTTAGTCGATTTAACACCTGCCTCCCAGAGTCCTCCGAAATGCGGTGAATAAGCAGGGATAAAATGGAATTTTATACCATCATTTTCAACGTTCTCAGCCAATGAGTTACTATTCGATTTGATAAAATGTGACAAATCATTACATGCTCCCACAAAGAACGTCCCGTTATCGGAATAAATATTCTGTGGCTTACCTCGCCGCGAAATAAATCGATGTAACGTAGAAATATAACTTCTACTCGTCAAATCACCCACCAACTCTAAGTGGATTGCCTTTGTAGCGAAACATACGAAAATGGCAATATAAACTTTAATTACACGAGAACCTCGCCCCTGTCTACTAACAGCTGCTATAGGCCCTGCGTAGTCTACACCTACATTCAAAAAAGGGTAACCTGGTGCAAGGCGATCATGGGGTAAGTTGCCCATTTGAGGTGCTATAACTTGCCCTTTCATGCGATTACAACGTAGACATTTACGGTAACACGACTTGGCTAAATTTCGACCTCCTATAGGCCAATACGTTTCACGAATAGTGGACAACAACAATTGAGGACCTGCATGCATTAATTTGAAGTGCTCATAACGAAATAATAATTTTGAAAAATGATGTGTGGACTGTATCAAAATAGGGTACTTTTTATTATAACTAAAATCGCTATTCGTTAATCTACCGCCAACACGTAATATATTTTCTTTGTCTAAAAATACATTAAATTTTATAAGGGAACTCTTTTTGGGCAAAGTTTGTTTGTTTAATAGTAAGTTATATTCAGGAAACGACTCTGCCTGAGAAACCTTTATAATTACATTTAAAGCGGTTTGCAATTCATCAGATGTCAAATAGTTCTCTGCTATCGACAACCCTTTGCATCGATTCACGAATCTTAAGACATACGCGATTGTACGTTTCAGACGTGATAAATTCGAAAAACGATTAAAATCTATGAATGAATGGTCAGATACTGTAACACCTAACGAAATCTGCTTTAATTCCGGTAGATTATCTTTAATATACGAGTTTGAAGGCCAATGGGAATCGTTTTGCATTAAGAATGATGGCCCTGACCACCACATATCAAGAGACTGAAATAATTTAAAGTCAACCCCGCGTGTAATAAAATCAGCTGGGTTAACATGGGTAGGGACGTGTCTCCACGAATAATTATGGGTTTTCTCCACAATTTCAGCTACTCGATTGCGAACAAACGGCTGTAACCTACTAGGTAACATTCTAAGGCCCGTAAGATCAATCATAGTTAAAACTGTCGATTTTCTAAACTATAGTCAATTTTAATCTAGAGTTTAAACCTGCCTCGTAAGATCAACAGCGAAATGGACATAGATTACGTAAACTAAGTTTAGTTTTCGACAGATGGCAACATTTGGTTATTTAATGTCCATATTTCGCTCATCATTCACTCTTTTGTACATTGTCTGTGGCATATTGCGTGAAAAAAAAACTCTTTTTCTCTTTCTTTTATGAAGTTTTATAGTGTGACCATAGATTTAAGAAAAATAGATCGGCAATAGTCACCCAACAACGTGACCAAAAATGGGTTGTTAATGTGTGAGTGTGAGTGACTTACTGGGCTCGTGGCGCATTGGTAAAACAACCGGCTGCAGCACTGAGGTCGGGGGTTCGATTTTCGCCTGAGTACAAATATTTATGACAAACATTAATATTTGTGCGGCGTCTGGGTGTTTTTCTATGTATTATAAGTATGTATTTATAAAAGAAAAGTATATATGTATTAGTATCCGTTCTCTAGTAACCATAGCACAAGCATTTAGTTGCTTAGTTTGGAAGTGGAGGGCGCTGTGTGATCTGTGTCCAAGATATTATTATTATTATCAATGTGTTCGTAAAAAGCGCTTCAAAACGTTAACTTTTACAAAGTTAATGTTCATGTGTGGAAATGTAAATAAAATATACGCGGTTCCCAAAATCTAATATAAGCGGTTGCGCTGTCAGTGATTCGATGCTATTAGTAAATTTTTCCTGACATGTGCCATCTATTGTAGTCTATGCTAAATCTATGTATGAACCCACAATCGTTGTGTCAGATGTCAGCTGATAAACGACCGTCATTTTTAAACTATCAGGACCACGGTTTAAACGGCAAAATCTCCTGGTGTAAGCTAAACTATAGTTTAAACTGTTATTGGAGGTTTATCTAGCATTGATCTTACAAACTAAACGACAGATGAGGTTTAAACTAGGCAAAATAGTTTAAACTGTGATTGATCTTACGGGCCTAAGCCAGCCTAGGACTATAGTCGAATCGGTCCAGAATACGACATTAATCCTAGGCTGGCTTAGAATGTTACCTAGTAGGTTACAGCCGTTTGTTCGCAATCGAGTAGCTGAAATTGTGGAGAAAACCCATAATTATTCGTGGAGACACGTCCCTACCGATGTTAACCCAGCTGATTTTATTACACGCGGGGTTGACTTTAAATTATTTCAGTCTCTTGTTATGTGGTGGTCAGGGCCATCATTCTTAATGCAAATTTCTATTTAAACTATCCAGAAGTCGCTTTAAATTAACAGATGATTCCTTTGTTACAGATTCTATGTTGAAAATTGATGAAACATGATTGTGTATAAGTAACCGCTTACTGTCAAACCTATCACATAACAATTTCCATGCAGCCTCATAATTTCTTGCACAAAATTGAACAGACTGTATAACTAAAGCAGCCGTACCTTGCAATGAGTTCCTTAAATAATGAAATTTATTTATATCTTCGAGATCACTATTAGAATGGATAAGACTTAAAAATGTGTCATGAAACTCCAGCCAGTTCTCGTATGATCCACTAAAAGTCGGCAATTTAATGGTAGGTAATTTGACGAGTTTGTGCTTATCACTAGCACAGCTAGCATCCTTTTCATGTATAGCCCTAGAATATCCATCCACAATATCTTGGGCCCTTGCAAGCAATTTATAATATGTAGATTCAAACTCATTCCTTTCCGTAATAAGATCTAAATTATCACTGTGGCATTCAATTTTTAATTGTACCTCATCATACAGTTCAAAAATAGTCTTAACCTTACCCATACGAATTTGTAATTCAGTGACATCAGTGGAAGTTAAAGAAGATATATTTAACCCATTGAGAAACGTGGAAAATGCTGTCACACGTCCCTTGTAGCTGGCACGCTTTTTGAGTAATTCCTTTTCTTCAGACATTCTGGGAAATCAGGTGTTCAATCAACCTTGAAACATTATACAAAGCAAAAATTAATAACTAGTATTTTCAACACTTTAATACTAGGTATATAAATTGCAGTGACAATTAATAATAACTATAGGTTTAGAATTTAACAATGTAATTCAGTTACCCAAAATAAACAATAAAATCACTGCAATATTCAATGTCTTCTATATAATATGTCTTCTATATTTATGTAGGAGTTTCTCAACAACTGCTGAATCCTTATGGCTACTAATTAACACAAAATAATAATATTATCTGTTAAAAATATGCTTTTCTACCACTTCAATTTTAGGAAAATATACCTCAGTCACAAGCATTAGACACACTCGATCCACACTCAGAAATAGAACCAAGCCCAGAAAAGAAGACTTTAGTCGATAAATTACAGGAATATAAAGAAATGAACAAACACAAAACTAGAAAACTGGGAGAAGTGTACAAGTATGTAATAATAAATATGTTCAGTCAATTCTCCATTATTTTATTATATGGTCAGTGTAAAATGCAGCTGTATAAAATGTTTAATATAAAAAATTATCACATTTTCTTTACTGCATTATACATGCAAACCACCCAGTTGACACCCTCTATCAATTAAAATAAATTAAAAGCAAAAACCCTTTTTAAAGAAGCTTTTATTTAAGCCCTCTAAAAATAAGAATATAATATTTCCTTAAAAATTTCAAGTATCAACTTAAAGCCTCAGTATGTACAATTTATATAATAATAAAAGCTTGTCGCGCGAGTTGTAATTAAGCTGTACTAATTTTATAATGTCAAATCAAATCAAAATAGCGTTATTTTCATGAGTCTTCACACACAGTTAAATGTAGTCTGTAAATACAGATATTTAACTTGTTATTATATTTAAAGCATAACATATTAAAACACGAGTGCTTAAGAAAATTTCCTCCTTAGAACAAAAACGCACGGACGAATCCGGACGATTCTGAGTGTAAGGTTGTCATGAGAAGAAATGGGCAAAACACGTAAATTAATCTACTAACTTTACTATATTATCTATTGCAATTTAATTACCTACTGATAAGGAGTCAAACCTCGCGACAAGCTTTTATTATTATATAAATTGTACATATTGAGGTCCTCAGTTGATACTTGAAATTTTTAAGGAAATATCATTTTCTTATTTTTAGAGCGCTTAAATAAAAGCTTCTTAAAAAGGGTTTTTGCTTTTAATTTATTTTTTTATTTTTAGTTATAGCTGGCTAGGTTAGTGTCATTTCATTCAACGCATCATTATTGCAAGTTAGTTTATCGCTTAATTTCAAACAGTCCAGCTCTTCAATAAGGCGATCATCTAATTCAATTGCAGCTTGGAGCTTTCTTTTCCATTTAATCGCAATGATGATTTTTAATTCATAGCCATATTTTAGAAATGCATCAAAAATACGTATGCTGTCATCTTGGATGGTCCACCATATTGTATTTAGAATGATGTCACATTATTTTTCGAGTTATGCTCAACAAGCCCTTTCATTTGGTACCCATATTGCAGAAATGCATTAAAAAAAACTGTTCCTCTATCTTAGATGATCCTCCATATTGGATTTAGAATGACGTCACATTATTTTTCAGTTACTCTCAATGAGCCGTTTCACTTAAAACCCATATTGTACAGAAGCTTAAAATATGTTTTCCTCCATCTTGGATATTCCACCATATTGGATTTAAAATGACGGCATATTATTTTTTATGTTACACTCAATAAGCCCTTTCATTTGATACCCATATTGCAGAAATGCATTCAAAATATCCATTCCTCCATCTTGGGTGGTCCGCCATATTGGATATAGAATAATGTCACACATCATATCATGCATTGTCATCCAAAGTAAACGCGTATACAAAATTTTAGCTCAATCGGTTGAAGATATCTACTTCAAAATTCAGTTGCAAGATTCCACCGAATATACATACTTACATACATACAGTGCAAGTTAAATAAAAGTAGTGGAAGTTAAGTAAAAATTTAGTATTTTCAAAGTTCTGAGCTTAGAAGGGCATAGACTGTGAAAAGCGACTTTGTTTTATACTATGTAATGATACTCATAATTTTAGAATGAACATTCATTCACATCATGGTGTTCACGAAATGGATTTAGGTGATGAATCCTATGAAACAGGAAATGAGATAACGCATGATGAAGATGTCCTGGATAATTCCTTTGACAATTCAATACAATCGGCACTACGCAACATGAAAGAAGCCTCACGTAAGTAAAAACAAACTATTTAATCATTTCACTGTATCCATGATACAAGTCATGAGTCAAGTCCAATTTCCCCTTGGCCGGTTCGGGATTAACTTACTTGAAGAGGTTTTATGAAATTCATATTGACTGTGAAATGATATTTATTGCATGTTTCTTTATTTTTTACGTCGTCGGTGTCGCATCATTGTATATTGTACCCTATAGAACTATATTGAGCTACATGTATATCCAAACGAAACGCGGCATGAGCCACTATCTCGATATTCTGAGAGGCTATGGTATAGCACCGGTTGAGCCGGTCCATTCATGTAGCTAACTGTTTCTTAGAAACTCTGATTGCCATATATATCCTTTTATTATTTTTAGGTAGACATAGTGTACAGTACAGTGTTTCCAATCAAGGAGGTTTACAAATAATTGTTAACAGGTTTATTTATTCTTTAAAATATGTACAAAAGAGGGAGTCTAGAAGAGTGTGGCGGTGTGCAGAGTCGGCACACAAGAAGTGTTCAGCCATTATCTATACTAATGCGAGGAACCAAGTTATCAAGAGGTAAAAATTACTTATTTCGGTTATGTTTGCAAAAGTGGTATATTATCGCAGTTCACTACATGATTGGGGTGGCACGACCGCCTAAATTTAAGCTGCTTTTTTTTCTTTTGAGGTTATGGCCCGTGTGCTCAGTGATACAATTTTGCCATTGCCGGTAAATTAAAGAGCTTGATCGGTGTTTTAAAGACTTGAGCGGTATTAGGAGACTTGCTCTGTTGCAATATGATGTCCTCTTTAAAAGTGATCGTCAGTCAAGTTGAAAACTGATTACTGCTGCTTTGCAAGCTATCGTTATGGTATCGTCATAAATTGGGGAGTAGTACAGTGTTAGCAATATTAAAAGGGTTATAAGAAAAATACAGTTACCTTTGGATTAACAATAATGTTATTCTTTGTAATCACAACGGAAAGGAGAGATACGTCTTGCCTAAACGTCATGTTGGAACAGTGGGGGGTAGTGAGCAAACTTTTACTAAAACGATTTTTGCTTTGTTAATAATAATATAATAATCCAAAAACAATTTTGTTGTTGTTATTATACAATTATACAATATATAACTACTATCTCTCAGCTACCCAACATAAAGTAAGAGAGATATAATAGGCGTGGTTTGGGTCGTCTACGGAAGTCACAGTGTGAAATCAGAATTGAACTGCACCACACAGAAATTAATGTGTTGAATCACCAAACCAACGAGAATACAACCAAATATTAATATATTATTTATAATTCTGTTTCTTACAGAACACATAACCATAATCACCCTTTTCATGACGACAAAATATTGAAGAAAATTCATCTTGGTACTATATTTACGGCATACAACGAGGCGGAAACGGCCGCAAGAAATAAAAAGTCTAATAGTAAAGGTCGAGAATCTCCGCAACCATCGCAAAATTTTAGTTCTGCTGAAGAAAAGTCTTGTGGTGTATTACTAAAGTAGATATAGTTATGTTTAGAATAAGGCTATATAATCTGTGTATTCATTAGTAATAAGGAGAGTAATAAACCAGACTTCAAGTAACACAGTCGTCTTCTTTCAGTCACCCGAAACCGAACCTTTATATGGCGACCCTGCCAGCCCAGCGCAACGCGGCGCGGCGCGATTTTCCGTATATGGAATATTTTATATAAACATTGAGTGATTTGTGCAGTTGAGAGACAAATAATGATTTCATTACTTTTGATTTCATTAGTGGCCGAACGCACTATTTGGCACAATTTGCGGTGTTTTTAACTATTCCTCGCGAGTTTCTCCTATTTTCGAGCAAAAACAAGATGGGAAAGCAGCAATCTAAAGAGCCAGAAGTAATTATAGCGCAAAACGGTGCTGGAAATTCGGCTACTATAGACCAGCTCCTACAGCACGCAAGTAACACAAGCTATGTACTAATAATTATCTGCGTGTTATTGGTTATTGGAGGCGTAATATTGTTGTTACGGTTCTATAGAAAATGTCATGGCAACTGGATCGAAAGAGAGTTAACTGAGTTCCAGCTCCGAAGGTCTTTGAGCATGTTTCGTCGGCAGGCTACTGCGGGCGCTGCTACGGAGATGTCATCAGCTTGAATTTGTGTAGAGTGCCAAAATAAGTGAGTGCCTAAAAGAGTGCGTACACCGGTAGTAATATATGTTTGTTTTTTTTTTGTCCTTATTTCATTTTTGTGATAAATTTATGTAGCTATAATTATGTATACGTATATGATATGTTGACGAATGAGGCTAAAGAAATATTTAACAAATTGAAGTATATTAAAGATTACCTCACTAAATTGGGACCGAGTCGTAGGTCATCTTCAATTAGAGAAATTAAATTAAAAGAGGCTAATGATATATATCAACAGTTTTGTACTTTACAAAAGGTCCTAGATTGTAAACTTACTTAGAGATTACTGAGATTGTACATTTGAGCTGGTGTTCAAATTGCTCAAATGGTAGATAAAATAATAATATGACAAGAATAATTTAAAACAAAATGTGGTTATATTATTAATTCATAAATTGCGATTATTCACGATCCATCACGGTAGGTAGGTATGTATGTTATTAGTATATAGTGCTAATGATTTGTATTGATAATATAGTCATATTTAATTGTAAATACTGTGAAATCACAATTATTTATTAAATTATATTATGACAAAAAATAACACCATTTCATTTAATATTGAATTTTAATATGATTGAATGTGAAATGAATATGTTGAAAAACGTTGAAGCTATTAATAGCCGATTGAAGGACTTTGCAGCCTTGGTTATGAATTAAAAAAAAAGTTTTGGGGAACTTTAGCGGGAATGTAAAAGAGTTATGTTTGCTCTTTGCATAATTATCTAAAATTGGTGTTTCAATGAATAATAAATAATAGTTTAAAAAAACTAAAAAACACGCTTTTTATAGAAAACCGAACTAAAACATAGAAAAATAAAAAAAAAATTTTATTTTAAAAAAAGCGTGGGGTGCATGGTGTCAATAGTTATAAATATTTTATTGACAGATATGAGTAGAGTGATTATCATTTCGGTAATATCTTAAAAAGCACCCCACGCTTTTTTTAAAATAAAATATTTTTTTTTATTTTTCTATGTTTTAGTTCGGTTTTCTATAAAAAGCGTGTTTTTTAGTTTTTTTAAACTATTATTTATTTTAATTTATATTCATTGAAATTTTTAACACTATTTTCTTAATTTAAATTCATTAAAATTTATTTTCTATTTTTTAGTTCGGTTTTCTAGTCTAGAACTTTCATAGTTCACAAATCGCACCATCTAGTGGCAATAAGCGGAAACTAAAAAAGAAGTCGGTTACATACAAACATACAAACCTACAAACATACAAACCTACAAACAAACATACAGGTGACGCTAATAAAAAGCTAATAATAAAACATAACATAACTTCGCGCCTTTTGTTACCCGAAGGTGTAGGCAGCGGCTGTTAAGCCTCGTCTCGTCGTTATGTTTACGTCCCAAATGGAATAGGTGACGAACCTATTGCCATACCCGGCACAAAGTTATCAGTCATCGATATTTATCACACTTTACTTCCGAAAACAATTTCGAAAAGTCTAGAAAAGAATGAATATTATTGAATAAAGTTCGTGGCGTTTTATTTAAAGTGTAGTACGTATATGTATGCAAATGTGGAGAGTTGTTAAATATGAAATCTTTATTGACATCAAAATTTGGAACATCTTGTATAAAGGGCCACGATCATAATATCGCTGTTTTGCACTGAACAAAACAGTTATTATGTGTTGAACGTAGCACACAGTGTTGAGGTGAAGAAAGCTGTTGTGAATATGCCATAAATTCAATAAAAACATACCAGATTGTCGATGGTTCTATACCTCTCTCGCTCTTACACCAGCGGGCGCACTCTTCTAACATCGGATGACGCCCTGACGTAAGCTGTCTTCTCATAGAGTCTTCAGCTCACCAGCAAGCGTATTGCTTCAACACTGTGTGCTACGTTCAACACATAATAACTGTTTTGTTCAGTGCAAAACAGCGATATTATGTGTCTCACTGCACACAGTGTTGAGGTGAAGACCTGTTTGGTATCTGCTGGTGGTACACACAAACGCTATGATGATTGTGATTGTGTTTAAAAAATAAAATAATATTATTCTGAAAATGAAATACTTTAGCTGTAGCTACTCGTAATTATTAGAACATATACAATAATAATATAACAGTCATTAGAGTCATTAATCTACATAGACATCAAATCAAATTATTATTTGTTTTATGTCTATGTTGTGACATTCAACTTAAAATATTGAGATCTCTCTCTTATAACTTTGGATATAAATGATAGATATTTGATAAGTTAGTATTTAAAGGAAATTTGCAATAGGGACGAGAATAACATTTCTGAATTGTTAAACTCTTTGCACCCACGCCAATTGTCTCTTATGTACTATTTCCTTTACTGGCCAGCTTCGTTAAACCACTACTAATCTATACGTGCTATACTATAATAGTAGGTGGAGCATAAAGTTTAGCTTCCATATAAATGCTACGAAACCAACCTAATATCATAGTTTCCGATACAGGTGTAATTGGTCTTGATAAACCTATCAATATCAATAAACCTATGATATTGCTGTCAGTACTTACTTCAGATTTCTGAAGATACATTATAATGTGTGGATCTGGGCACACGTGATAATCGGAATATTTCCGCAATATGTGCTCGAATTATCTATCTGAAGATACTTCTTACTGTTTACAACTGGGCACATGTGCCAATCGGGATGTTTCCGCAACATTTGACTGGATTGTGTGCCTGATGATACAACTTGAATAAGTGCAACTGGGCTCACTCATTATAAATAATTAGGAAATTTTTAAGATTCCTGTCCAATAAAATGCGATCGTGCCACTGGCATAATATAAATCGCAAAATAATCGAAGGTCCGGGCAGCGACTGTTAAGCCCCACTCGATTAATCGTTACATCTCAAGTGAAATATGTGGCGAAAACTATAGCCATACAGCGGGCACAAAGTTGTCAGTCATCGACATCACGCATAACTTCCGGAAAAATATCCGAGAAATCATTTTCCCATAGTCAATCCCACGACTTCTGAATCCGAAGCGGGGAGTTCGACCACTGGGCCAACGTGAACTATTCTAACATTTGTTGACCCTCGGGTAATTTACGGACATTATTATTCTCGCATCATAGCAACCACCCTTTAATTGGTGATTTATATGTTATAAAAGTAGATGTCCGCCAACTACTTTTTAATAACTTGGACCTGGTTCTGACCTGACCTGATCGACCCACCTCCGACATTATCCAACGATGGTGGACGACTGTCCTATGTCAGATTTAATAACACATTTCACATGTGTTTAATTGCAAGTGGCTGCATTATATCTCTCGCTCTCAGGTTGGGCAACCATAAGCACCTGTGCTATATTGAAGCTACCAAGATATAAGTTCCCCTAGCACTACTTAAGTGAGAGAGAACTCTCAGTACTAAGCTGGGTGGAAATAACATCCAACCTAGCTTGTAGTTCCATTGTTGGCTGAAGCTGTAGCAAAAAAATTGCTGAACCATATCTGGATTCTAACATTACGTACATCTGTACGACAGCCATTTCTTTTGACGCAAACGAATATACGTCTAGGAAGTCCTAAGTTCTAAATATAGCCTCCGAGGCTTGGGGTAGTAGATGCCACTCTAATAGATACTTTGCGGCCCCTTGAGAGGCGATCCACAATTTGTTTATCCTCTCCGAGAGGTAGGTGGCAGAAAGTGTTATTTGTTACTTTCACTTGTACTACTTGTACTGCTACTACTTGTACTGGCTAAATGTTTAAATTGATATCATGGTAGATCATGATCATCAAGGATCATGTACCGCCCTCGTTCCTGAGGTACGCTACTAGGATCCTGTTGTTGAACTGAACTAATAGGTGTCCAGTGCCATTTTAGAGACATCCGCTGACTCTTTATAACTGCAAATACTGCATACAACTCTTTCACAATGCAGTGCCAGCACGTCCGGTATAGGGCCCATATACCTTTAGGTAAATGTTGTTTAGTTGAACATATACTGTACCGGTCGTGAAAAAAAAAGAGTAGCACCTTTCTTGACTATCGGAGATGAGCTGTATATTTATTAGTTTTGCCTCTGTCTGTTTGTATGTTCTGAAAACACATTTGCGTTTTGCTATACAAAGTCACCTATTTTAAACTGCGTAGTTACAACATTGAACATACTTAACAAAGAATGAACTTTCCCTAGAGAACTGTATCCACGATTCTACACTTGTAAAACTTTTTGATAGAAAGTTTCAAATGATTTTGGTCGGTATTCCATAATATACCGAGAAATTTGATCACTTGTAAAGGTTTGGTAAAATACTTTCGATAAAATTACCACAGACATCTAAATAGATGTCATCTCAAGAATTCTCTAGGAGTATCTTGAAGGTTTCCGCAACCTGAAGAGCAGATATTGTACTGCTTTGATGGGCAAGTAAATAGATTAAGTATACTATTACCCTGATGCCTCGTGCTCATAGGATTTTCGCAATCCAATTTGTCACTGTGGCAACTATCTTTGGACTTGAAGATAGACCAAACAGTTGAGCAGTTAGTTGAAGTATATATATATATATATATTTGTATACTATTACTAGAAGGAACCTCCGAGATACCTTAAAGTATCGGAAAGTAAATCTGGTGAATTTCTATCTTTACTGACCGATTCTTTATCTATAAGTATAATAAACCTGCCAAGTCTGTTTGTAAAATCAAATGAGAATGATGATCCACTGGTGGATGAATCAAATCACTCACTGCATATTGCACATACAAACAGAGACCTCCGCGGTCCAGGTTAGTCGGTCGCAGTTTACGGTCCGACTTTTTTTTTTAACAAGAAATATTAGCTTGTATATAGGAAGCCGGGGTATAAGTATAGTGCAGTCTTTAGTTCGTTTTTGTGTTAAATGAAGGATTATGTCCGCCATGTCCTTATTTGAATGTAATGTAAAAGTTAACCCAAAAAATAAGATTAACTGCTTGTTATTACTTTTATATCGTGGTTATGAGCAACCTGGAGGCCTATTATAAGCTCTGGAATCCAGCCCTAGCTTAGGAATTAGTCGTTGAAAATGGGAATTCGCAAGGCAGCGCGTACGCTGGCTGCAATTGAGAGCTGATAATACGCCAGCTGCTCTTGCCATATCTGGGCATATATAGGCTACTCCTCCCCCCTGAAACTTCTGACTGAATAGTCATTGTGTGAGTTTATTATTGGAGTTGTTGGCAGTGTCCCTTTGGCCTGCCGTGGTGAAAAGGCTGCTTGTATCAAATTTATCTTTTTGGAATATGTGATTATAAATAACAAAATCCATGATGAATTAAATCTGTTAAGGCCACATGTGAGAACAGCGTAGAGATGCTCTGAAAAAAGTTCGAAATTTTCGGTCTCATCTTATCGCACTCTGCTAGCTTACCACAAAATATCTGCATTGCGGTTTTGTGACCCCTTCTATAGTGAGCTAGGACAAAAGTACTTGAGATATTGTTAACCAATGAACTATAATTTGAACAGTCGGGGTATGCTGATTCCCAATCAATACGCTAGAAAATCAGAGCGTTACAATTGTCTTTGTTCCGACAATTATTAATTAAACTGACTAATAATTGCTCAGTATAAGCCAAATAATCTCTACTTTTATTAAAATGGCACAATTCCTCATAAAGTTAAGACCTACAAAACCGGGACTAGCAATGCAAGGTTAGTTTTGATCGTATCAGTTATCCTTCCAGAATGTGTATCAAACTTTTCAAGACATCATAACTCTTGTAATCTCTGGTTTGTATTTGCAATCGGTACAATTGTCCGCTTGTCAAACCCGATACCTCTTTCTTTTAAATTAGTTTTTCCGATTCGCTTTTACAATATTTTAGGATAGATAAATAACTAAAACGTGCCTGAGCTGCATGAGTACTGTCCTGGTGACTAGTTAATGGTGTATTTAAATTTAAATGAGTTATTAAGTGACAAATATTAAAATGACAACGCGATTGTCCGTTATTTTTGAAAATTTTGATACTCACGGGAACTCTTACTTCGTTTATAAGGCGGAGGTGAAGCGATACCATCCTCCGAGGATGAAAATGATGACTCCTCTGAGATCATATAACTCGAAAGCTGATCTTCCAACGAAGTATCAGTATTCGCAATTTCGCTTATTTCCTCTGACAATAGATTTGCAAATTTACAGAATTCATTTGTCCGCCCCTACGAAAATATCACTGTGTTAACGTTCTTAGTAAATATAAATTACTTTAAAATGAATTTAAAGATTAAATTAGTATGAAAATTTTATATTTTGCGATGCTATATCGGCAAAATTCACAAACGCTATGAGAAGACAGCTTACGTCAGGGCGTCATCCGATGTTAGAAGAGTGCGCCCGCTGGTGTAAGAGCGAGAGAGGTATAGAACCATCGACAATCTGGTATGTTTTTATTGAATTTATGGCATATTCACAACAGCTTTCTTCACCTCAACACTGTGTGCAGTGAGACACATAATATAAATGTTAGATTAAGTTTAGTACTACAAAAAATACTAAATAGTTTATCTGTAGACATTTGACACAACAAGAATAAAAAATCTTTCAAAAGAAAACTTAAACAATATTACCTTGGAATTTGTTAAAGTTTAAGTACGTCCATATTGTGATATTGCATTATGTATATAAATATGCATAACTTCTCGCCTTTTTTACCCGAAGGTGTTGGCAGTGGCTGTTAAGCTTCGTCTCGCCGTTATGTTTATGTCCGAAATGGAATAGGTGGCGAACCTAATGCCATACTGGGGACAACATTATCAGTCATTGATATTATCACACAAAACTTCCGAAAATAATTTTGAAGTCATTGGTGTGAGCCAGGATCCAAACCCACGACCTCTTGTTTCAGAAGCGGGGTGCTCGACCACTGGCCCACCAAGACATTTAAAAACTAGATATTTGCATTCTATAAAATTTAGAGTTATAAACTAGATCCCACAAGCAAACCGTGAGTACATTTTTGTGAGATTACGAGTAAATTCGTTTTAACTTTCATGTTATTTAAAGCCTAATTAGTTAACGCCTGGCGCGAATGGTGACAAAACAATATTGGTCTGTATTTAGGAATGCTAGGTTTATACCTAGAATCCCTAAATACATGCTAGGTTTATACTTAGCATCCCTAAATACAACCCAATATAGTTTTACCTAAATCAATCTATCAATAGCGACTAAAGTCGATGTTTTTTTAATAAAATATCTGCTTTAGTCGCTATTGATAGATTGATTTAGGTAGCGATATCTATATAATTAGATATTTTTAGTATTTAGGAAAAACACTAACTTAAGTTGTACTAACAAGAACATAATTTTCTAAAAAAATGTTAATCGAGATATTTTTTACTTTTTGCAGCCGTAATATCTATACATATAATAAAATTGTAGAAAAGTCAAAACTGTACATTGAATATTTTTTAAAAAGAATACTTGGTGTGTGATCTGCAATCGATACCGAAGCCAAAAATATACTTTTTAGAATTTTTGTCTGTTTGTCTGTATGTATGTCCGGGATAAACTCAAAAAGTACTGCATGGATTTACTTCAAATTTGGCACGAAAATTATTAAGAAGTCGGGTCAACATATAGGCTACATATTATCACGCTATCACCTACGAGGAACGAGCAGTGAACCTTTATTTCTTCAATGTATTCTGTAGCAACGTGTAATCTAACGACGCATATTTGTATGTTGTTATGGTGTTATTATGTTAATAACCATGCTTTAATCTATACATATAATAATAATAATAATATAATATAAGTTAGCTTCACATTTTAATTAACTTATGCCGTTAAACATAACAGACAATTTTAAAACAGTGCCATCTATGAGATTTACAAAACAGAAAACATTAAGTTGAATTACACGTGTAAGCACTTTTTGGTTTTAGATATAAATAAATCTTTGAGATTTTAAAAACATCAAGTCGAATTACATGTTTAAACACTTTTTGAATATAAATAATTGAAATTTCATCATGCGCTTGCGGTCAATAGATGTTTTTAAGAGTCATAGATGGAGTTGTGCATTTTCTTCTTTAAAATTGTATCGTTAATTCTTTTCAGAGATGAGCAAGACAATTAAAAAAATGTATTTGTATATGCTAAAAACTGTTAATATTTTTGTTCGGTATTTATTGGTGTAATGATTGCTTCGTAATTTTATAATTTTACACCATTAAAAAAAATGTTTCCTATTCGCTAACTAGATGGCGTTGGCGTCGAATTAGATCGCGCTATAATTTCGTTCACCAAAAGTGATGTTATGAGTACGGATGTCGCCGCGACAACTCATAGAAACTGGGGTTACCTGCGTTGCTATAAGTTATCGTGTGCTTAGTCGAATTTAACGTGAAAACTGAAAATACTTTCCTGAAATATAATTAAAAAAAAAAATATTTACTTAAATAAACTTCATTCGGAATCGGACTACTGCTTACTGCTTAGCTATCATTATCTGTGTGTAAATTCTCAGCGTGTAAATTATTTTCTGTTATTTTTCAAACTTAAAATAATCAAAATGCCTAGAAAACGGTCTAATCTATCCCAATCCTCAAACGATAGTCGAAGGAAAAGGTTAGCTCGATCTCTTGAAACCACCATTGAGCGTGAGGCAAGGATAGCTACTCTTCGAGAACACAATGCGGAAATTCGAGATGGAGAAAGTAGTACGTCGCGCCAGTCCCGATTAGATACTATGCGCACTCAAAATGCATCGTTGCGGTCTCTGGAAAGTATAGAAGCATACGAAATGCGGCTATTAAATGATCGGAAGCGCCATGCTGAGTCTCGCGCGTCAGAGACATACACGCAACAAGAGACAAGACTGAGTTTGCAGCGCAGCCGCACTTATGCCGCTCGATCGTGCGAGAGTGCTGAAATTCGAGAAGCTCGATTGGAAAGCGACCGGGAGCGTCACGCTGAGTCTCGCGCGTCAGAGACGTACACGCAGCTAGAGACGAGGTTGAGTTCCCAGCGCTCTCGCACAGATGCAGCTCGATTTTGTGAGAGTGTCGAAGCGCGAGAAGCTCGACTGGAAAGCGACCGGGAGCGCCACGCTGAGTCTCGCGCGTCAGAGACGTACACGCAGCTAGAGACGAGGTTGAGTTCCCAGCGCTCTCGCACAGATGCAGCTCGATTTTGTGAGAGTGTCGAAGCGCGAAAAGCTCGACTGGAAAGCGACCGGGAGCGCCACGCTGAGTCTCGCGCGTCAGAGACGTACACGCAGCAAGAGACGAGGTTGAGTTCCCAGCGCTCTCGCACAGATGCAGCTCGATTTTGTGAGAGTGTCGAAGCGCGAGAAGCTCGACTGGAAAGCGACCGGGAGCGCCACGCTGAGTCTCGCGCGTCAGAGACGTACACGCAGCAAGAGACGAGGTTGAGTTCCCAGCGCTCTCGCTCAGATGCCGCTCGATTTTATGAGAGTGTCGAAGCGCGAGAAGCGCGACTGGAAAGCGACCGGGAGCGCCACGCCGAGTCTCGCGCGTCAGAGACATACACGCAGCGAGAGACGAGGTTGAATTCGCAGCGGAGTCGCACTTCTCTTTCTCGGTCGATCGAAGATCATGAAGAGCGGATGACCCGGTTAAGAAGAGATCGTTCTCAGCATGCCCTTTCACGGTCGTTAGAGAACGATGAGCAGCGTGAAGAACGTCGTGCAGCTGCTCGGCAGCGGTACCACGACGTGTGTGGCGATACGTCTGCTCATCTATCGCTAGAACGGGATAGAATTCAAGAGTTTCGAGGATCTTGGTCGGGTGAACAGCGTGCGGCACAACTAGAACTAGATCGTCTGCGGCGTAGCATGAATCAACTTTCAACATCTGACGATGAATCCATGGTTTACGATATCGAAGAGCAATCGTGGCTAAATAAAGAGGGAAGTGGATTTATGTACAATGTTGCGATTAACTACGCCGCACACGGAGATATTGGTGTCTTAGAAGAAGTGTGTGCCCACTGTCAAGCCCGCAAATGGAAAGGAGAGCCCAATGGGATGTGTTGTGCATCTGGTAAGGTACGCTTGGAGTCTATGCAAGACCCACCAGATCTGTTAAGAATCTTACTAAATGGCGAACATCCGAAGTCCAGCCATTTTTTGAAAAACATCCGAGCTTATAACAGCGCCTTCCAGATGACTTCGTTTGGTGCAAATCAAATCGTTGAAGCAGGTTTCATGCCGACATTCAAGGTCCAGGGGCAAGTTTACCATCAAATCGGTTCGCTGCTACCTACAGACATTCCAAAATTTTTGCAAATTTATTTTGTAAGTGATTTTGAAGAACAAGCAAACCTACGAAGTAGACACATCCCCAATTTGGACCCTGTTCTGGTCAGAGGATTGCAAAGTATGTTGCATAACGTTAATCCGCACATTGGCAACTTCAAAGCCGCTCTGGCGTCGGTGCCTGAGAACGAGCGCAACCGCTTTAAGTTTGTCATCAGTGCAGATAGAAAGCCGATTGCAGCCCATCCGGGACGATATAATGCGCCAACGACGAATGAGGTCGCCGTTCTCTTAGTCGATCAGGAGTGTGATAAAAGAGATATCGTCTTACGCACTGTTATAACCTCATACTGTACCCTAAATACCACTCTCAGCCTTATTCCTTTGAGTCAGCATTTTGATCCTTTCTTCATCATACATCCAGTCTAAGACGCCAGTCAATTCACAGCTTTCGCGCATAAAGGTTGCCTAAAGGTCTCTCTCCCTAAGTAATTAGTGAATAGTGTTAATATCAATATAATAAATCTTTCTACAATTAAAAATCCTTTTTTTTAAACCATCCCATAGAGAGACCCCATAACATTTTGGTGGCAGCGGTGGGATACGGCATTCCCCAGTGCTTTCGCGAAGCTCCGTTATTCAGTGAAAAAACAAAATACGTAAAAGTGAATTACTCCCGTATCCTGCTACCCCGCAAGCAATCCAGTTGGCATCCAGTAAAGCGAAGTGCAAGCATCCGGCGCGTCAAGCTAGCCATCCAGCGAGCACCCTAAAAAGCTTACATCCAGCCAACATCCCTGCGAGCATCCTAGAATAAATCTATCTACGTCCACGTGAGCGAGGCAAGCTCATATCTTTCGAAATCTCTGTGTGCTAGTGCATTCTTTACAAAATATAATTCATTCAGTGGTCCATGAGTGTTAGTGAATAAGTGCGTGAAACGTAATATGCAGCTGCGAGTGTTACTAATCGTCGCCGCCCACATACTCTTGTAAGTCTGAACTGATATTTTAACTACTTAAACTGTGAACATTGACATTTTAAATATTTTATTGATTATATTGTGACTCTATTTCATGTTATATTGTGTGTGTATTTTAACAATAGGTTTTTGTTTTAATTATTTAGGTATAGATTATGCCTAAAGGGTCTAAATACGTAGACTCTAAATTACATATAGAACTTCTTAATACTGATAATTCTGAAGAAAAATCTCCAATCCTATCACCTGTATTTACTAAGAAATCGAATTTAGAAATGGAATTAAATATATTACTTAAATTTGTTAAGCAGTATGATGGCTGCCGCGAGAAGTTGAATTCATTCATTACAAACTGTAATAATGCTTACGAATTAGCTACAGAATCACAAAAACCAATCCTTTTTAAATATATTTTATGCCAGCTAACGGGCAAAGCTGAAACAGCTTGCTCGATTAAAGACTTTACCTCATGGGACCAATTAAAAGACTTTTTGAAAACTCAATTCTCTGAACGCAAACACTACACACACCTACTCACCGATCTTCAAGAAAGTAAGCAGAACCCTTCCGAAAACGTCAGCCAGTTTGCGTTAAAAGTTGAGACCTGCCTATCTCAACTCCTTACCGAAATATCTCTCGCAAACCATAAAGCCAAAGAACTGTGTGGCCGTACAGCGGCCATGGAAGATCTTGCTCTTCACCACTTCTTAATGGGACTACACCCGCGACTTTCCAATATAGTTCGATGCAGAAACCCTAAATCGCTTAACGAAGCTATTAACCTAGCAGTATCCGAAGAACGGATACAAGAAAATCTGTACAGACGTAATAATAATACATCCAAGGAAACCTTAAACCGTTCTAACCCCAGAACCCCGATCCAATCCTATAATAACAAGCCTAGATTCCCAATTAAGCCAATGCATCAATCCAATACTTTTAATTCCAATAGGAACAATCAGATAACGTGTAGATACTGTAAAGACGTCGGGCACGACATATCTAACTGCCTAAGACGCCAAGCAGCCAATAAACGTTTTCCTAATAATCAAAACCAAAAAGAAGGACATAACTCCTCTTCCGGGAATCAACCCTATACAAAACCTCCTCAAATAAACTTCGTTGAAGAAAACGACCCGTATTCTGAGGAACAGGATGAGGATACCCAAGAGGTATCTTTAAACCTGTAAACGTTCTGCATTTGTGCCGAGCAGAACGTAGGAGTAAAGGCACATACATCCTTAATAATCCTAAACCCAAATCAACAAAGGTTACCCATAAGAACAACCACATCCTGAAAGATAAATCTTTTCCATTAGCTACTGAACCAATTTCAGTACCTCCCAAGGTTACCCGCAAAGGCAACCAAACCTTAAAAGATAAATCTTTCGAATTAGCTACTGAATCAATTTCAGTACCTCCTAAGGTCACCCATACAGGCGACCAAACTCTGAAAGGTAAATCCTTCGAATTAGCTACTGAACAAATGTCAGTACCTCCAAATGTCACCCATAAGGGCGACCAAACTCCGAAAGGTAAACCTTTCAAATTAGCTACTGAACCGATTTCAGTACCTCCCGATCTCAAAGAGATCTACGAAATCAATATCGACACGTCCAAAAGACTACTACCACATGTGTTAGTAGAGTCTCAAGTGTCGAAAATCCCGTTAACTCTCTTAGTAGACTCAGGGCCTGCCATTTGTTTACTAAAACAATCAGCCCTTACAAAACACCCTATTTTAACTCATAAGCCTGTCAGTATAAAAGGCATCGATCCGGGTGAAGAAACCACCCAAACCCTAGGATATTTTAATTTTAAATTCCGAATTTCCGACAAAAGAACAGTCAGCCATAAGTTCCATCTGATAAAAGATATTAACTTACCATACGACGGTATCTTAGGGACAGACTTCTTAACTGCCAACAACTGTAACATCGATTACAGTCGCGATACTCTAAAAATAAATAATAACGAAATTAAAATTCATTTCTTTGACCCATGTTACATCATTCCTCCACGTACTGAAACCGTGATTGAGTGCAGCGTTGCAAACCCTGAAGTAAAAGAGGGTGCAATACTGGACCAGCACATCTCAAAAACTCTTTTAGTAGCCAATTGTCTAGTTAAGGTAAAAGATAATAACTTAATAAATGTCTCAGTATTAAATACTTCTAATAAACCTATTAAAATTAAACGCAACCTCAAACTCGAATTAAATCCTATTGAGATATATCCAATCCAATCCACTCCTAATATCGAAAATATTAGTGAGCGCACTCAAAAGATATTATCATTTTTAAGAATTTCTCACTTAAATCAAGAAGAAGCTGATGCTCTTTTAAATCTGTGCTCACAATATTCAGATATATTCCACCTTCCTGATGAACCATTATCCTTTACTTCTACCATTCAGCACGAAATTACCACCACTAGTGATGTACCTATTCATACCAAGTCATACCGCTTCCCAGAGTGTCACAAAAAAGAAGTTGAAGCCCAAATCGACAAAATGCTCGATCAAAATATTATCACACCTTCCACTTCTCCTTGGTCTTCTCCAATCTGGGTAGTACCCAAAAAATCAGACGCTTCCGGCCAAAAGAAATGGCGGATCGTCATAGACTACCGTAAACTCAATGATATTACAGTTGGAGAAGTCTACCCAATTCCTCAAATTTCAGAGATTCTTGACCAATTAGGAAAGAGCCAATACTTCAGCACGCTTGACCTCTCATCCGGCTTCCATCAAATTTTAATATCGCCAAAGGATGCACCTAAAACCGCATTTTCTGTGCCCCAAGGTCATTTTGAGTTCAACCGTATGCCGTTTGGACTAAAAAACGCACCATCAACATTCCAGAGACTCATGAATAGTTGTTTATCGGGTCTTCAAGGCTCCCGGTGCTTTGTTTACTTAGACGATATCGTTCTTTATGCTTTTAATCTTAAAATAGCCATCCAGAACCTTAGAGATGTATTCGACAGGTTAAGAAAGTTCAATTTAAAACTCCAACCCGAAAAATGTGAATTTCTTAGAAAAGAAGTCACATATTTAGGGCATATCATCACACAAGATGGCGTGAAGCCTAATCCAGAGAAAGTAAAAGCTGTAATCCAATATCCTGTTCCAAAATCCCCCAGAGACATCAAATCCTTTTTAGGCCTTGTCTCATACTACCGACGATTCATTCCTAACTTCTCAAAATTGGCTAAGTCTCTCACGTCACTCCTAAAGAAAGACGTCCCATTTGCCTGGACTAATGAGCAGCAGCTCAACTTCGAAACGCTTAAGAACAAATTAGTCGAAGCTCCCATCCTTGCATATCCTGATTTTTCATTACCCTTCCTTTTGACCTGTGACGCCAGTAACTACGCCATATCGGCCATCCTATCACAAGGTCCCATCGGGCAAGACCGCCCAATCTCCTATGCATCACGCACCCTAAACAAAGCCGAATGTAATTATAGCACCACTGAAAAGGAGTGTTTAGCTATAGTTTTTGGCACCAAAACCTTCCGACCCTACCTTTACGGTCGCCGCTTTACCATCGTGACCGATCACAAACCCTTGCAGTGGTTGTTTAACTGCAAAGATCCAGGGTCTCGATTGGTTCGCTGGAGACTGAAACTCGAAGAGTTCGAATACAATATCCAGTACAAAAAAGGGAAAATGAACGCAAATGCTGATGCATTATCCCGATATCCTGTAAATCCGATTCAACCCGAAGGATTAGAAGAACCCCCTTCACAACCTCAAGATTTAGATTTATTTGACCTATTAGAGTCACCACCATCTTTTCCATTAGATGAAATCAATCCCGATAACTTCCTAAATAGTCCTAACCTAGATCTCCTCGATGTCGAACCTACTGTATCTCCATCACCTCCCGTAACACAACCTGCTCCTGAAACAACTCCTGAAAACACTCTAGAAAACCTCCAACCTGAAGTCCAACATTTATACTCACCAAATCCAACCACAAATGACTATCCAACTTTTCTGAAACAAATCGCCGATAAGAATAGCGTCTTTAACACGAATATCACAGAGCATAATCAAAGCTTGTTAAAAAGTACAAGTTCAATAATCATCATCCCTACTTCAATCGATTTAGACGAATCAAATCCTTACATATCCGAAATCCTTGCTAATGTCAGCAATAAAGTAACAATCCTTGAGGAAGAGAAGCAACTATACAACTATTCAAAAATTCCCCTAGGAAATAAGATATATTATCTTCTATATACAAAAGTTCATCATTTCGACCAAACAACATACCAAGGTATATTCGAATCCCTTAAAATAATCCGCAATGAATTTGTCGTTGAATCCGTTGATGAAATCAGCATTTCTGATTTCAAAGATCCTTTCGAGAAACATAGCTTTATTAAAATATATAATATTATTAACTATCTCTTCCATAATACAAATATACAAATTAATATATATCACAACAGTGTTACCTTCCCATCACCTACTGAAGTTAGTAGAATATTACACGACAACCACGATATACCTATCGCTGGTCACCTCGGTATAAGTAAAATGTATAACCGTATCAAAGACTTGTATTTTTGGAAAAATATGCGAGCAGACATTGAATCCTATGTTAAAAAATGTAAAATGTGCCAAGAGAACAAAGCTTTACGACTTGCAAACCGAGCACCCATGCAAATTACCAGTAGCTCCACTAAACCAGGCGAACGGATATCATTAGACATAGTTGGCCCTCTCCCAGAATCAGGTCCTGGGAAACTTAAATTCATTCTCACTCTACAGGATGACCTTACAAAATTTTCAACCGCATATCCGATACGTAGCACTACGGCGGAAGAAACAAGCGAGTGTCTCTTACACCATATTTCAATATTCGGTATCCCCAAAACTATACTAACAGACCAAGGCACCAACTTCACTGCTGACCTTTTTAAAAGAACATGTAATTTATTGAAGATCAAACAACTATGGTCGTCCCCATATCATCCGCAAACACAAGGTGCCTTAGAAAGAAGTCACTCAACTCTGAAAGAGTATCTTAAATCCTTTGTTAACGAAGAGCAAACGAACTGGCCCCGGTATGTATATACCGCTATGCTTACTTATAACACAACAACACACTCCACAACCCACGGTACTACACACCCTACGAATTAATGTTCGGTAATAAACCGTTCATTCCCAATTCTATATGCAATGAACCCCTTGGCGCGACATACCCAGAGTATGTACGCATGCTACAAAATCGTTTTAAATACTCCCGCGACAAAGCTTTAGAAAACATTAGGAAAAGTAAACAAGCATCAAAAGAATACTATGATTCCCGTTCCCGACCTATACAGTATAAAGCAGGTGACTATGTATATTTAAAAAACCATCTAAGACTACGTAAGGCCTTATCACCTATCTGGAAAGGACCTTATAAAGTGATAAAAGTACATAGTAACAATACATTGACCCTATTAATAAATAGGCGCCATGTACGACACCACTTCGATCAAATTAAATTGGCCGAAGTTACTAGTTAGAGTAGTGCAAACCTGAGCTACATTATTAGATTACATTGTATTACAATGATAACATTTAATCATTGCAGTTGATATTACTTTGTAAGTGCGTATTAAATATAAACTATAAGTTATACTGTTTTAATACGAAATTTGATTTAATTTAGTTTAAATAATTATATTTTATAAAACTGTTATAATGCAGAATATTATGTACTTAGATTAAGATAGTATACGTATTAATATTAAATAGATTGTTAAGTGAACATTCAATATATTTATGAAATAATTGTATTTACAGTGTCTCGGCTGGGCTTTCGGACTCAGAAAACTATGTCCAACCGTTTGTTTCAAGCCCCGGATTATACTTTGACTACATAGGAAAATTAAAAATTAATAACGGTATTTTAAATGTACTTTTACCTATAGATGTATCTCATCTTAAATTACATATAGAAAATACCCAAACAGCTTTTGAACTACTTTTAGACCTATGTAAGAGATTAAGCTTTAATACCGACCCAGAATGTCATAACACTATGGGCCCACTAACTGTGCAACAACAGAACATTAAGAAGCTTTATGAATCAATTTCTTATATGATTGATAATAGATCCAAACGAGCTTGGATTCCTGGAATAGGTTCAATTTTAAAACAAGTTTTTGGTAACTTAGATGAGAGTGACGCAATTAAGTATGATCAGGCAATTGAATCCGCACAAAATAACCAAAATAGATTATTGTCACAAATAAAAGATAATATTTTAATATCAAATTCGGTCATAGTTTCACATAACCAAACAATTCAGAAAATAAAACAAAATGAAATAAATTTATATAACGCTATCACTAAACTCTCTGTAGTTGTTCAAAATTTAACAGAATTATCAAATACCATAAAATCACGACAGCAATTAGAATTTGTTTTAAATAACTTAGAAACATTCATGATCACTCTAACTTTTCAACTCGAAGATATAGTCAGTGCTATCGCGTTCTGTAGTCATAACATTCTACATCCGGTGATAATGTCTCCGGCTATGATTTACCAAGAATTAGTTGAGAATATAAGACACCTACCAGATAGTGTTAAATTACCACTGTATCTAGATTTAAGTTCTGTTCATACCATTGTACAACTGTCAAAATTAACATGTTACTATTTTAATAATAAAATTGTATTCCTTTTACATGTACCTCTTGTGTCTAATCAGGAATATATGTTATTTAATAATATAATTCTACCAACCCCGAATAATGTAAACCAGTCCGATATATTTAATTTAATTATACCTAATAGTAAATATATTGCAATAACAAAGGACAAGTCTAACTATTGTAACTTAGACTCACTAAAAGATTGTCAACAGATTATTGAGACAGAATATTTGTGTGAAATACCTATTACATACAGAACTGATTCGCAACCCAGTTGTGAAAGCGAATTGATATCTAAATCAGTCAAGAACATTCCTAGACAATGTGATAGTAAATCTATTTTTGGCAAAGTAAATACTTTTAAACCACTTATTAATAATAGATTCCTTTACTCACAGTCCAATCTCACTAAAATCTCACTGGACTGCCAAAACTCCAATCAGATAAAAGAACTAAATGTTCTAGGTATCGGTATACTCACTATACCAAACAATTGTGTCGCCTACTGTCAGGGCATTACATTAACACCTAAAAATCATTTTATTTTAAATTTAACTGCACCTATAAATTTACCAAATTTCGACCACATAAATAACAGTTACTCTACAATAGATAAAATACCCACTGTCAAGTACAATATAACCCCTGTCCATTTAGAAAACATAGATATTAGTAATATAAATTTGTTAAACAAATTATCTACGCAATTATTGTCAAAAACTAATAAAATTGAGGAAATGCCATACATTGTCAAGTACGGGACACATTATTCAGTAGCCACTAGTATAGTTTTAATTACTTTTATTGTTTACTTAATATATAAGTGTGTAATTCTATTTTGTAAACCTGGCTGCAACCTCCGTATAAATAATCTCCGTGAAACTTTTGTTCCCGAACCAAATCCTATAGAAATGGAACCGCGACCACGAGAAATTCCTGCTCCAACATTAAGAACATCCCTTTAAAAAACTTAACTTTGGGTTTCATCCCCCAAAGTTCAGTCTAACCGGGGAGGTGTTATAACCTCATACTGTACCCTAAATACCACTCTCAGCCTTATTCCTTTGAGTCAGCATTTTGATCCTTTCTTCATCATACATCCAGTCTAAGACGCCAGTCAATTCACAGCTTTCGCGCATAAAGGTTGCCTAAAGGTCTCTCTCCCTAAGTAATTAGTGAATAGTGTTAATATCAATATAATAAATCTTTCTACAATTAAAAATCCTTTTTTTAAAACCATCCCATAGAGAGACCCCATAACAGCACGCACGATGACCGGCTTCAAAGGATCAGCGAAACTCACCGCGCGTACGATTCTCTTCAATATCCGCTCATGTTTTGTCGCGGAGAGGATGGCTACCATTTCGCCCACTATAATGTAGACCCCCAGACAGGCTCCCCAAATTATAACAAAAAAACGTCCGCCATGCAGTTCTACAGCTTCTTGATCCAGCTGAGGGTGAACAATGGCTCTTATCTCCACCATCATCGTACACTCTTTAGTCAGTTTCTGGTGGACATGTATGCCAAAATTGAGACAGAGCGTTTGGTATTTATAAGGTCCAATCAAAGAAAGCTGAGAGCTGAGAACTACGTCCATCTCAGAGATGCCATGCAGAATGATGCCAATGCTCAAGATGTAGGAAGGATGGTCATTCTCCCCTCCACCTTCACAGGAGGTCCGCGGTACATGCACGAGAGGACCCAAGATGCATTTTGCTATGTGCGAAAGTTTGGTCGCCCGGACCTCTTTATTACTATCACTACCAACCCAAAGTGGCCTGAAATAACAGCTCAACTCCTTGCAGGACAGGTTTCGTACGACAGGCACGACTTGATCTCTCGCGTATTCCACCTGAAGTTGAAATGCCTTATGGATCTTCTAACAAAGGCAAAAGTGTTTGGTACAGTCCGATGTCATATGTACTCCGTGGAATGGCAAAAACGCGGCTTGCCACACGCGCATCTGCTTTTGTGGTTGGAAGAAAAGATCAGGCCTATCCAGATTGATCAAGTCATAAGTGCAGAGCTTCCGGACCCTGACGTTGATCCTGTTCTGCATCAAATTGTTAAAAGTCACATGGTGCATGGCCCCTGTGGCACGTT
Source organism: Euproctis similis (assembly GCA_905147225.2). Classification (NCBI taxonomy): domain Eukaryota; kingdom Metazoa; phylum Arthropoda; class Insecta; order Lepidoptera; family Erebidae; genus Euproctis; species Euproctis similis. Next base: position 7,502,598 of record LR990114.1, read on the forward strand.
AAATCCAAGTTCCCCTTGTATGAAAGACGGACGTTGTACAAAAAGATTCCCAAAAAAATTTACCAACGAAACCATTACTGGTGAGGATGGATATCCCTCATACCGGCGCCGATCACCAGCAGAGGGCGGGCATTCCACTGAGCTGAGCGTGCGTGGCCAGGCGCGACCGGTCGATAACCGATGGATTGTTCCTTACTCACCAGTACTGTCCAGGACCTTCCAGACGCACATCAACGTCGAGTCGTGCACCAGCGTCGGGTCGATCAAATATATCTGCAAATACGTGAACAAAGGTAGCGATCAGGCGACGTTTGCTTTACAGAACACTGACAGAGACGAGGTGACCAAGTATCAGTCCGGTCGCTACATCAGCACGTCTGAAGCAGTTTGGCGGATACTGGCGTTCTCTATACATGACAGGCATCCTGCCGTCATGCATTTAGACGTCCACCTAGAAAACGGTCAGCGCATATATTTTGATCCCAACAACGTTGCTGAGCGCTTAGAAAATCCGCGCCAAACAACTCTCTTGGCATTTTTCAGGCTCTGCGAAATCGACCAGTTTGCGAGGTTCCTTACGTATGACGAGGTGCCTTCATATTACACGTACGACAAGCAAAGGGGAATATTTAACCGACGTCGAAGAGGAGGTGCTGTCGAAGGTTTTCCGGGAATTTTCAAGGACACCGTATTGGGTAGAGTTTATACCGTGCACCCGAATAATGGCGAATGCTATTTTCTGCGGTTATTACTTCACACGATCCGAGGCCCAACGTCTTTTGCCTTTCTGAGAACATTTGATGGCGTGGAGTATCCCACTTACCGCGCAGCCTGTGTAGCACGTCACCTTCTCGACGGTGACCAAAACTGGGATGACACCCTCGCGGAGGCGAGCGTCAGTAACAGCCCCAGCCGTATGCGTCATCTGTTTGCCGTCATCTTGGTGTTTTGTGGAGTCACGAACCCGGTAGCTTTGTGGGAAAAATATCGACATCATCTATCTGAAGATTTTCTACGAGCTTTGAGGCGTGCTACTGGAGACGAAGTCGAAGTAACTGATGAACGCGTGCTGAACACCTGTCTTAGTTCACTTCAAGACGTGGTCATTTCCATCGGCGGCAATCCATTGGTCGAATATGGGTTACCAGCTCCCCAATCATCACCGCATCAAGACCGTGGAAATCGAGAGTATAACGCTGAGACAATTTACGATCCGAGCGAAATGACCACCATACGAAATCACCATGTCGCTTTGTTCTCTTCAGAGCAAAAACAAATTTATGACACTGGTCTTAAAAGCGTTGGGCAAAACCAGGGTAAAATGTTTTTCTTGGATGCTCCTGGTGGAACAGGAAAAACATTTGTTACCACTGGCATACTTGCAGAGGTCAGGAGGCAAGGCAAAATTGCCATTGCTGTAGCGTCGTCGGGAATCGCTGCCACACTGCTTCCGGGTGGCAAGACAGCACATGCCATGTTTAAAATTCCCATCGATTTAGAGAGCACCGAAACGCCTGTTTGTGGTGTGTCACGCAATAGTGATAAGGGACACGTGCTGAAGGATTGCTCTCTGATCGTATGGGATGAGTGTACGATGGCCAATAGAAAAGCAGTTGAGGCCGTGGACAGAACCCTGCAGGACATCCGCAGGAACGAACACTTGATGGGTGGTGTCACAGTTCTATTCAGTGGCGATTTCCGACAAACGCTTCCCGTGGTGACGCGGGGATCGAGGGCTGACGAGGTGAATGCTTCGTTGAAACGATCTTCGCTGTGGTCACGAGTTCGTACGCTGCGCTTGACCATTAATATGAGAGCTCGGCTCGGCGGCAATGCACGTGCTCAAGAATTCTCCGATGTTCTTCTAAGTCTTGGCGAAGGCACTCTACCAGAGGAGAGAGGTGGGCAGGTGGTGCTTCCAGAGTCTCTCGGTAGAGTCGTATCCAGCTTAGAAGAACTCATTCGCTGTGTGTACGGGGACATCAGTCATATACCGCACCAGCAGAATTCTTGGGTATGTGAGCGGGCAATTTTGACGCCCAAAAATGGTCAGGCTGAAGCAATCAACGAATGCATTCTCTCGAAAATTGAGGGGAATGAAGTGGTTTACACCTCTATAAACACTGTCATCGAGCAAGATGATGCCACACATTATCCCGTGGAATTTCTGAACTCTCTGTCAGCAAGTGGACTTCCAGCGCATACTATCAAGCTGAAAGTCGGTGTCCCGATTATGCTTCTTCGGAACCTATCTCCTCCGAAGTTGTGTAACGGGACCCGCCTTAAAGTCATCTCGCTCCACAGACACAGCATTGAGGCGGAAATTCTTACGGGTTGTGGCGTAGGCGAGGCAGTATTTGTACCACGCATTCCCCTCATACCTCATAACTTCCCGTTCCAGTTCAAGCGCGTACAGTTCCCCGTGAGTGTTTGCTTCGCGATGACCATCAATAAGTCGCAGGGGCAGACACTGAGAGCAGCGGGTGTCGACCTCAGGACGAGCTGCTTCTCACACGGGCAGCTGTACGTCGCTTGCTCCCGCGTCACCAGTCCTGACTCTCTTTACATTTTGGCTGCGGAGAGCCAAACCAGCAATGTTGTTTATAGAGAAGTTTTATAAGTATATATTTTTATCCTTTTCTATATTTATATTTTCTTATTCATTATTTTCTACATTTGCTTCAGTCGCAACTTATTACTTAATTCAGCAGAATCACCATAAAGTCATTTATTCAAAGCAGACTGAAAATCAGCACTTTTGAAGTTCAACAATTTTACAAAAGACAGTCTCCCTCTGTTACTGTACTTTCTGTATTTATGAAATGTAAAGAAGTAACGGGTAAATAAATGTTATTTTAAAAGGTATAATCGTAGGTATTTTTGGTGCTGTATAGCGTTCAGGCAGATGACGTCGCGGGCTACAGCTATACTACAAAAATTCCTGTTAAAATGAAAATAAACAATGCGGGCAACAACCATTGCTACCGCAATCTGTACTTATCCTACCAGTTACAATTTCATTTTAGAGGTAATTACTTCTCAACTGTCTATGTAAAAATATAGCTATCTGATCACAAATTCCACGCGTACGAAGTCGCGGGCACAGCTAGTTTTTAATAAATATGTACGATCGAACCGATCGATTAATATCGAAAGTATCAGCTGTCGATAATTAGATATCAGCTTTCCCCACTGTTGCCAACCCTACTGTTTTAACAGTAGATTTACTGTTTTTCAATTGATGTCCCGGTTTTTTGTTTTAACCATGAATTTTACTGTTTTTTTTTTCAATTACTCTACAGCAGCTATACTCTAAGTGTGTTCCGCGGAACCCTAGGGTTCCGTGATACCTCTGTCGGGGTTCCGCAAGAATTTAGAAATAAAAAAATCAAAACACCTCTCTCTGGTCGCTCCGCGGCTGTGCGGACTCCGCGGCCGCGCGGAGACAAAACGCTATGAATGTTATTTAATTATTTATTTGTATTTGTATAAGCTTGTGTTACATTAGCTGGTACAATCTATACTTATATTATAAAGCGGAAAAGTTTGTTTGTTTGTTTGAACGAGGTAATCTCAGAAGCCACCAGTCCGATTTCAAAAATTCTTTTAATGGCGTATAGTCCATTTATCGAGGAAGGTTTTAGGCTATATTATATTTTCAAATAAATTAGGGATCCCTACTATAAAACCAATAATGTAACACAAGGTGTAAGTACGTGACCCTTACATTGCGAACGCTGCGAAAACTATTGAGTACAGAACAAAACAATGTACTACACTTTTATAGAGCGTATAATTGTCTATCTACGAAAAAGGTCGCGAGAGCATATATCTAACTATTATAGTTATCGCACAATAAGGGTTTTTTTGATTTTTTAAAATTAATTAAAATGATGTCGTTTTTCAAATTCTTTTTTTGTACCTTGGTATTAACTCTCCACAAAATAATTTGCTTCATTAAAAAGATAAACTTAAGGCCTTTCTAGAACTTTTTGAATGATCACATTTGGACATTTAATTCAAAAGATATTCACCGTGTACGACATTTAAGTATTCAATTTCTAAGACAAATATGTTGCGCGGGGTCATGAGTGGATTTTTTTTACCTTTTTTAGGCGATACGAAGTTCGCGCGGTCTGCTAGTATCTCATAAGTTTGGTCTCAACAATTTTATACTTGTACAACGCGTTCGCTCTAAGTTTGCCGGTCTGTGGAATGCGCGTACCCTCCCCCACGTGACAACAAAACTTATAATGTGTCATAGTTTTACCCAAATATCTAACGTACACAATTTTTATTGTTACAATTAAATAAAAAATTTCGAACGTCATACACTCATACCTATCGCCAGCGGCAAACTTAAAACAAGCGGGTAGTATACTTGTAAGCGCTCAGTCTCTTTGATAAAAGCCGCCTCTGAATTAGACGCTATAGTTGTCAACAAGCGACTTTCGTCTCTAACTTCAAAGGATAAAGTCGATATTGTTTACAACGCTATTTTTAAATTTCTGTTTTTATTTTTCCTTTTTGTTTATGAAAGGTGCCGACTCGAGTATTTTCGAGAATATTTGAGATCGAGTCTAGGACTAAGTATAAAAGCGGCGATCGCGCGTTGGCGTCGTCAGTTGATGATTAGCGTTCGGAGCGATAAGTTACTACCTACTTACAAGCTCGCTAGCGAGAAACTAGTGTCCATTGTTTTACTGCCTGCTGTATTCTGTTGTCTCAGTTTTATACATTTCTTCCCTGTAGGTTCTAAATTTAGTCTCTTATACGCAGTAACGATTGTGCATTATTTAAACCCCACTATCCTGACTTGTAACATTATAAATAAAGAAGAATGGAACGTTGGCTTAAAGGTGTTAAACGTGTTCCAACAACATCTTCTAATGACGCTGAATGTTCAAAAGCAATGCGCGCGGAGAATTTAGCAATCACCGATCCAGAAGATGATGCCACGAGTGCCACGACGTCAAGCTCGACGGTTTCAAAGACGAAAAAAAGGAAGTATGATGAATCTTATATCAGTTTCGGATTTGTTGATTCCAACGGCTCACCTCTCTGCATGCTCTGTAGTAAACTGCTTCCTAATAGTTCCATGGCACCTGCCAAATTGCGTCGACATTTAGAAACCGTACACCCCGAGACTAAAGAGAAGAATAAAGAATTTTTTGTTCGCAAAAAAGATCAGTTATTAGAAAGTCAAAAAAATATGATGCATGTAACACAAACTACCAACGAAAAGGCCACGGAGGCATCATATTTAGTTAGCTATCGCATTGCACAAGCAGGTGAAGCGCACACTATCGCTGAGAAATTAATAAAACCATGTGTATTAGACATAACAAAATGTATGCTTGATGAAAAATCTGCAAAGCATCTTTCTACTGTTCCGCTATCAAACGATACTGTTTCACGACGAATCCATGATCTGGCAAGCTACGTCAAACAAGAACTAGTTACACGTCTACAAAATACACGATTCGCTTTGCAAATGGACGAGTCGACTAATCGTTTGGCTATCCTGCTGGTTATTGTGAGATATCCATATAAAAGTTCTTTTGAAGAAGACATGCTTATGTGTTCATCGCTGCTTACAAACACTACCGGGGAAGAAATTTTTAATAAAATAAATATATTTTTTGAAGAACATAATCTCAGTTGGAACAATTGCATTGACATTTGTACAGATGGGGCCAAGGCGATGACAGGTAAAACAGCAGGAGCAGTGTCACGAATGAAAAATAAAGCGCCTAATTGTAGTTCCAGTCATTGTATTCTGCATAGACAAGCACTTGCGATGAAGCAAATGCCGTCTAATCTAAAATTAGTTATGGATGAAGCGGTAAAAATAATTCATTTTATCAAATCACGACCACTACAATCCCGATTGTTCTCATTATTGTGTGAAGATTATGGCAGCAAACATAAAACACTGCTGCTCCATACAGAAGTGCGATGGCTGTCTCGGGGAAAAACTTTAACAAGGCTACTTGAACTTAGAGCCGAGTTACAAATGTTTTTTTCAGCAGATACTTCTTTTAATTTGAAGGACCGTTTGTATGATAAAACTTGGTTGTTCCGATTGTCTTTTATGGCGGATATCTTTCAAAAACTTAACGAATTAAATTTATCGTTGCAAGGTAAACAGACAACAGTGTTTCAGGCCTATAATAAAATAACTGCTTTTTAAAGAAAATTAGATTTTTGGATCATTTGCATTGGTAAGAAAGAAATAGAAAGTTTTACGTTACTCAGTGAGTTTGTTAGCGAAAACGACTCAGAAATGTTTGAAGATAATGTGTTTGAAGAATTGGTCCAATATCTCAGTTCGATGCGCGCATCTTTTGAAAAGTATTTTCCCGAAGAACACAATACAAAAATTAAAGTGAACTCCTGGATTCATAATCCTTTTTTACCCAACTTGGAAAAGCCTGAAAACATGTCAAATGAGATATATGAATCTCTTTTAGAAATGTCATCAGACACAAGTATGGAGTCATTGTTCAAAACGACGCCTCTTAATGATTTTTGGTGCAGAATCCAAGATGAATATGCAATGCTTGGCCAAATGGCTCTGGATATTCTTCTCCCGTTCCCAACTACATATTTGTGCGAAACAGGATTCTCTACCTACGCAGCCACGAAAACAAAATATCGCAATAGACTGGACGCCGAAGCTGATATGAGACTCCAACTTTCTTCCATCAAACCTGATATCAAGCAATTGATGAAAAATAAAAAACAGTTTCATACCTCCCACTAGTTAGATTTTTTCTTTTTTAATGTTTTCTATTATTGTCCTTACCAAGTGGTGAAGTAAACAATAATTAGTAACTGATACATTGTACTTTTATTATGCTGATTAATAAAGAATACACTTATAAAAATAATTGTTTTATTGTAGGGTTCCATCAAGTATTTTGCTTCCCAAAAGGGTTCCGTCATTTAAAAAGTTTGAGAACCACTGCTCTACAGTAACACCGACCGACACCTGTTACCTCAAGAAAATATTTTACTTTATTGTTTCTATGTTTGCTGTGTGGCGCCGGCTTAGAATACCGCCACCCTATCTCTTCCCGAGGGTGTCGTAAAAGGCGACTAAGGAAAAAGCTAGAAGAATGTCGCCAACCCGCCTGCCAAGCGTGGTGATTATGACAAAACTCCCCCCATGATTGAGCGGACCGGCAGTTGTGGCGCACTATGGGACTAACCTCAAAAGGCTAATGATGATGATGATGATTTCCATGTTATAAAACGTTGTATAACTGGATAGTTTAATAGACCATAGCCCATATGCTAGTGACAAACTACATTTGAAACTTTGAAACGTTAAATTTCTCAAATACGTAGTCAAAAACTTGGCAGGCTTGGGGGTATAGGGATTTTGCTGCGCGACCGAA